>CM050164.1:226263913-226937246 GCA_027410445.1 Discoglossus pictus | reverse complement strand
ACCCTCTTGCAGGCCTCAGAAACAAAGGCCTGGGATGTCTGAAGTTGTCAAGAGGGAATAAGAGATAAAGAGTATTGATAGACAATGTGTAATGACAAAAAGAAAGCTAGACCACTCTATACATATGAAAATCATGTGGGTGGTGGGTATAGCAAGCCCTATTTGCCCAGGAGGATGGGATAGAACTGGGGGAAGTCTTTGTTTTTTTGTGTTGTTTAAACCTTTGAGTGGAACATTCTAAAATCAAAGGAATGTCATCCTGGAGCGACTTCTGAGGTCCTGAGTTTTCCTAAGAAGGTGTTTTGGCTGGGTGCTGAGAACTGAACAACAAAAGTCACAGCCTAGAGAGAGAGAATTGAGGTGAGTATGGTTTCCCCAAATCTGGCGGTCGTGGCACCCTTTCAATAAAAGAACCCTCTACAAGACTCTTTCCAATAGCTGCTCATCCAAAGACATAGCAGCTAGTCCCTCTAAGCAGCCAGTCTTTCTCAACATCCATCCCCACACAACACCCATCCCTCTTTGCATCCATCCCTACATAGCCCCAAGCCCTAGTCAGCAGCCATCCCATCTAAGCACCCAGTCTTTCTCAACACCCCCCCCCCTCTTTGCATCCATCCTTACATCGATCCAGTCCTTGTCAGCAGCAACACTTAACCCCTCTCACCACCCACCTCACATAGCCACCATCCCTATGTTTTTTGCTCCCCTCCTCACAGAACCCATAACTAGTGACAGATTTACATTTCTGGAGCCCCTAGTCAGAACATCCCAAGCCACCCCAGTAGTGTGTGTATGGCTGCGTATGCTTGCAAATGACATCCCTTGTATGAATACGCCACAATCCCCCTCCCATATTTTTACCCGATTATGAAAAATGAATCATACAGATACACAATTTTTTTTTTTCATGCATCCCCCCAATGTTTCAAATTACCAAAGAGTTGCAAACATTGTTGAAAACAAATGCACGATAGATAGATAGATAGATAAAGACACCCACATACAGTCACCTACTGTCACTAACACCCACACTCACATACATTTACACTGTGACCCCACTCAGACATACACCTGCATTTAGTCACTGCCATTGCTAAACACATATTTAATCCTACAAAAGAATAATGTTTTGTAGCAAATAAAAATGCAGAATGTCATCAAACACAGACTGTCTGGTACAGGGAAGACTAATTGTTACCTTAAGTATATAGAGGGAATAAGCCACAATAATTACATATTTCATAGACCTACCACAGTTTTATGACTATGATGACATTTCCTGTATCTAGGCACTGCATGCACAGCTCTCTCTCTCTCTCAACTGCCCTGTCCCATTATAACCAGGGATAGGTCCCGTATACAAACGATTTCATGAGGTTTACACAGACTGCTACTATATCATTTCTCACCAGGATTAGACAAGTAGGAATGGATGACAGCTGTACTGGTTCTGGTGGAGGTATCATGGAGATAGGCTCTGCAGGAGTGTGGTGCACCTCAACAGGCAGCACCAGGTGCATAGACACACAGTACCAGCAGATAGCTGGTAGAATACAGTTTTTCAATATGCACTTCACAAAATTGTAAATTATTTGACTTGTATACCTAATCCTGTGTGCTCAATGCACACACTGTGTCTACCAGCACTGTGATCTTTTGTATTAATACTGGGCACAGAATGCGACAGTACCTCTGGAGGCATGTACTTGCGGGCAGACTGAGCTGCTGCTCTGCTTTTGCAGGTGCCCCTCTGTAGCTGATTTTTAGGATGTGCAGTGTGGTGGTGCCATGTGAACACTACTAAGTTTATGCACATGATGATGTGACTGCTTCACTCTGCAGACAGAAAGTGTAATAATTTTGAAAGGAAGTGTTCATGTGCAACCGAGTGCCCACGCAGGTCAGCCCAGTCTGAATTCTGCTGTATCTTAAAACTCAATTGAGGTTTCGGGCGATCCTGAGGTTGCAAGTTAATTTGCTATTCAAGTGGCGTCTTTTCTGGGGCTCCAAACAGGTCACGAGTTACATGCTTGAAAAAAATTGCGATGGTTAAACCCGTAACTAACAGCCTCCCAAAGCCTTTGATCTTTCACATTTGCAAGAGTTACAATGGCTAAAATCGCAAATCGCTATTCAATTGCTCAATTTACCAATGCCCGCAAATGTTTTCACACCTGTAAAGGACAAAAGAAGGAGAAAATCCTATGAGTAAGGGTTAAACACTAATTCGTAGCACTGTAAAAGCAAATAAAAAATCAATACTGCACTATAAAAAACGGGGAAAGCGATGACAGACATTAGAATCAATTGCACAATAGTCTCAAGCTCACAAATCGGCAGTAAATGAAATGTATTTTTATGTTTAATTTCAGGGCTAAGTCGATCTTGGGTATCAATGAGTTAATACATATCAGGCCACCAACATGGACTAGAACAGTATTGGCATTCATTTACATAATTCTTTATTTTGCGGGTTTGCGAGTCCCATCGCATATCGACCCGCGAACCTTATTGATTGACATGTAACCTCCATGTTTTACTGCCGTAATAATGACGGTCTCATTTTCTATTCACGTTCCCGCCCGCCCTGAACTGCTACGAACCAGTGCATGGTTTACGGGGCATCGCACCACCTGCACCACTAGTAGCTCCAACCATGCCGCAAGTGATACTTATAACTAAAGCACCAATCTTCTGTGTACATGGCATAGAACATGACTATTTTGTTTCTTATTACTTCAAGTTATGTTCTTTTTAGTGCAGACAACCTGATCTGAGTTTCAAAGATCACAAGTGAAGTATAGCAAACCAACAGTGATTTTAATTTACAGCTGTAATTGGAATTTGTCAAAAGACAAGTCTGCCAATAGGTGTTTCTTTGTTCTAAGAGCAATGGTGGGTATGCAGCCTTAGTGTGTTCTCTAGAGTAAGAAGCATGTTTTTAGCTAATCACTCTCTTTTGAATTCCAAATCACATATCCTCATTATCTATACATCTGTTTCTAATTAATTTATATCTGCCTCCCCCACAATTATTTCATAATTGTTGCTATGTATTAAATTAACAGGAAAACCATTGTGCTTGCTTTTTAGGGGCTTGGGACTATATATGACGCCCTTTAAGTAATGTAGGTTGGCTGTCACTGTCCTAGAGGAATCCATATTATGAAACCTAAGGCACACAAATGAGTGGCAATTAAAAGGGCAAAGCTTTTATTAATTTACATTTATGCATTTATCATGTAAGATTTTTTATTCATAATGTAGGCAGCTGTATTGTAAAATGTTCATGAGGCTGTGCAGAGGCACGTGGAGCAACAGCCAACTCACCTCCATCAGGGATAATATCCGCTATGCCCATCCTGGAAAGTCCCACGCCATTGTTGGTGGCCAAGATGTATACCCATTATCAGTTGTTGAAATCCCATCAAGTGTTTTGCTATCAATCAATTTACATTATCACCTATCATATTGTTATCAGGCCTTCAGGGTAATGTTGATACTCCACAGCAACACAAATTGGACCTTTCATGTTTATTAATCCTACATTATTATCATATATATATATATATATATATATACCGTATTTATCGGCATATAACACGCACCGGCGTATAACACGCACCTCATTTTAAGAAGGGAATTTCAGGGGGGAAAAAAAATTAAAATAAAGAACTTTGAAGCAAAATCCTCAACCTCCCTCCTCTTCCTCAACCCCCTCCTCAACCTCCCTCCTCATCCTCCCTCCTCAACCCCCTCCTCAAACCCCCCATCCTCAACCCCCTCCTCCACCCCCCATCCTCATCCTCCTTCCTCAACCCCCCTCCTCAACCTCAACCTCCCTCCTCAACCTCAACCTCCCTCCTCATCCTCAACCACCCTCCTCATCCTCAACCCCCCTCCTCATCCTCGATCCCCTCCTCAACCTCCCTCCTCGTCCTCCCTCCTCAACCCCCTCCTCAAACCCCCCATCCTCAACCCCCTCCTCCACCCCCATCCTCATCCTCCTTCCTCAACCCCCCTCCTCAACCTCAACCTCCCTCCTCATCCTCAACCCCCCTCCTCATCCTCAACCCCCCTCCTCATCCTCAAGCCCCTCCTCAACCTCCCTCCTCATCCTCCCTCCTCAACCCCCCTCCTCATCCTCAACCCCCCTACTCATGTCGGCACCCGGTATATGCTAATGATGTGGCGCGATGGCGCGCATGTGACGTCACCAGGTCAAGGAGCGGAGCGGAGGCCGGATCAGAAGCAGGTAAGTGAGGGGGTGTATTTAGGGGGGTTTAGGTTGAGGAGGGGGGTAAGTGAGGGAGGTGTATTTAGGGGGGTTTAGGTTGAGGAGGGAGGTTGAGGATGCGGAGGGGGTTTAGAGTGAGGAGGGAGGTTGAGGATGAGGAGGGGGAGGGAATATCGGCTTATAACACACACCTATGATTTGCCCCCTATTTTCAGGGAGAAAAAGTGTGTGTTATATGCCGATAAATACGGTATATATATACATGGATAGGATACTCGGCCTGTGTTTATTCCAACCTTGGCTTTGCATTAAAGCTGTGTAAAACAGCATGCATAAGCATAAAGGAAGCCATATTTGATGATGGCTACGGAATGAAGAGCGAGGCATTTGTGGGCATATTTGTGTGTCCCAGCTCAACTTCCCAGAATGCAGTGTAATAACTGTTTTTCTTGGAACTCTGAGCTGGAAGCAGGTTTTTTAACTTGCTTTAGACATTCAAGTGTGAACACAGATGTACTTTTTATTTACTATATATATATATATATATATATATATATATATATATATATGTATATATATATATATATATATATATATATTTATATATATATTATTATATATATATTATTATGTTATATTATGATATATTATAATATAATTATTATTATTATATGTATTAATATATTGCATAGTAACTAGGATTTATTAGTTTACAGATGGGACAAAATTTGCCATGTTTAGGATTTATGATATCCAAGGGCCTATGGACTTGTGGGGTCTGAACAAACTAATATGGGCCATGGATGGGCACAGGTTAAAGTAGCACAACTGATGCCTTTTCTTCAAAGAGATTGTCCCACCATCTCAGTACAATGTATTTTGTAACATTCGAAAATATTATGTCAAATATAAAGTCAAGTTACTCAAAAGTGCATATTGTAAAGCAACCTATCAAACATTAAGTAGTAAAAAAGTACCACTTAATCATGCCAAATAAAAATGCCTTAAATAACCTTTTAAAGCAGAAGGAAAATTAGTAGGCCTGAACAGTTTAGTAAAAGATTAAATGATGTTATGTGTACAAATCACACATGTATACTTAAACTGGCATGAAGGAGTTAAGACTGCATTTTTTAAACTGGCTTTGTAAGATTAAAACACAGTTTTTCTTCTATTGTAACACTAAAGAAATGAATATTAATTTCACAGTGATGCTAACATGCATAGCATTAGTATTTCATATTGCATGTTGTTGTTTAATATTTTTTTGTGGTATAAGTATAACATAGATGACTAATATATGTACAGTTATGTACGAGAATCCCCATATCATGTTTGGCATCAAACTGACCAGATTTTCCTGAGGAATAGTATAAGGTATGTCTCCTAAATCCTCAGGAATAGGGTCAGAATTATAGGGTAACAGACTGAGGGAGTTTGGGAAGACTTCAGAAGTCAGACGTAGAGGAGTAAGGAAATTTAATTCAGGTAAGGGTGGTCCCCTGAATAGCTAGCTTCCTGACAGTGGAAACGTAAAGTGTGAATCCCCCAGACCCAGGACAAAATGTTCCATTAAGTTATTCAGCCTGTTAAGCTCGAGCACCACAGGGGGCGGTTAAAAAGGCAGACATCATTGATTGACAGGTGGGTCACATGGTTAGAAGGAGAAGGGTTGATAATTGGTTTAGTGGACTGTTGCTGGGTGGGGGGGGGGGGGGGGACAAATAACGAGTGCTCCAGTGGTCATACATAATTAAAGTGTGTGCTCATTATTGAGGCAACGGTTAACTCTGATCATAGGGGTTAATAATTCTACATCTGCCTAAAAGAAGAGTTACAGCCGGGAAGTCTGCTGCTCTGCCTTATAATTCCCATGTTCCTGTGATTGTCCTGATGGTCCAATAATGGTCTGGTTCTGTCTCTGCTATCTGGGATAATAACAAGAGCCATCATGTATTGCTGGATAGGTCAGAACTAGGTTCTGGGTGAGCCCAATTGACAAAGCGGTCATGACAATTTTCCCATAACTTAGCTGTTTTATGTATTTTTATTATACAATAAAGTTTAAAGGGCCACTTAATTCAGCATAGGTTGGAGCACATGAAAGAAAATATCTCTTAAAAGCATGTTTAAATACTTTTTGAAATACGTTCTTTTTTCACAGAGAGATTTATACATTAAATCTGTGTTTACATGAGACTCTGACATTCCCCCAGACAGACCCACAGCAACAGCTCCGTGCAGTGAGCATAAGCAGAAAGAGAGATAACCCTTCACAAATTCCACTGTGCAGAGAAAGGACTGCTGGAATCAACTAAATATGACATTTGGGGCTTTACTTGTCCTGCTACATTCCCGAGTTCAGGCAAAACTTCTATAAATCTTTGTGCTCACAGAGCCTGTTCTTCTCGGTGTCAGCAGATGTCTTTAATTGTGGAAGTCATGAGTGTGTTTGTAAATAGACATAAGACTTTAGTTTTCTAGGTGTTATTAGTGTAATTTAAAAATAAACAATTTTAACATACAATCTTGTGTTCTTTACTTACAGTGAGGTAAATGGCCCTTTAAGTTTTAATGTAGTTTATTCAGTTCTATGGTTACTGTCCCTACTTTATATTTTGTCAATTAATTTTTTATTGAGAGTAAAGAGTCAGTACAGTGTGAAATATCGACAAGGAACATAAACATCTCTGTTTTATTTAACAAGTAACAAACTTTATATATGTTCTAGTGCTAAAACACATTTTGTACCTGATTTAAGCTACGAGCAAGCACAATTCAATATCATAAACTTTCTTGTTTTGTTCTGTTAATTTTGTTGCTACCAGCTGTTTTGCCTCCTCTTTAATTCTACCTCTCCTTCATTTTCCAAGATTTTCTATTCTCATCTTCTTTCCCCAATTCGGTAGATATAATTCTAATCTGATATAGCTGATTTAGACCTTTTAGGGGTGAATCTTGAGGGTATATTAATGTAAGGAAGTGCAATATAATATACCCTTTAATAACTGGTTTGGTTGAGAGGGTGTCGACTGGCTCAGTGTTATGCCTTATCTTCCAGCTCTCACAACTTCCCAGTGCATTTGATCACAGTGGTCAGAACGTCCAAGAAGCATGGCACAAGTAGTAACAAACCAAGAAGCATGGCACAAGTAGTAACAAATCCAGGCTTTGGTGCATCTGTCAACTCCACCAAGTCCTGAATGGTCTGCAGCCACAGTCTCTAGAGACCCAGTGTGAGACAGGCAATGCAATGGCAGATCCTGAGCTTCAGATCTCAGCTGCTTTCCAGCTGCTTTTCCAACTCTTCACACTGAACACACTTCATACTTTATACATAAGATGCTTTGGGAAAAAAACATTATGTATGTAATATTTTAAATTCAAAGACAGGACCTTCCATTCTGTTGCCTTAACCCCTGTATAATGAAACAGAATATGATGGCAAGATACAAATGAAAGGTAATGTTGCTTGTCACGATCTACTGCTTCTCAGTCGGGCTTGATAAGGCTGTTATTGCCAAACCTACCCAGCAGATCTACCAGATTCTTTTGATCTCTTCACTAAGACAGCTGATGTCTCTTAAATTAGATGTAGTCTTTAAGAATATGAATGCAGGCTCAGCATTATAAGAAATCAGAAACTGTTTTTATTTCTGTGGACAAGGGCTCATCTATAAGGCATCATAACAGCAACTTAATTCATACAGTCATTGCGGTTATCTTCTCACCTCCCTTTTTAGATAGGAGCTTATCTGTCTTCAATATATGTCTTCTTCACTTGGCTTAGGAACATATATATATATATACTTTAAGACATTCAACCCAGCATTATCTCAACTGCCCTCAGAGACACCAATACATCTCTCTCTCTGTCAGAAAAAACTCAACTGCCAACTGCTCTCTCCCCTCTCTGACAGTTACCACCGACCACACAACATTCTAAACCATTTAACTCCTTACACACTGGACACAATTAATCATATAGTCATCAACATAACATAACATAGCATAACATTTTACATATTAATTAACATGACATAACACATATAGAATAATGAAATTTACATAAAAGCATATTAAACAACTAAACTTTTACTGACCCCAAAGGGGGTTCAGGGGAATCATGACAACTACTTCCCCCTTTTATTAGTGTAGCCTAGAGGATCATCCTGATGGATAATTCTCTAGCTACACTGTTTTTACTTGTCCTCCTGTCTAGAAAGTCTGTCCGCATTCTGATGGACTTTTCCTCGTCTATGTTGGATAGTAAAATTATAAGTCTGTAAGGCCAAGCTCCACCTCAGTAAACGGCCATTATCCCCAGCCACCTTAGATAACCAACATAGGGGATCATGGTCTGTAACCACAGTAAATTCCCTTCCATACAAGTAGTGTTGTAGCTTCTTAAGGGCCCATACCACAGCCAAACACTCCTTTTCAACTGCTGCATATGCCACCTCCCTGGGTAGCAGCTTTCGGCTGAGGTAGGCAATGGGGTGCCCATATCCCTGCTCATCCTTCTGACACAACACAGCCCCCAGTCCATATGTGGAAGCATCCGTTTGTACAATAAAGGGCTGTTGATAGTCTGGAGCAGCTAATACAGGGGAGCAGGTGAGAGCATCCTTCAAGGCCTGGAAGGCAACTTCACAAGCAGAGGTCCAGTCCACCAACTTGGGCATCATCTTCTTTGTCAAGTCGTTCAGAGGATTGGCCATGGCACTGTACAAAGGAATAAACTTTCTATAATATCCTGTGGTCCCCAGGAAAGCCATTACCTGCTTCTTAGTTTGGGGGTGGGCCATGCAGCTATCCCCTCAACCTTGGCTGGTTCTGGCCTAATCTGCCCACTGCCCACCCAATGGCCTAAATACTGTACTTCAGCCCTGGCCCACTGACATTTGTTTGGGCGAATAGTCAATCTGGCCTCCTTTATAGTATCCAGTATACTTTTGATATGCTGAAGGTGATCCTCCCAAGTATTACTGAATATGGCGATGTCATCCAAGTAAGCCTGAGCATACCCTTGGTACCCCTGTAATAATTGATCTATTAACCTCTGAAAAGTTGAAGGGGCATTCTTCATCCCAAATGGCATCACCTTGAATTGGTAAAGACCAAAGGGGGTGATGAAGGCCGACCTCTCTTTGGCTGTCTCAGCAAGGGGAATTTGCCAGTACCCCTTGGAGAGATCCAGAGTGGTGAGGTACTTGGCAGTACCTAGACGGTCCAACAACTCGTCCATGCGTGGAATAGGGTAAGCATCAGTCTTGGTCCTGTCATTTAGCTTACGATAGTCCACACAGAAACGAGTGGTCCCATCTTTTTTAGGAACCAGTACTACTGGGGAAGCCCACGGGCTATTGGAACATTCAATCACCCCTAATCTTAGCATTTCCTGCAGCTCATCAAAGATACTAGCCCTCACTGTCTCTGGTACCCAGTAGGAGGGCTGTTTTAATAGTGGACAACCTTCTGTTATGACCTCATGCACTGCTAGAGGGGTACACCCCGGGCTAGAAGAGAATAGGGCATGGTAGGGCGCCAGGGTTTCAATCAGCTGCCTTTGGTAGTCTGCACTTAAATTCACGGACTGTCCTACCACCTCCCTCTGATTGTTGAGCCCAGCTGGGGCTAACAGGTCAGGTAGGACTCCTTCTTCTGGGTCACTGCCGGTAGGCAGACAAATAGCTAGCAAATGTTGGGGTCGCCTCTGGTATTCTTTCAGCCTGTTTATGTGGGCCACCCTTGTGACCTTTCTTTCAGGGTCTACAATTACCACATATGTATGAGGGTTCAATTTCTTAGTAATGGGATAGGGCCCTTCCCAGATTGATTTGAGCTTATCCTGTGGATGAGGGACTAACATCAAAATCTCTTGTCCTACCTCCAGTTCCCTCTCCTTGGTTCCCCTATCATAGTATTTCTTGGCTTTGGCTTGAGCCTCTTGCATGTGGTCTCTAACCAACCCAGTTAACATGGCTAGTTTCTCCCTGAAAGCCAGGACGTATGAGGCCACCGAAACCTAGCTTTGCCCATAGTCACCTTCCCATGCTTCTCTGATCATGTTCAAAGGTCCCCTTATCTGTCTACCATACAGTAGTTCAAAGGGAGAGAACCCCGTGGACTCCTGCAGTATTTCCCGGTAGGCAAAGAGAAGGTAGGGAAGCAGACGCTCCCAATCCTTCTCTTATTCTGTGAAAGTACAGAGCATTTTCTTGAGGGTACCATTAAACCTCTCACAAAGACCGTTGGTCTGAGGATGATATGGGGAAGAACTCAGGTGTTTGATCCCACATAACTTCCATAACTGTTGGGTTACTTTAGCCATAAACTGGGTACCTCGGTCAGACAAGATCTCTTTAGGGAACACCCCCAATAAAGCCTCTGCTACCTTCGTAGCTGAAATCTTAGACAAGGGAACAGCTTCAGGATATCGGGTGGCATAGTCTACTATGGTCAGAATGAACTGCTTCCCAGTCCTGCTGCTTCTAGCCAAGGGTCCTATCAGGTCAATAGCCACTCTCTGAAATGGGGTATCCATTACTGGTAATGGTTGAAGAGGGACGCGGGTACCCCCTCCTGGGCGGCCATATCGCTGGCAGGCACTACAGGAATTACAGTAATTAGATACATCCCTATTCAACCCCGGCCTGTAGAACACCCTAGTAAGGCGATGCCGTGTCTTCTTCACCCCCATGTGTCCAGCTAAGAGTACCTCGTGGGCTATCTCAAGCAACCTCCCTCTAAACTTTTGGGGAACTACCATCTGCTTCTTAACCTCTCTCATCCCATTTCCCTCAGGTTCAGAGGTAATTCTGTACAGCAATCCTTCTTCCCACACATACTCATCTCCTTCAGGACCCTTCTCTCGCTTGTCAGCCCTTTGCCTAACCCCAGCCAAGGTCCCATCCTCCCATAATGCTACCTTCACTTCCCTTACAGTAGCCCAACCCAAACCCGGTTCCCCAGCAGGTAATGGACTTACCCCAGTTTCCAGGTGACCGGCCTTAACCTCGTCGCTTGGACCATCCCTGGTAACCTTGGCAGCTTGCAATCTGGTCACAGCAGTGACATGTCGGCTCTCTAGATGCCCCAAATTATTGCCCAACAAAACCTCAGCTGGGAGCCCATGCATAACTCCGACTTCACAAACTCCTTTCCCAGTGCCCCAATCCAACTGCAAACGGGCGACTGGGATGGAAATTTTTTGGCCTCCAGCCACCATGACCTCCATGGTCTTAGGAAGAATTGCTGTACGTGGTACAATTTCCGGATCATCGATGTCCACATTCCACTCCCCCAGATAGTAGACTGGCTTAGTGGGGTGGCTGTCCACCCTGCGAGGCACATTGTAGCATTCTCTTTTCATATGCCCTGGTTGGTGACAACCATAGCACTCCAAACCCCTTGTGTTCTGAGTGACATGACGAGAGCTGGTAAGTACTGTGGGCTGATCTGGGTCTGAAGGGCCATTAGCTGATCACCGGACAGACTCGTCTGGCATCATAGCCCTCCACTTTTTAAATCTCTCGCAAAATTCTTCCTCTTCAATAGAGGGTTTCTCCAGAGCAAGGGCTGGATCTGGTGTGACTATTGCACCTTCCTCCTCTGTCTCCTGTCTTTCCTCCACCTGACGGAGCTCATCATTCAGCAGGAGTTCCTGGATCATCTCTGCCTTTTTGGTGGTCGCTGTTCTGTGGAGCCCTCTCTCCCGGTACAGGTCCCTGAGGCTTTCAATGGACATGCTGTCATATCTGGACATGCTGCTTGTCTTAGCTTATTGATGAAGAGATCCCACCGCTGCCACCAGCTGTCACGATCTACTGCTTCTAAGTCGGGCTTGATAAGGCTGTTATTGCCAAACCTACCCAGCAGATCTACCAGATTCTTTTGATCTCTTCACTAAGACAGCTGATGTCTCTTAAATTAGATGTAGTCTTTAAGAATATAAATGCAGGCTCAGCATTATAAGAAATCAGAAACTGTTTTTATTTCTGTGGACAAGGGCTCATCTATAAGGCATCATAACAGCAACTTCATTCATACAGTCATTGCGGTTATCTTCTTACCTCCCTTTTTAGATAGGAGCATATCTGTCTTCAATATATGTCTTCTTCCCTTGGCTTAGGAACATATATATATATATATACTTTAAGACATTCAACCCAGCATTATCTCAACTGCCCTCAGAGACACCAATACATCTCTCTCTCTGTCAGAAAAAACTAATGTGATACATATGATATTTAGACTGCATGTTTACAAGTTTCTAGGTACTTTTGCAATGTGTTAAAATAGTTTTTTTGTATTAAAAAAAGGATAATAATACATAAAATAATAATAATAATAATAATAAGTATGAAGGTGAAATTAAACTCTTCATAAAGATATTTTATACTTTGGAAGCATATTTAGGAGCCAGAAATACAAATTGTGGGAGCCCTCAAGTGATGAATTATGAAAAATATTACTGTGAGATTCAGATTTTGAAACAAGAGCTAAACGTGCAATAAAAGGCTCTAATCATCTAAAACATATATGTATATACTGTTTGAATGCAATTCCAAAACAATTTCATCAATTCTGCAGGGCCCAACCATTGGCTTTAATAGCACTATATGTCATGATTCCCCTGACCACCAGTCCTTTGGACTCATATGATCCGCCCAGGATGATTAAGACTTTGAGGCTAGCCATTACGCTGGCTGCATAATGACTCTTATCAGGACTTCCTCCTGGGAATAAAAGAGAAGGTAGGGAAGCAGACGCTCCCAATCCTTCTCTTATTCTGTGAAAGTACAGAGCATTTTCTTGAGGGTACCATTAAACCTCTCACAAAGACCGTTGGTCTGAGGACGATATGGGGAAGAACTCAGGTGTTTGATCCCACATAACTTCCATAACTGTTGGGTTACTTTAGCCATAAACTGGGTACCTCGGTCAGACAAGATCTCTTTAGGGAACCCCATTCGTGAGAACACCCCCAATAAAGCCTCTGCTACCTTCGTAGCTGAAATCTTAGACAAGGGAACAGCTTCAGGATATCGGGTGGCATAGTCTACTATGGTCAGAATGAACTGCTTCCCAGTCCTGCTGCTTCTAGCCAAGGGTCCTATCAGGTCAATAGCCACTCTCTGAAATGGGGTATCCATTACTGGTAATGGTTGAAGAGGGACGCGGGTACCCCCTCCTGGGCGGCCATATCGCTGGCAGGCACTACAGGAATTACAGTAATTAGATACATCCCTATTCAACCCCGGCCTGTAGAACACCCTAGTAAGGCGATGCCGTGTCTTCTTCACCCCCATGTGTCCAGCTAAGGGTACCTCGTGGGCTATCTCAAGCAACCTCCCTCTAAACTTTTGGGGAACTACCATCTGCTTCTTAACCTCTCTCATCCCATTTCCCTCAGGTTCGGAGGTAATTCTGTACAGCAATCCTTCTTCCCACACATACTCATCTCCTTCAGGACCCTTCTCTCGCTTGTCAGCCCTTTGCCTAACCCCAGCCAAGGTCCCATCCTCCCATAATGCTACCTTCACTTCCCTTACAGTAGCCCAACCCAAACCCGGTTCCCCAGCAGGTAATGGACTTACCCCAGTTTCCAGGTGACCGGCCTTAACCTCGTCGCTTGGACCATCCCTGGTAACCTTGGCAGCTTGCAATCTGGTCACAGCAGTGACATATCGGCTCTCTAGATGCCCCAAATTATTGCCCAACAAAACCTCAGCTGGGAGCCCATGCATAACTCCGACTTCACAAACTCCTTTCCCAGTGCCCCAATCCAACTGCAAACGGGCGACTGGGATGGAAATTTTTTGGCCTCCAGCCACCATGACCTCCATGGTCTTAGGAAGAATGGCTGTACGTGGTACAATTTCCGGATGGACCACGGTCACTGCAGCTCCTGTATCTCGAAATCCCCTTGCCTCCTTTCCCTGGACCAAAACCTTTTGGAAATGCTGGTTCCTGTTGCCTCCTGAACCAGTCTGCACAGCATGGATGGGGTGATAGAAGCCCACCTCTCTGGGTCTGGTCTGTGTCACTCCAGACTCATCGATGTCCACATTCCACTCCCCCAGATAGTAGACTGGCTTAGTGGGGTGGCTGTCCACCCTGCGAGGCACATTGTAGCATTCTCTTTTCATATGCCCTGGTTGGTGACAACCATAGCACTCCAAACCCCTTGTGTTCCGAGTGACATGACGAGAGCTGGTAAGTACTGTGGGCTGATCTGGGTCTGAAGGGCCATTAGCTGATCGCCTGGCATCATAGCTCTCCACTTTTTAAATCTCTCGCAAAATTCTTCCTCTTCAATAGAGGGTTTCTCCAGAGCAAGGGCTGGATCTGGTGTGACTATTGCACCTTCCTCCTCTGTCTCCTGTCTTTCCTCCACCTGACGGAGCTCATCATTCAGCAGGAGTTCCTGGATCATCTCTGCCTTTTTGGTGGTCGCTGTTCTGTGGAGCCCTCTCTCCCGGTACAGGTCCCTGAGGCTTTCAATGGACATGCTGTCATATCTGGACATGCTGCTTGTCTTAGCTTATTGATGAAGAGATCCCACCGCTGCCACCAGCTGTCACAATCTACTGCTTCTAAGTCGGGCTTGATAAGGCTGTTATTGCCAAACCTACCCAGCAGATCTACCAGATTCTTTTGATCTCTTCACTAAGACAGCTGATGTCTCTTAAATTAGATGTAGTCTTTAAGAATATAAATGCAGGCTCAGCATTATAAGAAATCAGAAACTGTTTTTATTTCTGTGGACAAGGGCTCATCTATAAGGCATCATAACAGCAACTTCATTCATACAGTCATTGCGGTTATCTTCTTACCTCCCTTTTTAGATAGGAGCATATCTGTCTTCAATATATGTCTTCTTCCCTTGGCTTAGGAACATATATATATATATACTTTAAGACATTCAACCCAGCATTATCTCAACTGCCCTCAGAGACACCAATACATCTCTCTCTCTGTCAGAAAAAACTCAACTGCCAACTGCTCTCTCCCCTCTCTGACAGTTACCACCGACCACACAACATTCTAAACCATTTAACTCCTTACACACTGGACACAATTAATCATATAGTCATCAACATAACATAACATAGCATAACATTTTACATATTAATGAACATGACATAACACATATAGAATAATCAAATTAACATAAAAGCATATTTAAAAAAAAAACTGTTACTGACCCCAAAGGGGGTTCAGGGGAATCATGACATTGCTAATAAAATGTATTTTAGATACGATTTGGAATTTTTTGTATCATTCAGTTGTGTCCAACTCTCCGTGACCGTAACACACCAGGTACATCTTTATGTCCATGGTCATGCTGATCCACTTGGTTTTAATGGCAGAGGTACTGAAGTGGGTTGCCAGTTCCTTCTTCAGTGGGCCACAGCATACAGCTCCTGGTATTCCTAGGTGGTCTCCCAGCCAAGTACTGACTGGGCCCAACCCTGATTGACTTCAGGGTGGTGTGACCTCTTGGTTCCCTGACTGGAATCAAACCCAGGTTGCAGCAGTGAAAGCACCAAATCGTAACCACTGAACCACCAGAGAACCACACCACCCCCAACATGTTTCATCTTAGTTTATCACTCTAATTTCCACTAGTTTTTAGTATATTTACCTTATCTAAAGTTTATTAAGTACACCTATTTGCGGAGCAAATACAATAACTCAGCAAATGCATATAGCTTCTGCTGTATTTACATTGTCCATTTGGTACCAAAACAATATAAGATGGTCACAAACCCAACCATGTGCATGCAAAAAGAAACATATATTTTAATGGCAATACAATTAGGTCAGTGTAGTCTGTCTGTTCTCCTAATAAGCTCTCTCACAAATACACAGCATGGTGGCTAAGGAGTTACTTTTTAGCGCCTTATTAACAAAATTACAGCCAAAATAAATCAATAGCTTCCAATTAAAGGCTAGTAACAGCAGCATTTTGAAAATCTATAAAACACAATGAAAAGGGGATTATAATTAGTGTGGAGTTTACAGAAGAACAAAAGGGAGGAAAAAATGTATTAATCATACAGTGTAGCAAACAGTGTATATAAATCAAGCAATGTATACTATAAATAAATCAGCATGCAGTGTTTTAAACATTGCAAGTAATTGAATTCTATATCTGATAGTGAGTCCTAAACTGAACATAGCAACATCTCAGCATCAAGACCATCTATGACAGGCGAGTGAGATTAACAACCTTAATAATTTGGGATTCTGTAAATTTAAAAGGGCTCTATTTAAGCACACAGCATATTTTATTTACAGAAGTTTTTAGTTAGTGAAGACCTTGCTTTTGGATAGAAGTTCACTAACTAAAAACTTCTGTAAAAAAATATGCTGTCTGCTTAAATAGAGCCCTTTTAAATTTACCGAATCACAATTTAATAAGGCTGTAAATTTTCACAACATAGGCCATTATGGGCAACAAGATTCCAGGCGGCTGCAGTATATCCCAAGCTGCTGATATGAATTGAATATCTATATTTATGGGCTTAAGCATATATACATATACGTTTATTTTTTACAGTAATATATCTGGAAAGACATATAAATGTGGTAGACTGTGAACAGAATGTAGCAAGGGGAAAGCAAAGGTATCAAACACTAAATGGGATCACTCGACCAAGGAAAGTGTGTTATATTTTATAAAATTAAGATCCTAGATCAAAATAAACTGATTTGAATATTTAATCACCTTTGTGGGGGTTGTTGCTGAAAGTCAATGTGCAAGAACATAGCTGTATAAGCAAAACTTGTCTGACAAGGCAACTTACATATCGGTGTATGATGTGTGCACAGAATGCCATTTCTTGCTAGTTTCAAGCATTATAATTTAATACTTAGGAGTTTTAATTAATATGTACATTAAAATATATCATTATTGGCACGCTTTTGATATCTGCCAGAGTTCTACAACCCTACATATACTATGAGTATAATATATGTATACTGTTACAATCTGCTTTCTTCAGGGCTTGATAAGGCTGTTATGGCCATATCTGACCAGCAGACCTTTCAGATTCTTTTGATTCCTTCACCAAGACAGCGGATGTCTCTAAAATACCCTTACTCAGATGCAGTATTTAAAAATATGAAAAGCAGGCTCAGCATTAAAAAAAATCAGGAACTGCTTTTATTGCTGTAGAAACTTCATAACAGGTTCAATGGGTGAATGTTTCAACTTGAACTGTTTTTGTGTGTCTTCTGGATTTTGTATTCCAAGGCTTTATAACATCTTAACATCCACTTCATCAGTATCTTCTCTATTCATGCTGACACATGCATATATCTTCTAGATATCTGTTACCTCCCTTTATTTAGGAGCATACACAAACTGCATTCATTTTACAGGACCAGGGTACCTATTCTCTTCTCTAAATACATATGTATCCTAATACATATGTATCTTCTACTAGATATCTTGTTCCATATACATATTAATCTTCTCAGAGTTACTGAAAGCTGTTTTCTTAATTTTCTTCTGTCAGAAACATCACAGACTGCATTCATAACTGACTTTACCTCAGAGACACACATTACATAACTAACCGAGTCTCAACTGTTATAGATGACATCACAACATTCTAAATTACATAACTGCTCATGTAATTAACAAACAAAGGGTAATTAACTTAACATAACTTATTAAATAACTATAAAACATAATTTAAAACTTCTGAGCCCAGTCCCACAACCAAATATTCCCAGGAGGAAGTCCTGATAAGAGTCATTATGCAGCCAGCGTAATGGCTAGCCTCAAAGTCTTAATCATCCTGGGCGGATCATATGAGTCCAAAGGACTGGTGGTCAGGGGAATCATGACATATAGTGCTATTAGAGCCAATGGTTGGGCCCTGCAGAATTGATGAAATTGTTTTGGAATTGCATTCAAACAGTATATACATATATGTTTTAGATGATTAGAGCCTTTTATTGCACGTTTAGCTCTTGTTTCAAAATCTGAATCTCACAGTAATATTTTTCATAATTCATCACTTGAGGGCTCCCACAATTTGTATTTCTGGCTCCTAAATATGCTTCCAAAGTATAAAATATCTTTATGAAGAGTTTAATTTCACCTTCATACTTATTATTATTATTATTATTATTATTATTATTATTTTATGTATTATTATCCTTTTTTTAATACAAAAAAACTATTTTAACACATTGCAAAAGTACCTAGCAACTTGTAAACATGCAGTCTAAATATCATATGTATCACATTAGTTTAATGCAGTGTTTCTCAACCTTTTTTGGTCTGGAGACTGGATGATGCATCATGTGACTTACTGGATGTTCATCTAGCTTTGTAATTATTTAATAGTGTACAATTTAATGGCTTAGATATTATCTGTAATCTGTTTATAGCTGTGACTAAAGGTAATGTATGTATGAAGTGTTATACTCTCCTCATCCATGCATACCAAAAAATAAGATCTCATGGACTAGGACCGGCTGTTGAGAACCACTGGTTTAATGCACAGAACTTCCCTTTATATAAGCAGTGTTTGCATTAATAGCATGAATGTGTATTAGGATTTTTAGTTAAAAACAGTGTAAACTTACGTTAGAGCAATAATATAAATCTCTAATATAAGGCGTAACATGATACAAGAACATGACACATTGGAGAAAGGCTGAGAATATCATTTTATTTATATATATATATATATATATATATATATACATATATCCAGTTTTAAATTAAAGGTGATGGCAATGTCATTAAAAGTTCTTAGCCTGGCCTTGGGGAAGTGGGAGATGGGGGACCATTGCCTCATAGACTGCTCAGAATTCTCTAATTAGGCCCTGCAGCTAAGTAAACATAGAGGAGGACTTTACTAGGTACATATTGAAGGGCTTTCTGTCTGCACAGCGATCTGCAGATTCTGCCAACCAAGCAATCATGCAGAGAGCATGCAGTGATTCTTCCAGATGATCTGAGATCTTCTACATAGATTTAGCAAGTGATTATTGTTATCTTTTGTATATGCACGATGTGTATGTATGTGCTAATACATCAAATAATAATTATGTGATTTTCTCTATAAATACACACAGCATATTACACCATACCTGTATATATATAAAGGAGTATAGTAAAGGGTGAACATATTCACACCCAGAATAATTAAAAATATTTATATCTGTACTGATGTATTTATGCTCTCCACATTAATTTCTAATCTATGTGGCTGACTAATCATATAACCTTGGTCACTCTTACCTGCCAATTCCATCTGTACAACATTGGGAAAATACTCCCCTCTATCACTATTGGTTTTACATAGTTACATAGTAATTTAGGTTGAAAAAAGACTGTAGTCCATCAAGTTCAATCTTTTTAGATGTCCTCTGATCTGCAATACACAGATTTATTGTTAATTGATCCAGAGGAAGGCAAACAGAAAAAAAAATTCAGTGAAACTTTGCCAATTGTCTCAACAGGTAAAAAAATATAAAATTCCTTTCTGACCCCAGATACTGGCGATCGGACTCATCCCTGGATCATTACTCCCTCTATTTATCCAGGATAGCCCTTAATGCCCTTTTCATTTAAAAATGTATCCAATCCCTTTTTAAAGTTACCTATTAAATCCACTGTCACCACCTCCTTTGGTAGAGAATTCCACAGATTAACCACCCTTACTGTGAAGAACCCTTTTCTTTCTTTACTGTGAAATCTTTTTACTTCTAATCTCAAAGGATGTCCTCTTGTTAGTTGAAAACCTCTTGGCACAAAAAGTTCCCTTGACAAAGCCTTGTACTGACCCTGCATGTATTTATATAAGGTAATCATATCCTCTCTTAGATGCCTTTTTCTAGAGTAAATTCCTCTAATTTATGCAAATCCCTTTGGAGGGAAAGTACATAATTTTCTGATTTAATTACCTTGCACAACTCTGTGCCATCATCAAAAATGGAGACACCACACTCCAATTCCACTTCCAAGTCATTAATAAATATGTTAAAAAGGAGGGGACCTAATATTGAACCCTGGGGAACCCCACGTACCACATTAGTCCAATCCGAGTATGTTCCTTTTACCACTCTTTGCTTCCTGTCTTTTAGCCAGCTCTCAATCCATAAACAAACATTCATGGCAATTCATGTATCCCTTAGTTTGCTCAATAGTCTCCCATGTGGCACTGTATCAAAAGCCTTTGCAAAATCCAAATAGACTACATCCACTGAGTTGCCTTGATCCAAGTTCCTACTAACCTCCTCATAGAAACTAATTAGGTTTGTTTGACATGACCTATCCTTCATAAATCCATGTTGGCTCCTACTTATAATCCTTTTTGAATAGACATATTCTTGTATATGATCCCTTATTAACCCTTCTAAAAGCTTTCCCACTACCGAAGTGAGACTATAATTCCCCGGATTTGCTCTTGCTCCCTTCTTAAATATAGGTATTACCTCTGCCTTTCTCCAGTCATCTGGTAGAGACCCTGTGTTGAGTGAATCTTGAAAATTTAGATAGAATGGTTTTGCTATTACAGAGCCCAGTTCCCTCAGTACCCTTGGATGTATTCCATCAGTTCCCAGGGCTTTATTAACATTATATGTATTTCTTTTGGGTTTCCTCCTACGTTAACGAGTTATTTGGTGAAGGTAGTGTAGCCTCATTATATTGCTAAAAGATCCTATTTAGCTTTTCCTGGTCACTAATTTTCAGACGGCCTATGTCACATTGTAATGTTCCTATAGCTTCCTTCCTGGCCTGTTTTCCCATTAATATATTTAAAAAATATTTTAGGGTTAGTCTTACTCTCCTTTGCAACTAACTTCTCATTTTCTATTTTAGCCAGTCTAAAATATAGCCCTTTTGCAAGCCTTGTTGATTTCCTTGTAGTTATGTGAAGCAGTCTCTGTCCCCTCTTGTTTGTATAATTTAAATGCTTCTTTTTTACTCCTCATCTTCATCTTTAATTCATTGTTAAGCCACATGGGTTGTGATTTACTACTTCTACTTTTATTTCATATGGTATATGGTGATAAGTATGTTTATCTAGTAAGGATTTGAATGTTGTCCATTTATGTTCAGTGTTTATACCTATCAGTTCTCTGTCCCAGTCTATATGTTGTATTGCTGCCCTTAGATCGTTAAAATCTGCTTTTTTAAAATTAAGAGTTTTCGTTAGCCCTTTACAGTTATGTTTTTTTAATTCAATCTCAAATGAGACTGTGTTGTGATCACTGTTTCCCAAAGGTTGCCCTATTCCAACATTTGATACTATATCAATATTATTTGTGATGAGTAAATCTAAGATAGCTTCATTTCTAGTAGGTTCTTAGTTGAACTGCTGGTCTCATTTATCTAGTTTATTTCAGGGTAATTAAAATCTCCCATTATTAGAACTTGACCATGCTTAGCATCATTTCCAATCTGTAACAATAATTGCATTTCCTCACTTTCAGCTATATTTGGGGGTTTATAGCATACTCCTACTAATATTCTTTTAGAATATGCTGCTCCGCTATTTATCTCTACCCACAAACATTCAACATTATCGCTAGTTCCAGCATATATATATTCTCTGACTATAGGCTTAAATTCAGGCTTAACATACAGACAAATCCCTCCCCCTCTTTTACCATTGCCCCTATCTTTCCTAAATAGGTTATAACCATGCAGATTAACAGTCCAGTCATGAGAGTCCTCCCACCATGTTTCAGTAATGCCTATTAAATCCCATTTCTCATTAACTGCTACTAATTCTAACTCTCCCATTCTGGCAAGCTCCTTGCATTAGTAAGCATACACCTTATGTTATGAGTCTGTAGTTCTGCAGTGCCTGTCACTGTACTTTAGTTACTTAGCAATACATCCCTATTGACTGTACTAACCCTCCCCCATCTTTTCCCCCATGACTAGTTAATGCATTCCTTACCCCCTCTACACTTTCTACCCCATTACTTCTATCTCGTCCCTCCCGCCTACCTACTAGTTTAAAAACTCCCCCAGCCGTTCTAGCATCCTCTCCCCAAGCACAAAAGCTCCCTCATCACTAAGGTGCAATCCATCACTGCTACAGAGATTGTACCCAAGTGAGAAGTCAGCCCAGTGCTCTAAAAACCCAAACCCCTCCTTAGTTTAACTACTAATTCACTCTCTTATCTTCACTCACTTGGACTTCTGCAACTCACTTTTCTTACAGCTCATGCATTCACGCAACTTCAACACCATATTCAAAGTCCACAACCCACACCTCCACTCTCAGGGCCCAAATCCATTTGCCTCCTGTTTGCTTCTACTGCTGCAGAAGTTTTTCTTGATTCTCTGCCTTAAAGAAACACACAAGTCCATTGTCTTTTCAACTCAATAATTTCAGCAAATCTGCATAAAGTGCTGTGTGAAGAATTGATCATATTTATTGTGTAATATTGAGCTAAGGTAGGTGTTGCATAATAATTTGAGATGCATGTCTTTATAAATGCTGGATGTGATGGTTCCTTCTACTGAGGTACATTTTAAAGTATATCTGTTAAAGTAAGAGAAGGAAGTGTTTGAGTCACTTTGTTATAACCTTTAAATTTGTTATTTCAATATAAATGTGTTCTAATATTTGCATATAAATGGTTGTTATTTTATGTGGTGTGCTATATGTAGTTAGATGTAGTAAATTTATTTAACTTATTTTCCTGATCTTCTCTGCTCAAGTTAAGTATAATTTGTTCAGCATAGTATATGATTTGTAAGTAGAAGAGGGGAGAGATAGGGGATTAGGTATAGATTTCTTGAAGGGACTTGATGATAAGCAATACAATCTATCTATCTATCTATTATTGAACACTTATCTTCTATGACAGCTCTAGATAACACATACCCAACTGTGATACAGATACTTACCACCTATTTTATTGGCATACTTTGTAGAGCTTTGCTTATTACAACTATAATGTATATTGTAAGTAGTGTAGGAGCAGCACATTGTGACTTGAATAAACCACCAAACATGTATGTGTTGAGTGTAAATTTGTACTAGAGAGTAACTAACAGTATTACTGTGTAATAGTTATCTAAGATATTATTATCTGAGACAAGCAAACATACAGGCCCTCATTCAATTGCGATTTGGCCAATTGAATAGGGCTCTAAATAAGCACATAACATATTTTAAAAAAATAAGTTTTAGTTAGTGAAAATCTTGCTTTTGGATAGATGTTTACTAACTAAAAACTTCTTCAAAAAAATATGTTATGTGCGTATTTAGACCCCAATTCAATTGGCCAAATTGCAATTGAATGAGGGCTACAGTGTATAAGCAACACAGAAATAATGAGCATCTACAGTTTTGGGGATAACAGTTTGAAAATTATCACTTCTTCCAACAGAGACTAAAACGGAACATAGACATCTAATTTGATTTAACTTGTCCCCAGGACAGAATCTGAATTACCTTCTACTATTTATACAAGAGAACAAGAGAAAAGGTATGACTGTATATGGATTTTTTTTATTCATTGAATTTTTATTAGATGGAAATCACATAAAGTTACAAATAATATATACCATAAGTCTTATTTACATCTAGAATATATATAAATTCATTGAGTATAAATTTACTTCCGTACACAATAAAACATTAGCTTCATTAAAGTATATATAACTGTTCCATCTATAAACTGATATGATTCCCTACAGACTATCCCCATTATCTGGTGATATTATCCCCTATTGGAGACAGCGCTGTTAGTGCTTTAAGGTATTACGTAGTACGCATGGGAACCACCTCCGTTCATATTTTATCTTATCATCTTCCAACATTTTTAACATATTAGACACTCCCGCCGATCCTTTCTCCTTTACCATATTACCGCTCCTTCTGAAGTAGCCGGTCGCCCCCTTTCCCCTCTATATAATCTTGGGGTATAACACCAGAATGTATCTAGTTGGTCGTTCCCTAAATTTCAACCCCACACCCCACACTTCATTAAATGTATTCATTGTATCTTCCAAAGAGTGGGAAATTCGTTAATTTATAGCAATATGATCCAATTTATCCATGATGGATTGAAAATTCAGATGCCTCTTTTTCCACTGTTTAGCTATATGAGATTTGAAAGCTAAATATAAAAATTGAAGGAGTCTATTTTGTGCTTGAGAGAATGATGTCACCGGTATCTCCAGCAAACAGGTTTCTATAGGAGAGTTTCTAGGAGATTCCCACCATATATGGATAAATGACCCGATGGTCTTACAACCCCTGAAACAATTTGTGTGTCCATTTCGCTATTCTTTTAGGGGTAAGATAGGTGCGTGTAATACTTTAATTACTGTTTCCAGTATGCTATGATTTAGAGAGCCTCTATAGATATTCCTCCAGGAGATCCTCCATTTTTCCTCCTCACAGCATTTTCCCATATCTGCCTCCCAATCTTTGATATAATTATCTTTAATTGATAACTTTGGTGAGTTGAATATACCATAGATTACACTAATTATTCCCTTTACTGTGGGGCTGCTAATGCATATCCGAGACAATCAGGTCCCCTTAGGAAGACTCTGTTTTCTAATCAATGTCTCAATAAAATTTTGTAATGTTCCTGTAAGGGGAGATGGAATGTGTCAATGTATTTATTGTTCACAAGTTTACTATCTTTTATCCAATTCCCTAGCCCATTTAGGACTTTTGATTTCCACCAACCCTTTAAAGCTAAACTAAGACCTTTCGGGACCCCAGGATAAATAATTATAGGGGTCATGGGTGAACAATTTAAAAACAGGGTGTGGTTTCTCGCCCAGCATTGTAATGTATGGTTTATAATGGGATGTCTCAGCTTGTAAACCCAATCAGGGATTTTATCCAGGCATACAAGGGTGTCCCATGTCAATGGATTTAGTAAGTGATCCTCCATAAAAACCCATGCCGTCTGATGATTAGCAGAGTATATGGATTTTAACTATATATTTCTAAATAACATACTTTTCTTTACATTTTCAAACTAATACTGTGGACTTCATTCCCTTACACTGTGGACTTCATTCCCTTACACAGCCATAAGAAGCCCTATTTGTTGTAATTGTCCTACCACCCAAACAACCCATTCTGCAAGACATGAATACCCAATATTATTAAGCTACAGTAAGTGTGCTATGTGTTCATCAATTGATTACAACCTTTACTCTTCACCAAGTTGTTTAAATAACAGATGATTTCTGGGCATATTTTTTTGTTAAACAGCAATGGTAAACACCTTCACTGTAGGAACTGAAGGTAAAGATAGTCTCAACGAGCATATTTACCATATTACCCATAACGTATTTTAATGTGAATTCATATTTTCTACATTTATTCTTTATTGTCCGCCAGATTAAAATAACAGAAGTCACAACTTTAGCTTGATAACCCATCATTTATGATAACTGCTACATAGTGCATCTATTGTAATTATTATCTCACTGTAAATAGAGAATCTATAAAGCAACTATTAGTCTGTAACTTACATTACATGAAAATTAACTATTTGTCTAGCATGGATTTAATTGGTCACTGCAATGCTTTTCAAAATATTTGTATAACAGATTTGTGCTTCTTATAAGATCAAGCTAAGCTGCTTGTGGTTGGATCTTTAGGTGTTATACATCCCAAGTCCAATTAATCAATGTTGCAGCCACCAGCAACAGATGCACTGTATCTCTATGGATTGCTGTAGACTGCAACACCAATTAAAGTACCTAGATGCAACAAATCTTGCTGGCCAACCAAAGGGAACACTTATTTACGGCTGTATTTTCAGATGTTAAAACACAATATTTTGTCAAATTAATCTTTTGTGAAAGCACTAATGTGGTCATTTAAAAGAGCAAGTTTCAAACATTACAAAGAGAGATTTTAATCTCTCTGATGTACTCTAATTAGTCTGTGTCAAGACACTGCACCAGCTGAGTTATGGAGCTCTTTGTAGAAATAATTTACTCCCTCTAAACTGATTGGCTGCAGCAGAAACTCCCAACCCCATCCCTATCTATCTATCTATCTATCTATCTATCTATCTATCTATATATATATATATATATATATATATATATGGTATATATTGAATAATAAATATGTATGTACATATTTGTGCTTGTATATATGTATTCATATGAAATAGTATCTGTTTGTGAATTTGTGTATGAGTTTATATGTATGTAGGTGATTTTGTATGTGCTAATAAGCATCAGTCTACAACTATTTAATTATGATGAGAAAAAAAATTCCTGACCTCCTCTTCCCTCTGGAAAAAAGCTCTACTGTTGCCCATGATATTCACTGTTATGTTCTATCATTTTTCTTTTAAATTACTGTGTGATTATATCATCTGCCTCTTATAGAAAGATTTCAACCCAAGAGCAGTTTGTCTTAATGCAGAAAAACTACACCAGAGGGATGTCATCTAACCAACTTGTCTCCAATTCCTAGAATAGTTATTGTACTAATTGACATCTGCTTTTTTTACCATTACTTATACTGACTGGCTGACCTTTTTATGTCTATTCAAAATTAAATTAATACTATTATACAAATCTGTACCAAGTTAACACTCACCTTATACACATCTTCATTTATGGGTACTCTAATGATGTCTCAGTCTAAATACCTGTTATTGAAACCTTATTCCCATTCTTATCTAGAACTTTCTATGATTAATATCTTCTGTGTATGAAGTTTTCCTCCCAAAAGCAGTTTCTCTTAATTCAGAGAAACTACCCCAAGGAAATGTCATCCTACCAAAATCATCCATGATCCCAAGAAAATGTATTGTATAAATTGGCATTTGCTTTTTATACACGATTTACTTTGACTATTTCACTATCTTCTACCTAAAGATATAACAGGTTAGAAACATGTAAACATAGCAGATAAGAACCAAAAAGTCCCATCTGGTCTGTCAGTTATATCTATCTAATTTTTAGCTTAATTTAAGCCTTAGGATAGTATTTTTTCTTATTCCAGACATATTTAAATTCCTTAACTGTTTTGGCATTACCACTTCTGCTGGAAGGCTGCTCCACTTATTTACCCCTTTATCTGTAAAGTAGAACTTTCTCACATTACCCCTAAATCTTCTACCTTCCAACTTCAAATCATGATCTCTTCTTCCTGCATTCCTGTTTTTTCTTGAATATACTTTCCTCTTGAGCTTTAATAAATCCTTGGATATATCTGAAGGTTTCTATCATATTACCCCTCTCCCTTCTGTCCTCTAAGTCAGTAGTCCCCAACCTTTTCGGCACCGGGGACCGTTTCCACTGAATTTTTTTTTTAATGACCCGGGTGGGGATATTATACTTAAATATATAATATATGACCCAGAAGTGTGTGTGTGTGTATATATACACAGTCTCCGCATGGGGAGGCAGAGCTGATCTGAGCTGTGACAGCTCATATGCAAGTCCTGCTCTGCAGCACAGGGCCCGGCTGAACAGTGGCCGCGGCTATACAAATTCATATCACGAAGCCTTGTATTTTAGACCATGCACCATTTGATCCCCTTCCTTGAACGGTTTCTAGTTGTTGATATGCTTTTGAAGATACAGTCTCCAGATCTGGACACTGTATTCTAAGTGAGGTCTAACTAAGGAGCTATAGAGAAGTATCTGTATTGCTCTTTTTCTACTGCTAATTCCTCTACCAATACATCCAAGCATCCTACTTACTGCATCCTACATCCAAGCATCCTAAGAGCTGTGCCTTTGTTGCATTGTTTGCCTACTTTTAAATCAGGCAACATAATAACTCCCAAGTCCTTTTCCTTATTATTTTACAATTGATTAAATATTCTACTAGGGTTTTTTTTTTATGGCCTTGAATGGTTCAAGATCTGGAAAGGAGGGTGACAAGGTTCTATATTTATTTTAAATATTTTTATTGTGACAAAAAATAATACAAAAAAACAATACTTGTGTTGTAAATGCACTTCAGTATAAATGGTAATAGTAAAAGAAAACACAATTAAATCTTGACAACATAACATGTTTCTGTTATTATGTAGTTTTGCTGTAATTATTTTCTCCTTTCTTTTTCCACCTTTTCTTACTTCTAACATTAACACATCTGTGATAATATACATTTTATATAGTAAATAAATAATATTTCTCAGAACCATACTTATCTTATTATTCTGCTTTTTATATGTCAGTTAGATATTTTACATAGCAAATCCAAATATTAAGTCTAATATTGTAAACATTTTATATAGTAAGTAAATAACATATTACACATAAACCATTTTTATTTCTCCTTTTTCTTAACTATTTTTGTTTATAACCAGATTTACAGCTTAATAATGCTTGTATTATGTGAGAGTTACTAAACTCTCTGATTTACTTTAACATACCGGTATTTTTTTTTTCCAATAATTTTGAATAATTAATAATTCAATAATAAGACGAGCACATAAGTAAATGCAACAGTTCATTTTGTATATCACAGTATACAGAAGTATATTTGCACATGAAGACTGTTCAGAAAAGAATCAAGGGTATTATATACACACAATAAAGTAATCTTAAACCCAGAGATTAACAGCCTTATTAAATTGCGATTCGTCAAATTTAAAAGGGCTCTATTTAAGCACATAGAATATTTTTTTACAGAAGTTTTTAGTTAGTGAACTTCTATCCAAAAGCAAAGTCTTCACTAACTAAAAACATCTGAAAAAAAATATTCTCTGTGCTTAAATAAAGCCCTTTTAAATTTGACGAATCGCAATTTAATAAGGCTGCTAGTGTTTGTCTCTTTTCCTTTTCCTTATTTTCTGTGATTTCCAATAGTTAACATACAGCAAAAGCTGCATCTTCCATAACCTTCTAGACATCTAACTTCTCTTCCCCCAATAACTTTAGTTGCAGCAGATCGTATCGCTTGCTATTACTTAAAATTGCAATATATTGTTTGTTTCCTTTCCACCAATGGGTCCTGTCTATACCCTCTTAGTATAAACAATCCTGGTTTGTCAAAAGCATCTGACTTGAGTTATACTCATTATATAGACTAAGTGAAAGTCTTTGAGGCAAGACCCAGACCTATCCTTGATAGTAGTGCTAAGGCTATTAGTTAAGGTTTAAAGTGGAATGCTTTGCGAGTTCTGTTGCTAAAGGTGAAGAGGAGAGAAAAGAATAAAAAAAACATAAGAAAACTACAAATTAACTACTACAGGTCCTGAAAGCCAGTCTTATCCCAAGAATCTTTTATACTTGCCTGTCCCCCCAGGGGGGAAGTCAGTCAGCCATCCAGCTCCCAACATCACCGCCATCCCACTCCTGCTTTCATCCATGGGGGTCCATTTCCCGGCATCAATTAACATTGGAGTATATTAATTTCCTCACTACATAACGTCAGTAGCTTGTGTGGAAGCTAACCAGGCGCCCCATTTACCTATAAATTGGAGGAGTGTATTTGCCAGGGAATGTGTGCGGCTAACATGTATCATTATAAGATTTTTATTAACAAACTTTTGTATCCTCAGACATGGTTTCTTCCATCTCTGAGCTATATAACTTTTTGCAGAGATCATCAAATATTGAAGCCATTTATTTTGCTTTCTTGAAATTGTCTTAAATTCTCTTCCCAAAGGGCAGGATTCTATTGAAGGAGGAATTGGGGTATGTAAGGTTTCAGAAGCTAACTCACAAAGTGCTATGCAGAAGGAGTGAACCACTGAACATTCCCACCACATATGTAAAAAGGTACTGGGTGGGGAACACTGCCTGAAACACAATTGTGAGTTTTGGGTCTGAATTTGTGAAGTTAAACCTGAGTATAATAAGCTTTATGGAGAACTTTGATGATGGTTTCCTGTTAGCTATAACTCAAGGGAATTTTCATTAAAATAAAACAAGACTTTTCCAAATCAGCAGATTCCCATTGTGTGCCCATGTCCCTTTGCTATTTGCCCATAAATATTGGTTTAAAATTGAGGGGTGGGGGGATTCATAATTGCATATATAGAACTGAGAGTTCCTTTATTTAGAGGTGCTTTGCTACAAATAGTAGAAAGCCAACTAGTTTGGGGGAGCCTCATTTTCTAATAAACATATTAATCTGGTGCTTAATCTTGCAATAATTAAAGTGTTCTTTTAGTGGGATGTCAAAATTAGTCCTAAAATGCTCAAATATAACAACTTGATCATTGTTTATCCATACCCCCAGAATATCTAATATGTGCAATGACCACCAGTCCCTTGTGTCCTCACCCAAGCTATTCCAAATTGTGGGGCTAGTAAGAGTTGGAATCAAATTGGTTATTTTAAATGCAAAATTATGTTGCAAATTTGGTCTGTTTACACAACGAAAGCGAATTAATAATTAATGTTATTATGCTTGACATAGTTAAGGGGCAGATTAGGGGTCCAGATAACAGAGTCCCATCTGTAAGATTTAATTTGTTGGTTTTCCAAGAAAACCCATAATGCTGGTGTGCTATAGAGTGCGCTTGCGGAATAAAAGCCAGCTGAGCAGCTTTGTAGTATAAACTGAGGTTGGGGCAGGAAAGTTCACCAATGTTTCTATCCTGACATAAAAGTGTTTGAGCTATATGCGCCCTCTTGTCCCAAATAAACCTTGTCAGGTGTTTTGGGAATTTATTCAGGTCATTTTGGTTAATAGGAATTGGAAAGGATCTAAATAAATATAAAATTCTGGGTAAGATATTCATTTTTATGAAGTTGATACGTCCCATCCAAGAAAGGGGGAATCTACTCCACCTTTTTGTGTCCAGGGTTAAAGTTTTTATCATAGGTAAATAGTTGGCTACATACAGCCCAGACAGGTCGGGGGTCAAATTAACTACTAGATAGGTAATGTAGCTTAAAAGCCAAGCAAATGGGAATTTGCTCTTCAGTTGTTCCAAAGCTTGAGTCGACATCAGGTACCCAAAGGACTCAGTTTTATTTAAGTTAACTTTAAGCCCTGAAACTTGGCCAAACCGGTCCATTGTTTCCATTAAGGTTGGCAAAGAGGTTTCTGGTTCAGTAAGGGTGCACAGAATATTGTCCGCAAATAGGCAGCACTTAAATTGCTGTAGACCCACCTGAACTCCCTCAATTTGAGAGGAAGACCGAATGGCCTGAGCCAGAGGCTCAATCGCTAGGGCAAACAACAAAGGGGACAAGGGCATCCCTGCCTTGTTCCTCTTTGAATGTCGATATAGCTTTTGTTATTATCTCCCTGAAGCTTCAAATAGGGAATTGAATTGTTGTAAAGTGAGTTAAATAAATTTATAAAGTTTCCCTGAATGCCCATCTTGCTCAGAACCGCCTTCAAGTATCCCAATTCCAAGGAGTCACAGGCTCTTTCTAGGTCAAGTTCTATTGTGCACAGTGGTTTGATATTTTTTTTTTTGCTAAATGAAACACATTCTGCACTCTCCTAATATTTCCCCCGCCTGTCTGAACGGCACATGTATCAACCCTGGGAGAAAGCTCGAGAAACTGGTGGCCATAATTTTCGCCAAAATCTTTAAATCTCCATTAAGCAGAGAAATTGGTTTAAAATTCTTTGCATCTAAGGGGTCTCATCCTGATTTTGGAAAAAAGATTAAACTAATCTGGTTGTATTTGGTTGGTATCCGTTCCCCTCTTAATAGGGAATTAAAAAGTTTTTGTAGATAAGGGTTTAAAATTTCTGCAAAGGTCTTATAATAAATATTCAAAAAGCCATCAGGCCCCGGTGATTTGCCTAATTTCAGGTTCCGAATAGTGCGATTGATCTTTTCAGAACTGATATCATCATTTGCTATTACAGGCAATTCCGGATTATCAAGGAACAATTTAATTTGGAAAGTGTTAGCTTCCAACTTTTGATATGTATATTTCCTGGAATAAATTTAAAAAGGTTTCTTGAATTATTCTCTGGCTTACCGTGATTTAGCCCTCTTTCGTTTTGATTTGGTAAATTTGTTTTTGGGATTGTTTGGACTTTAGTTTGTACGCCAGCATAGGGGAGAGCTTATTAGCCTGACTAAAGAATTTATGTTGTATTCTGTGTAAAGCTTTTTCAGTCTTAATATTCAAGAGACTATCTAATTCAAGTCTAGATTTGTCAGGAGAGAATTTAACTTGACTCTGCTTTTCTAGTGTGTATAAGGCTCGGAGGAGTTTTGTTTCTTTTAAATGCTGATTTTTTTTATATGAGGAGGCAATCCTGATCATAGAGCCGCATATGTAAGCTTTATGAACAAGCCACAGCCAACCTATACCAGTTCAGGTATATCATTAAAATCAACGTATTGCTGAATTTCCTTTAGAATATGAGATTGTGTCTCCGGGTTCGAGATTAGAGACTCGTTAAGCCTCCAGTTATATCAGGGTCTGACCATGGGCATGGTATAATCTGAGTGTTTTTGGAGTGACCAAATAGACCAGAGTCAGTCAACATCACGTCTATTCTGGAGTATTTGCTTTGTGTAGGGGAAAATAATGTGTATACCCTTTCGTTCGGATGATGACCCCTCCACGAGTCAATTAAATTATTCTTTTGAACAAGCCTGAGGATGTTTTTGAGTTTTTGAGAATACTGTGAGCTTACCCTGGTCCCCGACCTATCCATGGATGGAAGCAGAGTCAAATTTATGTCCCCTCCCAAATTATTTTACTTGTGTCCAAAGGAATCAGATTAGTGAGGAGTTTAATTACCGCATTATGAGGGGAGGCAGTAGGGGTGTAGATATTTACTAAAGATTTTTTTCTATTTAGAACCATTCCATTAAGAATTAAATAGTTTCCATCTTTATCTAGTATTTTGTGCTCGAGTTTGAATGGGAAATCCTTATGGATCAAAATTGCACGGCCTGCTTTTTTAGTAGTTTGGTTTATAGTATGAAAATTAGGATAATCTTTATGTAAAGATGTGGGGACCTTATGGGATGCAAAATGTATCTCCTGAAGAAATATTACAGCAGGTTTGTATTTCTTATAGAACAAGAATGCCTTTTGCCTTTTAAAAAGTGTGTTAAACCCCTTGATATTATGGGTGAGAAAACTACAGGTCGAATTGGCCATAAATATTTCTTAAGTTACGTCTGAAGATAGTGTAGGAGTTACCTGATGAGTAGATAAATCATGAGCTGCTGGTTTGGGCAAAGAAATGACCCCTCCAATAAACCAGATAGCATCCTGCGTGAGCTGGATGACTGACTTGACCCGCAATCAAGGACCATATAGTAGAAACAGAAAATACAAAGCATTCTTATAAATCCATGAACATTAACCATTACAATTTGAATTCTCCTTACACCATGTATGGTGTATTTGAAAACTGGAGGGAAGGGTAACTCGAGTAAGCCCTCAACCTTCCCTCAGGGGAGAATACACTGTAACTGTAGTCTGGAATATTCCAGAAACTTCCCCCTTTGTGAAGTCAAATACCCTACAATTAGGGAAAAAGTAGCAATTTAACTAAATTATCCATGTACATAGCCATAAAATCCCTCAAATCCCCTTCAATAAACTCTGATTGTATCCTTGGGTCTCAGTGGACAATGCCTCTAATATGCCTACAGCTGCAGATAAGGGTATTATGGGCTCTTCAAGTACCCTCCGTTTTTTATCTATGTACATATCACATATATAGTTGTGAGAATGCGAGTTGTTGCTAACGCTTGCGGGCACGCGTAGCGAAGCGAGGGCCATGGATCGCGCAGCGAGTAGAGTGGGCGAGGGCAGCAACTGCGACCCTCGCAAACTTTACGTCGCAACGCAAACAACACAACACACCAATTACGACCCTCGCAAACTTTTCCTCGCAGCGCAAACAACATACGACACACATTAACACACATTACGACCTTGCAACACTCGGACGCAACTCGCGAACATTACAAAATTCAAAACACAATACATACACACAGCACATACATAAAAAACTTACCTACAGCAACAGGGAGCATCCAGGACCTCAAAAAACCAACGTACACCTTGATTTCACTCAAAATAAAAGAGTTTACACACTAAAAAATGTCATAAGCGACAGAAAAAATGGCCACTGAGCAAAACGAAAACGAGGCTACACACGCAAACACCATACGAGACACGTTAGCACACATTACGACCTCACAAAAATTGGACGCAACACGCCAACATACAAACATTTAAAACACAATAAATACACACAACACACACATAAAAAGCTTACCTACAGCAAGAGGAACCATCCAGCACCTCAAAAAAGCAAGTTACACCTTCATTTCAATAAAAATAAAAGAGTTTAGACACTAATAAAATAGCTAAGCGAGAGAAAAAATGGCAGACGAACAAAACGAAAACAAGGCTACAGCACTCTAAACACGGAAAACACCACAACACACTCGCAAAACACCACAAGAAACTCACAAAACACCACTAAGCACCTACCGATAATCCGCAAAGACGCATACCACAGATTACCCGCCATTTTACTCCAATGCGGAAGTACACCACTACGCTAACGGTTTTGTCTCGCGCACGCACAGTATTACACTGCACACATTCACCACGCTTACACAGCACCTCCACACCACTAATGCTGCAGTAACATCAAAACACATTGACAGCTCTTCAACACAATGCTTCAAAATAGGTAAAGTATATTAATTTATTAATGTATTATATATTTCATTATTACACACCAAACAGCATTAGCTCACTTACAATTTCATTGCCGTAATTTTTTGACGTGCAATTCGCTAGTATTTACATAAGAGGGATTCAGCCACTATTGCTGCCTGCGATGTGTTTAAAAGTCTTACAGTGATATTTTTCTTTATTCAGTTTTATATAGCTTCCCCACAGAGCACTAGTGATGTGGATCTCTTGAAAACTGGGTTCTTTCTTGCCCTACTGCAGAGCTCTTGTGGCGCCTTTGGTATGATTTTGTGTTTTATGTTTTGGCGGGAGCATCCGCCATCACTTTGTCCCGCTCTGCTATTTTCAGTGCAGTCTCTTATTTTAACTCACCCACCTGTGTACAGGTTAAGATGGTCAGGAGCCTAGATTGTGGGAGCTCTGCGGCCTCTCAGCACCCGATTCCCTCAATGCGCTTCGCACTGCTGCACCTGCCACCTCTTGTGTCCCGAAGTTGTGGTATCCGGCACCGTTTGTGCTCCCGATCACCTGCTGTGAAGAGTCTCCTCCACAGGGAAGCCTGCCCCCCTTCTGCTAGGCTCCAGTTGCTGTTCTCCGGCTCTTTGCAGGTAGGGTGGTGCAGTGCGATCACAGAGCTTAAACGCCCAAGTACAGCTCAGCAGGCTGCAGCCTCATGGCAGATGAAATCCTCCAAAGCCACTCACAAGTGGTATCTCCCGATTCAGGTGGATCTCCTGACCATTACTATGCACTTTATATAGCACAATTACCACATTTTTGGGCTATTTGAGCCATTTAACTCCTGCTTTTCCAGGAGCTGCAGGCTCACACAACCTGATGTTTAACCTGATCCTTAGTTGGCCAAGCCTCCCCTTAAACATAAATAATAACTTCAGTTCACAGGAGAGCAATTGATGTCCTTGCTCTCCTGTGAACTGAAATGGTGAGCCGTATTGTACCCTAAATTTGGATACTAAGGCGGTTCACCCACTTAGCGGTTCATCCGTGAATAGAAGGTATTGTAACTGCCAATGTGCAGCCTGTGTCTGTGAGAGCTATTGTGCAGCCTGTGCCTGTAAGAGCTAATATGCATCCTGTGTCTTTGAGGACCAATGTGCATCATGAGCCTGTAAGTGCCAATCTGCAGCATGTGTCTTTACGAGCCAATGGGCAGCCTATGATTGCAAGACCCAAAGTATAGCCTGTGCCAATGTGCCTGTAAGTGCCAATCTGCATCATGTGTCTGTAAGAGCAAATCTGCAACATGGGCCTGTAAGTGCCAATCTGCATCATGTGTCTTTAAGAGCCAATCTGCATCCTGTGCCTGTAAGTGCCAATCTGCAGCATGTGTCTTTACGAGCCAATGTGCAGCCTATGATTGCAAGACCCAAAGTATAGCCTGTGCCAATGTGCCTGTAAGTGCCAATCTGCATCATGTGTCTGTAAGAGCAAATCTGCAACATGGGCCTGTAAGTGCCAATCTGCATCATGTGTCTTTAAGAGCCAATCTGCATCCTGTACCTGTAAGAGCCAATCTGCAACCTGTGCCTGTAAGTGCCAATCTGCATCCTGTGCATGTAAGAGCCAATCTGGACCCTGTGTATGTAAGAGCCAACTGCAACATTTGCATGTAAGAGCCAATGTGCATCCTGTGCCTGTAAGATAAAAGATCAATGGGAATACAATCCTGTATTACTTCTTATTATTAACAACATTGCACTAAAAACCTGCTATATACACATAGATCTAAAGTGGAAACAAAGCTGAGGTAGAGACAGACCTGTGATCCTCAATAGGATGCCTTCTACCTGGAAGGCTCAGCTAGCCTGGAACCCCAGATCTAGCTTGTATCCCTATATAGACCTTAAATGAGAAGAAGAGAATACAACTATTCTTGTATAGTGCATTTAATGTAAAAAATGGCATTTCTAATGAAATTCCTCAATTTACCAATGTATTTTCTCCCATTAGCAGGTATAATTGGTTAAAAACAAACATTCACACGATTAATAACATCCTTGTCTCTACTATGCCCTTAGATTCTCATATATTTTCATATTGAGAGCACCTTGTATAGGCCCTAATAATTACAATCAAACTTCTAGAACTAGGATAATAAATCAATTGTGACATACCTAATACTGGCTTTCAAAACTTTGGGCATAGGGGACAGACTTCCAATTAGCCTAGTATGGGCTAAATTACTTGGTCTGTAAGAGCCAATCAGCATCCGGTGTCTGTAAGAGATAATCTACAGCATGTGTCTGTAAAAGCCCAAGTCCAGCCTGTGCCTGTAACTGCCAGTCTGCAGCCTGTGCCTGTAAGTGCCAATCTGCTGCCTGTGCCAGTAAGGGTCAATGTGAAGCTTGTTCCTGTAAGTGCCAATGTGCAGCCTGTGCCTTTAAGAGCCCAAGTGCAGCCTGTATGTCCCTGTAAGTGCCAATCTGCATCCTGTACCTGTAACAGACGATCTGACACCATGACCTGTAATCATACAAGGAAGCCTACAAGGAGGGTCTCACCCAAGATTTGACGCGGTGCAGTTGTCCTGTCCCCTTAGCAGAAAAAACACCCCCAAAGCATAATTTCATGTTTGACGGTGGGGATGGTGTTCTTGGGGTCATAGGCAGCATTCAGTTGAGTTGATGCCAAAGAGCTTGATTTTGGTCTCATCTGACCACAACACTTTCACCCAGTTCTGATCTGAATCATTCCGATGTTCATTGGCAAACTTCACATGTGCTTTCTACAGCAGGGGGACCTTGCGGGTGCTGCAGGTTTTCAATCCTTCACCGCGTAGTGTTACCAATTGTTTTCTTTGTGACTATGGTCCCAGCTGCCTTGAGATCATTAACAAGATCCTCCCATGTAGTTCTGGGCTGATTCCTCACTGTTCTCATGATTGAAACTCCACAAGGTGAGATCTTGCATGGAGCATCAGACCGAGGGAGACTGGCAGTTATTTTGTGTTTCTTTTGCGAATAATCTCACAAACTGTTGTCACCTTCTCACTAAGCTGCTTGGCGATGGTCTTATAGCCCATTCCAGCCTTTTGTAGGTCTACAATCTTGTCCCTGACATCCTTGGACAGCTCTTTGGTCTTGGCCATGGTGTAGAGTTTGTAATATGATCGATTGATTGCTTTTGTGGACAGGTGTCTTTTATACAGGTAACAGGCTGAGATTAGGAGCACTCCCTTTAAGAGAGTACTCCTAATCTCTACTCGTTACCTGTATAAAAGACACCTGCGAACCAGAAATCTTGCTGATTGATAGGGAATCAAATACTTATTTCCCTCACTGACCTGCAAATCAATTTATAACTTTTTTGACATGCATTTTGCTTGTTTGTTTTTTTTGTTATTCTGTCTCTCACTGTTAAAATACACCTACCATTAAAATTAAAGACTGATCATTTCTTTGTCAGTGGACAAACGTTCAAATCAGCAGGGGATCAAATACAAAAAATAGCTAAATGCTGGCTGAAGTAAAATTACAGTGACATTAATAAATAACTTTCCATAAAAATAGAATTAAAAAGCTACTTGAAGGGAAGATTCCAATTTTGGTTAGACTATAGGAGCAGGGTTCCCTTGTGGTCCAGTGGTTAGAATTTGGTGTTTTCATTGTTGCAACCTGGGTCCAGATGGGAGACTACCTAGGAATATCAGGAGCTGTTTGCTGTGGCCCACTGGAAAAGGAACTGGCAACGAACTCCATGAATACCAAGTGGATCAGCATGGCGTGTTACAGTACATGAGGTCACAGAGAGTCAGAAACGACTAAACAACACAGAGGAGTAGGAAGGAGCAGATTTATTAATTGTGCAAGGAAGTGCCAAAATGTATTAGAAAGTTCCAAATTCAACAGCAAAGTGATGGCTGTACTCTCTAGTAAAGAAACAGGGAGAGTTTTGATTGAAGGTGACAGGAAATACTAAACAATGTACAGTTGGCCCAACTGGACAACTAAAAATCACTACTCAAGAGGCCTGGTTTTCAAGAAAACACCCTCCTGAGAAAGTAGAGACAGAATCAACTGAAAATCACACAATAAAGAAAAACTGAATAAAAACATAAAACATTTTGACCATTATCATGTTTTAATGATTCAAAAGAACATATCACATATTATAATTGTCTAACTGCGATTCGTCGTCACGCTTCAGACGAATCGCAGGTAGACAATTATAAAGTGCTGCGCATTGCGCAGAGCGCGGCGCGAGCCGCGCATGCGCAGAGCGCGGCGCAAGCCGCGCTCTGCGCCCGAGCCGCGCTTGCGCAGAGCGCGGCGCAAGCCGCGCTCTGCGCCCGAGCCGCGCTTGCTCAGAGCGCGGCGTGAGACGCGCATGCGCAGAGCGAGCCGCGCTTGCGCGCGCGGCCCGAAACCAGGTAAAAGAGTGGAAAAGAGTGGAAAAGAGTGGAAAAGAGTGGGGGAGGGGGGAGTAGAGGCACAGAGGGAGAGTGGGGAAGAGGGGAGGGAGAGTCACAGAGGAAAAGTGGGGAAGAGGGGAGGGAGAGTCACAGAGGGAGAGTGGGGAAGAGGGGGGGAGAGTCACAGAGGGAGAGTGGGGAAGAGGGAGGAAGAGGGGGGGAGAGTCACAGAGGGAGAGTGGGGAAGAGGGGGGGGAGAGGCACGGCACAGAGGGAGAGTGGGGAAGAGGCACAGAGGGAGAGTGGGGAAGAGACACAGAGGGAGGGGGGAGAGACACAGAGGGAGAGTGGGAAAGAGACACAGGGGAGGTAGAGGAGGGGGAAAAGACACAGGGGAGGTAGAGGAGGGGGAAAAGACACACAGGAGGGAGAACATGGGGTAGATACACATGGGAGGGAAATGGGGGGGGGGGGAACAGACACAGGGGGAAGGGGGAAAGAGACACAGGCCAGGGGGGAACAGGCACAGAGGGAGAGGGGGGAACAGGCACAGAGGGAGAGGGGGGAAGAGACACAGGGGGGAGAGATACAGAGGGTGAGGGAGGAAGAGACACAGAGGGAAGGGGGGGAAGAGGTACAGAGAGAGGGGGAAAGAGGCACAGAGGGGGGGGGAACAGAGGAAGGGGTGAAGAGACACAGTGGCGAGACAAACAGAGAGAGGCGGGGGAAGAGGCACAGAGGGAGAGGGTGGAAGACACAGAGTGGGGAGAGACACAGAGGGTGAGGGGGAAGAGACAGGGAGGAAGAGGCACAGAAAGAGGAGGGGGAAGAGACACAGGGGAGTGAGAGGAGGGGGAAGAGACACAGGGGAGAGAGTGCCGGGGGGAAGATACACAAGGGAGGGAAATGGAGACACGAGGAAGGAAAGTAACAGACACAGGGCTGAGGGGGAACAGACACAGGGGAGGGTTGGGGGAGACACAGGGGAGGGTTGGGAGAGACACAGGGGAGGGTTGGGGGAGACACGGGGGGGGAGATGCATAGGAGGGAGAAGGGGGAAAGAGACACAGGGGAGGGGTTTAGAGACACGGGAGGGAGAGGGAGGTAAAAACACAGGGGGGCAGGAGATACAAAGGAGGTAGACGAGGTGGAAGGAGACACAAGGGAGGGAGAGGAGGGGGGAAATAAGACACGAGGGAGGAAGTAGACAGAGGGAGAGACTCGCAATGAGCTCCAAAGGGGCTCATTGCAAGGCCTGTGATGAGCGCCAAAGGCGCTCATCACAAGGCCAGTAAAGTAGAGGGGGAGAGGCTTACATTGTGTGGCAAACAGCATTGCCAGGCTTCAGTTTTTATTGCCGTCATTTTTGACGGGCAAGTCGCTAGTATATATATATATATATATATATATATATATAAATAATGACAGCTCTTTAAAGATTGCAGCCTATTTTGTGTGCCATCTAGTTTGTGAGTGGGTTTAAACCCTTATATTTTGGTTTGCTAAATTGCTATGAATCTTGTGTATTTACAGTAAACATTTTACAGTGATACAGGAAATATGCTGTTGATGTTTTATAAATGAAGCCTAATAATTATAATAATGGGTATGATTAATAGGTTCAGATGTCAGCTAATGATATTCCTGAGGGATCCTACTGTACTTAAGATTCAACTAAAAGATTTGAGTGAGGAGTGATGCACAATGCAATCTGTCATCTTCTACTTAAGAAAACAGCTCATCTGAAAATATGACAAAATATGATCAGAAATAATAAACTAAATATAGTTTATATTAACAAAACATATTAGTGGAAAATGGAGATTATCAATCATAATTATTATTCTAATAAGAATACTGAGCATCAATGAATAAAAACATAAATCTGAGGAAAAACTGCAATTGACAAAACATTAATTTGATGGTAGGTAATTACAGTGTGTCCATTCTCTTGTATCCAAACTGCTTTGCCTTGTCCTATATTCAGGATACCTATTTGTTTTTTCAGAGGAGTATGAAGAGCATATCTTCAGGATAAGTGCATTCTGCTCATTCAGGCTCTGTGAGAGAGCCCATAAGTAGCTCTGTACACAGCCACAGCCCCTCCATAATCTACATAGAATCCAAATTACTAAATTACAAAGGAGGAATGTAGTGCTTGATCAGAGCTACAAATTCAGTCACAGGGAATAAAAAGTTGGACCTTTGTTGTGTCTATTTAAAAATACTGAAGTTGAATATATACTATGATGTTTTCGGAAGACAATTAACTGATAATGGACAAACCATTTGTGGCAATAAAAACACCCTTAAATTTATTAGCTATTATATGGAGTCCTAGTCGGTGCTTCATTATGAAACTAGCTTAAAGAAACACTATAAACAAGAACAAAAAGGTGAAGCATGCAATAAACTAAAAATTTTAGCAGCAAACCTGCAACATAAAAACATTAGTAGAGAAAATCAGAATTTTATGATGAATATAGGAATCCATTTTGTGTTTGTTACAGCACTACTTTAGAGCTGGATCAGTAACGTGAGTGTCTTTCATTATCATTGGAGAGAAGGGTGTTTTAGGAGGGAGTAGGTAGCTGGCTGTAATCCTTGTTAGATAATTGTACAAGACTGAATTGATACCAAATCTCTTCCCCCTCAAAGACCCAGAAGCAGGAATTTGCATCAATAGATCCCACCCCTTCCACCCCCCACCCACAAAAACAACTTCCACCAAAGTATCATGGCCTCCAGGATGCAGTAAAGACATTAACTTTATTTTTTAGTTAATTAGTGATATAATCACATCTAGTCATAGTGGTCGTTTTTTCTTGTAGTTCTTGTTTGTATTAAAAAAGAAAAAGCAAAGGTCCAAATATTGTATAATTTAAAACTAAAGGTAGTAGCAAATACTTCATCAGTTGAATACCATTTTGTATAAAAAATTCAGTTTTTACACTTGTTTGTAATTTTTGGGAATTTTATAATTTGCAATTTTTGAGGAAGAAATATTTTAAAAAGAAACGTGTACCAAAAATAATACCATTCAATCAAATTAACTAACAATAATCTAGATATGTAAAATAAAAAGCCCTTACAAATATCTTTATTTATACATACAATATTAATTTCTAATAATTATTGAGACTTTTGCTGTGTTCCTTTATGTGTACAAAGCCATGTTTAAGTATTTAGCATTTATGAAGTAATTTTATATATGTTAGCAGGACAAATATATTTTAAACTTGTTGAGCATTCTCCTCCTCCAAGATAAAAAAAACGAAATCAAAGTATGTTTTATTATGATATATATAAAAAGTGAATATTGATTTAAAGGAATAAATATCATTCAGTACAATGTTCACTCATAAGTCACCATCATTTGACTAAATGCCTGCAATTACAGCATTTATATATATATATAAGGTGCATGACATGTTTCAGAGAATTAGATGAAAGAGCATACTCAAAGATGAGTTACATAGATTTTAAAACCACGTTGCCTATTTCCAATGTCTACATGAAGAAGATATATTTTGAGCTTGGATTGCTCTGTAACCCATCTGCAAATAAATGTGTAATTGAAAACTCTAAAAACATCATAGGAAGACTGGTGCTGGTCAATCTGAAAGTCTAACAGAATAATCAGAATACATTGCTTATTAGCCAGCTGCTAAGAACTACAGATGAAAATTACATCCTGGAGTATAATTAGAGGAAATAGCACACAATGCAGGAAAAAGGAGTTATAAAATGTAAATTAAATGCAGCCATTTGAAACGTACATTTAGCTATAAGGGGGAGATAGGACACTAGTCACAACACGCTCTTCATTAAGCTTGAAAGAAGGCCAATCCTACCCGCCAATTTTATATATTCATTTATCTCCACACACAGGATAGCTTAACTGGAGGCTAGAACCAGTTGACGATTCTCAAGACCAAGTTGTGGTTGCAGGGCCAAGTTACAGATTTCCAGGAGAAATTACCTGGTAACAGGAGATGTTGCAGCCTATTCTACCTCTTGCATCTAGTTTGAATCAGGCCACTACCATAGTCTGGCTCTGAGACTAGGAGCAAATTGAGTATTGTGGATGGCTACTGGAAATGCTTACTGGTTGCCCTTATAGTGTTACTATCCCCAAAGTATTTTTATTAGCCCAATGCAACAATTACACCCCAAAACACATCCTGCAGATGGAATAAACATTCAAAAATTACAAAAATGACCCAGAGCCCTCTAGGCTCAAATTACTTGGTTGAAAGCATTTCTTGGAGATTCGGGACACACAACCAGGGCTTGGGACCCAACATTACACAACAGCATAACTTTGCAAGTGTCTTAGTCCTTTGGCCATGAGGATAGCCCCTGAGTTAGGTAGCCACATGGGCTAGTGTCTGGATGTCATCCAAAAAGGGTACATGAGTCCAGGGAGTCATGGCAACACTGTGTACTGGACCAGTGGCCTCCATTTGGTAACATTTTGCCTCCCAGCATTTCAAGATTGTGCCAACACTATAAGGAAAAACAAATAAACATCTTCCAATTTCAAAAAGGGGTATGAGTGGATAACTACACACATACACCAAACATAACAGGAGCAAATATTAATATTATTCCAGTTAAAAGCATAATACATTCAAATTTCCTGGTCCATGTCAGCTGTACCATGCAGCAGAAAATAGTCTGCATTTAATCTTATTGAAGATACTGGTAGTTCCTTCCTCTACCCTACTTGTGCCATGTGTCTAAGGATAGCAGCGTTCATGACAGGACCACTTCGGTAGAGTACACCTTTTAGCTCCTCTGCATATTGGAATAGTGAGGGATTCTTGTGGCTCATTCCAGAGAAACACACAACAGATTAGGAATGAGAGAAAAGAGAAATACAGTCATCTCTGGGGCTAAGAAACTGATTGTTGTGTGATTGTTGTTATTATTTACCACATTTTGTTTGTAGGAGTCCTTTAAGACTCAAAATATAATAAGTTACCTTTAAGAGGAAGGAAGCACTTATAAAGACAGCAACCATAATCATAAGTCACTCATGAATGACTATTAATTTAATAAAAATCCTATTTTGTCATCTGAAAATTCAGAATAATATGTCACAAAGCTTTATGTTTAGTGCCTCTGTGATCAGATGTTGCCAGACTTGCCTGTGTCATAGTGAGCATTGGACTGATCATTCATCCTGCATTTTGACAGGTTTATACTGTTACATCTTAGCTTTCTTACTAACATTAAAAGAATGTAAGATGAAGAGCTGACAATAATATAGAGAATAGCTGAGAACATACAAGGAGATGAGTTGACACCTTTTAGATGAGTGTACATAAAATACAATGAGCTGAATCTGCCAGGGCCTTATGGTTTAATATATTTATTAGTGGTATTACTAATGGGCTCCAGTGGAAGCAAAAAAAGTCCATAGCAGTGTTGACATTAAATTTAAATTAAATTTGTCATGATTTAAATATAATTAGAGTAATGGTCAACTATGTAGGATCTACAGTTCAATGTCGGTAAATGCTAAATTATGCTCTTTAGCTACCAAACCCCCCAATAAAGGATATTCAGTGAATTCTGATATTCAGTGATATCTGAAGACCAAATGAGAAGATTAAAGGGACATGATAGTTATAATATCAGATGATTTAAAATTAGCAAACCCTGCAACAAAAAGGACAGATGATAGAATAGATGATAATTTAGAAACCTAAAAAAAAGGGATCTCACACAATAATACAAACTGATCTATAAAGCTAATATTCATATAGTGACAAAGAATACACAATACAGTGTTAATTTGATATATGTTTATTTTACTGAGATCCATTGTGAGACGGTTGTTGAATTAGTCTAGATGTCAAAATGTGCAATCATTGTGTCAACATAAGTTCATTTGTATTGTTCCTCTTATGTAGAGGTTGGTCAGAAATGGTGTAAAGTCCAGAGGTAGTTAGAAATTCACCAAGGTTCATAGGTATTTATGAAAATGAAGCTAAGGTACAAAATCAAATGTTATGCATAAAAATAATTTAATTTAATGGCAATCAAAAAGTTATGGGAGGACTGCTTATTTAAGGAGATGGAAGCCTCAGAATGAATAATCAGAAGAAATGGCCAGAGATTCTGATTCGGACCCAGGTCCACCTATTGGCAACCACTAGTGTAAAGCATATAGGGCCTCATTCAATTGCGATTTGGTGAGGTAAATAGGGCTCTATATAAGCACAGAGCATATTTTTTTACAGAAGTTTTTAGTGAGTGAACTTCTATCCAAAAGCAAGGTCTTCAAAAACGAAACATTTCTTTAAAAGCAGTGCTTCCCCCCCAGGGAGGGCAACATTTTTCTTTTTGCATTGGGGTCCTCTATTCAACAGCTCTGCCACTGAATCAGGGTTCAACTAGGTACATTATCCTCACCATACTATTTAAGACCAAAAATCTTAAAAATGGGAATTCCTCTTACATAGTTACATAGTTACAGTAATTAAGGTTGAAAAAAGACTTTCAGTCCATCAAGTTCAACCTTTTAAGATCTCCTCTGATCTGCAATATGCGGATTAAATATTAATTAATTAGTTGTTAATTAATTATTAATCAATTATTTAATTTATTTATTTTTTTATCCAGAGGAAGACAAAAAAAAACAAGGGAGACTTAGCCAATCGTCTCAAGGGGAAAAAATAATAATTCCTTCCTGACCCCAGATACTGGTGATCGGATTTCTCCCTGGATCAATACTGTCTCTCTAATTATCCATGATATCCCTGAATTCCCTTTTTAATTAGAAATAAATCCAGTCCGCTTTTAAAGTTATCTATCAAATCCGCTGTCACCACCTCCTCTGGTAGAGAATTCCACAGATTAACCACCCTTACTGTGAAGAACCCTTTTCTTTCTTTAAGGTGGAATCTTTTTACTTCTAACCTCAAGGGATGTCCTCTTGTCAGTTGAAAACCTCTTGGCACAAAAAGCTCCCTTGACAAATCTTTATACTGACCCTGGATGTATTAATATAAGGTAATCATATCTCCTCTTAGACGCCTTTTTTCTAGAGAAAATAAGTTTAATTTGGTTAGTCTTTCTTCATAACTTAGCCCCTCCATTCCCCTTATTGGTTTTGTTGCCCTCCTCTGTACCTTTTCCAGCTCTAAAATGTCCTTTTTATGAAGTGGTGCCCAAAATTGTACTCCATATTCCAATTGAGGGCGTACTAGAGATTTGTATAGTGGCAGAATTATATTTGCTTCCCTTGCTTCTATACTCTTCTAAATACATGCTAATATTTTACTTGCCTTTGCAGCTTGGCATTGAGCACTGTTCCCTCGGCAGTTGTCCACAAGCACTCCCAAATCCCTTTTAATATCTGATACACCTAGATTTGCTCCATTAAGACTATAAATTGCATGGCTAATTTTCCTTCCCAGATGCATAACTTTACATTTATTCATATTAAATCTCATCTGCCATTTAGATGCCCATTCCTCAATTTTATGTAAATCCCTTTGGAAAGAAAGCACATCATTATCTGATTTAATTACCTCGCACAACTTCGTGTCATCAGCAAAAATGGAGACATCACACTCCAATCCTACCTCTAAGTCATTATTAAATGTGTTGAAAAGGAGAGGACCTAATAATGAACCCTGACAAACTCCACTTACCACATTAGTCCAATCGGAGTATGTTCCATTTACAACAACCCTTTGCTTCCTGTCTTTTAGCCAGCTCTCAATCCATGAGCAGATATTTACTGCAATTCCTGTATCTCTTAGTTTGCACAATAGTCTCCCATGTGGCACTGTATCAAAAGCCTTTGCAAAATCCAAAAAGACTACATCCACTGAGTTTCCTTGATCCAGGTTCCTAGTAACCTCCTCATAGAAACTAATTAGATTTGTTTGACATTACTTATCCCTTATAAATACATGTTGACTCCTACTTATAATCCTGTTCAAATAGATATATTCTTGTATATTATCCCTTATTAACCCTTCTAAAAGCTTTCCCACTACAAAAGTGAGGCTCACTGGTCTATAATTCCCCAGATTTGCTCTTGCTCCCTTTTTACATATAGGTATCACATCAGCTTTTCTCCAGTCATCTGGTAGAGACCCTGTGTTGAGTGAATCTTGAAAAATTAAATATAATGGTTTGGCTATTACAGAACCCAGTTCCCTCAGTACTCTTGTTTTTATATTTTTCAAATCTTTTTGTGTATTAAATAAAGATGTCTGCAGATGTGTTTTCTATTTTGCTTGTTTTTTTTGAAAACATATCATGTTTTCTCCCTAACCTCCTTATAGATTCCTTCCATTATTGGCTGATGGGGGGCTGGGCCCACCAACCTTCTGCTTCTTACTCTCAATATTTCCAGAGCCAGGGGCAGGGTGTATTATGATAGCTGAGATTATGTATGGAGATCATAGAAGACAGAAAAGGGGCACAGCAGACTTCTAGAGGCAGGGTTTGTCTCCTATTACTCTGCAAACCACTCTGTTTTGCTAATAAAATAATAGTGATTTTGTGTTGGGCGGAGCAACTGTCTGTGGAAAGGATGGTAATTATTGGGTGTACTCCGCTCCCTTTCTTGCATGAACATGTTACAGTCATGTTACCTAACTGCAGGAGACAACAGAGCAATCTCAGCACACATGGAGGAACTCATTCTTAGTGTGAGGTAGTTTTATTTTATTATTTCAGTGTATAATGCAGTACAGTCCCTAAAGATAGCCAATATAAGATGGAAACGTTTGAGAGATCTGTGGAGGGTGCTAATTGCTTTAATATGTGGTGCTGTAGTGAGAAAGAGAGGAAATAAAGTACTGTAGTAATTGGGGAGAGGAATAGTGAAAAGGTGAGGTAATAAGAAGTAGCCACTGTGATATTACACTGAAGATCTAACTACACTGGGATGGGGCAATAAGATTAAATATATGTTCAGTGTTCACATGTATGTAATATATATTAACCCCTTGTGGGTCGCTACCTTGTTGTGGGGACTGGCAACCCAATCCAGTATCTTTACCAAGATAACCATATGGATAAGCACAACCCGAAACACAGATCGATGTGCCAACAACAAATTATATATAAAAGGGGGAAATTGAGATGCTCTGCATTTGCAGAACAGGCTGTATATGCTGTGGCGTGCCCTGCAGAGCTCACTACATATACACTGGTCTCTGAGGAATGCTCTGCTGCTTTCCCAACATGAAATTGTCACTGCGATATGCTCTGCAGCTCACACTACATATGAACATATGAAGTGGTCACTGGAATGCTCTGCAGAACTCACTACATATAACGTGGTCTCTGTGGAATGCTCTGCAGCTCTCACTACATATGAAGTGGTCAGTGGAATGCTCTGCAGAACTCAATACATATGAAGTGGTCTCAGTGGAATGCTCTGCAGGTTTCACAACATGAAGTGATCAATTTGAAATGCTCTGTGGTGCCCGCTACATATGAAGTGGTCAGTATGGAATGTTCTGCAGAACTCACTACATATGAAATGGTCTCTGTGGAATGCTCTGTAGCTCTCACAACATGAAGTGGTCACTGTTGAATGCTTTGCAGTTCTCATTACATAACAAGTGGTCACTGCCTTACTCGCTACATGAACATGAACGTGGTCACGGGGAATACTCTACAACACTCAATACATGTGAAGTGGTCACATTGGAATGCTTTGTAGAACTCACTTCATATGAAGTGGTCACTGTGGAATGCTCTGCAGCTCCCATTATATATGCAATGGTCACTGTGTTGTGCCCTGCAGCTCTCACTACATATATAATGGTCACTGTGTAATGTTCTGCAGATGTTGCTACACATTAAAGAGCCACTGTGACCCCTGATTGAATACACTGGAAGGGGCCCACTGGCCGGCGCGGAGGCAGCCCAGGCACGCCGGGTCTGACGCAGCGCTGCGTAACCAGGGGGAGCCGATTGGCTGGGAGGAGGAGGGACTTAAGCCCATTTTGCGGGCTTCCTCCTCACTCTGCGCCAGCCATTGAGCTGATCTGAGGTCTCCTCGCTGCACTCTCTGCAAAAATGGGAAAAAGCAAGTAAAATAAGGGGCCTCAGCTTATAAGTGACCCCCTCGATCCCTCTCACACCTACCCTCTCCCCTTAAAGTTTCCCTGAGCCCCCACTAGTAGAGCCCCCCCCCCCCCGTCACTTGGTCCTGGCAATAGGGCCCAGGCTCACAGCATTAGCCTATAATTCCCCATAGTAGCATTCCCTGCTCTGTATGTCCCTGGGGAAAGTGTTACATTTGTCACAAGTGGGGTGGCAGCTTAATATGGACCCTGGGGAGTTAGAGGCCTTGCTGACCATGGTCAGAACTAGGGCATTGAGCCCTGCAGTGACCGGTAGCCTAGGCCAGGTGGACAGGCCTCATAGCCTAGATAGCCTGGCGGAGCAGCGTGCTACCTCTGATCGGAGCAATAGGGCTAGGAGCAGCGTGGAGGGCACGGATATGGTTCTTGAGAGTCAGGAGCTTATCCCCCCCACCGCAGAGAGCGTAGTGCCAGTGGGAAGTGCTTGCGAGGGCCTAGACATCCGGCCACCACCCAGCGTCTTCTCCTATGGCCCACAGCAGAACCAAGGTTCCAGCGACACCCCTAATCAGCCTCGAGGCTCCAAGGGGAACAGCAAAAGTACAAGGAGCTCTAAAAAAGCTACTACAGGTTCTCACCGGTTGGCCCCTGCGGTCTCCACTGCCGCACCCACTGCCAGCGCTGCAGGTGTTTCGCAGGGACGACGCAACGCCAAGGGAGAGGCCGAGAAGAAAAAAGAGACGACCAGAGGAAGAAGGGATCAGGTGATGGAGGAGATGGCTGCAGACGACAGCATGGTGGTCATCGACGAGGTTCCGGTAGCGGCCAAGGTGGCACGGCAGTCGCGCCCCACCAGGGTCCGGAAGTCACAAGCAGGTACAGTCCTTTGATTTTCACCTCAACACCAGCCAGGAGACAGAAATCCCCTGACAGGAGAGCTAGGCCACAGCGCAACTCACCCATCCCTGACATCATTACGGATACAGGGACGCCCATAGTGACTCAGGGGCAGGACCGGGGTAGGGATAGCATTGACCGCCATAGGCCGTCGAGCCGGAGGGAATCCTTACACCCTAGCATAGCCGGCGAGTCGGAGTACTCCTATGGGGGGGGGGAGCGGACTGCGCGTTCCATAACGAGGGATAGACGCAGGAGAGCTAGTGATTGTTCTTCATGCTTCCCCAGAGCCAGAGGGAGATCCAGGTCTCGGAGCAGACGGTCTTGCGGCTGCAGCTGTGCTTGCACAAGAGGTTTAGCCTTGGACGTCAAAGAAAAAATCTGGCGACGGAAGTACATAGAGATATTTTTCTTGTTGCCAATGTCACGGATGAACGAGAATCCAGAGAGGTTTCACAGGGAAGGAGATGACCGGAGGCACACTTTCAGGCGCGTGCCAAGAACGTTCGACAAATGGTTACAGGCATTTGCCATCATGGCCTGTGTCATGGCAGAAAGACACCCGGAACAATGCTCCGGGCTGTTCGTATATATGGAGGAAATCGGGAACGCATATCGGACGTATGGTGGAATGGCGTGGTAGCGATATGATGAGGAATTCCGGCAATACATGTCCTCCCGTCCGGAGATGGCATGGAGCGACAAGGCGTTGGCCTATTGGCTGAACATAATGACACCAATGCGAGCAGTGCCGCCCTTTCGCGGGAACCCAGGCTGGGCTAGAGGCCCTGCCGCTACGAGCACAGCTGGTCGATGCGTCTTTCACTCATTCAACGAGGGCAACTGCAAGTGGGCACCAAACTGCCGTTTCAAGCATGTCTGTGCGAGTTATGGAGGGGATCACGCGGCCTCAAGATGCACCAGACAAAAGGACGGATCCAGGACTGGAGAGCCCACTCAAAAAGGGACGGACCCCCATACAGCTGGGCGCAATGCTGCTGTGGCTAGAATGCTACAGTAGGTTGGCAACAAAAGCCGGGGCGGCCGCCCTACTACGCGAGGGTTTCCAGGAAGGGTTCAAGATTCCATGCTCTCTCGTCCTGCTCCAGTCACGTCTAAGAAATCTGAAATCGGTAAAGGAGTTTCCTGGCAGAGCGTCGGAAAAAATCCGGACCGAGGTAGAACTGGGTAGGATGGCGGGGCCCTTTCCCTTCATCCCCTTCCAGGGTCTGGTAATTTCCCCTCTGGCCGTAGTGCCGAAGAAGGAAGCAGGAAAATTCTACCTCATCCAGCCTTTATCCTATCCTCCAGGTGGTTCCCACAATGACGGGATTGACAAACAGTACTCGTCAGTGTCGTATGCCCCTTTCGATCGGGCCATGGACCTGGTCAGGCGGGCAGGCGTCGGGGCTAAGATGGCGAAGGTGGATATCGAATCTGCGTTTCGTTTGCTCCCGGTGCATCCTCAGAGTCATCGGTTCCTTGGTTGCTTCGTGGAGGGACAGTACTTTGTGGATCTGTGTCTCCCCATGGGATGTTCTATTTCTTGTTCCTACTTCGAAGCCTTCAGTACGTTCCTGCAATGGGTAGCACACACCGAGTCTGGCTGCCAACGGATTACCCATTACCTCGATGATTTCCTTTTTGTGGGACTGGCGGGGTTAGCAACCTGCGACTTCATACTGCGGACCTTCTCAAGGATATGTCAAGATTTCGGGGTTCCACTGGCAGAAAAGAAGACAGAAGGACCGACCACAGATCTGACTTTCCTGGGGATTCGGATCAATTCAGACAAGATAGAATGCAGCTTGCCGATGGAGAAGGTGTTGGACCTTTCTGCAGAACTGGCGGCCCTGGAAGGCACAAGGCTAGTGTCACTGCGGCGGCTGCAATCCATCTTGGGAAAGCTGAATTTTGCATGCAGGATCGTTCCCATGGGCCATATATTCAGCAGAAGAATGTCGTTGGCTACAGCTGGGATATCTCAGCCGCATCATTTTATAAAGGTGTCCGGGGCCATGAGGGAAGATGCACGAGCATGGACGGCGTTTCTACAGAACTTCAATGGGAGCACCCTGATCCAGCCGAGCAGGGTGATGAATGGGCAGCTAGACCTCTATGCGGGTTCAAGTGTGGTTGGAATGGGAGCCTATTTTAGAGGCGCATGGTGCACAGCACCATGGCCCGAATCATGGGTCAAAGGAGGGCTTACAGAAGATCCTACGGACCTGGAGACGTTCGCCATCACCACGGCGGTTCATCTGTGGGGCACGGGCTTCAGGAACCAGCAGGTCCTTTTTCAATCAGGCAGCCCGAAAACGGTCCAGGTAGTTAATAGCTTGACGGCTGCATCTGGGCCGTGGATACGGGTCATACGGCACTTGGTTCTTTGTTGCCTGAGGGATGGTTGATGCCCTTTCTCGGTTACAGGGACCCGTTTTTGCACACTGGCACCGGCGGCGAAGGATCAAAGAGAGGACATACCTTCAGAACTCTGGGAGCTTGGAGTGGTACGGTAGCTGGTTACATCAGGCAGTAGGTAGAGCCAAAGACGTGGGTGGCCTACAGGAAGGTGTGGAACATGCGGAGCGACATGGTTGAGGAGGCCGGTGGCGAGGGTTCAGAAGAGAAAGCCATAGGAATTCTGCTATGGTTTTTGCTTCGGAGCGCAGAGAGAGGTGCTTCCAGGGCAACGGTGGCTCGGCAGTTGACGGCCCTAGCATTTATGTTCAGGTTGGCAGGACGGAAGGACCTAACAAAGGAGTTTGTGGTTTGCCGGGTGGTAAAAGTCATGTTCAAAGGGAAGCACCGGACGGATAGGAGGCGCCCAATCACTTTCTCCCTGTTACTACGCCTGGGAGAGGTGTTGGGTGTGCTATGCAGGGACTCCTTCGAATCCATGCTTTTCGGTACAGCCTTTTCCTTAGCGTTCTTTGCTGCTTTCAGGATTGGGGAACTGGTCTCAGAAAACAGGCATTATTCGGGGGGCTGCTGGCGGAGGACATCTGTCTGGAAGGTGGCAGATTGTTGGTATGGTTGGTATGTTGAGGAGGTCAAAAACGGATCAGGCCGGAAAAGGAAGGGAAGTGGTCATATACAAAACTGGAACGGAGTGTTGCCCCCAGGCAAGTGTGAGGTTTTACTTGGAAAAAAGGCCAACGGGGCCAGGCACACTGCTATTGCATGCCAATGGCCAGGCCTTGTCACAATTTCAATTCGAAAGGATGCTGAAGAATTCCTTACGGCAGTTAAGCTTGGACCCGCGGACTTCGGCACACATTGGTTTCAGATAGGAGCCACTACGGAGGCGGCAAGGCTAGGTCTCCCTGAGAGTATGCTTCAAAGGATTGGGTGATGGGAGTCGCATTGTTTTAGGTCATACATACGGCCAGAAATGGTTGTCTAATTGGAATTTGTTTTATGTGTTGCAGAAGTTAAACAGCTGTGGATCGTCGGCCATTCCTACATGTATTGGGCTCACCGGTTAGCCGCAGTCACTGGCAACAAGGTCCAACTAGGCTTTCTGGAGACAAGCATGCAAGTAAGATGGTTCGGGTTTCGCGGCTTGAGATGGATAGAGGTGAATGGCCTGTTGGAGAGCAACGCTCAGCATCACGGTAGCCCACACATTTTAATTATACATGCCGGGGGCAACGATTTGGGGGTAATGCCTATGAGAAAAATGCTGAAAGAGATGAAGAGGGATGTGAAGTGTTGGCTAGAATGGTTCCCAGGCTTGTTCATAGTGTGGTCCGAAATGATCAAAAGGAGATCTTGGCGGAACACAAGGGATCCGGTTTCGGTGGATAGAGCAAGGCAAAAGATAAACAAGCAGATGGCTAGTTTTGTAAGGAGTTTGGGTTTCATTATTATTAGACACCAAGAATTCGAAGGCGTAGGCGCCGATGACTTCTTTCGCCCAGATAAGGTCCATCTAATGGAGATAGGATTAGAGCTGTTTATCCTGGAGCTTAAGGATGGGGCTAGCTGGGCCTTGGCTTTATTAAGAGAGCAAGAGGGGGGATCACAGCCTCAGGAGGTATCCATCGCCTGCTCTGTGGCGGGAGGTGAGGCACCCAGCCCACAGGCGTAAGTGGGCGTTGCCCTGCCTCATGGGCGTGCTTAGGAAAGCACTGGGAGGCTCTAGGCGCGGGGACAAGGGCGTGAGGTTACTGACCGGGCCGGGCTCCACCTCCAGGATGTTATTTGAGCTGTGATTTAACAATGTTAATTATGTTAATTGGTTATTGGTTTATGGTTGCTTTAATAAAGCTGTGGCCCGTAATTTTCCCAAGAAACGCTGTTTCAGTGTGTTTATTTATTCTAAAACCCATTGGATCTTGCCAGGGTCATGTGAGTTGCTTGGCAGATGTGCTAGATGTAACTACATGTCAATACATCACAATGATATGCTTTGCAGACCTCTCTAAGTGTTAGGCGATTGCTGTGAAAAAGCAGGAGGATGGGGGGGAATGTGCTAAAAAAGGGGGATGAGAGAATGGAAGGAGGGAGAGCCACTTGATGTGAACATGGGGGGTTAAAATGTGTTTTTTCTGTCTTTTTGAGGGTACACATGATTTAGTGATTTAATACAGAGCATTTATTTGAACTGGGCCCCTTATGCCTCTTGCTGTGGTTTTTTGTTAAAACTTTCTTTGCATATTCATATTACAAAATGAAAACAAAACCAAAATGATTTATTTATGCAGTGTTAATAATGACACTATGGCACTATTTTATTTAATCATGTGTATTAAATTTAGGAAAGTTTTTTTTAATCAATTTGATAATTAAGTTTACATAACATAGAAAGGGTTCACTGAATCAAAAAGAAAATGAGGCACGGCCAGGCTGATAAGCAAGCATGTAAATGTGTGAATTAGCTTTTTTGGGCGGTGCATTTAAACTTAGTACATTGTTTACCTCTTTAGAATTGGAAATCTGTACATTCTTGCTTAAATACAGCCATACATAAAATTGCACAAAATATGTTGCTTCTTCAAGTATAGTCCAAAGGAATTGATTGTGTTTAATTTGTGAGTTTCAGTGAAGAGCAGATGTACAAGGCATGTTTAATTCGTAGCATGGTACTGTAGGACACCCTAGGGACAAGGTGGCAGCTGCCTGCCAAAATATTGCAGTCTGGGTCACTAGGGAGAAAGCTGGGTTATCAGAGGGAATTCTCTGCTTCTGTATAGCTGTAGTCAAAGCATCAAAAAACTCAGAGCAAAGAAGACTGAAGTGTTGGGAAACACAATACAATAAGGAAGGCATCATATATTAGAAGGGTTAAGAACAAGGCAGTCTAACCTCTCTGCTCATCCCTTTAAGAGTATCCAGCAGATATTGGAAGAAAACGCTTGTGAGGCTGATACGTCGTCAGAGAAACATCATCAACATCCACAGCAAGGTAGGAAAACCAAAAGCAGAGATAGATCCATACATATACTGTTACTGAACAGGTATCTTCTATGACAGCTCTAGATAACACATACCCACTGTGATACACATATGTACCACCTATTTTATTGGCATACTTTGTGGAGCTTTGCTTATTACAACTATAATGTATATTGTAAGTTGTGTAGGAGCAGCACATTGTGACTTGAATGAACCCCCAATCATGTGTGTGTTGTGTGTAAATTTGTACTAGAGAGTAACTAACAGTATTACTATGTAATAGTTATCTAAGATATTATTATCTTAGACTAGTAAACATACAGTGTATAAGCAACACAGAAATAATGAGCATCTACAGTTTTGGGTATAACAGTTTGAAAATTATCACTTCTTCCAACAGAGACTAAAAAGGACCATCGACATCTAGTTTGATTTGTCCCCAGGAAAGAAGCTGAATTACCTTCTACTGTTTATACAAGAGAAAAGGTATGACTGTATATGGATATTAACTATATATTTCTAAATAACATGCTTTTCTTTACATTTTCAAACATTTATACTGTGGACTTCATTCCCTTACACAGCCATAAGAAGCCCTATTTGTTGTCATTGTCCTACCACCCAAACAACCCTTTCTGCAAGACATGAATACCCAATATTAGCTATATCTTATCATGTATTAAGCTACAGTAAGTGTCCTATGTGTTAATCAATTGATTACAACCTTTACTCTTCACCAAGTTGTTTAAATAACAGGTGATTTCTGGGCATATTTTTGTGTTAAACAGCAATGGCAAACACCTTCACTGTAGGTACTGAAGGTAAAGATAGTCTCAACGAGCATATTTACCATATTACCCATGGTGTATTTTAATGTGAATTCATATTTTCTACATTTATTTTCTATTGTCCACCAGATTAAAATAACAGAAACCGCAACTTTATTATGATAACCCATCGTTTATGATAACTGCTACATAGTGCATCTATTGTAATTATTATCTCACTGTAAATCTATAAAGCAACTATTAGTCTGTAACTTACATTACATGAAAATGTACTATTTGTCTAGCATGGATTTCATTGGTCACTGCAATGATTTTCAAAATATTTGCATTACAAATGAGTACTTCTTATAAGATCAAGCTAAGCTGCTTGTGGTTAGATCCTTAGGTGTTCAACAACCCAATTCAAATTAATCAATGTTGCAGCCACCAGCAACAGATGCACTGCATCTCTATGGATTGCTGTAGACTGCAACACCAATTAAAGTACCTAGATGCAACAAATCTTGCTGGCCAACCAAAGGGAACACACTTATTTATGGCTGTATTTTCAGATGTTAAAACACAATATTTTGTAAAATGTATATTTTATTAAAGCACTAATATGGTCATTTAAAAGAGCAAGTTTCAAACATTACAAAGAGAGATTTTAGTCTCTCTTATGTACTCTAATTAGTCTGTGTCAAGACACTGCACCAGCTGAGTTATGGAGCTCTTTGAAGAAATAATTTACTCCCTCTAGACTGATTGGCTGCAGCAGAAACTCCCAACCCCATCCCTATCTATCTATCTAAAGATAATTTTTCAATTTTGCAATATATGGTATATATGGAATTATAAATATGTATGCACATTGTTTTGTGCTTGTATATATGTATTGATATGAAACAGTAGTTGTTTCTTTCTCACAACATATGGAGTTGCGTGTTCCTGATGTAACAATATGACATAACTCCAAGTCAATCAATGACAACATTTGTGTGCATGGTTTGAAAATATGCAGGCATTATGTATCAGTCCATACAAATGGTATATATTTTTTTCACAGGAAATATGAGGTTATAAAAGAATTAACATTATGTAGGACAATGATTTTGGCAGTAAACTTTGGTACCATTCCCGATGATTCCCGAGTATGTAAGAAACCCCACAGGTCACACCTGTAATCCTCTAAAGAGCAAATCTCTGCCAACATACAACATTTTCATATTTTCAAAGCAAAGGCCACTTTTAAGAATGCATTCCTCTATTTCCTTTTCTTTCCCAGCAGATAGAGAGATTCCAGGCATGTGGCTGTTCTGGAGTGTATATTGGTTTTAGAGCAGTGCACCTAAATCCTGCCAGCTGAGATTTTGAGAGGTTTGCTATGGATCCTACATTCTTTGAAAAAATATAGACTGGGTATCCAAGCACCCATGGACAATGTGTGAATCTAAAAAATGGTATTAGGTAGGACATGTTATTCATCTTATACGGTATATATCCTTTTCAAAAAATGGTACAAAAATATTGTGAGAAATACCACACACACCATCCATGTAGTTGATGTCTTTTTCTTGTAAAAAATGGGGAATTCTAGGCTTCTCATTTCAACTAGAAAACTCTATCTATCTATCTATCTATCTATCTGATTGTTAGTCTATTATAACCCTGTTTGTAAAGTGCCATGTATGTGTTGCCCCCTCCATCACTGTCCCACTGGCACACAACAACCCCCCCCCCCCCCCCCCCCCCTACACACACACACCCTTTTAAGTATGCAGAGGCTGGCTGGCAAACTATAGCAGAGAAACACAGCATCCCACTGGGACAGTCCAGTTTGATGTAGCAGGCTTGGCCACAACACCAAACTGTGCGGCTCTGAATCAATACCAAGGTGAATTATTTAGCAGGCTGAAGCCTAGCATAGAGAAGCACAGACAGCACCACTTTATTACAATCCCAGTAATAAGGTGTGACTGTTACACAGAGAATATCAGTGGCTAAAATCCACAATACCAGCCCAATGAGCCATTTGCCTCTTAGATATCAAATTATGACACCCTCTTGGTCTTTGCTGATGGTATTTAGATTTATTCTATGCCTTGAGAAATATTTTTGAATTACCAATCTGTCTCTGAGACCTCTACTATAAAGCTGTTCTTTGCATTTAAGTAGGTTACGTCAGTGAGTTGTGTTCCCTCTTTTGTGGATAAGTTGCTTAGTGAAATATCTCTATTATGCTTAAGATTGGATTCAAAGCCTTGTTGTAGGATAAATCCATATTCTCTGGCGACCCTCGGCAGTGCGGCTCCCTGGATCACTGCCCGGACAGGCTGGTGTCTGGCGGATGCCGGATACAGGATTCCATCATCCCATCTGCTCCTTCCGAGCTGTCTGTTTAGGCTGCCTGTCCTGCTTCATCACCATATCCTCCTCTCATCAGGGACTCTGATAATTAGAATCCTTGTTATCCTAACAGCAATCCTGAATTACAGACAAAAACAACACTGGAGTGTGTATCTCCAGCTGGTTATTGTGCTCTGTTTGGGCTAACCCTGATATATGTTTGTGTGTGTGTGGTATATTATCTGCTTGTTGCTCTTGCTCTATTTATATATCATTGACAGTATCTTACATAGTTCAAAGAGATGGTTCAAAATATAAGATTTTTAGAGAAATATATGTAGTGCTGTGGGTTTGTGTTGATGTATTATTTGGCCTGAAAGGTATTGTAGGGTATCCTGCTAAATCATTTATCACTTGTACTGCATTTAGAAAATATATATTTTTTATAATATATACTAATTAAACATAATACAATAATAGTTCAGTATGCATACAAACTCAAAATACAAAAATGCTTCAGTATGTAAACAAACTCAAAATTGGTCTAGTACCATAATCTACATTTTTTTTTTAAAAGACCTTCTGTGCCATTGGTATACTTTTTGCCATATGTGACAGATCTCCCTGCCTTAGCACTCGTAAAGTATAACATCTTAACTCAACAAATGTCACATACACTGCATGCCACAACATAAGCAACTACACAGACCGTACATCACTACTTTTAGCACCCATGTAAACACCAAGCCAATAATTTAACACACTGATAATTAAAACACCAAGCCTGCATCAAAAGCTTCAGGATCATTGAAATCACAGTGCTACCACCTCATTACTCTTCCAACCTCATCTTAATCACCTCAGTATTCATGATTGGGGTATGTCTATTTGGAGAGATCACTCCTCTAGGTGGCTCCCACTCTAGAGACATTCAGGGGGTGGAGAGATAAGGAACTTATACTGCTTGAGGGCATGCTTATAAAATAGTAATTTGATGTTTAAATGCACACTAAACATTTATTAAAAGCTTTTTCTCCTTATTAGGCTCTAACTAACTATTCTTTAAAGAGCCCTTTATAAGAACACTAAATTTGGCCTTTAAGGTGTGATTCTCTAACCTCAAGGGGTCAATTGTAAAGATTTTGGTATGATTAGTTCACTTGGCAAATGCCTTATACTTTGGATGTATTTATATAACATACATTTTTTAACCTTACATCAGTATAATCTATCCATTCCCTCATTATTTTTCTCTAAACCTTTTCTAGCTTTACAGAAGAGATGCCCAAATTGCATCTCTCCATATTCTAGCTATTGCTTTACCAGGTATATAGTGGCACAATTATACTTCCACACCTCCCCAATATTTCAAATGGCCAAAGAGGGACACTTATGTTCTTGAAAGAAAGAGAAGGCTTGAACACATTGTCAGGGCTTTAACAGAGGGTTTTGTCTTAAAATCAGGGACTTTCCTTTAAAAGAGGGACATCTGGGAGGCTAAGAGGGACATTTCTCCTTAAAAAGAGATAGCTGAGAGGTATGTATATCCCTTTTAGTAACCCACTAAAAACTGTAACACAAAAGGTTATATTCACTAAATTGAGACCTTTTCCCTAGTGAGTTTATATATGCCCAATCCTTATATTATTCTATGTAGCCTACTGATGTGATCTCTCTAACTTGCAAAATAATGTCCAGAAAATAAAAAAAATTACAGGTACCTTGTTTTACCCTGCTCCTACATTTTAGATGAAGTTTGTGAATTGCAAATAACACAGTGAAAACTAAGCAAACTGTCTCTGGTTTGAATTCATAGCTGTAATTTGATCAAAAGATCAATAGATGAGCTCACCATTGATAGATGTCTAGCCATGAAAAAAGTGCTCTAGTTCAGACACCATGCATTCTACTGTGTTTCTGACTAGCATTGCCTCACATGTTGGGATAAGAGCTACATTGAGACACATTAACATTAATTCTACTGAGGAATTTAGATTACAGTACATATTACTTTTCTGTTCATAAATTAATAAAGGATCTCTCCAAGTTGAAAAAGACAGCCCATGACCATACAAAGGGCCCGATTCAATTGCCCAATTTGTAAATTTATACACACTTGACAAAACTCTAAATATTGCTACATATTTGGCAAATATTTCTTACTAGCGAATTGCCCGTCAAAAAATGACGGCAATGAAATTGTAAGGTAGCTAAATTAGTAAATGAATATAGTGTACCTATTTTGAAGCATTGTGATGAAGAGCTGGCAATCTGTGTTGATGTTGCTGCAGCATTAGTGGTGTGGAGCTGCTGTGTAAGCGTGCTGAATGTGTGCAGTGTAACACTGTGCGTGCGCGAGACCAAACCGTTAGCGTAGTCGTGTACTTCCGCATTGGCGTAAAATGGCGAGTAATGTGTGGTATAGGTCTGTATCGGAATATCCGTAGGTGTTTTGTGGTGTTTTGCGAGTTTAGAGTGCTGTAGCCTCGTTTTCGTTTTGTTCGGCGGCCATTTTTTCTCTCGCTTAGATTTTTTTTTAGTCTCTAAACTGTTTTATTTCGAGTAAAATCGAGGTGTAAGTTGCATTTTTGAGGTCCTGGGTGCTCCCTCTTGGTGTAGGTAAGGTTTTTATGTATGTGCTGTGTATATGTATTGTGTTTTAAATGTTTGTATGTCGGCGTGTTGCGTCCGATGTTTGCGAGGTCGTAATGTGTGGTAACGTGTTTCGTACGTTGTTTGCGTTCCTCGTAAAATTTAGCGAGTGTCGTAATTTGTGTGTCGTGTTTTTTGAGTAGCGACGTGAAGTTTGCGAGGGTTTGAGGCCCTTGCCCAGTGACCTCGGCCGGCAACTGAGTCCCTCGCTTCGCGAGGGGCCTCAGTTGCTGGCATGGAGCGCCTTCGGCGCTCCATGCCAGCAACTGAGGCCCTTGCCCAGTGACCTCGCCAGCAACTGAGGCCCTCGCTTCGCGAGGGGCCTCAGTTGCTGACATGGAGCGCCTTCGGCGCTCCATGCCAGCAACTGAGGCCCGTGCCCAGTGACCTCGCCAGCAACTGAGGCCCTCGCTTCGCGAGGGGCCTCAGTTGCTGGCATGGAGCGCCTTCGGCGCTCCATGCCAGCAACTGAGGCCCTTGCCCAGTGACCTCGCTACGCGAGGCCCGCGGCTCGCTGCGCGAGCCGCGGCCCTCGCTACGCGAGCCCGCAAGCGTGAGCAACGACCCGTACGCTCACAACTATATATGTGATTGGCACTAATGAATTCTTAACTCAATAGAAAGCATATAAACATTTATTTAAAAAAAACACCTGAAGTCAAATTTATGGGCTCAAGGCATTGCAAGTAGCTAATAGAATAAGTCTAAAAGTAAGGAGAGTGGGGGTTTGATTGGGTTTTGAATAGGGGTATTCCTAGGATTTTTCTATTAGATTAATAATGAGATGAGTTAACAAATTATTAGGGGGGTCTATTACATAAGGCAGGAGAAGTTAGAAAAGCCTGTTCTTTCACCCCTCTGTCAGTTGGTACTGAGCTTCTATTATCATATGTTGTAATAAAGAAGCCGTGGTCTTTTAACCACCAAAACCCTTATGTGTTGGGTCTATATTGCATGGTGTTATTTTATCATGGGTATCCATATTGACAATGCATGTCAAGAGGCTTCATAGAATATCATAAGAATTAATGAGGTCTGAAATTACTACCATAGTGAACATAATCCATCATATTGTGGCATCATGGTTTTGTTAACGAGGTAGTATGGCATCTCATTTGGTGATCACATAATGATGCAATAAATGTTTTTAGCAAAGCACAATATGCACCAAGTCCCTTCTCCCCAATTTGGATGTTGCACATAAACTGCTGCAATGTGCCACATGTGCTAATGCAGTGTATCCATTCACTGAACTGGGAAAAATAAAGCACTAGCTTAGTACTTCACTTCTTAAGTGTTTAATCCTGATACTGTTAATTTAGTGCAGTGTGTAACAGAGGTACATACATCAAGAAATAGATATGTGTTTGTATGAAGGGAGCAGGGATCAGCTGAGGGCTGAGTTTTTGCAGGTGAAGCAGGGCAGGTTGGATGAGACAAATGTCTCTTATCTGCTGTCACATTGAGCTAATAAACAGCTCTGTGCCTCGTTCCCATTTTTTAAACAAATAAAATACTGGTATTTGTATATTCTGATATGTTTTCCCTAAAAGTCAGCTTTAGGAAGCAGTGGGTGATAGTTGGGATATTCTGTTTATAGTTGCAGGTCAAACACTTTAACCTCTGTGCAGTTAGAGGGGCTGGCAACAGTGTTCTGCAATCTGTAGCAGTACCCCCAGCAGTCAAAGGGTTAAGAAGGCATCTCCATCCAGGCTTTGGGCTACCGCAGAAGTGGGTCACTGTGGTTGCCATGGAGACGCTTTAGCAACCAATCTTGCAACCGCTCCTTCTGTCTCTCTCCAGAAGCCCTTCAAGATTAAGAGCTTCTTCTTCTCCTGTTCTGTCTCTGTCTGTCTGTATCTCACTGCCTCTCTCTGTTGCCAGCGCTCTCTTTGTCTCTGCCCTGGTGCCATCGGTTGGCCCTGCTCCATGCTGCACTCCTCCTTCCATGCCCACAGCTCTTATTCTGGTCACTGGGGAGAGGGGAGCAGGGAGAGAGAGGCAAAGTTGGGCGATCTCTTTGCCTTTTCCTACAGTCAGTTCTTCTCCACGCCTCCCTGGCACCAGGACCCTGCTCGCCAGCTGGTAAGAAGACTGGGAAACGCCATAAAAATTGTCTTTTGCCTGCGTGATCTAGTCTAATTATTATATTTAACAGAGTATTATGTGTGTGTGTGAATATATATATATATGTGTATATATATATATATATATATATATATATATATATATATATATATATATATAATTTACGGACATCTAATGTATCTCTATCTTTTTACCCGATATACGTATTCATGAAATGCATTTCTGTGTGTTTGTTTTCATCTGTGTATCTCTGTCTCTTTGCCTCTTGAATGCTCGGATGATGCCTTTTATCTATATTCATTATTTTCTTTTTGTAGGTCTTTATGCAAAGGATATGTATTAAATATTTATTATTCTCTGTACGCACAATTTCAGATAGCTAGACAGAGAAAAACATGTTTTGCTTTGTAGGTATTTTAATATTTTCATATATGTAAGTATATATATATATATATTTACATATTTTGAGTTATGTACTATTTCTCTTACTCATTCTCTTAGCTTCAGTTATGTGACCAAATTCTGGCATTCTATTTTGTCTGTTTATTTCTGTTTTCTGTAATTTTGCTTCTGAACAAACGTTGGTAATTAAGATAATTAATTTGCATTGCTCAGTTTGGGGCACCTACACACTGCTGTCTTCTGAGTCTCTGGATGAACTTTACTTTTGAAAATTCTACAGGAGTTACCAGTACCTCTAAAATAGATAAGTGAGAGGCTATGGCTATGAAACTAGCCTTTGAGGGAGATGTATTTCCTTAGTAAGTTATCCATGAAGTTTATTTATCCATTAGACTGAACAAAATGGAAAACTCTTGCTCAAGATTGAAGTGCTAGTATTTTTTTAAATCACAAACCTAGTAGTTTATAGTGGCTCTGTATTTGGACTAGGAAGGACCTGTAGGATTTTGGGCTATATTACAATAAGAAAGATCTGACCCCTTTAGATAGATCTGCATTGGTAATATCAGAGATGCAAACCAAACAGGCTGAGCTGAATCTGTCCAAAAGACCTGAGGCCACTTTGAAGCCACTGATAATGAACGACTACTGTGTCACCCTCCTCCTCCCTCTCAGTCCCCGCTGACTCCTTAAGCTGCTTCTGTAATTGGTCTCAGAGTTGTTTTTTATCGATAGAACATAGACTTGTTCAATTTCATTGATCCCTCACACAATGCTGGGGAAACAAGCATACCACCTCCCACTACTATACGCCTTTTTTGGATAACAGTCTAGTTTGTTTAATTTAGCTTTCAAACCTGAGTTTCTCATTCCTGTCACCATACACATCCTACTGTTTTTGTTACTTTGTATTCCAAGCCGTGAATTGCATTGCATAGATGTATAGAAATAGATAGAATCCGAAAACAAAGAATTTCATGACCTGTGCCATCCAATTAGTGAGCTACCTGCTGTAAAACCTAAAGCCTTGTTTGGCCATAGGAAATCTTTTATCTTCAAGATTGGTTTATGGATACCATATGGTGCTTTTCTATCTGTCTGCCTACCTATCTATCTATCTATCTATCTATCTATCTATCTATCTATCTATCTATCTATCTATATATCTATCTATCTATCTATCTATCTTGTTAAATAATCAAGAGGTGTTGTATTCAGTGTCAGTGGGTCACAGGCGATGATCTCCTCAAGAGCTGAATTAGCCTGTACTGCACCATCCGCACACCTCACTGAGACCCCTCCTCTGTAGGCAGGTGGGCTCAGAAAGCAAGAGAGAGGTGTGCATGCTGAATACTGATATGTAAACTGCAGTAGTGCTTGCATCACATGACATGGTGTATAGAGAGGACAGGAGGTGGCAGGCTGTCACATCTAGCGCCAGCCTGTCCAGAAACATCCTGTGCTGTGCCCTGTCCTCCAGAGACACCAGGCTTTCTAATGATCTGAGAGCTTATGTTTATCATGATGACAAATAGTTGTGTCTGGTTTTGTAGGATATGGAAACAGTTCTCCTGTCTCTGCCTACAGCAGTGACAGACTGAAACCCCTATTTTTTGGCAGTGTTTTAGTGGCACAGTGAGGGAACCCCTCTCTTCTTAGTCAGTGTGTCAGATTGAGGGACATGTTCACTTCTGAATAATTGTGATTGACAGAATGAGGAAGCCATTCTCTTATGGATATGTGATTTAGAGAATAAGGGAGCCCTTCTATTGTGAATGTATGTGATAAGCAGAGTGTGAGAACCGTTCACTTCTATAGGTTTGTGACTTATAGAATAAGTGAATCCTTCTTTTCAAATGTGTTGTACTTAAAAAATGAAATGGGCCTTCTCTTCCAAAAATGCATGATTTACAGAATTAGGGAACCATTCTCTTCTGAATGTGTGTGACTTACAGAATGAGGGAACCCTTCTGTTCTGGATGTATGTGACTTACAGAACAAGGGAACATTTCTCTTCTGCATGTGTGTGACTTACAGAACAAGGGAACCATTTTCTTCTGGATTTGTAATTTAGAGAATAACGGACCTCTTCTCGTCTCATATTTGACAGGCAGAGTGAGAGAACCAGAAATCAGATTGACAATAATGAGACTGAAAAAAGTTGTCTGTCAGCTTATTTGCAGTTTGTACACCCCAGGACAAGGAGTTTTCTAAAAGTTGTGTATTGTAAGAGGCATATTTATAAATGGATCCAAATAAAGTGCATCAACGCTAATCATGTTCTCAAGCAAACTTGTATATACAGTTATGTTCAGAACTGCCCATCTCCTATATGTGGGACACTGACAGATTGAGGAAGGCCCTCTTCTGGGAGTGTGTGGAACACTGATAGATTGAGGAAGCCACTCTCCTGTGCGTGGACACTGACAGATTAAGGGAGCCCCTCTCCTGCGTGTGGGACACTGACAGATTAAGGAAGCTCCTCTCCTGCATGTGGGACACTGACAGACTGAGGAAGGCCCTCTCCTGTATGTGGGACACTGACAGATTGAGGAAGGCCCTCTCCTGCTTGTGGGACACTGACAGATTGAGAGAGGCCCTCTCCTGTGCGTAGACACTGACAGATTGAGGGAGCCCCTCTCCTGCACGTGGGACACTGACAGATTTAGGGAGCCCCTCTCCTGTGTGTGGGACAATGACAGATTGAGGAAGGCCCTCTCCTGTGTTTGGGACACTGAAAGACTGAGGGAGCCTTTCTCCACCTTGTGGGACAGTGACAGATTGAGGAAGCCCCTCTCCTGTGTGTGGGACAGTGACAGATTGAGGAAGCCCCTCTCCTGTGTGTGGGACAGTGACAGATTGAGGAAGCCCCTTTCCTGCGTGTGGGACAATGACAGACTGAGAGAGCTCCTCTCCTGTGTGTGGGATACTGAAAGACTGAGGTAGCCTTTCTCCTGTGTGTGTGACACTGACAGATTGAGGAAGCCCCTCTCCTGTGTGTGGGACAGTGACAGATTAAGGGAGCTCCTCTCCTGCATGTGGGACACTGACAGATTAAGGGAGCCCCTCTCCTGCGTGTGGGACACTGACAGATTAAGGGAGCCCCTCTCCTGCGTGTGGGACACTGACAGATTAAGGAAGCTCCTCTCCTACATGTAGGACACTGACAGATTAAGGGAGCCCCTCTCCTGCATGTGGGGCACTGACAGACTGAGGAAGGCCCTATCCTGTATGTGGGACACTGACAGATTGAGGAAGGCCCTCTCCTGCTTGTAGGACACTGACAGATTGAGGGAGCCCCTCTCCTGCACGTGGGACACTGACAGATTGAGGGAGCCCCTCTCCTGTGTGTGGGACAATGACAGATTGAGGAAGGCCCTGTCCTGTGTTTGGGACACTGAAAGACTGAGGGAGCCTTTCTCCACCTTGTGGGACAGTGACAGATTGAGGAAGCCCCTCTCCTGTGTGTGGGACAGTGACAGATTGAGGAAGCCCCTCTCCTGCGTGTGGGACAATGACAGACTGAGAGAGCTCCTCTACTGTGTGTGGGACACTGAAAGACTGAGGTAGCCTTTCTCCTGTGTGTGTGACACTGACAGATTGAGGAAGCCCCTCTCCTGTGTGTGGGACAGTGACAGATTGAGAAAGCCCCTCTCCTGCGTGTGTGACAATGACAGACTGAGAGAGCTCCTCTCCTGTGTGTGGGACAATGACAGATTAAGGAAGCCCCTCTCCTGCTTGTGGGACAGTGACAGATTGAGGAAGCCCCTCTCCTGCGTGTGGGACAATGACAGACTGAGAGAGCTCCTCTCCTGTGTGTGGGACACTGACAGATTGAGGAAGGCCCTCTCCTGCGTGTGGGACACTAACAGATTGAGGAAGGCCCTCTCCTGCGTGTGGGACAGTGACAGATTGAGGAAGCCCCTCTCCTGCGTGTGGGACAATGACAGACTGAGAGAGCTCCTCTCCTGTGTGTGGGACACTGAAAGACTGAGGTAGCCTTTCTCCTGTGTGTGTGACACTGACAGATTGAGGAAGCCCCTTTCCTGCGTGTGGGACAATGACAGACTGAGAGAGCTCCTCTCCTGTGTGTGGGATACTGAAAGACTGAGGTAGCCTTTCTCCTGTGTGTGTGACACTGACAGATTGAGGAAGCCCCTCTCCTGTGTGTGGGACAGTGACAGATTAAGGGAGCTCCTCTCCTGCATGTGGGACACTGACAGATTAAGGGAGCCCCTCTCCTGCGTGTGGGACACTGACAGATTAAGGGAGCCCCTCTCCTGCGTGTGGGACACTGACAGATTAAGGAAGCTCCTCTCCTACATGTAGGACACTGACAGATTAAGGGAGCCCCTCTCCTGCATGTGGGGCACTGACAGACTGAGGAAGGCCCTATCCTGTATGTGGGACACTGACAGATTGAGGAAGGCCCTCTCCTGCTTGTGGGACACTGACAGATTGAGGGAGCCCTTCTCCTGCACGTGGGACACTGACAGATTGAGGGAGCCCCTCTCCTGTGTGTGGGACAATGACAGATTGAGGAAGGCCCTGTCCTGTGTTTGGGACACTGAAAGACTGAGGGAGCCTTTCTCCACCTTGTGGGACAGTGACAGATTGAGGAAGCCCCTCTCCTGTGTGTGGGACAGTGACAGATTGAGGAAGCCCCTCTCCTGCGTGTGGGACAATGACAGACTGAGAGAGCTCCTCTACTGTGTGTGGGACACTGAAAGACTGAGGTAGCCTTTCTCCTGTGTGTGTGACACTGACAGATTGAGGAAGCCCCTCTCCTGTGTGTGGGACAGTGACAGATTGAGAAAGCCCCTCTCCTGCGTGTGTGACAATGACAGACTGAGAGAGCTCCTCTCCTGTGTGTGGGACAATGACAGATTAAGGAAGCCCCTCTCCTGCTTGTGGGACAGTGACAGATTGAGGAAGCCCCTCTCCTGCGTGTGGGACAATGACAGACTGAGAGAGCTCCTCTCCTGTGTGTGGGACACTGACAGATTGAGGAAGGCCCTCTCCTGCGTGTGGGACACTAACAGATTGAGGAAGGCCCTCTCCTGCGTGTGGGACAGTGACAGATTGAGGAAGCCCCTCTCCTGCGTGTGGGACAATGACAGACTGAGAGAGCTCCTCTCCTGTGTGTGGGACACTGAAAGACTGAGGTAGCCTTTCTCCTGTGTGTGTGACACTGACAGATTGAGGAAGCCCCTCTCCTGTGTGTGGGACAGTGACAGATTGAGAAAGCCCCTCTCCTGCGTGTGTGACAATGACAGACTGAGAGAGCTCCTCTCCTGTGTGTGGGACAATGACAGATTAAGGAAGCCCCTCTCCTGCTTGTGGGACAGTGACAGATTGAGGAAGCCCCTCTCCTGCGTGTGGGACAATGACAGACTGAGAGAGCTCCTCTCTTGTGTGTGGGACACTGACAGATTGAGGAAGGCCCTCTCCTGCGTGTGGGACACTAACAGATTGAGGAAGGCCCTCTCCTGCGTGTGGGACACTGACAGATTGAGGAAGGCCCTCTCCTGCGTGTGGGACACTGACAGATTGAGGAAGGCCCTCTCCTGTATGTGGGACACTGAAAGACTGAGGTAGCCTTTCTCCTGTGTGTGGGACACTAACAGATTGAGGAAGCCCCTCTCCTGCGTGTGGGACAATGACAGATTGAGGAAGGCCCTCTCCTGTGTGTGGGACAGTGACAGATTGAGGAAGCCCCTCTCCTGCGTGTGGGACAATGACAGACTGAGAGAGCTCCTCTCTTGTGTGTGGGACACTGACAGATTGAGGAAGGCCCTCTCCTGCGTGTGGGACACTAACAGATTGAGGAAGGACCGCTCCTGTGTGTGGGACAGTGACAGATTGAGGAAGCCCCTCTCCTGTGTGTGGGACAGTGACAGATTGAGGAAGCCCCTCTCCTGCGTGTGTTACAATGACAGACTGAGAGAGCTCCTCTCCTGTGTGTGGGACACTGACAGATTGAGGAAGCCCCTCTCCTGCTTGTGGGACAATGACAGATTGAGGAAGCCCCTCTCCTGTGTGTGGGACAGTGACAGATTGAGGAAGCCCCTCTCCTGCGTGTGGGACAATGACAGACTGAGAGAGCTCCTCTCCTGTGTGTGGGACACTGACAGATTGAGGAAGCCCCTCTCCTGCTTGTGGGACAATGACAGATTGAGGAAGCCCCTCTCCTGCGTGGTGACAATGACAGACTGAGAGAGCTCCTCTCCTGTGTGTGGGACAATGACAAATTAAGGAAGCCCCTCTCCTGTGTGTGGGACACTGACAGATTGAGGAAGGCCCTCTCCTGCGTGTGGGACACTAACAGATTGAGGAAGGCCCTCTCCTGCGTGTGGGACACTGACAGATTGAGGAAGGCCCTCTCCTGTATGTGGGACACTGAAAGACTGAGGTAGCCTTTCTCCTGTGTGTGGGACACTGACAGATCGAGGAAGGCCCTCTCCTGAGTGTGGGACACTAACAGATTGAGGAAGCCCCTCTCCTGCGTGTGGGACAATGACAGATTGAGGAAGGACCGCTCCTGTGTGTGGGACAGTGACAGATTGAGGAAGCCCCTCTCCTGTGTGTGGGACAGTGACAGATTGAGGAAGCCCCTCTCCTGCGTGTGTTACAATGACAGACTGAGAGAGCTCCTCTCCTGTGTGTGGGACACTGACAGATTGAGGAAGCCCCTCTCCTGCTTGTGGGACAATGACAGATTGAGGAAGCCCCTCTCCTGTGTGTGGGACAGTGACAGATTGAGGAAGCCCCTCTCCTGCGTGTGGGACAATGACAGACTGAGAGAGCTCCTCTCCTGTGTGTGGGACACTGACAGATTGAGGAAGCCCCTCTCCTGCTTGTGGGACAATGACAGATTGAGGAAGCCCCTCTCCTGCGTGGTGACAATGACAGACTGAGAGAGCTCCTCTCCTGTGTGTGGGACAATGACAAATTAAGGAAGCCCCTCTCCTGTGTGTGGGACACTGACAGATTGAGGAAGGCCCTCTCCTGCGTGTGGGACACTAACAGATTGAGGAAGGCCCTCTCCTGCGTGTGGGACACTGACAGATTGAGGAAGGCCCTCTCCTGTATGTGGGACACTGAAAGACTGAGGTAGCCTTTCTCCTGTGTGTGGGACACTGACAGATCGAGGAAGGCCCTCTCCTGAGTGTGGGACACTAACAGATTGAGGAAGCCCCTCTCCTGCGTGTGGGACAATGACAGATTGAGGAAGGCCCTCTCCTGTGTGTGGGACAGTGACAGATTGAGGAAGCCCCTCTCCTGTGTGTGGGACAGTGACAGATTGAGGAAGCCCCTCTCCTGCGTGTGGGACAATGACAGACTGAGAGAGCTCATCTCCTGTGTGTGGGACACTGAAAGACTGAGGTAGCCTTTCTCCTGTGTTTGGGACACTGACAGATTGAGGAAGCCCCTCTCCTGTGTGTGGGACAGTGACAGATTAAGGGAGCTCCTCTCCTGCTTGTGGGACAATGACAGATTGAGGAAGCCCCTCTTCTGCGTTTGTGACAATGACAGACTGAGAGAGCTCCTCTCCTGTGTGTGGGACACTTACAGATTGAGGAAGCCCCTCTCCTGCTTGTGGGACAATGACAGATTGAGGAAGCCCCTCTCCTGCGTGTGGGACAATGACAGACTGAGAGAGCTCCTCTCCTGTGTGTGGGACACTGACAGATTGAGGAAGCCCCTCTCCTGCTTGTGGGACAATGACAGATTGAGGAAGCCCCTCTCCTTTGTGTGGGACACTGACAGACTGAGAGAGCTCCTCTCCTGTGTGTGGGACACTGACAGACTGAGAGAGCTCCTCTCCTGTGTGTGGGACACTGACAGATTGAGGAAGCCCCTCTCCTGCTTGTGGGACAATGACAGATTGAGGAAGCCCCTCTCCTGCGTGTGGGACACTGACAGACTGAGAGAGCTCCTCTCCTGTCTGTGGGACACTGACAGACTGAGAGAGATCCTCTCCAGGGTGTATCGCTGTCAGATTTGATGAGGGAGCTCTTTCCATTTGTGTTTGTGACACACACTACTAAAGAGATTCTATAAATTTTTTTATCCATCCATTGGAATAATAAAAACATATAATAATAGATGAGTCAGTGCTCTAAACCAAAATCGAAATCTTTGGGATATCACCATAAAACTGTAAGTCACGATCCCTCTTTATCCCATCACCAGTTCACCTTTACAGTTAGAATCATATGTAATCAGTTTTCATTTGAGTTTTCAGCCAGTTCTCAGGAGATCATGGAGCAAAAATACACTTGGACTTGTGTAATGGGTTGGAATTTCTACTGGAAATGACATATTAAAGGGATGACTGGTCCATGGCAGATTTATATTTGAATTATTCTATTTTGTAGATCTACACTATTTTTGAGAATGGATAATGAAATAATACATCTATTCTCCTTCCTTAAGAGGGAGGAGACTTTAAACATACATGATGTTTCTACTTGGGAATATGGCATCTACAACTGCCAGTGAGTTAAAAGTAAATTCTAAAATGACACTTGTATTTCAATGCTTTATATATCCTCAGTATGCAATGATGGTGATAATGATGAGGATCAGTAAATCATTAAATGCCTGTTGTCTGCAATCTATTGAGTAAGGTAATGGATAATTAAGCTGCTGTTATGGCTAAGGTCCTGTCATATAGCTGTAACAGCATAATAATCCACAATAACACAAATGCACAGATCTTTAGGACAGCAGTCACACAGACACACAAATTGCTATGAAACAAGATAACATGATACAGAACCATCACGCTGTTGCCACGTGCAATGACACATAGATGTAATACACACAGATAGCAAGAAGAGCCTAAAAAGATGGATCCCACACAAGGTGTGAGCTTGGTGGGGTGGTGAGGAATGTGACTTGGAAATACATCTCATTCATAGGACACATAACATCTAATGACGTATCAAACTCACACGTCGGCCTGGATGAGGGGGAGTTAGAATTTAAAATTACACTGAAAAAAGTTATTTTAAGATTACTATGTAAGAAGTGTGGATGTGTTAGTCTGTAATGTGCTTGGTGTTAAGTAAAAGGCTGTGAGCTGTTCATTGAAGGGTTATAAGGAAGGTTATTAAAGAAAGGCTGGAGCAGTCATTCAGTGACTCCCAAATTATCAAAGCCCACTGGACAGGCCATGATTTAGCTTTAACACAGAATACAGTTGAGACAATTAGAGTTTTCTCATCTGTGTTCAGCAAGTGCTAAACCTGAATCACGGCCTGTGTAATGGGCCTTTAGAGAGCTGAAAACCACTGTGTTATCAAACAAGGATAGGAGCCAACTGATACGTGTATGAGATTAAAGGAGCAATTTAAAGTGTTCTTATAAACAGATTATGGGAACAGCAAGAAGTTAGATATTGTAATTTGGGAAATAATAAAATATATAGGTTGTACATGCAGTTATAATGACAGATTATAAAAACCATTATGGAAAATGTTCTAGAATGAGGTTATAAGAGCAGTTCTGATTGAAGTAGAGTTAACTAGAGGCTTTTGTTGTGGGTTTAGATCATAAGTTATAGGGAGAAGTTATAAGGGATATAGGTATTATAGAATTAGCTTACAGGGATCATGTAAATTAATTTTCTTTTTTAGGTGACCCTGTGAACTAATAGGTTTAGTATTAGTATTTGTTTAGTATTAATGCTGACGAGAGCACAGACAGTTATATCTGCCATATTCGCATTGTGCAGATGGAGACCTTCTCTCTGCATCACCAGTGTCTAATAAATTACTCCAATTCTGGATCACTACCTTGTTGTGGTCAAGGGGCTTGTGTACTTGGGTGAAGATGTGAGCTAAACCATGTATGGTCACTCAATATGGCCATGTGGTAGCAGAAAGGTCAGACAAATTGCGGACCACTGGATACAGAACTGGCAACCTACTTCAGTATGTTCCAAGATAACCTTATGGATATGCACGACCAGAGACATAATGACGTGCTGAGGTCCATAGGGTCCGAGAGAGTCTGACACGACTGAATGACTAAATAACAGAAACAACAAATAAATGACTAGTGGTAACAAACATGCAAAACTATACTTATAAATAAATAAATAATAAAAATACAACAACTTTTAAACTCAACAACCAAAATCCAAAGGTGACAGCATTCTCAGGCATTAATGTACCCTCATCAGTCCGGCAAAGACTTGGGCCAGCATCAAGGATGGAAGTACATTTCTTGTTGCATATGGTGAAAGTAGTTGACCCTACTGAGTGGAGGTTTACTCTCCTTACTTGATGTTGGGTCAAGTGTTTGTCGCACTGATCTGAGTACATTAAAGTCTGAGGGCCTCATTCAATTGTGATTTGGCCAATTGAATAGGGCTGTATATAAGCTCAGAGCATATTTTTTCCAGAAGTTTTTATTTAGAGAAAACCTTGCTTTTGGATAGAAGTTCACTAACTAAAAACTTCTGTAAAAAAAAATGCTCTGTGCTTATATAGAGCCCTATTCAATTGGCCAAATCGCAACTGAATGAGGACCTGAGAGTGTTGGTGTGCGCATTAAGATTAATTACTTATATAAACAGCCCATGGAGTGGTGGCACTGATCTGGTTTTTGTGAGCATTCACTCCTAACTTGCTTTTTTATATATAAGAGTCTACTTGATTATTTTAACTTATTTAATTAAAGGAATAGTGCACTATTAGCTCTTTCTTCTCATTTTGGCCTGTTGATCCCTGGAAACAGATCAGTGCCTGTGAAGTGGGCTCCCTGAATGCTATAACTGATCAATTATATCTGCTCTCTTACATGTGAGTGAAGTACTTATTTTAAGTAGTTGTTTATTATGGGCCCAATTCAATTGCCCAATTCCTAAATTTATACACACTTAAAATCATTCTTAATATTGCTCCATATTCGGCAAATAATACTTTATGGCACTTATGAAGGTCAAAAGAATGCATTTAAAAATGTATTTTAAAAAAACACAGAAGGCAAATTTATGAGTTCAAGGCATATTTGCAACATATTGCACCATAAATAGTTTTTACTTTAGTTTTGTTATATCAGCTTCTGAAAGCAGAGAATATTTAAGTAACTTGCTATTTTTACATGTACAGTGCCTTGCAAAAGTATTCACCCCCCCTTGACTTTTTACTAGAGATGTCGAGAATAGTTAGCCGGCAGGCTGTTCCCGTTGAACAATGCATGTTCGAGGCGAACTGCGAACATATGCAATGTTCGATCCGCCCCCTATACTTTATCATTGAGCAAACTTTGACCCTGCAACTCACAGTCAGCAGACACAATCCAGCCAATCAGCATCATACCCTGCCTTCCAGACCCTTCTAACTCATGGACAGCAGCCATTTTGGAATCATAACAGTCTTACTGAGAGGAGGCTGAGTGTAGGTGATACTGCATCAATAGGGAAAACCATAGCTAGGCTACTGTACACAGTGTGCAATACAGTCCTGAAGGACTCTTTTGATCTCTGCTGCAAGGACACCCCTGTGTCTCTTCCCCCCCTTATCATCATCCTCCCCTCACCTTAGCACCCAACCCTAACACTTATCCATAACACCCATCAACCTAACACCTAACCCTAACACCCCTCACACTTATCCCTAAGACCTAACACCCCTCACACTTATTCCTAACATGCCTCACCCTAACACCCCTTACACTTATCCTTAACACCCCTCACCCTAACACCTAACCCTAACAACCCTCACACGTATCCCTAACACCCCTTACCCTAACCCTAACACCCCTCACACTTATCCCTAACACCCAACCCTAACATCCCTCACCCTAACACCTAACCCTAACACCCCTCACATTTATCCCTAACACCCCTCACCCTAACCCTAACACCCCTCACACTTATCCCTAACACCCCCTACCCTAACCCTAACACCCCTCACACTTATCCCTAACACCTAACCCTAACATCCCTCACCCTAACACCTAACCCTAACACCCCTCACACTTATCCCTAACACCCCTTACACTAACACCCCTCACACTTATCCCTAACACCCCTCACCCTAACACCTAACCCTAACACCCCTCACACTTATCCCTAACAACCCTTACCCTAACCCTAACACCACTCACACTTATCCCTAACACCTAACCCTAACACCCCTCATCCTAACACCTAACCCTAAAACCCTCACACTTATCCCTAACACCCCTCCCCCTAACCCTAACACCCCTCACACTTATCCCTAACACCCCTCACCCTAACACTTACACCCCTCACACTTATCCCTAACACCTAACTCTAACATCCCATACCCTAACACCCATCACACTTATCCCTAACACCCCTCACCCTAACACCTAACCCTAACACCCCTCACACTTATCCCTAACACCCCTTACACTAACACCCCTCACACTTATCCCTAACACCCCTCACCCTAACACCTAACCCTAGTACCCCCTTACACTTATCCCTAACAGCCCATACCCTAACACCTAGCCCTAACATCCCTTACCCTAACACCCATCACACTTATCTCTAACACCCCTCACCCTAACACCTAAACCTAACACCCCTCACACTTATCCCTAACACCCCTCACCCTAACCCTAACACCCCTCACACTTATCCCTAACACCCCTAACCCTAACCCTAACACCCCTCACACTTATCCCTAACACCTAACCCTAACATCCCTCATCCTAACACCTAACCCTAACACCCCTTACACTTATCCCTAACACCCCTCACCCTAACACCTAACCCTAACACCCCTCACACTTATCCCTAACACCCCTCACCCTAACACCCCTCACACTTATCCCTAACACCCCTTACCCAAACCCTAACACCCCTCACACTTATCCCTAACACCTAACCATAATATCCCTCACCCTAACACCCCCCACACTTATCCCTAACACCCCTCACCCTAACACCTAACCCTAATACCCCCTTACACTTATCCCTAACAGCCCTTACCCTAACACCTAACCCTAATACCCCCTTACACTTATCCCTAACAGCCCTTACCCTAACACCTAACCCTAACATCGCTTACCCTAACACCCATCACACTTATCCCTAACACCCGTTACCCTAACCCTAACACCCCTCACACTTATCCATAACACCCATCAACCTAACACCTAACCCTAACATTCTCACACTTATCCCTAAGACCTAACACCCCCTCACACTTATTCCTAACATGCCTCACCCTAACACCCCTTACACTTATCCCTAACACCCCTCACCCTAACACCCCTCACACTTAGCCCTAACACCCCTCACGCTAACACCTAACCCCCTCACCCTTATCCCTAATACCCCTTACCCTAACACCCCTCACACTTATCCCTGTGTCTCTTCCCCCCCTTATCATCAAGGGAGGGCGGTGGATGATGAGGGAGGGGGTAAAGAGATACAGGGGAGGGTGATGAGGAAGGGGGGAAAGAGACACAGGAGAGGATGATGAGGGAGGGGGGGAAGAGACACAGGGGAAGATGATGAGGGAGGGGGAAAAGAGACACAGGGGAGGATGATGAGGGAGGGGGGAAAGAGACACAGGAGAGGATGATGATGGAGGGGGGAAGAGACACAGGAGAGGATGATGAGGGAGGGGGTAAAGAGATACAGGGGAGGATGATGAGGGAGGGGGGATGAGACACAGGGGAGGGTGATGAGGAAGGGGGGAAAGAGACACAGGGGAGGATGATGAGGGAGGGGGTAAAGAGATACAGAGGAGGATGATGATGGAGGGGGATGTTAGGCTATTTATGCCCTTTATGGATTAAAACCAGACTCTGCATTAACTATGTAATTTTCCGTGGGAGTTTTGACATGGATCCCCCTCTGGCATGCCACAGTCCAGGTGTTAGTCCCCTTAAAACAACTTTTCCATCACTATTGTGGCCAGAAAGAGTCCCTGTGGGTTTTAAAATCAGCCTGCCCATTGAAGTCTATGGCGGTTCGCCGGTTCACGAACATTTGCGGCAGTTTGCGTTCGCGGTTTGCGAACCGAAAATTTTATGTTCGCGACATCACTACTTTTTACCTATTTTGTTACATTACAGCCTTAAAATCAATGTTTTGTTAATCTGAATGTTATGTGATGGATCAGAACACAATAGTCTAAGTTGGTGACGTGATATGAGAAAAATATATACATAAAACTATTTTTTAGAAATAGAAAACAGAAAATTGGCACGTGCGAATGTATTCCCATAAAAAGCTCTGGTGCAACCAATTACCTTCAGAAGTCCCATAATTAGTAAAATGATGTCCACCTGTGTGCAATCTAAGTGTCACATGATCTGTCATTACATATACACACCTTATTTGAAAGGACCCAGAGGATGCAACACCTAAGCAAGAGGCACCACTAACCAAACAATGCCACGAAGACCAAGGAACTCTCCAGAGCCTCATTCAATTGTGATTTGGCCAATTTAATAGGGCTCTAAATAAGCACATAACATTTTTTTAAACAAGTTTTTAGTTAGTGAATACCTTGTTTTTAGATAGATGTTTACTAACCAAAAATGTTATGTGCTTATTTAGAGCCCTATTCAATTGGCCAAATTGCAATTGAATGAGGGCCCAAACAAGTAAGGGACAATGTTGTTGAGTAATTACAAGTCAGGGTTAGGTTATACAAAAATATCCAAATCTTTGATGATCCCCAGGAGCCCCATTAAATCTATCATAACCAAATGGAAAGAACATGGAACAACAGCAAACCTGCCAAGAGCAGCCCACCAAAACTCTCAGACCGGGCAAGGAGGGCATTAATCAGAGAGGCAGCACAGAGACCTAATGTATCCCTGGTTGGACCGGAAGAAAGCCATTACTTTCAGCAAAAAAACAAAATGGCACGTTTTGAGTTTGTGAAAAGGCATGTGGGAGATTCCCAAAATGTATGGAGGAAGGTGTTCTGGTCTGATGAGAATACAATTGTACTTTTCAGCCATCAAAGAAAACTCTATGTCTGGCGCAAACCCAACACATCACATCACCCAAAGAACACCATCCCCACAGTGAAACATGGTGGTGGCAACATCATGCTGTGGGGATTTTTTCAGCAGCCGGGTTGAGGGAAAGATGGATGGTGCTAAAAAAAAAAAAAATCTTCAAAGTTGTGGGCATGTTCTGTAAATTAAATGATGCAAATCCTCAAACAATCTATGTTAATTTCAGGTTGTGAGGCAACAAAACACGGAAAATGCTAAGGGGCGTGAATACTTTTGCAAGGCACTGTGTATTCAGCATCAATTTGATGTTTTGTAATCATATTTTACAAATACTAGATGCCTTGTCAGTTTTGTACTCTGGTTGTTGAAATTTAAAATCATGATGAATTTGGATATTTCTATTATTTATTTCTAAGTATGTTTTTCTTGTTTTGTTACCACTAGCCATTAATTAGACACTGGTCAGTGTGACACAGGTGCTTTGTACTTTCTGTTTTGTTCTATTGTTAAGAGGTTGTGTAAGCCTCAATTAGGCGCCAGCAGTTTTATATAAACCTTATTCCGCGGTTGTACTGATTTTTTTTATTGTTTTCCTCTCTGTATTAGCCTGCTCGCATCTCAGGAAGTAGATCACTGGAAGTTACATTTTAAAATATGTTGCTTTTTTCAAGTATAGTTCTTCAAAATAGTAAATAAAAAATGACCAGTGTTTATTTTATATAGAATATAAAGACATGCAAATGGAAGTGGGGGACATCCCATTGTTGGCAGGGGTGGCATCAAAGTTGGGTTTTGGTGAGTTACATAATTCTTTCAAAGATTAGTGTAGAAGGTGCTTACATAGTAAAGTATTGGAGAACTGTTAAACTCTAACCCCTAGTCCTAAATGTAACCCTAAACCTAATCCCAACAACAAATTGAACAAAATGTTGGTGCAATACCATTGCACTGCCTAGTCCCCGCTGCACACCACTGCTGGCAGAAAGGAAACAGGAAAGGTCTGGTAGGTCATATCAGACTAGTATTTTGGAACTCTGATAATGCTGGAGAAGAAATATTGTTTGGCATTGTGTGGTTAGCTTCTGAGGGTAGATTAGAAAAACTATGAGGTTGGATTATTTATTAATTTACTTGTATACACATGTCATATTTTACATGGAATGGATCAAGATTTTGAATCCTACGTTATAACAGTATATAAAATATTGAAGAGCAAAATTAGATATTATTTACATCAATGTACAATATGGCATCATAGAAGCTCTGCCCTGCAGCCTCTGATGCTTTAAACCTTTAGCTGCTAATGATCACACAAAGCTTCAGAAGATAAATGTGATACCTCAGAACAGTGATTAACAGGAGATTATACAATACCGCATTTTAAAAACACAACTTGTGTATTATTAGTCATTCTCCCTGATGAATAATATAACAATACATGTTCAGAAAGGGAGAACCAACAATGTTGGATGTTTTCATCCATAAATTAGGAGTCATTTTGTTTTGTTGTTTGTTTTAATTTTGCAGACGGGAACCTAGATATATTTTACATCAGCGGTGGCCAACAGGCAGCATAGGGGCCACATACCACCCTTAGGCACTTCCCATGCACCTCTCATCCTGTTCCCAGGAGAGCATGCCCCTCTTCAAAAACACACAGTTCATGATATCTCTCTAAAATAGAAAATAATAGCTTACTATACTTATAAATCCCCTTCTGGATCTCTACCGTGTTGTGGCAAAGGTGCTGATGCTCCTCCATGAAGCTGTGAGCTATACCATGTAGGGTCACCCAAGATTGGCAGGTCATAGCAAAGAGGTCAGACAAATCTCAGTCCACTGGAGAAGGAACTGGCAACCCACTCTAGTATCTGCCAAGAAAACCTTATGGAAAAGCACTGCCAGAGACATAACAGCACATATACCTGGCATGCTGCTGTCCCTAGAGTCATGAAGGTTCAGACAAGACTGAACGACTGAACAACAACAACTCACTATGTATACCTCTATTACCAGAAAAATGCTTTCCTACAGTGATTTTACTTTGACTAAATCAAAATGGTTTAAAGTAGTATGAGGCCCTTTTAAGAACTCAGGGGTCTCATATGAAGCAAGTGAAATAGGTTGCTGCATTCTAAGTATGTACTGTGCTGTACTTAATTATTTCAAACCTAACCCTAAAGTCATGTTTAGCTGTTTTATGTAGAGTTTTGAATTTGTGTGTGCTGCTTTGCAAGACCTCATTATTCTTCTTTCTGCTCAGATACCTCCTCCCTAAAATGTTCAACGGGGAGGCCAGTTCCTCAGCCAGGAATGTCATCCGGAGCTCCAGCATCAGCGGAGAGATGTATAATCTGGAGAAGAGTAACTCTGGGACCCCAGACGCAGCTGGGGGCACGACCACCAAAAAGAGGAGGTCCAGCTTGGGGGCCAAGATGGTGGCTATCGTTGGGCTGTCACAGTGGAGTAAGAGCACTCTGCAGTTAAACCAGCCTGGTGAGTGAAACTTTTACTTTCCTGATTGGTGAATGTTGTATTGGGAGTAAGGGGAATAATTATTCCTGTCTGTGTCAAAGTTGTGCACATAGTAACAATACAACATATTTGTGGGTGTCAGCTTGGCAACTAGGCACACTTGTAGTTCTGAAAATTGAAGAACAAGGATGATGATACTCTGTGGTAGAGGACAAGAGCAGTTATGCCTTTTTTCACAGTGTAATGTAACTAACAAAAAGTACATAGAAATCTGTGTGTAAAGTATTGGATGTGAACAGAAAAAGCACTGAAGTGTATATTAGCATTTCTCACCAGCTACTTTGTGGTCCCTGAGACCTTATCTGCTGGTCTCCAAAAAGAGAGAAAATAAGGAAAGACTAACACCTTCAACTTGTGTACATTATTACACTTTGGGCCAACGATTGACTTCTTCAGTGTGTATCTGGTCAGACCTGAAGAAAACAAATCAAAAGCTTTTCACACTTCAGATAACATTTTGAAAAATGGTCTACTCTACATCGGTTTTAAAAAGTAGCCAGCTGGTATCTGCCATAAAAAGATTTATAATCATTATTGCACAATTTCCATATTGTGCTTGTTCTTAACACATGATCGAAGATGGCAAATAAATTGGTGCATAGAAAAGGCCTATGATACTTAATGAGCTTAATATGTAAAGCTTAAAGGACAGAAGGGAGAAGGGTGATATGATAGAAAAATTCAAACATATCAAATGATTTATTAGAGTTCTGGGGGGAAATATGTTCTAAACAAAGAGTAATGCAAGAACAAGAGGTTATCATTTGAAGTAGGGCGATTGATGATTTAGGATCAATTTTGTGAAAATACAGCCTTACAGATAGAATACTATGTAAATGACGCAGCCTTCCAGAGAAAGTGCAAGGACAAACAAAGTAAAAAACATGTATGGGTTAGGCATAAGGTTATCCTAAAGATTTTTTCTGGTAAATTGATTGAGCAGACTAGTTGGCCTTTTTGGTTCTTATAAGCTATGAAAACTGTTTTTGTTTTATTATATGCAACTTAAAGGGTCAATTAATTCAGCACAATTTGGAGCACACCACTGTATAAATCACCTAAAAGCATTTTGAAATACTTTTTGTAGTGTATTTTTCACTGAGAAATTAATAAATTAAATCTCTATTTACACTTACACAAGCCCCAGACAGACCCACAACAGCAGCTCTGTGCAGTGAGCATAATCAAAAAAAGAGTTAACCATTCACAAATTCATCTGTGCAGAGAATGAAATGCTGGAATCAGCTAAATAGGACAGTTGTGGGTTAACTGCTTGCTGCATTTCACTGTGTCTTCACCGCACGATGTCAGTGGTTATTAATCATGGAACAGTCAGGAGGCAGGAGACAATGTGTTAGTAAACAGACCTAAAACTTTAGATATTTAGGTGTTATTGATGAATTAAAAAAAGATTATTTTAACACCCAATCTTGTGCTCTTTTACACCATGAAGAGCACCCACAGTGAGATAAATGACTTTTTAATCACTCAAGTGAGGAAGTGATAAACAAACAGAATGTAATATAGCATGGCAGCAACAACTACTCCACCAGCACACTACTCTCAACTTGTTTATATACAGCCATTTAGAAGGTTGGGTAGCCTGCTAGCAGACTGTCTGTGACTAAGATAACATAAGCAGCTTATATGAACCCTAACCGTTACATACCAAGAAGCTTATTCTTACCCCCAATTTCAGTTGAAAGCATTGCATTAATGCATAAAGATTCAACAACCACCAGTAAACTACCTAAACAATCAAGGAACCGCACCTCTGGCTGAGATTCACTCTCTTGTGTTGCCCTCTTTATCAAGTTGACCTCTTCTTGATACCTTAAGATATCACCTTTCATGGGTACTGTATTGGATTTGCCCCTACAACACTCATTACATACTGTATATATATATTGGACAACTCCTCCCTATTATGACGAGGAATTACAATGCTCTTACCTGTACCTCCAACTATTATTTCTTATTTGCATCAACTTTATAAAATGCTCAACAAAAATTGGAACAAGGTAATGTAAAACTAAAACTAAACAACAAAACGATATTTTGGACACTTCAATAGCTGCTGCCACCATGAGTACTTGTGTTCTCTTAATACCATCCTTTCCTTAACTGTTAAAAACCAAGCATATTGTCAATGAAGATATTGCAAATCATCAAGATTGCATATTTTACCAAATTCATCACACACTCACACTTATTATGGAATAAGTTTACAATATAACATATTTTAGTGAAAATAATCATCAGACATTAGTTGTGTATGACATATGCAGTACTTGAGACCTATTCATGTAACACTAACTTCTAGCGCACATCATTCTTGCATATGTTTTTATTCCATGTTTTTAAAACATTTTAAAAGCTTTCACTATAATGCCCTTTATTCTTACTTTTTCTGTACTTTAGTGCTAGCAAGGTTTGACACCTTGAACATGTCACTACTATCAGTACACTTGCCGTAGTACAGACTAACCCATTAAACATGCCACTGCCACTTATATACTTTTGTTGCAGAGATTTATCCATGAAGCATATCACTACCATTAGTACACTTTGGTCCTAAAGTCCTCACAGCGATCTAAACTATGTCACCGCCCATAGTTCACTTTGGTTCTATGAATGTTTGACCCTGTAGACTTGTCACTGCCTGCCTTAAAAACACTTCAGACTTAGCAGAGACCGACCCCTTAAACATGTCACTGCCATTAGTACTTTGATTTCGGAAGGATATCTGGGTGACACGCACCTTTCATATGTGTCACTACTGGTCTCTCTGGTTTGTATTTTTGTGGTGCTTTGGCTTGTCTGTGTTTTATTATCATGTGATTTTCCTATCAACAGACTTGCATCTCACGCTGAGCTAAATAGTTCCCTTGTCATTCATACATGTGCAAAGCTGTCATTAGATTGACAGGCACGAGCCTCCTCTCTCCTAGGCATCGCTTCTTCAAAAACACCAGCTTAAGCACAGGCACTCATTCTAATACCATATGTAAGACAGTGCCATATACACCAGGGACCTGAAGGAATGGTGCATTTACCGAACTAATAGATCAGCCAATCAGGGGAGGTCATTATTTTAAATAACTGATAAAAAAGCGTATAAAATGAAAAGCTGAGATGTTGAAGAAATAGAAAAAGAATGGACAGGATGAGACGCAGAGGTCACTGTCATATAATTATTTGATTATATACAGTGTATAACATGGATGTATGCTGATATTAGAAGTTAGAGAAAAGCTTAAATTTAGTTGACTGCTTATGTTGTGGGGAATTCAGTCTTGGACTGCAAGTCTCCCTAAAGGGAGATGGTTATCCTACTTGGGCTTACACTCTTTCAACATAATTGAAATAAGATGTTAGGTAAATATGTGGTTATTTCTATGTTTCTAATCATGTTAGGAACAAAACAACATGTTGCCTGCTTGTCTCTTCACTACTTCTGTTGGGCTTGCCTAGAACATAGTTCTGACCTACCCAGCGGTATGTGATGGTTCTTGTTATTATCCCTGTTAGCAGGAACAGAAATTTACCTGTATTGGACCACCAGGATGACCACAGGAGCACAGGAATCACCAGTCAAAGTAGCACAATTACCGGCTGTTACTCTTCTTTATACAGATGTAGAATTCTTAATTCCAATAATAAGGATTAATCCTTTGTGCAATAATCAACACACATGTAGTTATGTATGATCACATTGAGAACTGTTTATTAGTCACAAATCCAGCATATTTATGCACATCCATTACCCATCACCATCGAGTTGCACCCCTTTAGCAAATATTCCCTAGCCACATGGCCCACCTGTCAATCAAGACCTGACAGTCTCCCTAACGACCCAACAGGTACCTGGAGCCTGGGACAGTAATTAACAAATAACTCCTTTGTTCAGTTTGTCTGGGGGACTAGCTGGCTAATTAAGGAAGGAGACAGTGTGTCTCGTTGCCTACGTGAATATGTATCCTGTCCCTCACTGAGATGAAAGCACAGCCCCGGTCAGAGATTGCAAGCCTATGTGACAAGTTCTTAAAGTGGTAACGATTATATGTCAGAAGGGAACAATAACGGTTAATTAGATCTCCCTTTCCCCCACTTAACTAAATTCCCTAGACTCCTAGACGTATTACAGCTGATCGTTAGACCCCTAGTTTTTCTGTACCCTGTACCCCCCGTATCCCAGAACTTGGTCCCCTTTCCCTAGAGGATGTGGGCCTTAGGCTTTATTGTATTCTTTGTGGAGAACCAACCCCCTGGATACCAAACACACTAGGACCACTGAACTACATACTGAGTTCTCCTAGGACACACCCATGTCACACAGTTATACTTACTCATGTCATCAATGCAACAATAATTATTATTATACCACACATGCCAGCAGGACAACCCCAACCCATTTATCCAGGGGGTACCCCAATTCTGACCACACTGCTCACAGAGAAATAACAGTCCAGATAACAGTCCATATATCCATTTGTAACAGTCCATATATCCATTGGTTGTGCAATGATTGCCCTGTCATGCACCTCATGCCCTCCTATGGCACCAGGTGGTTGAATCAACCCCAAGAGACCCCAGTGGCCCCTTGGCATCACACTGCTATTAAAGCAAAAATTATATAACAGTTTAAAAATAAAGGCTGTATTTATTTGTTTTAAACGTTGTAAAAATATGTTGTATATTATGAAGTCAAGTTCTTCTTAAGAGCATACTATAAAATTGTATTTCAATAGTCCTTAAAATATCGTCCTGTCTTGCAGTGTAGGAGTTAAAAACATATCTAATAATATTCCATGATACAGATCATTTTTTTATGACAGAAATCCAAAATCCAATGTCTCATGCTAAGTAGAACTCCAGAGCCGCTTACAGCTTCTCCAGGGTTATTAACAGGCTATAATTACATGAGAAGCAGCACTATGAGTATAGAAGAGCAGGCTGTAATTAACGTCAGGGACTGGGGAGAGGCAGCCCCTCCTCCAGGTAACCAGCCAACATCGGCCCTTTCAGAGTTATGTACACGGATATTAACACTTGAGATTGGGTGCAGAATGGGCAGAAGGGCATGGAATATATTTAAACAGGGGATATAGGGGGATTGTACCAATGTATAATGATGTTCAGTGTAATTCTACAGAACCTGAGCTCTTGCCAAGGTTGTATACTTGAAGATGATTGATATTGTTTCAGGTCAGAATGTATTGTCTTCCCAGTAATATACTGAACACCTAGCTCTGCAGACCGATATGTATGTCCTCATTCAGGTCATCACAGGGGTTATAAAGGTTTTGTGCTGCCCTAGACTGCCTCCTTTCCCCTTCCTATGTCTGATTCCAAATATTATAATAAACACTTAAATGTCTGGCTCCTATAAAATCTTCCTGGCTCCTAAGTTTTAGATACTTTGTCTACATATATATATATATATATGTAGTAATTAAGTAATTATTAATATATATATATATATATATATATATATATATATATATATATATATATATATATATATATTAATAGGTATTGCAGTATATTGTATTGGACAAACGTCTTATTTATATTGACAAGCTTTCGAGATGTTTTATATATGAATGTGTATATGTGTATATATATATACCACAGCACACCAGGCACATCTTATTGTTCCTTCTCCAGTGGCCCACACTTTGTCTGACCTCACTGCTATGACTTACCAATCTTTGGTGACCCTACATGGTATAGCTCATAGCTCTATTGAAGTACACAAGCCCCTTCACGACGACAAGGTAGCAATCCAAAAGGGGATATAAACTACTATTACTCTATGCTTTTTAACATTTAATAATGAACAAAATGTTTTTAAAAAGTAAAAAATACAGCTTTTACTTTAATCATTTTTACAGTTATATTTTCCAGTAGGCAATTTTTGTTAATCTTACTTGCGACTTGGATGGGATGTTTAACTCAGATATGATTTCCATTCTGCTCTATAGAAAAGGCTTCCACAAAAGAATGCAAACTACAATATGATAACCCTCCCACGTCACAATTCATATAAGGAAACAAAGTATTTGCAAAAAAAAAAAAGGATAAGAATAGGATATGTTTTTGTTTATTTTCTTACTTTCTAAAAATATTTTGGCAGTCATCAAGACAGGTCCAGAAAGGAGCGTACTGTAAATATGGTAGTTCAGTAATCCTTTATTGTGATTGCATGGCTGATCATCATGGGCTTGCCTGCCGGTCTCAGCACTGCTAGTCTTGTAGAATAGATCCTGTACCAATAAAGCTCCTTGTGCTCAATTCAGGCCTTTATAGTTCTGCAGTCTGCCGCTTTTCTATATTACAAGAGATGGGAACAGGATATTGGATTAAATCCTCCCTACACTTTTAGCTGCTGCCTCCCACTGCTCACTCCACAGGGGGAGCGTCTCTGGGATTTACAGAGCAGTTGATCTTGGCACAAGGCTGCATGTTGTGGAATTGGCATAGATTATTCCAGGGGGAAATTGGCCTCTAGTCGACTGGAAGTGTACATAAGCACTGTATCTATCTATGTTTGTATATAATGCTCAGCCAAATTTGTCTTTATTGCTGGTCCAAATACATGTGCACCCAATTGCTGAGTATCTATCTATCTATCTATCTATCTATCTATCTATCTATCTATCTATCTATCTATCTTTTCATAAAAGACACATATCAGTTTCCCTCCATTCACTTCTCCTCTCTCCCTCCATTATTGCCTTCCTCAGTGGAGCAGTCTTGGTTCATTCCTGTTGTTAACCATTTAGAGCTGGTGATAATTGAGTTTAAGAACCAAGCTCCAGCTGTGATTGGTTGAGCACTGAAATGCTCCTGTAACAAGAGTGCAAGCAAGGACTGTGCGTTTCCCAGTCATAAAACTGGAGAAGGAATCAAAATCAATGTGTTTATGGGTTTTACAAAATAAAAGGGTGTAGGAACAAAAATCAAGTAGTAATGGAATAGTGGGAAAGCAGGAAAATATTAATAATAACCAAGATGGAATGGAAATGAAAAGGTGGATAACAGTGTACTGCTATAAAAAAAAGAGCTAAATACAGCAACTAGATAATGTCAGAATTAGCCACAGAACAACAGTAAACAATGCCTCTATTCCTTACATTATTCAGCTTATTGCTGGTTAATGTCAATTTATCCAAGAATTTGGATAAAGTAGATTTATATGAATCCTCAAATAATACAAGTGAGTAGTGTTTGCTACACGTATGAGCATGAAACCAGGTGATTTGAAGTGGCATGATGGATGGTGACTAGATAATGGATAGACAGCATGGGTTTAATGCAGTAGATCACCAGGGTAAAAGAGCATGGATGAAATAGGTAGTAGATGGTGTTATTTTTTTATTTTATTTTTAATATTTAGGAACAATAATGAGTGATCGTTTCTGAAAAGCAGTATCATCAGCATGAAGGCATCCAGCAGCTCTGCATTATGTTAACATTATCCACAACCTTGCAGTTGCCTATAGTACCGTTGTTTGGTCCTATCCAACATATGGCCCAAATTACCAATAGACATCTGAACAGAATAAATAGCCAACCTCAAGCATATGGTTTGGCTAGTGGACTCTCAGAGGTTGCTCTGAGTGGACTAAATACATAGCAACCACTGTATTGGCTTTTTGTTTGTTCTCAAATTGACCACCTTTGAGTTGCATATATTTATAAGAACATATATATAGCCATCTAAAGTCATCATCTGCTGTTCAGTGACAGCATTAATATGTTATTAAAAAAAAGGGAACAACTGTCTGGTCATATATTTACAATATAAACTAAGTCACTGTTTAAAACTATCTATGGATTCATCTATAGATTTATGTGAGATAAAGTTGCAAATATGAACATTAATATGTAACTAAAAGCTTTAGCTAAGAAGGCTTCCCCCTCTCTACCAAATCCTTGGTTCTCATCAGTTATGAGATATTTTCACAATTTTAACACCACTAGATTTATCTCCCCACACACAAATTTACCTCTTTATCATTTATGTTATTATACCGTTGTCTCTATTTTATCTCTTCACATCTTCAATCTTTTTAATTATTTATCTTTTCTATTAGCTGTTATGATTCTTTAACTAGGCTGAAATATAAGCGTTTAAACAAAAATTACATACATATTGAGGCTGGGATTTCCTTTTTGGATGGGATAAGATACTACAGAATATTCTGTCTTATGACACAGTTCCTCTTCTGGATCGCTACCTTGTCATGGTGAAGGAGCTTGTGTACCTAAATGAAGCTGTGAGCAATACCATGAAAGGTCACCCAAGATGGGCAGGTCATAGCAAAGAGGTCAGACAAATCACGCTCCCCTGGAGAAGGAACTGGCAACCCACTCCAGTAACTTTGCTAAGAAAACTCTATGGATAAGCACAATCAGAGACATAATGATATGGCACTGGAAGATGAGCCCCTCACATCAGAAGGTGCCTACCCATTACTGAGGAAGAGCAAAGGGCGAGTACGAGTAGCACCAGATCTAATGAAGTGGATGGGCCAAAGCTGAAAGAACACCCAGCTGCGGATGTGTCTTGAGGGGAAAGGAAAGTCAGATAAGGCAAAGAGCAATTCATCATAGGAACCTGGAATGTTAGAACTATGAACCAAGGTAAACTGGACGTGGTCAAGAATGAGATGACAAGGCTAAACATCAATATCCTGGGAATTGGTGAACTTAAATGGACTGGAATGGGACATTTCACATCAGACAACCACAAAACCTTCTACTGTGGTCAAGAATCCTGCAGAAGAAATGGAGTAGCCACCTAGTCAATCAAAAAGAGTGGCAAAAGCAGTGCTCGGTTACATGCCAATTAATGACAGAATGATTTCAATTTGAATTCAAGGCAAGCCATTTAATATCACAGTGATCCAAGTATATGCTCCAACCACGGATGCTGAAGAGGCTGAAGTTGTCCAGTTCTACGAAGACATTCAACACATTATAGATATAACACCAAGAAAATATGTTACTTTCATCATAGGAGATTGGAATGCTAAATTAGGGAACAAAAACATACCTGGAATAATTGGCAAGTTTGGCCTTGGAGTATAGAATGAAGCAGGTCAGAGATTAGTGGAATTCTGTCAAGATAATTCTCTAGTCGTAGCAAACAGACTCTTCTAACAGCCTCAGAGACGACTCTATACATGGACATCACCAGATGGACAATATAGAAATCAGATTGACTATATACTTTATAGCCAAAGATGGAGGAGCTCTATACAGTCAGCAAAAACAAGGACTGCAGCTGACTGCGGCTCAGACCATGAGCTTCTTATTGCAAAGTTTAGTGTTAAATTGAAGAAACAAGGGAAAATCATCAGACCAAGCAGGTACAAAATAAATTGTGAGTATGCTGTGGAAGTAAAGAATAGATTTAAGGGACTAGACATTAAAGATAGAATGCCTGAAGAAGTTTGGACCGAAGTTTGCAACATTATCCAGGAAACAGCAACAAAGAATATCCCTAAAAGAAAGAAGAGTAAGAAGTCAAACTGGCTATCTGATGAGGCTTTGAAAGTAGCCCAGGAAAGAAGGAAAATGAAAGGTAGTGGTGATAGGAAAAGATTTGTCTAACTGAAAGCAGAATTCCAAGGATAGCAAGAAGAGACAAGGAGACATTCTACAATGAGCGATGTAAAGAGATTGAAGAAGATAATAGAATAGGAAAGTTAAGAGATCTATTCATTGGGGATCTCAAAGGAACCTGGGGATCTCAAAGGAACCTTTCATGCCAAAGTGGGCGTGGTAAAATGCTGAAGTTGTAGGCACTTGACTTATAAGAAGATCAAATAAAGAAGAGGTGGCAGGAATACACCGAAGATCTATATAGGAAGGATCTTTACAGCAGTGATGACCTCAACAGTTTGTCCAATGAGCTGGAGCCAGATATCTTGGAGAGTGAAGTGAGATGGGTCCTAGGATGCCTTGCTAATAACAAGGCTACAGGAGTTGATGGAATCCCAATTGAACTATTTAACATTTTACAGGAAGATGTTGTGAAAGTGATTCTTGTTTTATGACAACTAATTTGGTAAACTCAACAGTGGCCAATCGACTGGAAAAGGTCAGTCTACATCCCAATCCCAAAAAAAGGCAGTCTCAAAGAGTGCTCCAATTATCGAACAATTGCACTCATTTCACATGCCAGCAAGGTAATGCTTAAGATCCTATAAGCTCAACTCCAACAATATATGGACCAGGAACTACCAGATGTGCTGGGTTCCACAGAGGACAAGGCACAAGAGATCAAATTGCCAATATCCGCTGGATTAAAGAGAAAGCTAGAGAGTTCCAGAAAAACATTTACTTCTGCTTCATAGACTTTTCTAAAGCATTTGAGTGTGTGGATCACAACAAAAAGTCTCATGTCCTTAAAGAGATGGGATTACCAGATCATCTCATCCATCTCGTGGGGAATTTGTATCTGGAGCAAGAAGCCACTGTCAGAACCGAACATGGGACAACAGAATGGTTCAAGATAGGAAAAGGTGTGTGACAAGGTTGTACATTGTTCCCTTATTTGTTCAACTTATACGCAGAGTACATCATGCGGGAAACAGGGCTGGATGAGTCCAAATCAATATTGCTGGAAGAAACATCAACAATCTCAGATATGCTGATGATACTACTCTGATGGCTGAAAGTGAGGAGGAATTAAACGACCTATAAATGCATGTACAAGAAGAAAGTGCAAAAGCTGGTCTGCTGCTCAACGCTAAAAAGACAAAGATCATGGCAAACGGCAATATCAGATACTGGAAAATAGATGGGGAAAAAGTGGTGGCAGTGATAGATTTTATTTTCCTGGGATCCAAGATCTCTTCAGATGGTGACTGTAGTAATGAAATTAAAAGACGTTTACTTCTGTGCAGGAAAGCCATGCCATGTCTGCACAAGCTAGTAAAAAGTAAATACATTACACTATCAAGAAAAGTCTGCATAGTAAGAACTATGGTATTCCCAGTAGTAACATATGGATGTGAGAGCTGGACCATAAAGAAGGCTGAGCGCCATAGAATTGATGCCTTTGAACTGTGGTGTTGGCGAAAACTGCTTAGAGTCCCTTGGACAGCGAGAAGATCTAAAAATCAGTATTTCAGCGAATCAAGACAAACTGTTCACTGGAAGCTATGATTATAAGGATGAAGCTCAAATATTTTGGCTATATCATGAGAAGACAGGATTCCCTAGAAAAGACTGGGGAATGCTGGGGAAGATTGAAAGCAAGCGAAGAAGGGGGAGCAGTCCCACAAATTGGTGAATGTTTGCAGCTCATTCCAGCAGCTGCTCATTTTCAGACTATGAAATTAAGTCATCAGTTATGTTAGAACCAAACAGTACAAATGTGTTAGTTATACCGAAAGTATGTTAATTACTCAACTGGCATAGTTCTATTACACTCTTATGAAGAATTTAACATTATAATGGGTAAAATGTTTTTAGAAATTTTAAAATAAATACATTTTTTTTTTCAATTACTATATTTAATTTTGAGATGATGGTGTTTTACATTTTCTGTCACTAACAGGATAAAACATCTGGAACAATAGGAGAAAACATTGTGTTCATTGTGTTCAGATAACATGTCAGAGAGCCATTTTAATTAAAACTTGACAACAGGAGTGAATACAGAGCAAGCCTAGTAAGATAACCCCCTCAGGCTCCAGGCAGACAAGTATCTAAGATGTAATCAAGCATGACACAAGCAAAGTCTAATAGGGTGATGATTATTGTTAAAAATGATTTTGTGTTCTTTGCTTTTAACAAGAATATAAATGTTTTGCCAAACTGCAGTGGTCCACTAGGATAGACAGCACATGATAGTATGAAACTGAACTACTGCAGGGCTCAGCCAATCTAGGAACAGCTCAAGTCAATGTCATTACTTTAAAGGGATATGGAAGTTTGCCTCTTTTTAATATGAAAAAAGCTACCTAAGTGTTGTTTGCAGACCTAAACGTCATTTTAAGTGTGAAACCTTCTAAAATCTAAATCTAGCACATGCACACAGTGTTTCTATTAGTACTAGATGTACTAGCCACTTAGAAACTGTTTCTAAACTGCATGTTTTCAAATGCTGCTATGAGGCAATATATGATTGGTTAGTACATCTAGTACTATAGAGACACTGTGTGAATGAGTTACAGGGGATAAGCTTTTGCAGGGACTGTTCGGAAGGTTTCAGTGAATAAATAGAGCTTTTGAGCACTTGTTAATAAAATAATGTTTAGATATGCAAACAAACACTTAGGTAGTTTATTTTATTATTAAAAACAGGGAAAAGTCCATATCCTTTTAAAGTAATGATAATTGACTACCACATTCTGCATGAAGTGGTAGTCATTTTCAATTTAGTTAATACATAAAGCATATAAATCTCAAGGATAATGGTATATTTTATTAATCACATACTTTTACATAATGTTATTTGTCAGTGTCCCTTTAGTACTTGGCAACTGAGATGTCCACTTCTCTTTTTTCTATTATTTTATCCAACTCTCAACTGTGTATTTGTTTTGCAGAACGGTATTGGTTTAAGTACCTTCTGTTCTCAATAAAATCTCTGAACAATTAAAAAAATGCAATAAAACAAAGAATTACAGGAGACAGACGTCCAAGTCTGCACAGTGTGTGCGTTCCCTTTTAGCAAGGAGTGCTGTGATGTAACTATAGAATTTGCTCAGGCGCGAAAGTGCTCATGATGAGGCCTTCAGGAGAGGGAAGATAAAGATTCAGCACCATGGACAGAGCTCAGTGAGAGGCAGCAAGTACAACATGTACTAAGGTAAATGTGGAGCAATTCTACTGCAAAACAACTGCGCCATATATGTAAAAACAATATTGGTTTCAGTGGTAGGTACTTCTTATAGATTTATGACAATTGTTTACAGGATAATTTCTGATTTTTTTCACATTTTACAAGCCTTTATTCTATTTTGTATTTAATTTCTTCAGTATAATTGGAATTCATCTTCTGTGACTGTTTAATGTGCTGCTATAACTGGCACTTTTAAAATAGAACCAGACTTCCTAATGTGCAAAATGTTTTTACAGACTTTTAAAGTAATACATTGAATTATACAACTCAGTTTTGCTTTAATAGCAGCAGCTACTTTGCATTTGTTCCTTACATGATAAGAATCTAGGAGGAATAGGAGAAAATGTGTATTCAGATAAAATCAGGATTCAGTTTTGTTGAAAAAATTGCCACATGGCTACTTGACTATATAACTCAATAGAAAAGTAAGCCTCTGTAAGATTTCCATCCACATCAAAATGCAGCTGGCTTTTTTGTTTTGCGTTGTTCAGTTGTTTCCAACTCTCTGTGAACTCATGGACCGTAATACACCAGGCTCTTCTTAATGTTCATAGTCATGCTGATCCACTTGGTTTTCATGGCAGAGATACTGGAATGGGTTTCCAGTTCCTTCTCCAGTGGGCCACAGCATACAGCTCCTGGTATCTCCTAGGTGGTAATCCAAGTACTGACAAGGACCAATCCTGCATGTCTTCAGGGTGGTGTGACCTCTTGGTTCACTGACTGGAATCAAATCCAGGTTGCAGTGGTGAAAACACCAAATCCTAGCCACTGGACCACCAGGGAACTTAACTTCTAAAGTTGTTGGCTTGTTAAATTTTCCAAGAATACAGTGTTATTGACAGATTAACATTTCAGACTACAGTAGATTTAATTTTATAGAAAAAAATGTAATCCAAGCATTATGCTCAGAATGCAACATTATCTTTAATTTTAACAGATTATGTTAGTGTCTAGAGACTGCCATGCGTGTTATCCTTCTTGTCCAGTGCATGAATGGTCAGATACAGAGCTTGAAAAAGCAGTGTTTTCAATTTGTAATTTGATCGCCTTACTCTGGGAATGTGAAGTGGAGGGAAAAGGTGTCAAATACTAAAAGTTGAACTCATTCATCTGTGAGTTCACAAATACATCTCCCTTCTCTCAACATGATTTTGTGCTCTTGGCTTACATAGCTGCTAAAGTTGTTATATGTTTCGTATCTACAGTGCTGCTGTAGACACATACAGATGCTTATGAAATACATTTTCTATGACTTCTAAAGGTTAATTTGTTAATTTCTGAGAGTATTTTTAAGTTTTTAATTACAATTACATTACATTACATTGTTATTTAATCAGGAAATCCAATTTAATGTGTGCAAGGGCTCTTGAACAAACCCCACAATTGGAAAGAAAGATTCCTGCTGATTAAAACAAAATATTTATACATCAGCCTTTTTAAATCCAAATGCCTGTATTTTTTGCATGACCTGCGCACGGCCCAGTGGGTATGTCCGTATGACACTTTGGGCAGAACTTGCTCTCTGAATAATTTGTTAGGCACAAAACACATCCTGAGCCCTCTAATTAAATAATTAGACACAACCACTTATTGGGGAAATACTGGCCACAGTGTTTATTGGTAAACCCAAGTTCACATAATAATAACAATACCATTAATTAAGTAAACATAAACAAGAGAGGGGAGGAGCCTGACCCGAGACATTACACTCTGCGCTCTGACCCTCATCCAGGGCCTACCGTGATGGAGCATCCGTACCCCCGTAGGGTAGGATCACACCCACTTTACCACTGTCCCGGCAACTCCCCTCACCACCGCCCCAAATACAAACACATCATAATTCAACCTGAAAAATTAAGACATATCACAACTGCTAATGACGTAGACAGATTAAACTAAAATACTTGACTTATTATATTTCTTTATTTTCCTTTTTTTTTTTTTTATAAACACATATTTTCCAATTTTCCATACATAAACACATGATTTTTTCATTTACAATAAATTAACACCTATGCTCCAATTATTATTGATGGGTGGGATCTAATTTATTGGCTAGCTGGGGGCATAATGGCCAAATTGGTGCCAAGTCCTATTGGTGGCTCTGCCCCCAGCTAGCCACTCCCTCTCTTCCATACTCCCGGGCCTGCAAGGTCACGTGGCCCTCCTACCGACCCCAGGAGGCCTGGGAGGTATCCTGCCTGTCATTACGTGAATTTTTTAGCCTGAAAAAAAGCACATCAACATAGAAACTGACAAATCATGTAACCCTTAAAAGACAACTGGAATGCCCTAACAACATGAGTTAGATGGTTTAATAAGGCATTGCTCTTTAATAAAATGTCTATTCAGTGATTTAGAGAAGCAATATTCATTATTAAAGTTACATTCAAACATCAGCTTGTAAACATCAATTTAGCTTCTTGTATCCACTCCTTATGATGTCTTCAAAGTGTGGAAGAAACTATGAATGAGATATAATCCTAAATAGTCAGACATACGTTTATGTTCAGACATGAGCAGATATTTTTCATTGTGTAAAATTATTTTACCTTGGCCAGGACATAACCTTGTGTCTGACCATTTAGGGCTGCCTACCAGTCAAAGTTGCACTCTCCCATTGATGACTTCAAACGGGGTAAAAAGCAGCTCAACTGGAGGCTAACAAGTTTATTCTTAAAAGTAAGTAGGTAAGTAGGTTATTTTCAAAATCATTGAGTAGAAATGTGATAAAAAATTATTGCTTAAATAATAGATATAGCTTCTGTTGTTAGGGTAGTTACAGTAGTTCTTTAAATCTAATTAAAGTATGACAAGTTTGTAAGAGGTTATGTTTGTGGAAATTAGAATTCAGCTATATTATTTCACACCATTGCAGTAATTTAATTGTTAATATAAAATTATATAAATTCCCTGGAGATAGATACATATTCGACAGAGATATGTACCGGACACTCAAATGTGCCATATAAAGTAATAACAATAGAAATAAAGTAAATAATACATTTTATGACTTAACTCATTTAAACAATGTAAAATAAATAATATTATAGCGCATAATAAATGACAATAACACATTGTAGGTTTCTTGTTTTTTCTTTTATTTACTCAGCATAAAAAAAATCCTTCTTGCCCTAAAATCTCTATGTTGATGATAGTCTTAGGTCAGTAATAACCATGATGTATTCCCTGAAGGAATGCTATATCTCTTGAGAGTCTATTCCTTAGCACGTTGAAGATAATCTCAGTAAATCATAAACAGCAATTGAGATAGTAACAAACAGGTCTGTTATGGTAATAAACAGGAGCAGTAATTTAAGAAACACTTCATGTGTATGACATTAGTTCCTGTGTAAATCAGAAATACAAAAAAAAGACAAAAAATAGTAAACCCTGCTTGCAAATAGAAAATTCCATCTTGTCTGACTTTCTGCTAGCATAAAGCCTAAGGGTATGTGCTATTTGAACAGTGAAGGGGTAGTGAGAGGCAAGGGTAGAGGTGTTTGTTATATGATTAGAGTGTGAGAGATTATTTTACTGTTTGTTACCTATACTTTTCCCTGCTCATGCTCTAAAGTAGGCAGTTGCAAAGTAAACTGCAAACCTTGCATGTGCACCTCCAACAAACACAACCTTTGGTATACTGTTGCCTCCAGAGATCAGCAGAATTAAATGTATATTTTTCTAATTAAACGCTAACTCTATATAGGCGTTAAGTAGAGATGCTAATGTACACCAATGTGATCTTCTCCTATTACACGTTATTATTATCATACCTATTACTTATACAAATTTCTGTACTGCTACATACAAAGTAGAATAGAGTACAAAGTTACAAAGGTATAAGCACATTCTAAGGTAAGTAGAAACACAAGTATAGGTACAGTACAATACAAACAACTGTGTTCATAGCTATACAGATAGATTGGTGCAACAGAAGTGAGGTCCCATGCTGAAGCGCTTACAATCTAGATGGTAAGGTTGGTGTGTGATACAGCAGGGGTGACAGATGCAAGATAGCAGTGAATAAGGCAATAGGCTGATGTAAGCGGAAGTGGTTGTGTGTTGCACTGTAGATTGTGGTTGTGAGTGATATTATAGTGTGCAGCTGTCCATTTTAAGGTTGAAGGTGATAAGCTTTTATTGAACAGGTGCATTGTTATTGTTTTTTTTTAAGTTTGAGGCAGGAAGATTTTGGAGCAAGGTAGGGACTTCCACAGAGTAGGGGCAGCTCCAGAAAAGTCCTGGAGGCGGGAGTGAGAGGAGCTGATAAGAGAGGAGTAAAGAAGAAGGTTTTTAGAAGAGTGGAGAGGGTGAGTTGGGGAGTATTTAGAGACAAGGACAGAGATATAAGGGAGTGCACTGTTGTTATGGGCTTTATACATTACTAGCGACTTGCCCGTCTAAAATAGTGGCAATAACATTTAAATCCTGGCAATGCTGTTTGACACACAATGCAAGGCTCCCCCCACTCTAACTTGCAGGCCTTGCAATGAGCACCATTGGCGCTCATTGCAAGCCGTTCCCTCCTCTACTTTACGTGCCTTCGCCACTCATTGCAGGCCTAGGCAAACCTGCAACTTGCAAGCAGCTTGCGCCCCCCCCCACAACTTTACAGTCCTGGAGATGAGCGCCTTTGATGCTCATCACGGGTCTTGCAATGAGTGCCTTCTGCGCTCATTGTGAGCCTCTCCCCACACTCAGGTCTCTCCCCCTCTCTCCCTCTCCTGTGTCTCTTTGGCCCCCTCTCCCTCCCCTGTGTCTCTTTCCCCCCACTCCCACCCCAGAGTCATTGGGAGGCGCCAATTGAATTACAAATTAGCTTTCAACCTCACTTATGGACTCCCTGTCTCAAGAGGAGACAGGGAGCCCATAAGTGAGCTTGGTAGCCAATTTTCTATTCAAATGGCATCTTTTGGTGGCCTCCCAATGGCTTCTGAGTTGAAAAACAATTGCGCTCATCGCGGGTTTCGCAATGAGTTCCTTTGGCACTCATTGCAAGCCTTGCACGCCTCCTGATACACACCAAAGGCCTACGGCCTTCGGCGCTCATTGCGAGCCTCTCCCCCCCATCTCAGTTGCGGGCCTCGCGATGAGCACCTTCGGCACTCATCGTGAGCCTCTTCCTCAAACTTCACTTTACAGGCCCTGCAATGAGGGCCAAAGGTGCTCATTGCAGACCCGTCAAGCCCCTCAGTGCTCATTGCGCATGCGCAAGCCCATAATTTTTAGCATGACTGACAAATCGCAATTACGACAACTATATATGTAATGGTCATTATTTTACATTTTATTCTGGAGGCTATAGGAATCCAGTGGAGTGACTGACAAAGAGGTGCTGCAGACTTTGAGAGTTGAGTGTAGTAGATGAGTCTAGCCAGAAGCGATCATTATGGATTAGAATGGGACAAACAGGGAGGCCAGCAAGGAGTGAGTTGCAGTAGTCGAAGTGAGATATGGTAAGAGAATGTATTAGAATTTTAGTTGGAGTGACATATTTTGGGGATGTGTTTAGGCAAAAAAAATGACATGATTTGGTTATTGATTGTATGTGAGTAATGAAAGAGAACACAGCATCCAGTAAAACCCCAAGGCTGTGGGCCTGGGCAGTCAGAGTGATGATGGCGTTGTCAACAGTGAGAGATATTTGAAGAGGGGAAACAGTGGTAGAGGGTGGGAAGATTATTATCTCATTCTTTGTCATGTTGAGTTTGAGTAGACATGTGGATATCCAGGAGAAATAAATCAAGAAATGGAGATGGTGGTCCAGGGGGGAGATAGATCCCATCACTCACAGAGAGATTGGTGAGAAAAGCCGGATAGTGTGAACTTCAATATATAAGAATTAGTAACCATGTGTGTGCAGTCACAAATTATGAGCACTGGAGAGAGTATAGCAGGGAGATAACTCATAAAAACATGTTTGTTTTTTTTGGATAAGAGAAAATAGGCTAATTTTCCTGTCTACCTATTTCTTTTGTGCCGATATATACTTCCTCTGTGTTCAAATTCTCTTCAAAGCTCAGAAACCTGATTAACTGAATCCAAAATGGTAGACTCAACTGCAGGAGAACTGCATGTAAAAACAATAAACAAAGAATTCTGTCAAATCATACTTTTCTACACTTTGCAGGATAAACTAAATGTTTCAATGAAACATATTTTAACAACATGGCATGACGAATAATTTTTCAATGTGAATTATATAAAACTGCAATTTACTAGCTAAAGTTTTTAGCACCAAGTATCAGCTGAGCAGTTGTACCCATTTGAAAGGTTTGCAGACTCCTCGAGATGTCTGTCAGCATTGATGGCAAACTCTAAAACTATCCCCATTTTGAATCAGCACTTTTTATCTATATGTGTAGGGAATACAAGCTCCTGGGAGTCTGCAAACTTTTCAGGACAGTGGTAAATTATACTAAAATACCATTTACAGATTAGCAGCCTTATTAAATTGCGATTTGGTAAATTTAAAAGGGCTCTATTTAAGCACACAGCATATATTTTTTACAGAAGTTTTTAGTTAGTGAAGACCTTGCTTTTGGATAGAAGTTCACTAACTAAAAACTTCTGTAAAAAATATATGCTCTGTGCTTAAATAGAGCCCTTTTAAATTTACTGAATCGCAATTTAATAAGGCTGTAGGTTTTAAACTAGAAAATTGCACTTTATTGAATAATTGTCTTTGTCCCTTTAAGGTCATGGAGTAAATTGTATACATTTTATTTTTTTAAACCATGCACCATTCTATGTGATCATTGTTGAGAAGCAGGCATGCTAATTTCACAGTGCTAAATAACAAGCATATGGTGACATTTTGGGCCATCTGTTTTAGCTTCAAAAAGGCTGAATGGCCAGAGACATAGCTATTTGCTTGCTTGCCATAACCTAAACCCCTTCACTTTAATAGTATCTCGGATGGGCTACATCCATTTCATCTTGTTATACTAATACTGCATGCAATAATTGCATGACTAGCCCAGTCAGTCATTTTTTACCTACCAAACCTTGGTGCATATTTAAGGCCTCATTCAATTGCAATTTGGCCAATTGAATAGGGCTCTTTTTCAGTAGATTCTCAGTTAACCAGAACTCAAGCAACCAGAACTCTCAAGCAATCATAAAAAAATATATACTGTGCTTTAAGTAAAAAATCTAATTTACAGGGCTCAACAAATGCCAGGAGACAGGTTGTCGTGACATAAAATGCTTACAGGCACCTAGATTTCATCCACTGTACGTCTCTGCAATGCAATGTTACCTGGAAGCAGATAGGCATGTGTTAATGAGCCAGTGCGGTGTTGCCGTTCAGCACCGCACCATCCAGCTTAACATACCTGTGTGTAAGTGAGGAGTGAAAGCTGCTGCTGCTAGAACAGTCCTCACTTACAAATATACTTAGCAGAGCATCCTATGTGCAGCTAATCTAGGCCTCTTTTAACAGTAACTCTCAAGCAAACAGAAACTACATTTATCCAGCATCTACCAATGCCTGTGGGTGTTGGTTAACTGAGAGTCTACTGTATATCAATAAAGATCAGGTACACTTACAGATAGAAATGTCACTGTATATAGACATTTCTGTGTACATATCCCACTTTCTTGTTACCAGAGAGATAACCTAAATTAGTTATGCATTAAATTGTATTTTTTTAAGAAATACATTCCATAATACAGCCTTTCATTTATTACATTATATAAGCAATTATGCTGCACTGGAATATACATGTTTGGTTTCTGCTAATCTACTTCCACAAGTGGCATGAGACTTTCAAACCAGACCATGCATTTATATGCCACAATGTATGTGTGGCAGCTGTAAATCCCAGTGCTTTCAATTAGGCTAATGGAATGGTCATTAATTTAACTGATACAACCTCCCTGAAAGAGCAACAGAAACAAGCTGCTCAGGAAATGACATGGAATCACTCAGAAAAGAATAATAACATATAAAAGATAAATATTTAAATCTTGCATTTACATTTTGCTTTGTAAAATATTTTTTCAACTATCAAGTCAAGTTTAAAAAAAACAGCATATGAAATATGATAACTCTCAGTGAAGGGCACCTATTGTCTCATATTGACTCTAAATGAGGGAAAACTAGAGGAAAAGAAATGTTGGGAAATGAAATGTTGGGAAAAGGATCTACACAAATCATGGTCTGGGGAAATATGGTTTGGAGCTTTAGCATTCACAGATAGATTTATAAAAAATGTTTCCTACTGAGAAATCATTTGCAAGCTTTACAACAGATGGAACTTTGTTCCAACAAAACTAACTCAAATCTCCAAAAAAGAGGACTTAAAATTTTGCTGGCGAGACTGTGGGTGAATAGGATCTTACCTACATATATAGTGGGAGTGGGAGATGATTCAGAAATACTGGATATCATGTTTCAAACAAATTTCATAAATTCTTAAGATTTTCATCCAACCATCTCCCAAAATTGCCCTATTACATATTTTGACAGGCAGCTTTACCCTGGACATTAAAGCTTTTATACTACAAATATTAATGGTAGCCAAGTGGCTGATTGCTATTGAATGGAAACAAGTAGGGATCCCATGTTGGTCAAAAGTGAGATCAACTATAATGAAAAATAGAAGTCTAGAAAAACATTTTTGAGATAGGCTTGACCAAAAATCTAAAGACACACTGGCAAATATGGGACAAATATTCTCTAGAATCCGCATAGAAGCCTCCTGACTACTTTATAATCGATAAATACCCCCATCAAAGGGAATTAACCATGTTCACATTAATTTAAAGGTCTGTTCATTATATATTACCTACCAATTTATGTATGTATGTATGATTGGTATAATATGTAAATGTATATTTTTTTTAATTAAAAAAAAGTTTTAAAAAAAGAGCATATGGAATAAATGTCAACAACAGTGATTCTTTAAGACAGAGTGGAGCTCCTTAACATGACATTGCCTTCCTAACCTAGACAGAAATACACGCTTTTTCATTTTTGAAATTCTTATATTCATCATAAGGTATATTATTTAAGATAATAATAATAATTATAGGTAGTTTAATTTATATTTTACATTTCCTTAGTGCCACTGACCCACCATTTACTTTGAAAATGAAATTTTACCATAATTTAACAACTAAGTGGTTCTTTCCATTTGAAGTGTTACAAAACCACCATGGGTTCTGAAAACAGTGAATGCAAACTGTATTAAAACTTTCCATAAGTTTAATATGCAGTAACCAGGCCCGGTTTATGTTAGCTCTGGTGTAAAGTCATGTTGCCATTAGTAATACAGGGTGCAGTGATGGCTATACTCAGATGGAATTTTGCCCATGTGCTGGTCCAAAAATGGAATCAGTGGGCCATTTCTGTCATCCAGACCTTAGGTTCCCCAGCCCTGTGCCAGAGCTTCAAATTATAACCTCATGTTTTAGTGTTTTCCTCTATTTTAGAAATATGCTACTATACCATATTTTGCTAATATATGTGAAACTATTTGTCTAATCTAGCTATGTTCCTTCCCTCAAGCTGAGCCTATTAGGCTAGTAGTTTAATTGTGTGTACAGTTTTCCAAAGCTCATAGGCCTCTTGCTAGTTTGTATACAAGTTTACTGGACGCAGGGGGGGAGCTGCGCAGATTGTAACGTCTGTACATATTGTGTTATCTCATGGACCATTAAATGGCATCTCAGCTTGTGAGAATGCTGCATTTTAACTACAAGAATGTGCTAACCCCTAAGAGAATAGAATATTTGCTTTATAGCTGATAGTAACATGTGATATAGCACTCTATATGCACATTTATATTATATATTTTTGGATAGATATTAACCTCTAAATGAATGTAATTTATAGGCACTGTTCACTAGGGGCCTCATTCTATTATCGGCCGTAAATCGGCCGTAAGGCTGCGATTCCTTGCGGGGGTTCAGTTAACTCGCGATTCTATTATACGGCCCCGCAAGGATCTCATCTTACGGCCGGCCGCATATCTTGGAACCGGCCGTAAGCTGTGAAATATAAAAACTCAAAAATAAATTCAAGCCTGCACTGTACAGCTCTGTAAATGCTAGGGATCATATTGGGGGACATGATGATTAAAAGTAACCCACTCTCAAGCTTGCACATCTGCCCAAACCCGAGTTCAAATTAACTGTTTATTTTCCGGCTGCGGCGTGGGTGTGTCTGAGGTGCTCCAAGCACTCTGGACTTTTTACATGGATATTTTACGGATATTAAAAATAAAATATTTTACGGATTTGAGTACAGGATAATTATGTGCTATTTTTTCTAACACCTAAAATCCCTTTATAGTCTTCTCAAAGTGCAGGATGGCTTTATTTGAGCTATTTTATGTGCTTAATTGGTGCTAGCGAGACCTCTTTCCTGCAAGTAAGCAGCGGCTCGTTTTTAGCCTTGCAGAGAGGTTTCCCGGAGCAATTGAATTGCAAAACTCTTGCGGCCGTTTTAGATCAAAGGCTTTCCTCCGGCGCGAGCGGCCGCAAGAGATAGCAAGGCACCGGCCGCAAGCCTGCCGGAGCATCCGGCCGTAAGGGAATAGAATAGCCGAATAGCTTGCGGCCGGTCCTTGCGGCCCCGCAACGGCTGCGGCCGCTAATAGAATGAGGCCCTAGGTCTGTAGTTTGAGCAATAGGATAGTGATTTGCTGTTTGCATGATCGGAAGTAAAAAAAAAATACTCAACCAGACATGGATTCTGGAGTAATTAACATAACACAATTAATTTGTCAGGATGGATAAAGAGCATAGATAAACAGGATATGGACAGTTGACCTTAAAATCATAATTGTTCTTAAAATGGACAATTAATGGGTAGTGATGGTAACTACCATATACCATACCTGCATACTCGAGCATGCAGAGTTTTAAGCAAGTTGCAAGCTATTTCTGATAATGTTTTGGAGGGAAGTATATTCTAGAAAAAGAGGAATTCAAGAATAAGAGGTTAGGATGGAAGATTTAAGAGTAATGTGCAAATATTCTTCTTTACAGAAATGGTAGTAGATAAGTAGAACAGCTTTCCAGGAGAGGTGGTTAATCAAGCCAAGCTTTTAGGTAGATAGCATTGACATCATTTAGTTCTTAGCTTTCTGAGCGCGCTTTGCATCTGGCAACCTAATACTAGGGCTGTCAATGGAATTTCACATTTATTAGATGAAAAGCTCTAACCTATTACTGACCAGTAGACTTTGACAGCATTATTATTTCATAGTTTATAATGAACAACAAGTACATAGTGTGAGGGAAATGTGATAGATAGAGGATAATGTTGAAATTAAATACATTTTTAATAAGTGAATTGTATTAAAGTATATCACCCACATTGCATATGGCACACTGCTTCTTCACCCACTATTGAAAACAGCAATGTATTCAAAGTATTTTTAAAGAACACTTATACAGGAGAGATGAGGAGTGAGTAATGCTTCAAATGGTGGTAATGACGAATTACATTTGGATATGGGTAAACATTGTTCACAACTTTCTGTAAAAAATCATTGTTATGTGGTATTATTATTATGCTCTATTCACAAGAGATATGGAGGTCAACATCTCGGTAGATGTATTGCTCTTTTGTTCTTCCATCTTAGCATCAAAAGGTAGCCATTATTTGATTTATTAGCCTTGCTATGAGCAACCTGTTTCACTATATGCATTCCTGAGTTCTTAAAATGACCAAATATTACATTTAATAATTTATTTTAATATATAGGAAAAACTGGAAATTCACTGTTGGAGACAGAGAGGAGAATTAATAGAGGAATAGATAGTGGGGTAGAAAGTGATAAGAGAGGAAAATAACTGTTCTGTCCAACTCCAGATAACAGTCTGGGACCACATGGAAAGCTTCTAATTAAATGTTTTTGTTCACCATTTGATTAACCTGAATATATTGATATGGTTATCTTGCAACAAATGCGTGTTGTTCTTAAAAGACAAAAAAACAACACTTTTTAAATAACACTTTTTTTTAGCAATTTTAGCAAAGCTTAAATCTCTTTTTAAATTACTTCTAGTGATGCTTTCTCAAGGAAACTATTGTCCGCAAAACTCTCGGGTTACATTTTATTTTACTATTTCTTGAGAATGGGTTATGATGTATATGAGTGACTTTGTTGTCCTTAAGAGCAGTTTATGGGCATGTTGCAGTACACAGGTGGAGGGGTGGCGTGCCACAAGTGATATTTTGGGATCCCAAGTTTCTCTTCACAGCCAGAGACACCTCTCCAGGCTATTACACCATGCATATCACATATATAGTTGTGAGCGTACGAGTTGTTGCTAACGCTGCGGGCTCGCGTAGCGAGTCGCGGGCCTCGCGTAGCGAGGGCCGCGGCTCGCGCAGCGAGTCGCGGGCCTCGCGTAGCGAGGGCACTGTGCCAGGTTCTCAGTTGCTGGCATGGAGCGCCGCGAAGCCGCTCCATGCCAGCACCTGAGGACCTCGCAAAGCCAGGTCTTCAGTTGCAGCAACTGCGACCCTTGAAAAAAAAAGTTTACGTCCAAACACATTACGACACTCGCAAACAACATACGACACACGTTGAAACACATTACGACACTCGCAAACAACATACGACACACGTTCACACACATTACGGCCTCGCAACACTCGGACGCAACTCGCGAACATTACAAAATTACAAACACAATACATACACACAGCACATACATAAAAACCTTACCTACACAAACAGGAAGCACCCAGGACCTCAAAAATGCAACTTAGAACTTAATTGCACTCAAAAGGGCACTGTGCCAGGTTCTCAGTTGCTGGCATGGAGCGCCGAAGGCGCTCCTTGCCAGCAACTGAGGACCCTCGCGAAGCGAGGGCCTCAGTTGCTGGCATGGAGCGCCGCAGGCGCTCCTTGCCAGCAACTGAGGACCCTCGCGAAGCGAGGGCCTCAGTTGCTGGCTTGGAGCGCCGCAGGCGCTCCATGCCAGCACCTGAGGACCTCGCAAAGCGAGGTCTTCAGTTGCAGCAACTGCGACCCTTGAAAAAAAAAGTTTACGTCCAAACACATTACGACACTCGCAAACAACATACGACACACGTTGAAACACATTACGACACTCGCAAACAACATACGACACACGTTCACACACATTACGGCCTCGCAACACTCGGACGCAACTCGCGAACATTACAAAATTACAAACACAATACATACACACAGCACATACATAAAAACCTTACCTACACAAACAGGAAGCACCCAGGACCTCAAAAATGCAACTTAGAACTTAATTGCACTCAAAATAAAAGAGTTTCGACACTAAATACTTTGTTAAGCGACAAAAAAAATGGCCGACGAATAAAACGAAAACGAGGCTACACACGCAAACACCATGCTACACACGCAAACACCATACGAGACACGTTACCACACATTACGAGTTCGCAAACATCGGACGCAACACGCCGACATACAAACATTTAAAACTTAACAAAGACACACAACAAACACATAAAAAGCTTACCTACAGCAAGAGGAACCAGCCAGCACCTCAAAAAAACAAGTTACACCTACATTTAAATCAAAATAAACACTTTAGACACTAATACCATCGCTAAGCGAGAGAAAAAATGGCCGACGAACAAAACGAAAACGAGGCTTCACACGTAACTACACTACACTTACTCGCAATAATGAAACACATACTATGCGGAACGTATCACAATCATATTAAACACCATTTTGAACAGTAATACGCCTAAAATGGCGGATGGAACGCAAATTGTAAGCTGGAACGCAAATAGCGCATGCGTATTGCGTTCTAACGGTCTCACTTTCCAGAACTTTCTACAAGTTTATAAATACTGCCTATTTCCAACTAAAAAATACATTTCTCCTCAGGTGATCAACGGAGTGACTTCTGAGATAACTGCTGCTTTTACTTGAGAAGACAATTCTTTACTAATTTACTACTTTACATTGTGCAAATTACAACTGACAGGTAAGCTATAATATATTAAATTTGATTAACAGGTCAGGTCAAACAAATAAAAAAATCAACTAGGATTTATGTAGTCATCATGTATGGCACATTTATGTGTATAGGCTCCCAAACAAAATTAAACAGAGCTTTATGTATAGTGACATCTGACACGCACATATATGTCTATAATGTATAGTTACATGTGACACGCACATATATGTCTATAATGTATAGTGACATTTGACACACACATTTCTGTGTATTGCCCCTTCATAGTGACATGTGACACGCACGTATATGTGTATAATGTATAGTGACATGTGACACGCACATATATGTCTATAATGTATAGTGACATGTGACACGCACATTTCTGTGTATTGCCCCTTCATAGTGACATCTGACACCGACATATATGTCTATAATGTATAGTGACATGTGACACGCACATTTATGTGTATTACCAATGCAACAAAATTAGCTTACAACAAAATCAGTAAACAACTACATTTTAATGACATTATATGTCATGTATACTGATATGTCACATGCACATATATGTGTATCATCTATAGTTACATCTCACACACACACATTTATGTGTGTTGGAAAAAATAAATATAATGTTAATTTAACCATTTAAATTTGACTCATGTATACTGATATGTCACACGTACACAAAATAATTACATTAAACTATGTAATGTGCTTCATGTATGTGAGATTTGTGTGTAGCCCCCAACAAAAATTAAGGTTAATTGAATTAATTTACTGCAATTCAATACATCAGATAAAGCTGAATCTTTCTATTTCGTTTCATATTCAAACAGACTCTGCATCAACAGCGTCTCTCAACAATTTGCACCGTGCACTGTGAAGCACAATCCCTTTTAAAGAACACCAACAAATTTGAAGAGGTAAGATACAAGAACACATTACATGCTCAAAAGGACATGCTTTGCTAGATGACAAATTATAAATATACAAATAACTATTTCACTTTATTTTTCAAACAGACACTAAAAGAAGACCGGCGGATTAAGATTGGCAGGAGGGGACCGTCTGTCATTCAAAACTTCTATCAAGGTAAAGTATTAAGTATAAACAAGAAATAACCATGAGCCTTATTCAATTGCAACTTCCTCATTTGAATAGGGCTCTATATAAGCACATAACATTTTTTTTATACAGAACTTTTTAGTTACTGAAATTCTAACCACAATCAAGATTTTCAATAACTAAAAACTTTGCTCAATAAATATGTTATGTGATTATATAGAGCCCTCTTCAATTGGCAAAATTGCAATTCAATGAGGACCTATATGTCTTTAATGGCCAAGGGCCTCACTGAAATGTGATTTGCCCATTTCAATAGGGCTCTATATAAGCACATAACATATTTTGGAAACAGAACTTTTTAGTTAATGAACTTCTAACCACAATCAAGGTTTTCAATAACTAAAAACTTTGCTCAATAAATATGTTATGTAATTATATAGAGCCCTCTTCAATTGGCAAAATTGCAATTCAATGAGGACCTATATGTCTTTAATGCCCAAGGGCCTCACTCAAATGTGATTTGCCCATTTCAATAGGGCTCTATATAAGCACAGAGCATATTTTTTAGGAAATTTTTCTTTTGTGAACACGTTCCTTTTGGATACAAGTTCACTAAATACAATGCTCTGTGATGATATTGAGCTCTATTCCATTGGCCAAAACACAATTGAATAAGTAGCTCACAATATAACAAATGCAGTAACCAAAGGCCCTTATTCAATTGCTATTTTGGAAAATTAAATATGGCTATTTTAACAAATATATGTGATGTGCTTATTTAGAACCCTATTCAAATTTCTACATTGCAATTCAATTACGGCCTTACAGTACTATTATATTGTAAAAAATGCAATTGCATGAGGGCCAAACTATGCAACATATGGTACACACAAAGGCCCTCATTCAATTGCAATTTGCCCAATTGAATAGGGCTCTAAATAACAACATAACAATAGCTTAAAACTAAGGTTTTAGGGCCTCATTCAATTGCAATTTGGCCAATTGAATAGGGCTCTAAATAAGCACATAACATATTTTTTTTAAATAAGTTTTTAGTTAGTTAACATCTATCCAAAAGCAAGGTTTTCACTAAGTAAAAACTTATTTTAAAAAAATATGCTATGTGCTTATTTAGAGCCCTATTCAATTGGCCACATCGCAATTGAATGAGGCCCTTAGTTAATAAAAAAATATCAAAAATACAGTTTTTCAATGACTACAAAATTATTTTAACTAATATGCTAATATGCTATGTGCTCATTTACAGCACAATTCAATTAGCCAAATCGCAATTCAATGACACACAAACTGCTACACACAAAACAGAATTTCTTATTAAGGCCCTCATTCAATTGCAATTTTGCCAATTGAATAGGGGTCTAAATAAGCACATCACATATATTTTTTAAAGAAGTTTTTAGTTATTAAGCATCTATCCAAAAGCACGGTTTTCACTACCTAAAAACTTCTTTAAAAAATATATATTATGTGCTTATTTAGAGCCGTATTCAATTGGCAAAATCGCAATTGAATGAGGGACTAAATGTTTAACAACCTATAAGCCTTACAAATAACCAAAAATAAGAATAACAAAAGTGTTGTGCACCTAATAGCATTGTATAAAAAAGCACACAAACTCATAGCAAACTATATTAACATTCTTCTTTAATGTTTAACAAATTATAACCTGTACAATCAAGAAGAAATTAGTTTTGCACAAGTGATGTGCACCAAACAAGATTGTCAATAACTAACACAAACACATAGCAAACTACATTAATTATATTACTTCATGTTTCACTAACTATAACCATCCAAATAAAGGTTAAATAAGTATACCACAAGTGGTGCGCACAAAACAGGATTGTACAAAAACTAACATAAACACATAGCAAAATAAATTCATATTCTTATGTAATATATCACAACCCACAAGCCTTACTAAGAACCTTAAATAAGAATAACAAAAGTCTTGGGAGTGTACAGAAAGTTAAAAAAAAATTTTTTTAAAAAAATAAATATAACTGATACAATACAGCAAAATTAATACATTTTTTACTTATTTAAAAGACATTTCACTCAAACAACATTTTCTATTTTACATTACAACAGATACTGCGTGAAGACAATCGGACGAGGACTTTTTCCACAGGACCGGACCGGACCATCGGACGAGGACTCGGACCAGACCAGCAGACGAGGAATTTCAACACAGGACCAGACCAGCAGACGAGGAATTTCAACACAGGACCACACCATCGGACGAGGACTTTCACCAACGGACAACAACATCGGACGAGGAATATCGCCACAGGACCACAATATCGGACAGGGGCTATCGCGACAGGACCACACCATCGGACGAGGACTTCCGACAGAGGACCACACCATTGGACAACGATTTTGAAACGAGGAGCAACAAACATTCGGATTTAAATCACACTTCAACCAAGGTAAACTATAATAACTACTAAAGAATAACACTAAAGAAACTGGTTTCAGTTGCATCCGTCTCAACAGAAAAATAAATTAATTAATTTACTATCTCACTTATTTTATTTAAATTGCTACTATGCAATACATAGCTCAATAACCACATCACTTTTTTTTTCACCAAAGAAGTTTTGCAGTGGTAAATATCTATCCACAAACAAAGTTTTTAATAAATACAACCATTATTTTAAATAAATATGTTACATGCTTATTTACAGCAGTATTCCATTGGAAAAATTCTGAGCCACTGAAGACAGGAATTATAAATTTAACTAAATATCAATGATACATTCATGATTTGCCTTTTATTTCAACAATTGTGCACAATCATCTTTAACAGGAATTACAAATTTAAATATACACAATTACATTTATTTGTTTCCGTTTACAGATTAATATGGCTGATAACGAGACCAAAGAAGAGAAGAAAAGACGTCAAACTAGAGAAAGACAAGAGAGATGGGCCGCCCAGCAGACACCGGAGGAGAAAGAAATTAGAAGAGAAAAAGAACGCAAAAGACTTGCAAATAAAAGAATATCCGCTGCAAAAATGAAACATACAACCAAAATAAATAAAAAAATAATAAAGCATTTACAAACTGTTCCTAAAACATCAGATGACATTTTACAACATACCAGTCAAGACAGACCAAAAAAAAAAACTACCAAAAAAAAGCATTTACAAACTCTTACTAAAAACTTACAGGACATTTCAACCGAACAAGTCCAACATATACCAAGAAAATGTACGAAAAAAACTAAACATTTAGAACCTGTTGTTGAAACATTTCATGACTTTTCATCTGATGAATATCAAAGTCAACATCCAATATGCATTGCAAATTGTCCTTTAATGAAGTCTTTAGCAGTAGAGGTTCATAGTTGTGGGGACATGACTACTCAATGTCAATTTTGTGAGGCTTATTATTTTAAACAGGAGAGACCCCGAGATGGACAATTTATTAGTTGTTGTCAAAAAGGAAAGTTCAAACTTCCACAAAGGAAACAATTTCCAACCTATTTACTAAATATTCTGACTGAACCTACTTTTCCAAATTACAAAAATTTTAAGACAAACATAAGATCCTACAATAGTGCCATATCATTTGCATCTATGGGGGCAACATTGGCTGCTAATGTACCAGGACATGGTCCTTACTGTTTTAAAGTCCAAGGACAAATTTATCATCGCACTTCCCATTTACATCCAGAGGAAGGAAATAAAAGAAAATTCGCTCAACTATATGTCCTAGATACAATGGAAGCTGTTGACCAACGTATGCAGATGGAAGAAAATAAAAAATGCTTACCCACTGTTTTCATAGAGCTAAATAATATTATGGACAACAATCCCTACAGTAAAGCTTATAAAAAATTGGCAGAAGTAGAAAATGAACAACTACTTCATTCACAAACACATCAATTACCAATGCCGAAGGTTAATATGGTGCTTAAAAGAGACAGACATACTGATAAACGTCGTTATAACTTGCCAACAACAAATGAGGTTGCAATGGTGTTTCACAATGATGAAGGAGAACCACCATTTCAAAGAGACATACGAATATATCCTAGAAATGAGGACCAACCGTTTATTAATATGAGTATCTTAAGTCCAAATTTAGATCCAATGACATATCCCATCTTTTTCCCACACGGAGAAGCAGGTTGGCAACCAAAATTAACTCTTCCCAGTTACCCAAATGCTAAAGGCAGAATCCGAAATAATGTTTCTATGCTTGAATTTAAAGTAGCTCAAATTGCCATTCGCAATGTATTTAATCCAATTTTATGTGGTGGGAAACTAACACAACAATGGATTATTGATTCATATTTGCAAGTTGAGGCAAATAATTTAAACTTTATCAAATATCAACAAGATAAACTCCGTGTAGAACAATATTCTGGACTCATGGACTATGTTGCTGACGTGGCTACAAGCAGAGACATGACAGCTGGCAAAGCCATCATTTTACCATCTTCCTTTCAAGGATCTCCTCGGAATATGAGAGAAAGATACAATGATGCTATGGCTATTGTGACAAAATTTGGCAAACCCGATTTATTTGTGACATTTACATGTAATCCACAATGGCCAGAAATTACACTAAATCTACTTCTTGGACAAACTGCTTCAGATCGACCAGATTTAGTAGCCAGAGTTTTTAAGATTAAATTAAATGAATTAATACGTGACTTCACTATAAATCAGTTATTTGGCAAATGTCTTGCTTATGTATATACCATTGAATTTCAAAAAAGAGGCCTTCCACATGCACATCTTCTAATAATACTTCAAGAAAAAGATAAATTAGATACTTCAGACAAAGTGGATGCAGTCATTGTTGCTGAACTACCAGATCCAGAACTATATGGTAGACTATATGAGATTGTTACTCATCGCATGATTCATGGACCCTGTGGTGACCTTAATCCACAATCACCATGTATGGAAAATAATAAATGTTCCAAAGAATTTCCCAAAGATTATAGAGACAAAACCTATGCCAATTGTGATGGATATCCACTTTATAAAAGAAGAGAAGGAGATAGTGCCATTATTCGTGGGAAAAAAGTGGACAATAGATATGTAGTACCCTACAATCCACATTTACTCATGAAGTACAACGCCCACATCAACGTAGAAGCCTGCACTTCCATCAAATCAATTAAATATGTCTATAAATATATTTACAAAGGTTACGATGCAGCTACTGTAGTCGTCAAAAGTGCAGACAACCCTGAAAGTAGTGAGTTAGTACATGATGAACTTGCATCTCATGTAGATGCTCGCTATGTCAGTGCGCCAGAAGCTATGTGGCGGCTTTTAAAATTTGAAATGCATGATAGATCACATGCAGTATATAGGTTAGCAGTACATTTGCCACAACGACATTTAGTCTATTTCCATGCTGGAAATGAAATGAATGCATTGGCCCAAAGTGAAGATCGTCACACTACACTAACTGCATGGTTTGCATTAAATTCCACTGATGCTGAAGCAACACAATACTTATATATTGAAATTCCATATCACTATGTTTTTGTGAATGGATTATGGAGACCAAGAAAAACCAGAGGCAATAAAATTATTCCAAGAATTTACACAGTCAGTCCAAGAGATGTTGAACGTTTTTGCTTACGGATATTACTTTTAAATGTTCCTGGAGCACAAAGTTTTGAACACTTAAGAACTGTTAATGACATTGTATATGAATCCTTCCATTTAGCTGCAAGACATAGAAACTTACTCGCTGATGATACAGAGTGGGAAAGATGCTTAGAAGAAGCAGCACAATGTCAAATGCCGCGACAGATGAGAGAACAATTTGCTTTTATTTGTATCTTCTCAAATGCTCCAAATGCATTAGCTTTGTGGGAGACTTTTAAAAGTAATATGGCTGAAGACTTTATGCGACGATACAATGAACCCATTGCACACTTAAAAGCGTTAATGGAAATCCAAGAAGTCTTTTTAACTCATGGATTAAGTTGTGCAAGTTTTAATTTGCCTGATCCAGGTCTTATAGATGACATTAACTTTGAAGACTATGACATTCAACTACAAGCAGAAAGAACAGAAGAAAGACTTGCAACTTTAAATACACTACAATTGCAAGCATTTCATGCCATTAAAAATGCTATAGATGATGACATGGTGACAGAGCGTTATTTCTATCTTGATGGACCTGGCGGATCAGGAAAAACATATTTGTACAATTTATTAATGAGTTCAGTACGAGCACAAGGAAAAATAGCAATGGCGTTTGCCACTACTGGAATTGCTGCACTTTTATTAGAAGGTGGAAGAACTGTTCATAGTGGATTTAAACTGCCAGTGCCTATTTTAGAAAATTCTGTGTCAGATATTCGCATGACATCCTTACAAGCAAAGAAATTGAAGAAATGTAAATTAATTATAATAGATGAGGCCACAATGATGTCATGCTATGCCCTCCAATGTATTGACCGTTTGCTTCGTGAAGTCATGGATAATATTTTTCCATTTGGTGGAAAGGTAATGTTGTTGGGTGGCGATTTTAGACAAACATTACCTGTTGTTGTACATGGCAATCGAACTGACATTATCGAAACATGTATAAAGTCAAGTACAGTATGGAAACATTTTACCCATCTTCAACTGCAACAAAATATGAGATCAGAAGGCCAAACTGATTTCAATGATTGGCTTATTAAAATTGGAGAAGGCAGAACAGAAAAAATACTACATTTACCTGACGACACTGTAGAGATCCCACCTCATATGATTTGTCAACAAGATATTATATCGGCTATATTTGAAGGGAGCATAAATAACGAAGAATATTCCGAGCTTGCCAACCAAGTCATACTGACGTGTAAAAATAAAGATGCATTAATCCTCAATAATAAAATCTTAAAAAAAATTTATGCACCACAAAGAAATTATCACAGTGCTGATTCTGTACTTGCTGATGACAATGAAAGTCAGGCTAACTTTTCGACTGAATTCATAAACTCTTTAACTCCTTCTGGAATGCCACCACATATTTTGCAGCTAAAGAAAGGTGCAATTATCATGTTACTGCGAAATATGAATCCCAAAAAAGGCCTATGCAATGGCACAAGATTAATTGTTCAACAATTAAAGGACCATTTTATAGATGCTGAAATTTTAACTGGGACCCATAGAGGAGAGAGAGTTTTCATACCAAGAATAGATTTAGCACCAAGTGAAAGTAGTCTCCCTTTTATACTTCAAAGAAGACAATTTCCCATTATTATGGCATTTGCCATGACCATTAATAAATCACAAGGTCAAACTTTCAAATCTGTGGGTATTTTCTTGGAAGAACCAGTTTTTGCACATGGTCAATTGTACGTTGCGTTGTCAAGGTGCAAAAATCCACAGGCTATTAAAGTTTACATTGAAAACAATGAAAGTCAAGGTGATTTATTAGAAGATGGACGTATTTTTACTAAAAACATTGTCTACTATGAAGTACTATAACTTTGAAGGATACTAATTAAAGATGCCAAGATTTTTTAAAAGCATTGCAAAATACATAACAATTGGTTGTTTAATTCAGTCATAATTAATGGAAGTCATGTTTATGAATGATTCGCCTCACAAAATACTTGCCTTGCATTGTTAGTAAAAATTATGTTAAAATGTTAAGTCACTATGTTAATGTTTCTAATGTTACAAGTTTAATAAATATATTTTCAAGTTATTTCATTCAACATATTACAAAGTGGATGTTAAGAGGTCAAGCACCTTTTAAGTCACAATGTAAATATTGTCTGTTATCTTAAGATTACTACCTACATTAATGTTTATCGCCAATTTATGTGCTCAGTAATAAATTAGTTTAATTACGTACGTTTTAAGAAGAGTTTGACTGTATGCCTTCCTCTACATTCAATGTATATTCAAGTTAACAATTATTGTGATAGAAATTGAATTTTAATACTGATTAATTTAAATGTCAATTGTTTTTACATTCAAATGTTAATACTTTTAATAAAAAATTACTTTACAAAATGTATTCACTATGTTCATGTTTATAATGTTCAAAATTATACCAATGTTTTGTCAACTTCTAAACTTACATAAAAAATAAAGTTCAAGTTTAAAAATATATACTTTGATGGTTATTGCTTACATATATTTTAAACTTCATCTTAAAATTTGCAACGTTTAAAAAAGGCTTTTTACTTTTGGCTTTCCTATTCATTCAATGTATATTCAAGTTAACAATTCTTCAGATACTAATTACATTTTAAAAAACCATTACATCAACATTTTACAAAAATACACGTTCATATTAAAATACTTACAAGTGTCAAAAATATATGTTAATAACTAAACAACTTGACAAACATATACATAACATTGCCGTCATTTTTTGACGGGCAAGTCGCTAGTGAACTAAATAATGACGTGCTTATCCCTGCATCCCAGAGGAGCAAAATTATGCTCATCTCTCTATATGGTCAATCCCCAACTGGTTCAGTATGTTGAAAGCAACCGTGGACAGGGCCACTGGCATTTTGACCATTCATATATCTTAAGACCCTGTGTTTTCTTAAGCTTCCTGAAGTTTGTGAGAAGAGGAAAATACAAGTAGAGGATTTTTCAAATGGAATTAGAAGCCCTGTATTAAATTGCCCTGTAAATATAATAGCACTTGAATAACAAACAGCAGGAACTCAATTCCAAACATTTCCAGTAGAAAAATAACAAGTGACAAAGTGAAACACTAAAAGTTTCCAGGGTCTGCTAATTTACCTTTTGCAGATATTATGCTAAGGGAAAGAGTTTTTATTGGAATAACACACAAGTATTACTAAACAGGAGACTGAAATCTAGGAGAATTTGTCAATGAGAAAATATTGGTAATTAACAGCCTTATTAAATTGTGATTCAGACAATTGAATAGGGCTCTATATAAGCAGAGAGCATATGTTTTTTACAGAAGTTTTTGGTGAGTGAAGACCTTGCTTTTGGATAGAAGTTCACTAACTAAAAACTTCTTTAAAAAAATATGCTCTGTGCTTATATAGAGCCCTATTCAATTGGCCGAATCGCAATTTAATAAAGCTGTTAGTTATTATTTTACGTTATTGTTTTCTTATAGATCCGGGTATGTACTCTATAGTTATAAATATGACAAGCGCATACTTTTGAGTTATTTTAAATCCTGTGGACACATTGATCTGCAAAAGATCCTCATATATTTTATTTGATATTTTTTATATGAAAGCTCTTTATTCAACAGCAGCTATAACATGTAGTCCTGAGTAGAACAAAGTCAATTTTATGTTGCTGACTATCCAGATTACATATTTATAAGTACTGAGGCTTTCCGACACTGTTTTGAATTTCACACTGCACTGCCATTCATGCAGGGCTGGATCACACAGGTTTAGAGCAGGGGGTGCTGGGCAGTAGTTACTATAGGAACTAAAGGCACAAAGCAGACTGATGAAAGGAACTAACTGGGACTATCTCCTGGTGACCTGGATTGTCATAAGGTTGCCAGGGAACTTACAGAGAGCTGAGGGAGGTGGAGGCTCCTTCGCAGAGATATTACAGGGTCAGGGAGTGCATATCAGGGTCTATGCAGTGTCTGGAGAGAAATCAGTGCAAGCTGAAGCACTATGCATGCAATCACAGTATAATCTATCTATCTATCTATCTACCTATATATCCATATATCTATCTATCTATCTATCTATCTATCTATCTATCTATCTATCTATCTATCTATATATATATATATATATATATGCATCTATCTATCTATTTTTTTATATATATATATATATATATATATATATATATATATATATACATCTATCTATCTATGTATCTATCTACTTATGAGGAGCCTTATTGCACTGACTCCTATGCAGACGTATACTTGGTACTATAAAGTTCCTTAGCCCCCCTACACTACTGCCCAGCCAGGTCATGCCCCTTCACTTAGGAGCCCTCACCGGGGGCAGCTGATTTGGCTCTGAATGGTTCCCAGCAGTTGGTTGAACTGTCGGGGTCCCACTGCATTGCAGAAAAGGTTGTCATGGTAACGCACTCCAGAGCGTCACCGCGGAAACCACATCCAATTATCAGAAAGAAAGGCAATAGAACTGGTCCATTACAAGCTCACAAAGTCCACATCCATCTATATGAATATGATACCTGTTATTATGTCTGTGTGTACATGTAGCAAGCACTCTGTGTACATAGAAACAGAATGTAAAGGTAGATCAGACCCTCCATTCCCACTCTGACCTGTTGTATATCCTCTACCTGATTTTTTCCTGTATGTTTATTGGCATTATATAAATCCCAAACAATGTCCAATTCCCTTGTAGTAGTAGCCTCTACCTCCTCTATGGAGAGGCTTTTCAGTGAATCCACTACTCTTTTTGGAAAGTAGTAATTTCTTTGAAAAGAAGCAAACTCAGTCCTGTTGTGTTAAGATATATCTATTATGATGACTAGTTTTGACCACTGTGCCTTGGGCAAGCCTTACATAGGACTTGACAGCAAGTTAGCTAAATAAGGTGTGATTGAGAAGCTGTTACACGGGTGAGTGCCTTCACTATAACAACCAGAGCCATTGGAAGCAATATTACTGGAGGGCTCTGTTGCGATGGACAAGTTCTGCATCACTTGGGTACCACTGTCCCCATCTGTAAGGAGATATAATTACCTCTACTGGATATGAGCCAGAGCTCTGTGTCTCCATGGAGACAGCATCTCCGTGCTCTCATTGGCTAGTGGGCCAAGTGAAGATGCTCAAAGGGCTTCGAAGACTTGATATATAAATAGAGGGTTTATTTTTAAAACCAGATTTGTCTGTGTTATATATATTTTCATTGTGAAAGGGGAAAGGTTTAACTGTGCAGAAAAGGAGGCCAAGAATTGGGGTCCATGAAAGGTCTCTGTTTACACACTGGTCTTTAACACCTGCAGGGTAAAGGTTAATTTTAAACAGATTTAAAAGAAAAACAGATGATTCAATAAATAATGCATTACAAACCCTGGTGGATTGTGTGGGAGGTTTGTGTCACTAAATAAAGTCTTTGAAGGCCTGGCTTTGATTTTTTGCTTTTGCCAGGATATAAGGAGGAATAATACCTCTTAGAGATGATAAGTTAGTGCAAAAGGTCAGACCTTGAAACATGTCCAAACATCCTGTTTGTTGGAAGTGTAATCCTCACTGTTATACATTTACAGTTTGATGGATTAGAAAACTCTTTAAGGACAATAATAATGTTTGTGTATATATATATATATATATGTATATATACCGTATTTTTCACCCTATAAGACGCACCTGCAGATAAGACGCACCTAGTTTTTAGAGGAGGAAAACAAGAAAAAAAAAATTCTGAATCCAACACAAATACACTTCTCACACAGATACACACCTACATTACACACAAATATATATATATATATATATATATATATATATATATATATATACACATACATATACACATACATGCACATACATACACACATACATACACATACACATACATACACACATACACATACATACACACATACATATACATACACATACACATACATACACACATACACATACATACACACATACACATATACACACATACACATATACACACATACACACATACACATACTGCAGCATTTGGGAGCCCTTGACCTTCCCTGACCCTCCTGATCCTCCTGATCCTCACCTTTCTTCTTATCTCAGCCCATCTTGATCTCACCCCAGCGCTTCCTACCAGCACTCCTTGTGTACTGCAGCGTCGCGTGTGTGACGTCACTAGGATGCACCGGCCGACGCGATGCATGCTGGTGGTGCTGTAGGAAGCGCCAATCAGGAGTGGGAAGAGATCAAGAGGACAGAGAGGCAGTTTTAAAAGGTATATTCGCCGTATAAGACGCACCAACTTTCCCCCCCCAGTTTTGGGGAAGAAAAAGTGCGTCTTATACGGCGAAAAAAAAATATATATATATATATATATATATATATATATATATATATATATATATAAGCGTAAAAGCTGTGTAATACAGCATGCATAAGCTTAAAGGAAGGCATGTTTAAAATGGGCTATGGATTGAAGAGTGAGGCATTTGTGGGCACATTTGCATGTCCCTGCTCAGGTTCCCAGAATGCAGTGTAATAACTGTTTTTCTCCGAATTCTGTAAGCAGTATTTTTAAGACATTTAGACATTCAAATGTGAACACAGATGTACTATTTATTTTCTATATATATATATATATATATATATATATATATATATATATATATATATATATAAAATAAACACTGCAGCAACAAATTTCCCAATTTTTTTACTGCTGCTATACTATATAATTACCTCTTTGCAGTGCTCTTCTGAAACTGTTGCTGTTTTTGTGATTGATAGATAGATAGATAGAAACTGAGGATGTCAGGCTTCCCATGAGACATGAATTTCATATAGGAGCATACAGTACAGGAAATGACAGCAGCTTCTACAAATACAAAGAAAGGGAAAGAGGTAAGAAACAGTGCTGTGCAAAAGAAAGATCTATGCACAAATAAATAAAAATGATACACATACAATCATTCTGTCCACAAGAAACCAGACTTATGATGTGGTCCCCTTCAGATTAGTTAGCACCTCCATAAAAAAAAAAAAGATTCAAGGTGACCCCCCGGCCTCCTGTACACCCATTCTTCATCCTTCCCGTGATCTCTACAACAAACCACTCACACACTAATGCAATTTTACTATGGTTACAGTAATGTTTTCCAGTTTATGATGAAATTAAAGTAATAACAAGTCACACAGCTGAGCACGACTCTTAGAAATACTCAGAGCAGCCAGCATAAATCACCCCCCACCACCACCAGAAAGACAGCTAATTGGGAAATTGGAGGGAGGGATATGGAACTTCCAACCAAAACAAGATGATTGTATATATTTTGCCTATTATTTGTAATATCTCCCAACTACATTACCAAAGATTTAGATACATTTTGAAACATGTTCATAGATTCTGATCCTGTTACTTGATGGACCCTTTAATTCCTCCTTTTTGTTTTCCCCAGATGGTACCACCAAGAAACTACGTAGCAACATTCGGCGTAGCACTGAGACTGGGATTGCAGTGGAGATGCGGAACAGGGTCACACGACAGGGGAGCCGGGAGTCCACAGATGGCAGCACCAATAGCAACAGCTCGGACGGCACGTAGGTTCCACTCACACTTTCCTATAAGTTTTTCTCAAAGCACTTGTTTTATCTATATACACCTCCGACAAACCTCTCTTCTCCATACCCCTCACTCAAACCTCTCGCTTCCATACCATTCCCACAGTCCTCTCTTCTCCATATCAATTAGATCTCTATCCTCCATGTCACACAGTCATCTCTCTGCCATATCACTTAGCCATCTATCCTCACACAATCCTCTCTCCTACGTATCAAACAGTTCCCTTTCTCCCATATTTATCACACAGTCCTCTCTCCATATTCCTCACACAGTCCTCTCTCCATATCCCCCACACACCTTCTTTCATCTGTATCATTCTCCTCTGTAACTCACACAGTTCTCTCACCTCCATACCCCTTAAACAGTCCTATTTCCTCCACCAACATGATGCAGCCTTCACTCCCTCATACCCCTCATATATTTATTTCTCCTTTATGCTCCTCACACAGTCTACTCTTGTTCATATTCCTCCTTCAGTCATCTGTCCTTCATACCCTCTCGTATGTGTGAATCTACTAAATAAAAAAGGGGGCGTTAATCTATTAAACTCATAATAATACTCTACACGTCTACAACCTCCACAATATATATTCTATGAGGTGGGCAGTCAGAGGGTTAAAGGACCAGTGTAGTTTATTGTTTCTATATATTTTTTTGAATAATGAAACATAATAATAAAAAAACAAAAAAACATATATATAACCTTTCTATTTTTATTTTGATATGCTGTTTACTTTACTTGACTCAGACATGATGCATTTGGAGCTAAAAGTAGAAATAACAGACACAACTTCTGGAATGGGAGAAAACGGGCCACAGCTTTATTAATTTACATCATAAATTAGTAAACCATACTTTGCAACATTATTAACATATTCGGAGGAGGAGCCACAGACAGTTACCTCACACCTTGGGCCTGTGCTCAGGGCCCCAATCCTTATACTTAAGCACGTCCGTTAAGGTAGGACCACACCCACTTAGGGCTGGGCGACTCAACACCCGCCAACCACTTATGAATTGTAAAACAGCATACAATAAGTCCACTCTCTCCATAATATAATCACATCCATGTACATAAACAAAGTTCTTTTTTTTTTTTATAAATAACACACCTATTTCCAACATAATTTCCAACCTAGCCAACTACAAGGGGTGGTTGGGTGGGACTCCTATCACAGGCTGCGCGGTGACTGCTGGAAAGCCTGCGAAATGGGCAGAAGTCCCGCCCCTTGACTCGACCTGTGTACCTGATGCCCCCAGGCTCCGCCGGGTCACTCAACGCTGCATGCTAACCCAGGGAGCCTGGGAAGCCTCCGCGACATTCATGACCCAGGAATGATCCATTTGGGGTTAAAAGTAGAAATAACAGACATAAGTAGGCTTTATTTATTTACATCATAAATTACTATAACATACTTTACAACTTTTTTGACATATTCAGAGGAGGAGCCCAGCCACGGACAGTTACATCACGCCTTGGGCCGGTGTCCAGGGCCCCCAATGCTTATCCTAAAGCACTCCCGTGAGGTAGGGCCACGCCCACTTAGGCCAGTGGGCCGGGCTACTCAACTTCCACAGAGCAGGCAAGGGATCCCTCCTGCCCCTGCCATCCCCCCTGTCGCTAATTAGAGCTAAAGCCCGCTTTACAACCTCCTTAAACTCCAACATAAGGAGCTCGAGACCGAGCTCTGTCATGTGTACCTTGTCAGCACTAAAAAAGTAATCCGCCGCTACCAAACTCTATTCTTTGTACCCAATCGCAAGGCTCCCTTGTTTTCGCACAAAGCTTGCCATCTGCTTATTAATCTTCTGGCGAGCTTTGGCTAACAATGCTGGATCCCTCGCGTTCCTCCAGGACCACCTCTTTATCATCTCCGAACATATGATGAAGAGGCCGTGAAAGTTTTTCAACCAATTTTTACCGTCATGCTTCATCATTTTTAAACGGCAACACATCGGTACTACACCCAAATCTTTGCCTCCTACATGGATTAGCAGCAAACTAGGCCTTCCATAGCGCTGAGCATAACCATCCAGCATCCCACTTTTTTGCGACCACCGCATTCCCCGAACCCTGAACCACCTCATGTGTAAGTGCGTAACCTGAATGCCCAGCTGTACTTTATCCTCCATGACTGCGGCTATCTGGTGAGCCCAGTACACGTAAGAATGGGTCACGATCCATAGCTGCTTCCTTTCCTCTGAAAGCAGAAAAGAACACCCATTAACCCGCCGCTGAAGGCTGTATGTATGACCTAAAGCGTTGAGATTCCCATTTCCCAATCTATTTTACCGCAGCATCCAACAACCCTAGCCCCGCCGCCGCCGTAGTCGGCCCTATACAAAAAAAGTGCATCCCGAACTCCCACTTGTTGAGCCCCAACCTCTGTAAAGATCTTTTTAACACCTTCTCGAACTGGTAGCGCAATAAAGCCGTTCCATCGGCATGAATGAGCAGCAAACACCGTCCCACCAGTTGCTGCGTTAGGTACTCCCTTGCACAATCATAGGGGCAACACACAGTACCAATCTTGTTCAGTACCACCTCTTTACCTCTACCTGATCTGTTTTTGACCGCCTCAACCACAACACTACCTTGTCTTCCCTCAGACAGGTATACGACCATTGCAAACCCCCAGAACTGTGTCTGTTGTTCGCAACCAACTCCCCTATCCTAAACGCCCTGAAGAACGCCAGGGAAAAGGCTGTATGGAATAGCAGAGATTCAAAAGGGGTTCTGCAAATTTCTTCCAATACCTGCGCCGAGCGCAACAACAAGGAAAACGTGATAGGCGTCTCACATCCTGCCTGCGATCACCGGCAAACATTCCTTGTACTACCCGCCATACCACAAACTCTTTTGTGAGGTATTTTTGCCCAGCCAACTTAAAAGCCAAGGCTGTGACCTGACGAGCCACTGATACCTTTGAGTCACCATCCTCCACACACAGTTAAAAAAACCATAGCAGTATACCCAGATATTTTTCTTCCGATGTGGCCCCCCTCAGCAAGGAAAGACCTCCAAACCTTTGCGCCATTCCTCATGGCCATCGTGACTTTGATAAAATGATGCGGACGCGTTATGCCCGCCGTTGCACAAAATCCTCCCCATGGGGATAATTTTAACACCGCCGTACGCAAACTCGCACGGAATATGGAAGCAGTGCTGAAAACCCTTTTTTAAGAGGTCAGCCATCCCTCTTTTTTCCGGCGAGCTACCGAAGCGTTTTAGCCACGGCAGCATTGCGGACAGGCATATTGGTGCCCTGCCCTTTGGAAGAGGGCTTGCGCCTCTTGACCCATATTTTGGTCTGCACATCTTGTAAGGGGGTGGTCCCCCCCACACAATTTAAGCACACGTGCTTAAAACGGCAGTTGGGGGCCCACTTGTACACCCCTTTGTTGTAGGCATAGCATGCCTTAAAGCCCGACGTTGCTGTTGAGGTGGACAGCGATCCAAAAAGGCAGCATGACTCGCATGGGTGTCATGATATTGAGCTAGTAAGCCACTGCCTTATCCCTCCAGGCCATAGCTGGCCTGGAAGCCATATACAGACGGACCTCTTCATAGTACTGCTACCATGCCAAGCCTCTGTAGGTCCTATAAGCATTCATGATCTCTTCGAGATATACGAAGATACCTGAACATTGCACAGGGTGACGCTCCCCAAAAATGCGGGCCATGGTGGAGAAGGCCTGAAACCACAGATGAAACGTGCCTGGGAACCTTCTGAACGTTTTTTGTCTTTCCTTGACGTCTCTGGACCCTCTGTCGTTCGATTCAAACTGCAGAGACATTGGTAGCAAAGAGAAGAGTTTGCTAAATTCCCTCTTCCAATTTTTTTATTTTATGTCCTGAGGCAAATGTTCCCCCAAGTTATCTAGAGCGCATAGGACAATGGGTCTCATGTCACTCTGCCAACATCACTACTCGCCTGATTGACTATTGAACTTGCTGGCCCAGCTGGCGGATTTGTGGCCATTACCGAGGTTGACCTGGGGTGATCCCCCGGGGGGGAATAGTTCCGACCACACACTACTGGTTAGATCTCCAACCCATGACCCTAAGTCCTGATCGCTAACCTTAATGTTATGTGTGACCAGTAAAGTTTTTAGCAACTCCAGAAAGCTTGACCCCTTGTGTAATGTCTCCCTATGTGCGGTTTCTTCTACTTGTGTAGATAGTGCATGCTCACCTGCTTCTGGAAGCCTTGGCATAGAAGCCACCATTGGAGTGTCCCAGTGTCTTTCCTGACGCGCAGGGGACCATGACCATCTGGCCCGCCGTGGACTCCGTCCTCTCTCTGACCACGAGCAGACACAGCTGCATCGGCAGGACCTCCTGCTCCTTGACCTCGAACTACGCCTAGACCTGGGAATAGAAGAGGAACAGCCGCTAGTTCTCTGTTGCCCTAACCAAACCCTTAGCTCACCCTCTGAGGACTGGCCTTGCTCACAAATCCCCCCCCCCCCCCCCCCCCCCCCCCCATGCGTCCAGAGCAAAATGTGCCACTGAATCTGTCACTTCTTTGTCTCGGTCATAGTCTGGGCCCTTAGCGGAGTCTGCTTCTACTAGCAAATTGGTACCAGTCGCTGTGGCCTAGCCGGTTTGTCACCAGTTTCAGCCCTCTGTCGCCTTGCTGGTGTGCAAGAGAAAAGCAACGGACTGTACCTGGTTGCAGTCTTCCGGACCCTGGCCTTGCTGCCACTGCCCTCAACTGCACGTCATCGATTATGACTTGGCTGTCATCATTGTTCATCTCTGCTACCACTCTGCTCCTCTTCTCCCAAGTCAATGTCATGCACAGCTCCGCACTATTGATGTGTCATCTCTGTAGAGCACCAGAAGCGCTGTTAGCATGTGTAACCCCAGGGACCACAGGCTCGATATAGTGGGGAGCTGTAGTAGCTGGTTTAGAGATCACAGCTTTTCTATTACCCTTTTGGGCCCCATTACGGGGGCTGTGTCTGGGGGGTTTCACGCGGAAACGCGGGCTTGACCCCTTAGGCCAACTGATTGGTGGTGGCCTGAGTTCTAGGCCCTCACCTTCCCCGCCTGTGGGCCCTGCCCTCTCTGGAGTGTGGGGTATGAGCTCCTGGCTCTCCTGAGCTGTCCCCTCCCTGGTCAACCTTGTCTTGTCCAGTATTGCACGGCTGTCTCCTGGCTCTGACTGTTGGGTTTTGGGAAGTATCCCACTGGCCTCTCCTTTATTGCCCAGGCCACTAGCCACTGCAGACAGGGCCTGTGCAATGTTCTGAAGGCCCTCAGCAGAAGGCATGGAAGATACCAGCCTGTCCTGCACCTGTCTTACACCATAGCTTAAGGCCCTAGCCCTGACCTCCGCCATCAAAACCTCCAGCTCCATAGCAACATAATGGGGCTACACTACCTTTACTAAATAATTGGTTAACGCAGGAAGTAATACAAAAGAGGTTGGAGAAAATAAATGTTAATAAAGCCCCAGGTCCTGATGGAATACATCCAAGGGTACTGAGGGAGCTGGGTTCAAACCATTATATCTAATCTTTCAAGACTCACTCACTACAGGGTCTCTACCAGATGACTGGAGAAAAGCAGAGGTGATACCTATATTTAAGAAGGGCTCTAGAGCAAATCCGGGGAATTATAGACCAGTGAACCTCACTTTTGTAGTTGGGAAGCTTTTAGAAGGGTTAATAAGGGACAAAATACAAGAATATGTCTATTTGAACAGGATCATAGGTAGCAGTCAACACGGATTTATGAAGGATAGGTGGTGTCAGACCAATCTAATTAGTTTTTATGAGGAGGTTAGTAGGAACTTGGATCAGGGCAACTCAGTGGATGTAGTCTTTTTCTACAGTGCCACATGGAAGACTAGTGAGCAAACTAAGGGATACAGGAATTGCAGTAAATATCTGCTCATGGATCGAGAGCTGGCTAAAAGACAGGAAGCAAAGGGTTGTTGTGAATGGAACATACTCCGATTGGTCTAATGTGATAAGTGGGGTTCCTCAAGGTTCAGTATTAGGTCCTCTCCTTTTTAACATATTTATTAATGACATTGAAGTAGGACTCGAATGTAGTGTCTCCATTTTTGCTGATGACACTAAGTTGTGCAAGGTAATAAAATCAGATAATGATGTACTTTCCCTACAAAAGGATTTGCATAAATTAGAGAAATGGGCGGCTAAATGGTAGATGAGATTTAATACAAATAAATGTAAGGTTATGCATTTGGGAAGGAACAATAGCCAAGCAATCTGTAATCTTAATGGAGCAAATCTAGGGGTATCAGATATTGAAAGGTAATAAAATCACATAATGATGTACTTTCCCTACAAAAGGATTTGCATAAATTAGAGAAATGGGCGGCTAAATGGCAGATGAGATTTAATACAAATAAATGTAAGGTTATGCATTTGGGAAGGAACAATAGCCAAGCAATCTGTAATCTTAATGGAGCAAATCTAGGGGTATCAGATATTGAAAGGGATTTGGGAGTACTAGTGGACAACCACCTAGGTAACAGCGCTCAAAGCCAAGCAGCGGCTGCAAAGGCAAATAAAATATTAGCATGTATTAGGAAGGGTATAGAAGCCAGGGAAGAAGATATAATTCTGCCACTATACAAATCTCTAGTACATCCTCATTTGGAATATGGAGTACAATTTTGGGCACCACCTCATAAAAAATACATTTTAGAGCTGGAAAAAGTACAGAGAAGGGCTACAAAACTAATAAGGGGAATGGAGGGGCTAAGTTATGAAGAAAGACTAACAAAATTAAACTTATTTTCGCTAGAAAAAAGGCGTCTAAGAGGAGATATGATTACATTATATAAATACATCCAGGGTCAATATAAGGCTTTGTCAAGTGAACTTTTTGTAGCAAGAGATTTTCAACTGACAAGAGGACATCCTTTGAGGTTAGAGGAAAAAAGATTTCATCTTAAACAAAGAAAAGGGTTCTTCACAGTTAGGGTGGTTAAACTGTGGAATTCTCTACCAAAGGAGGTGGTGACAGCGAATTCGATAGACAACTTCAAAAAGGGGTTAGATATATTTTTGAATAAAGAGGGCATTCAAGGCTATCCTAGATAACTAGCAAAGGAATATTGATCCAGGGAGAAATTTGATCGCTAGTTTCTGGGGTCAGGAAGAAATTTTGCTTTTTTTCCCCTTATGAGACAATTGGCAAAGTTTCAATGTTTTTTTTTTTTCTGTTTGCCTTCCTCTGGATCAAATAACAATTAACAAATAATAATAAATAGTCCACATTAAAAAGATCAATAGAAATCTAAAAAGGTTGAACTTGATGGACTAACTCTTTATTCATCCTCCAATACTATACTATTAATAATTATTTAATCAATAATTTAATTAATAACTATTCCGCATATTGCAGATCAGAGGACATCTTAACAGGTTGAACTTGATGGACTGAAAGTCTTTTTTCAACCTTAATTACTATGGGCCTCATTCTATTAGCGGCCATAAATCGGCCGTAAGGCTGCGATTCCTTGCGGGGGTTCAGTTAACTCGCCATTCTATTATACGGCCCCGCAAGGATCTCCTTTTACGGCCGGCCGCATATCTTGGAACCGGCCGTAAGCTGTGAAATATAAAAACTCAAAAATAAATTCAAGCCTGCACTGTACAGCTCTGTAAATGCTAGGGATCATATTGGGGGACATGAGGATTAAAAGGAACCCACTCTCAAGCTTGCACATCAGCCCAAACCCAAGTTCAAATTAACTGTTTATTTTCCGGCTGCAGCGTGGGCGGGTCTGAGGTGCTCCAAGCACTCTGGACTTTTTACATGGATATTTTACGGATATTAAAAATAAAATATTTTACGAATTTGAGTATCGGATAATTATGTGCTATTTTTTCTAACACCTAAAATCCCTTTATAGTCTTCTCAAAGTGCAGGATGGCTTTATTTGAGCTATTTTATGTGCTTAATTGGTGCTAGCGGGACCTCTTTCCTGCAAGTAAGCAGCGGCTCGCTTTTAGCCTTGCAGAGAGGTTTCCCGGAGCAATTGAATTGCAAATAGGAATTTCTTACGGCCGAAACTCTTGCGGCCGTTTTAGATCAAAGGATTTCCTCTGGCGCGAGCGGCCGCAAGAGATAGCAAGGCACCGGCCGCAAGCCTGCCGGAGCCTCCGGCCGTAAGGGAATAGAATAGCCGAATAGCTTGCGGCCGGTCCTTGCGGACCCGCAACGGCTGCGGCCGCTAATAGAATGAGGCCCTATGTAACTATGTAACTATGTAACTATCCATGGGGGGCAACCAACCAAAACCCACACAGACAGACAAAACACAAAAAAAGCTGAACAAACACACATACACTAACCTTATGCCCCTTTCGCTGTTATGATCTGGATTGTATATCTCAAGTTCCATCGTACTTATCCGCCAAGCCACTGGAGCCCACAGACCTCCTTCCACTCCTGTTGCAGGCCGCGCTGTGACTGCTGGAAAGTCAGCGAAACGGGCAGACATACCGTCCCCGACGCTACCTGCATACCCGACGCTCCCAGGCTCCGCCAGGTCACGCAACGCTGTGTGCTAACCCAGGAAGCAGTGCTCTGTTTTCTTTTTTTTTAACTGATTGTGACCACTTATTTCTTTGTTTGTCCTTGTAAACAAGTGAGTCCAACTGATAACAATGGATAGTTTTAGCTGCCACACTTTCATTGTGCAGATAGTAGCTTCCTTGCATTCAAAGTCTAATTGAATTTTAGAAAGTTGATCACCAGAAACCAAAATGGTAGATTCCACTGCATTATAATTGCATATAAAAGTTAATAATTGAAAGGCTATATTGGTTTGTTATATTTTAAAGTAATTATAACAAAAAACAATTTGCTTATCAGTCTTAGTATTACGCTAGTTTAATCTGTTTAGGAGGTTAATATATGTAGAATATATGTGTCTATGTTTTCCAGTCCAGGAATAACATAGAGGAATCCTACAAGTCATCACAATCATCTTTGCTCATTTTTACAGTAGATGAGTTGCATTGTCAAAGCTGCATTGTATCTAAACTGGACGCTGATATTTATAGATTATTTATATATTTCCAATATAATGTCAAGTTGCATAGTAAATAAGGTTGAAAAAAGACTTTTGGTCCATCAAGTCCTTTTTAGATCTCCTCTGATTAGTTGTTAATTGATCTAGAGTAAGGCAAACAGAAAAAACATTGAAACATTGACAATTATCTCAAAAGGGGAAACAATACGAAAATTCCTTCCTGACCCCAGATACTGGTGATTTGACTACTCCCTGGATCAATACTCCCCTCTAATTAACTAGAATAACCCTGAATGCCAGTGTTATTAAAAAATATACAATACCTTTGCTTCAATAGCCTTCGATACCCTTCTTAATAATTGCTAATATTTTATTTGCCTTTGCAGCTGCTGTTTGGCTTTGTTACCTAGGTGGTTGTCCACAAATACTCCCAAATCTCTTTCAGTTTCTGATATCCCTAGATTTGCTCCATTAAGATTATTAATTACATGGCAATTTTTCCTTCCCAGATGTATAACTTTACATTTATTCTAATTACATTTCATCTGCCATTTAGTCGCCCATTTCTATATTATATGCAAATCCCTTTGGAGGGAAAGTACATCATTATCTGATTTAATGACCTAGCACAACTTAGTGTCATCAGCAAAAATGGAGACACCACACTCCAATCCCACTTCCAAGTCATTAATAAATATGTTAAAAAGGAGAGGACCTAATACTGAACCCTGAGGAACCCCACTTACCACATTAGTCCAATCTGAGTATGTTCCATTTACAACAACCCTTTGCTTTCTATCTTTGCACAATAGTCTTCCATGTGGCACTGTATAAAAAGCCTTTGCAAAATCCAAAAAGACTACATCCACTGAGTTGCCTTGATCCATGTTCCTACTAATCTCCTCATAGAAACTAATTTGAATTGTTTGACATGTCCTATCCCACATAAATCCATGTTGAGTCCTACTTATAATCCTGTTCAAACAGACATATTCTTATACTATCCCTTTTTAAGCCTTTTTCCCACTACAGAAGTAAGGCTCACAGGTCTAAAATTCCCTGGGTTTGCCCTTGCTCCCTTCTTAGATATAGTTATCACATCTGCATTTCTCCAGTCATCTGGTAGCGACCCTGTTTTAAGTGAATCTTGAAAAAAATTGAAAGTTGCATGTTAATCATACCAAGCACTGCTATTTCTTTCAGATGCTTTATACCATTCTCTATATCCTCTCTCAACCCCATTCCACACAGAGCCCCCCTTCTCTCAACAACAGTCAATATTATCTGTATTACAAACCAATCATAGCATTTAATGTCCCTGTTTATAGGTATTTCTCCTCAACACCTCTTACACAGTCCTCTCTTCTCCATAACTTCCACAAGGCCATTTGTTCTCCACATCATGCATAAACTTCTTTCTCTGCCACAACCTACTCATAATTGTCTCCTCCACAAGCCCTCTCTCCTCCACAAGTCACACACAGTCCACACCTGCTCATTTTTCTTCCACACCTCACACACAATCCTCTCTGCTTTTCACATCACACCCAGTCCTATCTCCCCTTCACCTCATACCCAGTCCCATATTTCTCACTTTCCTTCCCCTTACACACATTCCTCTCTCCTTCTCACCTCACACCCAGTCCTATCTCCCCTTCACTCTATACCCAGTCCCCTATTTCTCACTTTCCTTCCCCTTACACACATTCCTCTCTCCTTCTCACCTCACACCCAGTCCTATCTCCCCTTCACCCTATACCCAGTCCCCTATTTCTCACTTTCCTTCCCCTTACACACATTCCTCTCTCTGTCCTCTTCACCTCACACCCAGTTCTCTCAACTCACACACAGTCCTCTCTCTCCACCTCACACAGTCTTCACTCTTCCACGTCACATAGCCAGTACTCTTCCCTCCACACTATAGTTCTCCTCTATACCTCATAGACAGTCCACAAACAACTGTTTTTTGTAGTAATCAAACTCTGTTATCCTTATATTCTCACTCAGACTCATGATTAAGAGTATCTCTTCCTCCAAGTCCCTTGCACACTGCTCTAAGACACAAGTTTTTCTTTATCCTGTACAGCTTTATCTTTCCCACAACCCGGCTGGGAGCAGAGAGCCAATTCAGCAACTTCCTAGATGGCCTGGGACCTGCACAGATTGTGGGGCGACAGACGCTGGCTACACCCCCCATGGGTGAGTGCAGAACAAGTGCAATAAAACTAGCTTTGTGCATACTAAGTGATTAATTTACTTGGGATTTTTATACACTCAGGGCTTTATTCAATTGCAATTTGGCCAATTGAATAGGGCTCTAAATAAGCACTTAACATATTTTTTAAAATAAGTTTTTAGTTAGTAAACATCTATTCAAAAGCAAGGTTTTCACTAACTAAAAACTTCTTTAAAAAAATATGCTATGTGCTTATTTAGAGCCCTATTCAATTGGCCAAATCGCAATTGAATGAGGGCCTTAGTGCTTGATAAAAAAGGAGGTGATTAATGAAATTGAAGGAATTGACAAGCTTGGTAATAAAGTAATTTGTTCTGAATAGGAGGGACATAGGGTACTTGGTATATAAGAGACAGAGGCTGCTCAAGGTACATCAAGCACACTCTCTCATCGTGTATCCTGAGCATAAGGGAGATTGCATGCTTGATGTACCTTGAGAGTGAGGGATAGAGGGTTCTTGATGCATCCTAATTGTAACGAATACAGGATGCTTGATGTATCCTGAGTGTGAGAGAGAGGGTGCTTGACGTATTTTAAGTTTGAGTAATAGATGATGCTTAATGTATTCTGTGTGTGAGAGCATGAGAAAGCTAGAGAGCTTGGTGTATGTTGTGTCTGAGGGTGAGAGTGCACATGGTGTATTGTGGGTGTAAGGGAGATCATTGTTACGCATGTACTAAATTTGAGGGATCAGAATGGATGTTTATATTAAGTTTTGGGAGAGAGGGTGTCTGGTGTATTCTGTGTGTGAGAGCGAGAGAGCATGTATGAGTGTGAGGGATGTACACTGAGCCTGAGAGACATAGGGCCTCATTCTGTTATCGGCCGTAAATCGTCCGTAAGGCTGCGATTCCTTGCGGGGGTTCAGTTAACTCGCGATTCTATTATACGGCCCCGCAAGGATCTCATCTTACGGCCGGCCGCATATCTTGAAACCGGCCGTAAGCTTTGAAATCTAAAAACGCAAAAATAAATTCAAGCCTGCACTGTACAGCTCTGTAAATGCTAGGGATCATATTGGGGGACATGAGGATTAAAAGTACACATCAGCCCAAACCCGAGTTCAAATTAACTGTTTATTTTCCGGCTGCGGCGTGGGCGGGTCTGAAGTGCTCCAAGCCCTATGGACTTTTTACATGGATATTTTACGTATATTAAAAATAAAATATTTTACGGATTTGAGTATAGGATAATTATGTGCTATTTTTTCTAACACCTAAAATCCCTTTATAGTCTTCTCAAAGTGCAGGATGGCTTTATTTGAGCTATTTTATGTGCTTAATTGGTGCTAGCGGGACCAGTTTCCTGCAAGTAAGCAGCGGCTCGCTTTTAGCCTTGCAGAGAGGGTTCCCGGAGCAATAGAATAGCAACCAGGCTTTTCTTACGGCCGATTTCCTTGCGGCCGTTTTAGATCAAAGGATTTCCTCCGGCGCGATCGGCCGCAAGAGATAGCAAGGCGCCGGCCGGAGGGGAATAGAATAGCAGTAAAGCTTGCGGCCGGTCCTTGCGGCCCCGCAACGGCTGCGGCCGATAATAGAATAAGGCCCATAGGGAGCATGGTGTATATTGAATGTGGGATATAAAGTGCATGGTCGGCTTGGCTAATTTAGATTTTTAAGATAGAAAGAAGGCCCTTAGTATACGATTGTAAGGGAGCGATGCTGTCTGGTGTATATTGAGACTGAGGGATAGAAGAAGATATTTGTATACTGGGTTAGGCATAGACACTGCTTAGTATGTATTGTGTTTGAGATTGTTCTTGGTGTAGATAGATAGATAGATAGATAGATAGATAGATAGATAGATAGATAGATAGACAGACAGACAGACAGACAGTGCTTGGTATATACTCAGTTTGAGACATAATGCTCAATGTGTTCTTAGTAGGAAGATGTGTTTCTTCTGTACTTATTGTGGAGAGAAAATATGTTGTGTTGTAGATCAATCTTGCTGAGTTTTCTAATACAATTATGTGGTATCACAGTGTAGAATTGCATAGTAGGGCATACAGTTACATGCATCCTTGCACACACTAATTACCTTCCCAGACATGTCATTTGAACAAGCAATGTTTACAGGGTTATCTTGCTATACCACAATATTACTTTAAATGAAAGTGATTTTGCTACATTGTCTAGGCCGGGGAATTTGTTGCTCTTGACATCATATTGAGTCTGTGTTAGAACCTACATATTTGTAATGGTTAGAAGTATTCCAATACAAAATAAATAAATTATAATTTATGAAAAAAATCAGAAAATTACATATTTATGTTTATTAGAGAAGTAAATGAATCTATCTATATTCATTACAATGTTTGTACTCACCCATATGGAGATATTGTGTTAGTTCACCAAAAGGTATCAATAACTGCCACCAGCTTGCTTTTCTTCTGAATTAATACAATTAATACTGCTCTGAGCAGTGGATGCAATATGCAATTTAATTGGCTGTACAACACTGCCCTCTAATGGTAAGAAGGGAAAAGTTTATTTTAACAATTTCTCTACCTGTATCCGAAACATGCAGATCTGGTACCTTTTAGCGACAAAAAATATATAACTTTGTAAAATTATGGCTTACTTAAAAGGCCAATTTAATGGTTTAGATTTCATGAGATTTAAATAGTAAAGATAAGCGAAGAACTTCAATTTAGTGTGATTAAATAGCCAGTCTTTAGTGAGAAATAATATAAAAGAATTGTTGTTAAAGGGCCATTTATTTTAATTGCAGACAACATGGCAAACAACTTTTACATTTGAAGAAAATGTAATCTTACCAGGTGAAAATATACAGTGTATATTTAGCACCATTTATTAACGTGGCCATTCCATTCCCTTGAAAATGTTGCAGACTCATTTGGATAACATTGATGGCAAATGTGATCAGAGCTTCCCCTTAGAACAGGGCTGGGCAAGTTGGGTCCTTGGGGGCCACTCACAGGCCTAGGATAGAGGATATCCCTGCTGCCTACAGGTGAGACCATCACGTCTTCAGTCACCCTGATTGACTTACCTGTGCACAGATAGGAAATCCTCAAATCCAGTCCAGTGTGTATCCCTCCAGGACTGAACTTGCCCACCCCTGCCTTAGAGAAACATACAAAATGATGAGCTGGGTGCTTCTGTTAAAGCAACATTAACCAAATCTCAATAATTGCTGTTGAATAAAAGGTTAAGAGATTAAGATTTGGTTTATATACATGTTGTTACTATATTAATTCATTCATTATTTGTATCCTCCTCAATGTAATGTCCATACAAATTTGCATTTCCCTTACTCCTTATTTTCCTGTTCTCTGTTATGAGGGGATATCGCTGTCAGTTTGGTAGTTTGAATCCCTCCCACATCTGTTCAAGATGGCAGCTCTCATGAGAGAGAACAGGAAGAAAGGGGGAGGTTCCAAAAGGTGAGAATCTGTTACTCTGAAGACATCTTAGACATAGTTAAAATGCAAAAAAAAATTATGTCAATTACATTGAGAAAGATAAATGTAAGTATCCCGGTTAAAACCGCCATATAAAACAAAACACATACCTAAAGAGTGAGTATAAATCAAGGTCCTGTGTGTGCTGATTTGGTCATGGAGGGTAGTGTTATGAGGAATGATATTGAAGGGGGATCAGTTTCTGTGTTAGGTGGGGTAAAGTTATAGACAGAGCAATGGTGGTCTCCTGGTAGCTCTCTATGTCAGTGATCTGTGTGTCATGGAGCCCTGGAGGTCCATTTTATGTGATCAGATATTTCACATGATATTTATCTGTAGCACATGTTTTTGTAATTAAGAGGCTGAAGAGGAGGGTTATGGGGTTTAACCACTAGGAGCTTTATTCAATTTCAAGCCCATAATTACCTCCAAACTGAACTTTGGGCTGCAGGTCAATTTTTTTCTAAACATTTATATGTATTCAATTGTCACTGACACGTAATTACATGCTCACAGCCTGCACACGCAAACCATAAACTTGTAAGTAGCATTTCAGGGTGCATGATCATGTGATCTGGTACTAATTAAGCAAGCCAGTATGTTGTTTAGACAGGGCCAATAGTAAATGAGACCGTCATCATGACATCAGTAAAACATGGAGTTTATACTACCATTAATTAGTGTTTAGAGGTTCGATATGTGATTGGACTCGCAAACCAGCAATGTAGAAAACAATAAAAAATCATTAAAGCGACTGTTCTAGTCCATGCGGGTTCCATGATATGTGGTAACCCCTTGATTCTCGGGACCGATATAACACAGAAATAAAAGTTACAAATAATTACTGTCACTGTTGTGCAATTAATTCTAATGTCTTTCATGGCTTTCCCAGTATTATTATTATTATCCTTTATTTGTAATGCACCAACATATTACGTACCACTATACAGGGGTTAGGTACAAAGACCCTGTTATTGAGCTTTCAATCAGATATACACTGTGCTTTCCCTAAAGCACCTCACAAGATTGAAAACTCGCAAACTTACATTTGAAAGTATTTTAAAGTACAGTAGTGTGTGTTTATTTGCTGCTGCAGTTATAGGAGCAGGTGTTCAACCCACTTGCGAGTCCTATCTTGTACTTGTATAATTTTTTTTATACATTTGCCATTTACAAAGGAAATTGCATTCTTGTTGAATCTTTGTAATTGAATATGGATTTTGTGTCTTTAGCACTGGTAACATTTTTGGGCTTGAAACATCAAAGAACAAGATAGAACAGAGTTACGTTTTTGACAACCGCAGTGATTTTCAGCCTGTAACTCGTAAATGGATAGCAAGTAGCAAAATGTAGCCAATTAAATATCAGTAACATTTATGGCTCTTGTAATTGGGATTTGGCAAATTGAATGGTGCTCTTGGTATCATTTTGTGGTACTGGGAAGGGCATTGGATATCAGAGAGAATCCTGTGGGTAAAATATTTTGGCAAACACTGGTGAGAGAGAGGCAAGTGTGAGAGTGGCTTCAGCATGTTTGGGTGTGAGGGAGGGTTAGCTCACATCATGCTGGTATTTTAATGTAACTCTAGAACACTATACTTGAATGGATCTGCATACACAGCTTCATACCAACTGACAAATCAGGGGCAAGAAAAAAATATCTAATTACATATAGTTGTTCATAAAAAAAAGTGTAATTCTGTTTTTTTGCTCTCAAAAAATATTCCAAGGATATTATCAACAAAGCTCAAAGAATGTTCCACCCATAATCAAGTAAAGTACTTCAAAAGAGCATACTGTAGATATGTGATGCCAGTGGACTTTTAAAGCACCACTGTGGCCATTTTTTCTACATGGTCTTTTGAATATCAAAACCTGATAACGTGCAAAATGTTTTTGAGGTAAAAATACATAAACACAGTCTTTGCATTTCATCTTTTATACAGGGATCCATTATCTTCCCTCAACCGTTACTGCTGCTAGTTTCTGAGAACGAGTTTTCTTTGAAAACTAATGAGCTTTCCATTACTATTGAGAGATCTGGTAGTTGTAGATGCCACATTCTTATAGTATAAATGAAAGCTTCCTGTGCATTGAATGTCTCCTCCCATCTCTGGAAGTTGGTTAGCTAAAACCAACATTGTAGACCCCACAACTGCCTAATTGCATATAAAAGGTAATAATTTGTTTCATTTTCTATTCTAAAAAACATGCTTATTTTCAATTAAAGTTCCTAAAATAGTATATTTTTAGTATGTAAACACAGTGGTTCTTTAAGGGGAATAGAGAAGATATGTTGTTTCTGTTGTTTTTATCGCCATCTTGTGGATAGATTATATAATGCCAATGTAACAATTATATCAGATTGCAGCACTTTGGTGAAACATCTTCCATATTATTATTTATTTTTTTATTTAAAGAGACACTGGATGTGCAAAAAAAAAAATTGGGGGGCAAACCCCCCTCATGCCCCCAATCCTAACTCATAGCCTCCCTCACCAAGACCTCAATCTAGGGAAGTTATTACAGATTCAAGTCACTGTTCAAGCAACTAATTCATACATTTGCAAGGCCTTATTCTTGCAGGTTTACAATCTAATGAGAATGAGACCCAGGTGGGTTATTCTTGGATTCTGCTCTGAGTTTATTTGGAATAGATCAGTTGTGGGTGAGAGATAGAAGGAAAGATATTTTCCTGTGAAGTTCTTCTGTATCCTTGGGGAAAAGGGAACACAGGGGAAAGACAAGAGAACTGAGAGGTGAGAATTAACAGCGAGGAGTTTGAAAAAGAAGAGTGAAGAAAAACTTTCACTGCAACTTTTCTACCATATCAAATCATTGTTTGTTATACCCTGACAAATAATCTTACAAATGAATATTGTAATGCTATCAGGCAGGTAACACTGAGCTAGCTTGGAGTGAGATACAAGTTAACTGCAGCCTTTTTAGTCACTTAGTATTCAAACAAGTAGAATCAAATACTAAAAGGCACTGTTGTTTGTATCTGTCTTAAAGCTTTTAAGATGATATTAAAACTATCTTTTGTGCAAAGCAAAGATATCATAGCACTTAGCCTTTTAGTCCATCCAGTTTTTTTAGCTGCAGCTCTTGACTACTGCTGTTTTTAAAGATTCAGTAGCATCTGAGAAGCATCAGGACTGATACAAACAATGCCTTTTAATATATGACTCGTTGGCCCCTATTAAATTGCTACAGTTTTAGAAATTGAAGCCTGTAAAGGAACCGGCAAGACTTACGGCTATTAAATTGGCCTCTTTCAGCTACCTGCAAACGGTCTGCGGGTTACAGGCGGAAAAACCCTATGGGCTGTCAAAATATGAACTCTGCCCCAGCTAAGCCTTTGATCTGTCAAGCCCATAAATGTTACTATCACAAATCTCTATTAAATTGCTATGAATCCCCAAGGACGCACTGGCGATCAAACCCGTAAATGGCAAATAGAGCCAAAAATCCTCCTGGTACTAGAGAGGACCTGCAAGGGGGTTAAAGTTCTGTCCGTAGCACTGTAACAGCAAATATAAACACACTACTGTATTTCAAATTAAAGGGAAATTGATGAAAGGTATTAATAATAATAGCATATTATTCTCAAGCCCGCAAATGGGCAAATAAAAAGTTATTTATTTTAGGTTTAATTTCTGTGTTATATCGATCCCGGCAATCAATATGTTAATACATATAATATTGCATTATTCCTGGAATTCGGGTCCGAACGCAACTCGGACTTCAAAACCCTAAAGTGATTGAAATGTAACCTCCATGTTTTAGTGACATAATGATAACAATCTCTTACTATTGGTTCCATCTAAACCCATAACTACGGATTTGACTAATTGATCATGTTCACGGCTGCAAATGGAACATGCGTTAGCATGGTTTAGGAATTTGGATGTTGGCATGTATGTTGCGGGCTTATCTAATTTAATTGCTCTGTAACTCCACCAAATTTCAAGCCCACAGGCTTTGCGGGTGTACCACGACCGCTGTGGGCTTTGAATTTAATAGGGCCCTATGTATTTTGATACTATTTCTTGAGATTTATTACTATGTCTTTTAAGGGCATTGTAATTCCAGCAACAGGAAAATGTCAGTACTAAACACCAGTATATCTATCAACTCTGACAGTCACTTTAATTAAAATAAATGTTTTGTGAGAAAACACATAAAAATGCCTCCTCTCAAATGTGCTGCTTGTCTTATCTGTTTTAATCTCTTTTTTCTTGGTGGAAGAATGTGATCTAATTACTCTTGACAAATTCAAGATGTCCTTTATCACTTAGCATTAATAGCCTTTAATGAGTAAATCAACAGATTTGCCCCTGCTCCGCTCCTATGTTTATGCTGCATTATCTGTCATGAAGCTCTATGCAAAGAGACGACTACATGAAATAAAAAAAACTAGGCCCCTATTCAATTGCAACACAGAGCGATTCAGTTGAACAAGTCCACAAATACCTGGCCAAAATCGTAAACCCTGCACTCGTAAGTAGCATTTCAGAGCATGATCGAGTTATGATTTTGACAACCGCAGGGATTTTCAGCCTGTAACCCGAAATCGTTTGTGGCTAGCGAAAAGATGCAAATTGAATAGCAAATTAGTTTACAGGCTACACTACGGGCTCCAGTAACTAACAATTGCTCAATTGAATAGGGGCTCAAGTTGCCAGTCCTTTCCACATGAACTCAAAGGGCCTCATTCAATTGAGCCGTTTGGGAGATCTGGGCTCGCAAGTGGAGATCGCAAGTTATTTTACTATTCAATTGGCTTCCGTTTGCGGGCTCTGATCGAGTTACGATTCATTGCGATTTGTAAAATCGCAATGTAATGCCCTTCAAGCTTTTGATCTTTCATGGTCGCAAGAGTCCAGAACGCTAAAATAGCTAATCGCTATTCAACTGCTCTGATTCCCCATCGCTAACCGCTCCTTCAAGCCCGCAAATGGCAAATATCTAACCACAAGTTGGTACCAAGGAGGTCTCGCAAAGGGCTTAATGACAAATCTGAGCACTTTAAAAGCAAAGAAAAAAACAATACTGTACTTGTATTAAGAGTGAAAGTGATGGTAGGTCTTAGAATTAATAGCACAACATTCTCTAATACTTATTTTCATGTTCAATCTTTGAGTTATATCGATCACGGCAATCAATGTGAAGACCTACGGGCTTCAACCTAGGTCTTTGAAAAAATGGAGGTTGGATTTCAAAGTCCCATGGGCTTGGAGGTTGAAGCCCGTAGGACTTTGAAAAATGGAGGTTGGATTTCAAAGTCCTACGGCTGTCACTTAAGAGTTACGGGCTTGGAAGCTGGTCATGATGACAATCTCTGTTTCCATTGACTGTTTCTGCATCAGGAGATACAGGCTTGCTCCCGTAACATGTTCATGATACATACGACCGCAATGGTTTCCGATTTTCGCTATCGCCCCCTAACTTGCAGCCACGGCCAATTGAATAGCACCTTAACATGAGCCCGCAGTGGGCCCGCAAATGTAAGTCTTACATTAGGTCATTTATGATGCCTCAATTGAATGAGGCTCAAAATGTTTCTGTAGTTTAATTAGCTTTGAACTTGTTTTGTATGACTGTCACATTCAGAGATACAACTCAGTAGTGTATAAGTGTTGGGCTGAAGAAACTCTGTACAAAATAACTTTTAAAAAGTAATAAAAAATGTGTTAAGCTAGCAATGGTTAGTAAAGGGAAGGAGTACCAGTCACCAACATGAATTCCTAATATGTATCTGCTAAAAAATAATACCCTTTAGTCCTTGGTGGGACTAGCCCATTAAAAGATTATTTGCTATAACACTTGAACATTTATTTTGGTGCCAAACTGCTCCCTAAGGGAGTAATTTAAATGATAAGACAATCTTCCTGCTGCAAATTGCCCCTTTCCCTAGGGACTAATTGCCTTCCTTAATTACCTTGTTAACATTTTACAGTTATAGAGCTCCAGCAGGAGGCAGATGATTCTGTACGAGAAGTTCTGCAGAGCTCAAACACCTTTTATCCAAAAGACCAAGCTGGAATGAGGATACAGTATTAAAATGGTTCCCTATCTTAAATATAATCCTGCAGTATGTGTGTCAAAGATATTAGTGATGTATTTCTGCATCAAAAGTCTGAATTAAGCAGTAGTTCAAAGACTCAATCAGCAGTTTAATTAGCATGTGTGTGACTTCTAGCATATGATGCACTTCACACGGAGACTGTATGATAATAAAAGTTATCACAAAACAAAGTGAGGTGTTGGATTCACGTCATAACTAATATTTGAGACAGTGCTTTATATGAAATGTATTTTATTAGTTTCAGATATTTTTGTTGTCTTTTACATTGAATCACTATGTGTAAAGTCTGAGCTTCTCAAGCAAGGTTATCCAAATCCAGTCCTCGAGGGCTGATATCATGAAGGATTTTATGGATATCTTGTGTAAGTATAGGTCGTCAGCGACTGGCTCAGTCATTATTTAGTTATGATCAAATATTATAGTTGTCAAACTACGAGACGTCGTCACACTTTGCGCGGTGTGTACTACTTAGGCGATGAGCCGTTATCTAGGAGCACTTAGGTGATGAGCGCCTTTGGAGCTCCTCGCGTAGCGAGGTGAGCCGTTAGGTCATTAAAACTTGCAGCACAAAGGCAATGAGCGCCGAAGGAGCGCCGATCACACATTGAAACATGCAAACACTTAGTCAACGCAGGATCGCCTTACGCTGCAAACAGTTGACCATCGCGGGACTCCGAAAAAAAACAGAGATACGAAAAATACGAACTTAACGGCTGAACCGCGCAAACCAAAAAACACACACACAAAAAAAACAAAATACAACAAAAACATCACACACAGCACGAGGGAACAGCCAGGACCAAAGCAAGAAAAAAAAGGGCACCAAAAAAAATTAAAACAAGGCTACACGCCCCTGGACCACGCTAAACACTGCCAACCGTGTAGCACACAGGAATGTATGAGGTACAAAATACACTATTACAAAGGGGGAAAAAATACGAGTTACGTAAAATACGAAGTTAAAGACCGAACCGAGCAAACCAAAAAACACAAAAAATACCCCCAAAAATAATACAAAAACATCACACATAGCACGGAGGAACAGCCAGGACATCTGGGAGTGAGGTGGAACGCGAATTTAACTCGATTTGGGCAAGTTTCGCCACACAAGTGAAAAAATAAAAAATAAATAAAAACAAGGCTACACGACCCCGGACTGCGCAAAACGCTGCCAACCGCGTAGCACTTTCACACAGGAATGTACGAAGTACAAAATACACTATTACAAAGGACGGAACATGCTCGCGAGCCGCGTAGCACATAGACAAATGACCCCATTTTACAACACTAACTTGCAACTAATAACATTACGAATATAAAAGGGCGCACGCAGCCTATTTGTAGTGCACAGTTGGGACATTGCTGACACTTTCTCCTCAGGGCAGCAATAGTCCAAATGTACATTGTATGCTGCCGGACAATTAAAACAGATTGTTAGCTCTTCAGGCTTTTGATTGATGGTTATATTAATTAGAAATCAGTTAAATATATTAATTTATTAATTAACAAATTAATTAATTAATAGTTAACAAAATATAGATATGATGAGCGACAAAGGTGCTCAGGTGAGCAAAAGTACACAAGAGGAGAGGCTCGCAAAGAGCACCAAAGGCTCGCAATGAGTGCCGAAGGTCCTCATAGTAGAAAAAGCTTTACATTGTGTGGCAAACATTTTATTGCCCCGTCATTTTTGACGGGCAACTTGGTAGTTTGTCATATTCTGTAAAATGTGTGTGTGTGTTTTGTGTTTTTGCCCATCTTAAAGTATATATTCGCTTGCGTGCATATTTATAAGAACTCGTTTTTTTCTGTCAGTTTTTTTGTTAAACTGGGTTTTTGGAGGTGAGAATGTATTAATGTATATGTTTTTGATTGATCCTGATGATGTGAATCTTTGTATGAATGTGTGTTTGTGTGCTTGATTGCATGGTTGTGAGTTTGTGTATGTTTCTATGCTTTTTGTTTGTGAGAATATGAGTGTGTGTGTGTTTTATGTGAGTCTGGGCAAAGCTTGGTGTGTGTCACTGTGTTTGTGAAAATGCATATTTACCAGCAAGCCTTATGTGACTTCGGGGAAAGCCAGAGAATATTGGATCCAACCTTTATCAAAATGTTGTAGCTTTCCAAAGTGTATCAGCTTTGCTCCTGATTATTAAACTTCTTTAAGAATGGCACCATGTTACTTCTTGTTAAAGGGCCAAGTGTAATAGCCAGGAAAAGAGTTGTGGCTATCTAATTCACCACTTGTTAGTTCAAGAAATGTGTGTTTTTAGAGTCAACAAAAAAGCCATCTGTAAATAAAAAGTTTTTTTAAATTAATGTTAACCCGCCTTAAGTGTTGGGTCTGTCCTCACCTTCCTACCTTTACACAATATACCTTGTCTGGAAGCAGTTTCATTATTCAGGAGTTGTAATTTTGGTGTTTCTTTTCATCTGATGTGATTGTTCATTAACGATTGTTTGGAAAATCAGGCAACAAAAGTAATATTGATATCACTAATAACAACATGTGGCAGAATAGTCACACGTGACTAATTATTTCAGTTTTACAAATGTTTTCAAAAGTTGAAAAGCCTTTATTGTATTACAATAATTACTGTATATTTTATGGGCCTTGATTGAGATGATTTCCCAACAAGAAAGGGCCTTGTAGACATTTTTATTCAGATTTCCATTATTCCTATTGAAAACTTTAAAACTAAGAATTGCCACATTTCAATTAAAGTACATTCACACAATGAAAAATATTTGAAAACTTTAAGTCTAACTAAGGGATCCATGATATATTTATGGAAGTTGTATGTGTGAGAGGGAGTTTACATTTCTGGAGAGCTACATTGAATGATGCAAGGGGTCTACTCCTGGGCCAGTGTGAAGGAAGGGGTATGGTGACAATTTCACTCCTTTCCAGTTATCCAACAGAAGCTCTGATCTCCTCCCTTATCATCCATCCATTGTTAACTACAAAGCCATCACCATATAGCTCTTAGGATGTGATGTAACAAACACAAAATTGATTCCTCTGCTCATAAACAGAGTCTTCAAAAATTTAAATTTTCCCATAAAAATGTTTTATTCCATGTCTTATACAGCTGCTAATATTGTCAGATGGGTACATACAAGTATCTTTGTCGGGGTCCTTTAAAGCAGATGCAATCCTTCTCCCCAAAAAATGTCATCCACTATTTGAAGTAGCAGGTGACCTGTACAAAAATTATGGCACCCATTATAGAAAAAGTGTACAAAAAAGTTAATAAATTAAATGTTATATTTATTTAAAAAAACTGTTTTGACAATTTTCAAGTGAGAAAATGGGGCAAGAGAGACAAGGGAGCTACCATTAAATGGCAAGCAAACAGTTTGCTGTTCTTGGCTCATTAATCTATAATCTTCCTACACCCACAACTGCTGTGTCCCGACTTAAATGCAGGATTAAACATTTTTACCCATACGCAGCACTTCTAAATCCATCCAGTACCAGAGTAAAAAATAAATGGATGATGGGGTATTTCTGTAGTTAGAAGTTCAAGGAGGGGCGCAGGAGGAGTAAACAGACAGAAGCTAAGAGCTTTTGTTTGATAATTGAATCAGATTGAGATTGACTCCTCAACACATCCCCCCTCACTGGCCTAGAAGCAGACAACTTGCACCATTCAATGCAACCATAGCTCTCCAGAAATGTGAATGCCCCTCTCACAGACACACAATTCCATGGATCTCTTCAGGGTCCTGAAGATGCAACAAAATTATATATTTTGTCTAATTAAAAACTTGTTCTATAACCTTTTTCCTGATTAATTATGCTCTTAGACTTAAAGTTTTCAAACATATATTTTGTCTCATTCTGCACTGGTCCTTTAACACATAGGCATCCAGCACAAGTTTAGTGCTAAAATCTGTTTTGCGTTAAGCCTGTCCTTGCTTTTCTGTACTGTGACATTCTGCTATATCAAGAGACAACATGCAGCGCTAATCCTCACTGCATTTCCCAGAAAGTCTTTCTGCCTATATCTGTATCAAAGTCTCACAGCTGCTGAACTGATTACACCAAAAGGATTATTTTGCATGATAAGTCTGGTGTTGTTTGCAGACCATCAGGCTTACAATGAATTTCAGTACAACTTGGACAAAGATCAATGAAGGAAATTCCATTGCTGCTGTTAAACATTTAATTTGGTGTTATTAGTAAAGGCTTCCTTAGTGTAGATTGCGGTTGTTAAAATTCAATATATCGTATCCTACAAAGTTGTATCTAGTGCAGTGATTCTCAAAAGCTGGTCCAGTGCCACTCCCTGAGACCTTATCTGCTGGTGCACAGGGATGAGGACAATCTAACACTTCAAGAGATGGAAGGAAAGATATTTTCCTGTGACGTTCTTTAGCATCACCATTAGTCAGAGTTGTAGATATATTATGAGTAGCTAAACTATAGTCTATTCAAATCAGTGCAAAGATAGTATTACAATTATAGTAAAGGTGCTTGACACCAACTTGCAATTGTGAACTCACTTGTATACTTGTATACTCAAACTTAAATCTTTATTGATACATATAACAATGCCATTTATTTAAAAATATTGGACTTTACCCAGCATAGAATTTACTTTAATAATGGGTCTTTAGAACCAGTAAAGATCTACAAAATATAATCTAAGAATTGTTTTGGGTCTTCTTGTTCACAAAAACTTCCTTTATAATGTCTTAAATCCCAGTACTTTCATATATTAGAGTGTTAAAAAAAAAAATTCTACTGATTTACCGAAATTCTTGTTTGTTTCAACTATTTTCTTAAAAGACCTCACGTTTCTTCAAATAAACCTCAGATATCCTTTATACACAAAGGATACATGTAAAACATTCAATGTTTCATACTGAATGGTCTCATCAATATTTCCATAGACTTTTTTTAGTGAGTACCTAAATATTTTGTTTTCTAATATAATAAATTCCAGTAAAAATGTACAATAGTAAGAGCAGGCCTATGACCTCAAATGGTCTTCCTGCCTGGAAGTCTCACCAACTGATACTCCAAATCTTACTTGAAATACTATCATAAGATAGAAGGAAACAGAGAACCTATTGCAATCATTCTTTCATCTTTTGAAAAAACAACATAACTAGTCAGCAAAAGGACAAATATATTTTTGGCTCCCATTGTGTATCTGAGATTAGAAACCACTTTTATAATGGTAGGTAAGTTCACACATGTTTAAAAACAACATCTACATATGTACATTGTGACATATGGGATACCTAAATATAAGTATTACTAAAGTCTGGTTTTATAAACCCTCTTAAGCCATAGGTTTCATATATATTGTTCTTGCTCATTACTGAATTCCCCTATAATTGCTATATACATATGTACAAACATTATTGAATAAAATGAGAAGTGATGCTGTATTGCATCTTCTCATAGGCCACAACATCCTATATAGTCATTGTAACTAACGACTAATGATACCCATAATTAGGATGTCTCATAATTGATTCTAACTAACAGCTCAATTTGTAATTCCCTTTATCAATTAGAAAAGAACACCTAACGCCTTTCTCAAAGATTGATGCTATAATGGTTCTAAAGACCCAGTATTCAAATTAATTCTATGCTGGGTAATGTCTAACATTTTTAAATAAGCGGTATTGTTATATGGTATCAATAAAGATTTATGTTTCAAGTCAGTTCTTAGATATTCACATCAGTGCAAAGATAGAGGAATCTTCAGTAAGTCACATGAAGTATCATCCTACTAAACATGTCCTGGATCTCACAGCCGATCCCCATGAGCACTGCATGGTGACCAGCCATTCCCTATACTAAAATAATATGAGAACCACTTCTGTAGTGTAAACTGCAGCTGTTGAAACTGCAGTTGGTGTAACATTGAAGGTTTCCCAAATGTAAAGTGTTTGTATAGATCCTTCAGCTAGGACCTTATAAAATAACTATTTTTACAAAGTGATAACAAGGTCGTCATTCTTTTCCAGGAGATGTCCACATTGGGATGGTGGACAGAAACGGCCAACTGGAAGTAGAGGTGATCCAAGCCAGAGGTCTGACACCCAAGCCAGGGTCCAAATCTATCCCAGGTACGTGAAATTACACTGGTACCAGATAAATTTCAACCTTTGAATATATCATTATTTAGTTATCTGTTATTTGTCTTGAAAACTTAAAATAATTAATTTACGATGTGCACCATTTATATCTTTAACAATGCTTATGTATATAACAACTGTATAATCCTTGTGTGTTCTTTTAGTTTTTCTCTTTTTTCTTATATCAATAACAACATGCCTTTCTTCCTGCTTCTGTTTCTCCTGTCACTCATTCTCTTTGGTCTCTCTTTTTCTCTTATCCCTTACATACAGCTCCGTACATTAAAGTCTACCTGATAGAAAATGGAGCCTGTCTCGCCAAGAAGAAGACCAGGACTGCCAAGAAAACCTGGGACCCGGTTTATCAGCAGGCTCTTCTGTTTGAAGAAGGACACCAAGGAAAGGTGTTACAGGTGAGAAGTAGGAGGGTCCTGCAAGTTTGTTGTGTCTGAGCATAGACCAGCAAATGAGAACTCACAGTTTTAACAGTGCACTCTTTTCTGTTTTTGCAGGTGATAGTTTGGGGAGACTATGGCCGGATGGACCATAAATGCTTCATGGGGATGGCACAGATTCTTCTAGAGGAGCTCGACTTGAGTGCTTGTGTCACAGGCTGGTATAAACTTTTCCCCACCTCCTCACTGGCAGACTCCAGCATTGCTCCCCTCACACGTCGACTCTCCCAGTCCTCACTGGAGAGCTCTACCAGCCCATCCTGCACTTAACAAGTGGAGGAGCTCATCTTTTTCCATCCTATCCTGTTTCTCCTACAGCACAGAAGGCCACCTTTCCCTTCCACATCCCTCCTGCATCCTACAAACTGGGTTCAACTCACAAAGTGACCATCTGGAGCTGCAGGAGGAGAGCAAAGAATTGGGATGGGTGGAGTCCACTTGGCATTAAATATTAGTATGCCAATTAAACCCCACTGCAAAAAGAAAAAAAAAGAAAAAATGCAACAAAACAGAGACTGTTAGAACAAACCAAACCACAACATTCCAAGCAGAAACGAACCAGAGAAGTGGCTCCATGTCTCAAATCCCACACAGGAGCTGTTTATATTAGCTGTTTTATATGAGGCTGGAATGTATGATCCAGGTGTTTTTTTCCAGCACTCAAAAGTTTTAAGGACATTCATTATTCTGGTAAAAAGGGAAAAAGCACACCTCCTAAATACAAAATAGCACACAGATGCCAGCTCTTTCTAAATTCCTGACTTTCAGTTAATCCCTGCAATTGTTGGTGCCTTCTTGCTTTGTCACCAAAACGATTAATATTTTTAGGTGCCCTAATTGTGCACATGTTACCAGATTACTCCTGATCTAACCCCCTCCTTCAACCCTCACTTCCCCTTTAGATGTTGAAAAGAAAGCTGGATTTTACATAGTTGGCAGCTGTTGGACATTGTATATCTTGTAGGAAACTATATACATACTATATATAGATATATATATATATATACTCATGTGTATATATATGTATACACAGTCATTTACACATATCTATACAACAGAATGCTATTTTTTTCAGGTATTCAATATTTTTATTTTAAATTCTGTTTAAAAGGAATGTAGCATTTTCAACGTGCAATTTTATTTCTGACGGGTAAAAAAAGTCACGGGAAAAGAAATATGGAATTTCTCTTACCTCTACTTTTTTTTGCAGCACAAATAAAGCAATCTTGTTTTGGATATATACATATTACTGCATGTAGCTCTCCTCGTGATTACAGAATGCATCCAAACTCCCCCCCGTTTCTTTAAGTGCATTAAGGAATTAGTGCTGCATCAGACTTTTAAACACTTTTGGTGCCAGAAGGGATTTGCAATGTTTTTCTTTTGTGGTTGTTACACACTTCCCCAGCACAGAAACCGTCAATCAATGTTTTTTTTTGCACAGCAATGGCATGCCTTAAAAAAAGGCTAAGTGCAAAATGCCCTGTAGGAATGAAGAATTTATGTGCCAATGGCAGGCAGCTATTGCGTTAAATTATGGCAATGGCAATATCTACCTGCTAAGGAATGTTTGGTCAAGTGTTTGAATGAACCCTTGACATGCAAGATCACTGCAACTTCCAGTTTATACTTCCCCTTTGTTTTTTCTTTTTCTTAATGATGGTGGGAAGTGGCTGCAACTGTCAATGGGCAGATAGAGATGTCACAATACCAAGTTGGGTCCCAGAGTCCAAGAGCATACATGTAGCATCTATGAGTTACAAGGAATATTTTTCTAATGGACGTGTCTACGGTAACAACTCAGGGCTGCAACCTCTATAGGATTTAAGGATGGATGGAGATGTAGATGAGAGAAGAATGTCACTTCTCGTTCTGGCCTCAGCATACAGACCGGAGGATTCCTCTTCTACACAAGCCCTGACACATTGCAGAGAAATTACTGTGAAAAGGAATTGACCCTCCACGATTTTCACTAAGAAGATACATAGTTCAACCTATCCTTCCTTTACAAAAGCAATATGCAGGGCTGAAGAGGAACCTACAGAGTTCACAGGGTCAAGTCATGTATTCACCAGAATGCAGAGGACAAAGTTTGCGTAGTGGAATATAAATAACATCTCACAGTAACAATGCCTGGACAGCAGTACAAAGTATGTATAATTGCAACTGTCAACTTCTGGAAGGTGAATTCTGGCTTCAAGTACTGAACCCCATATCTTTCTTCCTCCATTTAAAAACCAAAGCAGAAACCAGTAGAGTAGGGGAGAACATTGTCAGTGTACAACCATTAATGGGCTTTAGTTAAAGCCACACCACTAGTTCTGTGTATTTGTATTTACTGTATGCTTAATGGGCCAGTGTGGAAAGAGAAAGTTACCAGGTTGTGTTGCTTTGTAAGGGATCAATGTGTTGCATGTTGGGTCTTTAAAGCACAAACTATTTTTAGAATTATTTTATTAAAGGGAATCAAACAAAATTATAATGTTACTTTACTATTAACATGGCCTTTTAGATGTTCTGTGATCCAGTTTATTTTAGTTTACTTAAAGTGAGATGACTTTTCCAGCCACATTGTGTTGTCTTAAGCATATTGTTGATTCTCTGAGAAGAAGAACATGGCGTGATAAGTGTTCAGATGTTACCAGACATACACTGCTCTTCAAGTTTCCATTTCAAGTTGTAGATGACCAATCACTGCACTTAAGATCAAAAATATCAGTTTAACTTCAAAGAACACAATGTTATACTGGTGCCATGACAATATGAACAGAGCTTGTCTGATCTGAAAACATTCATACAAGACCCTCAGACACAGGAAAACAATTTGTTATGGGATATAGCCACACACAATGCTTAGAAAATTGTCATTAACAAGTGAAACACAAGGGAAGTGCTATGTTTAAAAGTAAAGTAACTATATTTATAAAAACAAAAACAATATGGACTCTCTTTTTACATAACTGGTTATATAGATATTTATATTTATATTTACTGTTAAAGGGAAAGTAAAAAAAAATATGGCCTCCAGGGTTTTCATACAGGAGGCTGCCATGTTGTTCTACTGTTCTAGAACCGACGCAACTTACAGTAACTTGCTCTTTCTCTGACCAGTACTAATACACATTTTTTTCTTTCTCTGTACCTCACCCATAAATGCTCTGTATGATTATATTTCACAAATTAACTAAACGTGGCATAGTTTTCCCACAAGCTTAAAGTCAGATTGCTTAGTACTTACCCTGCCACTTGAATATTTTTGTGTCCCTCTAATAGTGTTACACAAGATAATGCTGCACAGACCTCAGAGCAAATTAGTCGCTTCTATTTCATGTATATGCAGGAACCTTGATAGTGCAAAGTGATACTCTGTATCATCCTATGGTACATTCCAGGGAATATCATGCTTTTGTGCTTGCGCTTGATTCTATTCAGTGTTTAGCAAAGTTTGCTGTGTAATAGTTATGTACCTTGTCTCATCACAACTTGATTTAAATGTATATTACTATCCCTTAAAATCCTAAACACATTTAGGTATTATAATTCCAAAAAGTGTCCCAGTCTCAGTCATACATAAATGTTTGTCACTAAAATATTCAAATGTATTTGGTATTTTCTGAAGCTTTATAGGTACTGACTCAACACATTATAGTGTCCAATGGTTTTTACGTATGTATCAAAGACTTGCATTTCGATTACAACCATTGGACACTCATTGTAGTGTCCAATGGTTTTTACAAACATATTATAGACTTGCATTTCAAATACAGTTCAACTCATTGTAGTGTCCAATGGTTTTTAGATACATATTAGAGACTTGCATTTCGATTGCAGTTCAACTCATTGTAGTGTCCAATGGTTTTTACATACATATTATAGACTTGCATTTCAAATACAGTTCAACTCATTGTAGTGTCCAATGGTTTTTATGTACGTATCATAGACTTGCATTTCAATTTTCAATTACAGTCATACATAAGAATGCTGGATTTTCTTTTGTTTTAAATTAAATTTTCAGAAATATGTGGAAAATGATACCAAGGTGGAAAAAAGAGGTTCCCACAAAAAAAAAATCTAGAGAGACTGGTTAGCAAGTAACAGCAATGTTTTCCAAATCAAACATAGTGGGTTCAAAAGATGTTTTTGTTGGGTCCAAAAGTCAAACATTTCAGTGTATTTTAAAATATATTTTGTGACTGAAGACAAAGATTGGAGCTACAGGAAACAACAAATACATTTGAAAAACTATGATAAAGGGAAACACAACAGAGACCTAGGAGCTAATTTTTTGGTTTTGCATTTCTTTATAACCGATTACAATTGCGTGATGGGGAACTTGTAAGTGTTTTCCTTTCATACTGAGGAATACTAATATGAAGGGAATAATACTCACTACACATGACATCTCATTGCAGATTTATAAACACAGCCCTATAACATGATTACATACACAAATGTATTTTGTGTATATGAGTCCTTTTAATAGTACAGTCCCAGGCTCCCTCGTCTTAGAATTTTTATGATCAAGAATAATATAATATCAGTTTGTATGGCCAAGTTAGAAACCTGTTAGCAGTCATATTGTTCTAACTCACCAGTTATAGAGCTATGACAACCTTATAAAAGTTTTGATAAAAGAGTATGTTAACAAAAGTAAGATAGCTCGACACATTTTATATGTATCTACAGCTTCTCTGTAATACAAGCATCCTCATGAGTTTTTATGCTGACTGAAATATGAAGGTTTCTATGCACAGCAGAACAGGACGCTCTGTTTAATTCAGGACTTTATTTAGAAGCTGCAACCCTCTCTAGTGAACACTTTAACAAGGTTTTTTCCCCTTAAGCTATAACATTAATGACCTATTTTTTTCTGTAAATGAATGCAATCTTGAAGCATCAACTCAACCTTTTATATTTTTACAAAATCTGAAATATGTCTCATGGTGCTGAACAGTGCAATTTTTGTCTCTTGGGACTTCTTGGTTCCTAAAATACTTTTTTAGGTGCTGGGATTTCTACAATAGTTATAAAAGCTGTTATTCAAGCATTACTTTCATGAACCAATAAAAAGTTGTCATGCCATCACATGGCACGCTAATAGCGTGTGGTAATTACTACAGAACACAAAATGGCAGCTATATATCTGAAGGAAGTGCTGTATTCTATTGGTTTGTGCAAAGAAGCTTTAGACAGCAGCATACCTCCCAACTGTCCCTCAACGCAATTCCTCTGTTCAGGGAAAATCACTCTTTTAGCATCCTAAATTTCCCTTTTTTTAATGGAAGTACCACAATTTAGGAAAAAACACACTGTTTTCCAGCCATGATCATGCCCCATTGTCTCTGGTTCCTCTTGTTTTATCTCAAATTCAAGGACAAAGATAAGCCTAAAGTGACCTATGGTGTTACTTCTAGACAATATCAGCCTTATTAAATTGTGATTCGGTCAGTTAAACAGAGCTCTATTTAAGCACATTTTTACAGAAGTTTTTAGTTAGTGAACTACTATTCAAAAGTAAGGTTTTCACTAACTAAAAGCTTCTGTAAATAGAATATGCTGTGTGCTTATATAGAGCCCTATTCAATGGGCCAAATCGCAATTTAATGAGGCTGTATATATCTGTATGAAGCAACTTGCGCATATTAATTGTGCGTATTTCTAAAACTTAGTTCACTCGTGCAGAGTTGACAATAAAACTACCAAAAAGTACATATTTTTTTCAAGAATATGTGTCCCTCTGTAATAATTTGAAATGTAGGTAGGTGTGCAGCTCTTTTTTTTTATTAAGCAGGCAAAATCGCATAGCCTAAAAAAAGAAAACAGCTCTGTAACTAAGCGGTTTCCAAAAATAAGTATACAACTGCACTGTGCATCATAATTAACTGCATAAAAAAAAAAAAGGTAAAGCACAATAAAAATCATGCTTTTAGGCAAAATAATATTAAATTATGTTTATTTCCTACTTAAAACCATATACTGGCTCTGTGGACTATCTTTAGTCTGACTTTAAAAGAGTTAGTTGTACCGTGTCCTCTCAATCTTGTTTCTGCTTAGCCAGACTGTCCTAGTGGGACCATCTCAAGATAGATTAGGGTATTACAGGTGCGGATTTGGAGGTCTGGGCACCGCCACAGCAGGGCCCTGGCTCGGCCTTGTTCAGGTTACAGACGCACATTGTTTCAGTGCTCATTAAGGTGTCCGTGAGGAGTTAGTAATGCCTTGTTTTTAAGTTTATGCAATTATATTTGCATTGAGGGAAGAGAAAGTTACTGATGCCCATCGCTCCTCACAGGTGCCTGGGAAAATCCAAGGTATTCAGCAGAAATGGAAGTTAGTTGTGTTTTTTTCACTTTGTCAGCAGAAGAATGGGAGGGAAAGGACGAAAGAGAAAATGTGAGCGGAGGATAGTCCACAAAAGATGAGATAGTTATGTGTGGATGGAACTTTTTACGCCTGCCAATAATGTTTTCTAATGGTGCCTGCAAATTTGTGGTACACCTAAAAAACAGGTTCTAATGAGATTAGAACATAATGTTAGTGAAAACAGGGTTATTGCATTGACCTCTGATCTCTTCTTTATGAATTAATTATGAAATCTTAGTAGTCTCAAAAATATTCACTATACATAATTCTATTTTTCTTTATTCAAAATTAAGTTTTCCATTATGTTTATATTATTATATTTTGTTTACTATTTATTGGGACCATTTTCATAAATTCATAAATGCTTAATAGTTGTTATAGCTTAGAAAAACAAAATAATAAAATAATAATTCTGGGATTTGGGAATAACCTTAAATGACAAGAACTTTCTTTTGTGCAAAAGAGAACTTTTAAGAAAAATTTGCATTTCCAGGAGAGATGATACACATTATAAATCACTATACACACCCTGCTGCCTTACACAATTTAAATGTATACTATGTGAAATATAGAGAATATACTGCTACAACCTCTTGTTTGTTATTAGATGCCCTAGGAAAGGGTAGATTCAGTTACTAGGTTTCAATCAAACCTCTCTTTATGATATTATGGTACAGTTTTTTTTTTCCTAAAGCACACCAGCAGTTTGCACAGACCTGTACGTTGAATAAATAGTGTCAATAAGCACAGGTAGTTAATTAAAGGGCTCATTGGAAGCTTTTTCAGACAGGGAAGGGGAAAAACACATATGGGGGTGAACTAAAGGAGTGCTGCACTTTAAATACTGAACCAATGCACACAGTGCACTGTGGTAATATTTTAAAGCACAGAGACCTAAATAAATTGATGGAGGTTTCTGTCATTGTGAAGAAACATATTAGATGTTTTGTGACTCTTTATTACACCCCCATAATATAGTGTCTGTGCAACAGCATTAAAAACATTAAAGGTACACTGATCGATTTAATTGCAAGACCATTCCTAAACCAATGAAAATAAGTGAAGATAGTTAAAATGGACTCTGTATGAAAAAGGATATGCTCTCCTACTGTAGAGAACAGGCTACCGGCCGTATAGGAAGTTTATGAGGGCTACATGAGGCCCCATGACAGTTGTGACTCAATACTGATCTTATAGGCTGCAGTATCTGTTTTCTAAGGCTAAGGGAGCTTATTTGTATTCAGATGTCCACAAAAAATAGCTATGGCAGATCTTTTGTCACCTTGGTGAACCATAGCTAATCATATATCATGTCTTCTCTACAGGAAAGAAGATTCTACACATCTAGGAATGTGTCAGTGCCAATAGATGGCACTTTGTACACAGCCTTACAATGTCAGTGTTCCTTTAAGTAATACTAATGTATTTTGCCAAAACAGGCCTAAATGAGATTCACCAACATTATAGACCAGAGCCTTAAAAGCAGTAGTTATAGCAGAGGTGTATAGCATGCATCTTGCAAGCGGTATATAAATTATCAAGCTGAAAAAAAAAAATATATCAGTGTCTACATATATATTTATAATACCCCTAAATATAGTATGAGCAGGATTAACATAATCAAATGTAGTAAATATTCTAATATTAAAAATGATCACAACTATGAGTAAAATTGGCTGCTTCTTACTTATCAAAGTGCCCTCCCCTTCTGGCTCACTGTTGAATGTTTGTATTGCTTTAATGCTCTGATGTGGTATCATAAGGTTTGATACCTGCTTCTATTTGTAAGGCTTTATGTATGGCAAAATTTATATATATATATATGATACATATAAACAAGGCCAAGTATGTGATGGGTATTGTTTGTTTTACAACAGACGTATGGAAAATCAAATTTGTTGAAATCTTTTCCTTGCCAGTGGGAAGAGAACCTGTCATAATTATTCCCACTGGCAGGGAAAATGTTAAAAAAGGGAAACCTGCATTTTCTACCTGTGTACTGCAATGTTTTATAGATGTGGTCTTTCATGTAAAATTCTAGTATTTTTGTGGTTTTTATGCAGCAGGACTGAGGACTATTAAAAAATGCACGATTCTTTTTTGTAAAATATTCTTGAAGATTTTTGAAAGGAAGTTTAAAAAAATATGTGAGCACATTTGGACGTTCAGCTTGTAACGCATGTATTCTGGCAACCAGAGATTAATAAAGTTAAAATAAATAACTTGTTTCCTGTGAATTTTGGGGAGCGTGAAATAGAACAGGTAAGCATAAAAAGTGATATGTATAACAAGTGATATGTATCAATCCTTCGTTCAAGGTCATTTATTTGGTTGAAGGATCCCAAGCATCTCTCCCTTCTCCAAAACCAGAATGGTCAAAGCATAGTCACAAAATGTCAGAGACATTATACACTGTTTCTTAACAGAACAAATTAAAGTGGGATTATATTGTATTTGAGCTTGAGGAAAATACATAAAAGTCTAATTTATTTACATTATTTTTTTCCATATCTCTTGTGTTGATCAAAAGAAAGGAGGACAAAACATCATAGGAAAACTAGGTTTATTTACATAACCTTGGATGCTGTTTCAGCAAAAATCTGTAAAATCCCTTTTCAAGTTATCAATCACAATCACCATTAACAGTGTGTCCTATAATTTGACTGCCAAAACTGTTAAGACCACTACTCAGACTATAGTCATCAACCCTGGATTTAATTCACCAGATCAGACATTTACTTTGCTCCTAAAAGTACTACACTTCGTCAGGACCCAATTTGTGACAGATTGGGGTAAACTCTTTGTCCATTACATGGGGTTTCTTTCCACACCTCATTGGCTGGAGCAGACAGCAGAATTTCAATAGCTTTTCAGTAGATCAAGCAGCATGGACATTTCAGCAACCATTAAAAAAAAGAACATAGTTCTACCACTTACTGTATGTCTTAACCAGAACATCTCTTTATTGAACAAGGTTCAGCATATTTGTAAGGGAAATACAATGGTAACTAAACAAATTAACAAAAAGTAATTAAACAGTGATGTTATTAAACAATATTACTTGGTAACATAATTAAGAACAGTAGATTGTAAGTCAAACTTAACGTAATTACTTAGAGCTGTTGCAAAATATGTGACTGGCTAGTAAGCTGGTTGTTTGTATCTCTCCACAGGAGACTTTCAATGATAAATTGTCCCATTTGAAGCATTGTGCTTCACAAAGGACCTCTTAAATCTGCTTTTACAAACAATAATTTGATTACACCGCGATCGAACAAATCAGTATCTCATGTTTCTACCATTCCTTGACAAGCATTCCACTTTCAGAAGTCCCAGAGCTGGACAAGACTGGGGAAGGGCAGCCCCCAATTAACCCTCCTGAGTCCCAATCAGTGTATCTAGCTGGTGCCTGAGCCAAGCCCAATTTTTTATGTCTTTAGCTGGGTCATCAAGGGGTCACAGAGACTGAGGAAGAATAGATCACCCCAACAAGTCATGGGCTATAGCTTTGCACATTAGGCATGAAACACCATGAAGACTACTCAAACTCTGCTGGTACAGACACAAATAGATCCTTCCCTAGGCCCCCTAATAGTACAATGCAGAGCAGCTCCAACAGAGACATTGATGGGTTCCCTGCCAGCACAATCTCCTGGGTTTAGGGGTCAGGATTAGTGCTTGACACAACACAAGACCAGCTTGACCAACACACTCCAGAACTTTCACCGGTTAAGTCCTCATGTCAGATAGGTAAGTCTATCTTCAGTGAGCATGTGGCAGAGTACCGGTTTTCCGGTAGAGGAATTCTAACTCCACAGAATCTTCCTGAACTAATGAAATACAGCTTACATGCTTCTATTTATTAACCAGAAAATCACACTCAGGGGATAGGTGAACATTTTATAGCAAAGGTAACAATAGGTAATTAAATAGTAGTTGTCCAATTAAAGGCCTGCAGATGTTGGCTTTTTTGTGTTTGGATGCTGGGGAACCCAAGTGTCCACACTTGTAGAGAGCTCCCTGCCAAGTGTATTCAGATGGACTAATCGGGAGGGTGTCTCCTATGTATGGGGAAAGCCACGGGATTACAGTGGCACTAGCAAGTCTAGCCTCTCCTTATCTGGGCCTGGTGGCGCCAGGAAGTAGCAAGGAGTGGAACTGGGAACCAAAGTTCTAGGCACAGAACATTGGGGAACCTGACAAGAGGCAGAGCCCGGGTGAATATACTGGTGTGGACTGCTCGGGATCGCTCCTTAATGGACAGAAGCATAGGTCAGTGGAGCGACCATCCTGAGGTGGGATAGAGGGAGACTGCTGGGGAGGAGAGGTTAGCCGAGGCTGGGGCTGGTTATAAAGTGCTGTGAGGATCACCACATTGAAGAGTATCATTTGTCACAATCATTGCACCTTCCAATGGCACAAGTCAGCTGAGACCTCAAACAGGATTAAGGATTTTGAGGCCAGGTCACTGATCCCTCTGGCAAGAGAGCCCATGAATATTCTGGTGAGTTCTCCCTTGCAGCCAAAAGAAAAGCCATAGTTCTGTAGGGCCAGGTTCCAATTAAGTAGACCCAGCAACTCGGTTCAGCCAGCATAGGGATTGTGGTCATTTAGGTTGGCATGGGCAAAATGATTACATCCCTGCACCAACTGATCTACCAGCCTCTGGAATGTAGAGGGGGCATTTTTTTAACCTGAATGGTATCACTCTGAATTGGTAAAGTCCAAACAGGTATTAAAGGACAATTTCTCCTTGCAGACTCCCCTAGAAGACATCTGCCAATAGCCCTTTGACAAGTCCAGGGTAGTCAGGTAGAAGTCCCACCATAAGCTTTCTAACAATTATTCTACCCAGGGAATGGCATTACACTATCTAACATCTTCTGAATCTCTTTCTGGAAGCTATCTTTATCTAGTTTAGAGACTCAGTTGCAGAAACAGACTCAGTTGCAGAAACAGTTGCTTCAGGGTTTTTTTTTACCTGGGGTGAGGTGGGGTGGGATGAGGATTTCATGCGTGATCAGAGAGGTGTGTGGCCAGGGCAGGTAAAAAATAGCTGGGGTTATCGGGCTAGTACAATCTGGAGTTGTTGTTCCTGTACAGTATTAAGATTAGGAAAGGAGGGGCCTCTATTGCACCATGCACAATTGGGGCAAATAGTTTTGGAGTATCCTTTCCTCTTGGTCCTCAGTGGACGCCTGCTCTATGACGATAACCAGGAGATCCCAGGGCTGGTAAGACTTCAACATAATGACATAGAGAGCTTTTTGTATAATATGTTCCTCATCCAGTCTCACCATTTATGTGGTGTTATTCAATCTTCTGATGATAGCATGGGGTTCCTCCCTGGAGCTTATTTTGGGTGTAGGAGACAAGTACTAGAACTTTTTGACCAGTAAGATTCTCCCTTGTGTGGGTCTTATGGTCATACCAGACTTTCTGTTTGGATTGATACAGGAGCATCTGCCAAGACAGTCAGTATCTGAAAATCAGTACATACAGCACCACAGGTACCTCCTCAATCTGATATTCCCCTTCACAAAGCTCTTGTAGTCACACCCAGTGACCATAAATGATATCCAACTTCCTCACTCATACCTCACTCCAAAGGTCTGAGTTTCAAAAGTGGCTTTGGAAGGGAGCAGATGAAGAAGCAGCGAGGGTAAGCTGCTGCTTGAGGCTCCGGGACATTTAGACATTTAGCTTCCGGGGGTTGGGTGGGGGGTGCATGGAGCTCCCTGCAAGTCTCCCAATATGGGTCAGCTAAGAATCCTGCAGCTTCAGCAGAGTCAGGATGGTGGTCTGAGACCCAGATTCTCATGGCAGAGGGGCACAGCTGGAGGAACTGCATCAGATACCACCTAGATAATTATCATCAAGATGGGTCCTCCAACCTCAGCAGACACTAATCCTCAGGGTGATCCAAGCCTGATATCTATGAGAGACCTCATCAAATATGTTTAGTTCTGCCGGGGGAGGTGGTTCTATTCTAGGATTGTGACTTTCAAACAAGGAGAATTTAAAGCTCCCCTCTGACCTTATCCAATCTATGGAGTGCCTGGACCATTACAGCCTGGTTTGGGGAACTAGTCATCTTGATACCTTGGATTCAGACCATCTCCTGAAGTTGGGTGAGATCATCATACTCCTCCATGGCTTGTACGGAACAGGATGGACAGGCTGATGATCCCACTTCTGCCACCAGTTTGTCATGACACGGGACCAGCTGGACTGGAGCGTTCTGGAACTCCCACCGGCTTGGTCCTCGTGTATACTCAGTGACCATGTGGCAGGATGGGCAGGCTGAGGATCCCACTTCTGCCACCAGTTTGTCATGACACAGGACCAGCTGGACTGGCGCGTTCTGGAACTCCTACCGGCTAGGTCTATGTATATACACAGTGAACATGTGGCAAAGTACCGGCTTTCCTCCTGTAATTACATGGAATTCTAACCCCACATAAACTCCCTGAACTAATAAAATACAGCTCTCATGCTTGTATTCTAAAAAATAAAATCACACTTTATTTTGGGGGATAGTTGAACATTTTATAGGGAAGGGAATAATAGGTAAAACCAACATGATCAAAAAGTGCCCAGTTTAAACATGGCCAACTTGAATTTCTTTCTCTTTGAGTCTGTTCAAATTAGAGGCCTGCAGATGTCAGCTTTTCCTTGACTGGGTGCTGGGAGGGCCAAGTGTCAGAATTGTTTCTCTTCCTATAAGGAAAGAAATGGGGCTATGGAAACACTGGCACATCTAGTCTCTCCTTATCTGAGTGTTATGGGACGTACAGACTGTATGCAGACAAGCTTTGTGTCAGACGAGTAAGTGTATACTCTATGACCATGTGGCAGAGTAATGGTTTTCCTCCCGTAATTAGAGGAGTTCTAACCCCACAGAAGCTCCCTCCACTAGAAGTGCTGCATATGCCTTTTGAAGGTTGATTTCCTGATCCACCACTGTTAACAGATCCTCAAAAACAGCTGTCGTCTCTTGCACTCCCAGGAAGAATTTGTGCTTATCTACAACATTACAGAACTGATCATCAGTATCAAGTCCAACATCAGTATAATACTGAAAGGAAGATCCCAGGAAGCCAATCCCACCTCGTCCATAAATTGAGATAACGAGTCTCCCACTGGACCTCTTCTATTACCAATCACTGCAGGGATTCCTCCATCTATCTCTCAGGAAGCAGACCCATCGTCCTCTTCCTTCACACCAGGAGAGACTGCACCCTGCTGCCATCATTCCTTCTATGGAATCAACATTGTCCAGATTCTCATGGAGCTGAGAGATCTGTGGTCGCAGCATGGTTCCTAGATGAAGTTCCCTTTTTGCCTCCCTTTCTTGGGCTACTTCTAGCATGATCATGATACCGTCTTGTGACTTCATCCTCAACACACTCGACAATCCTTAGTTATCTTGGTTTGTGATGTCAAAGCACAAGTCGTGGATATGCAATCCTGCAGCTGCCACCAAGTATTTGACAGAACAGGATTAACTCTTCATCCGTGCACATGGTTCCTTTCCACACCTCATCAGCTGAAGCAGGCAGCAGGATTTTTGTAGCCTTTTTAGTAAGGCTACAAATAAGTGGTAGAAATAAGTGGCCTTTCAGTAGATCAAACAGCCACAAACAGAGGATGAAAATCCCTGCGACTAGGAAAAGAATAGTTCTACCACTTATTTCTTAACCAGAGGATTTTCTTTACTGAACACGGTACAGCATATTTTTAGTGAACATACAATCATAACTAAAAACATAAAAAAATGATTTGAGCAGTGGTACCATAAAACACTAATACTTGATAATATCATTAAGATCACTAGATCAGAAGACCAAGCGATCATACAGGATATCCCACTGCGAATTACTCAGAGTAGTTGCAAATGATGTGACTGGTAAGTAGCTAGTTGTTTATTTCTCTCCACAGGAGGCCTTCAGTGATAAATTGTCCCATTTGAAGCATTCAAATTCTGTTAGCTTCACAAAGAAACTCGTAGATCTGCTTTTGCAAATAATACTTTGATTACACATCCATACACCAGGTCACACAGTAGACCTTGAAGTAATACAAAACTACTTATAAAAAATACATACCAGTGTCAGTCATATGTATCATGAATATAATCACTATAGCAAGAGGGTACCCACAAACACAATGCACTAAATATTACAGTACAGTGAACCCACAAGCCATTGAATGACACCAAATGATTCATGACAAAGTGGCTTTATCAGTCCTCCAAGAATGGATCAGGGCCAAGGAGGGGCACTCGGCCCAGGTACCGTCTTGTGACTTCATCCTCAACACACTCGACAATCCTTATTTATCTTGGTTTGTGATGTCAAAGCACAAGTCATGGATATGCAATCCTGCAGTTGCCACCAAGTATTTGACAGAACAGGATTAACTCTTCATCCGTGCACAAGGTTCCTTTCCACACCTCATCAGCTGAAGCAGGCAGCAGGATTTTTGTAGCCTTTCAGTAAGGCTACAAATAAGTGGTAGAAATAAGTGGTAGAACTATTCTTTTACTAGTCGCAGGGATTTTCATCCTCTGTTTGTGGCTGTTTGATCTACTGAAAGGCTACAAAAATCCTGCTGCCTGCTTCAGCTGATGAGGCGTGGAAAGGAACCATGTGCACGGATGAAGAGATGGCCAACAACCCACCTGCCCACATTTACCATGTTTCTACATTTATCTTCTGTATTTTGCACTGTTTGTTATTTCAGTATATGTTCCTATTTTGTACAAAGAGATCAACCAATATTTCTGTATCTTGTTTACCCTCTATTGACTGTTTTGTAAACTGAATGTGCCTATCTTCCTAAAAAAATAAGTTGAAAGGAAATTCAGAGTAGTGCAATATTGTTTTAAAATCTGGTACAATATGGGCCCCATTCAATTGCATCCAAACTGAACTTCTGACTGTGGGTCACATTTTTCTAAACATTTAGATTTATTTAATTGCCTCTAACTCGCAATTGCCCTCTCCTCAGGCTCCACATGCAAACCATGTTCTCGTAAGTAGGATTTCAGGGGGAGTGATCATATAACCTGACAATATTTAAGCAAACCTGTAATTTACGTCTTAGACACAGCCAATAGTACATGGGACCATCATCATGGCGTCAGTAAAATCTGGAGTTTATACTTAAACTTCACTCAGAGACTGCAAATTATTAGTGTTGAGAAGTAAATTTAGAGATCGGACTCGCAATTCAGAAATGTAGAAATCAGTAGAAATGATGAAAGCATCTGTTATAGTCCATGCGGGTTCCATGATATGTATTAACCCCTTCAGTCCCAAGATCTATTTCACTTAATTGAATATTTGTGGGTTTGAGACTGTTGTGCAATTAATTATAATGTATTTATATGCCTGACGTGCTTTTAAAGTGCATTAGTGTATTTTTAATTGCTGCTGCAGCTGTGATAAGTGTTTGAAAAATCCCTTGCAAGTCCTATTCAGTACTTGTAATATTTGCATCAGACTTAATTTGCGAACTAGCAATAATATATTATTGATTTGATAGCTTGAATTATTTAGCACTCGTAAATCTTGAGCTGTGCTCAAACCTATGGAGTTCTAAGGCCGTTTTTGCTGCTTTGGCTGGCCTGTAGTGATTGAGGGCGGATAACTCGCAATTAAAATGCAAGTAGCTAAATGTAGCCATTTGAATATCTGTAACACTTATGAGCTGCTTTACAAGTTCAAGAAATTGTGATAGGACCCTAAGTCTTTGACTTACATGGTTTTATTTTAAATTGTCCCAAAAGGGGAACTCACATTTAACTGTGCTACACTGGGCATTAAAAGCAAACATTGGGCTGACCACTCATGGAACCTAAGCCAAACAGGTTCCTTATGGGAGGTTCTCCTGCTTATACTCTGCCTCTGTGTTATGTTCCTAGCTCTCATCCATACCACTCATACATGGTGGTATTATGATGGTTTACTGAAAAGTTTGTTGTATCGAGTTCTATGGCATTAGATCAACTATGTAGGCATTTTTCAAACAAAGTAGAAGTGTTTTGTTCTCTCATCATCATGTTTTTTGTTTGTTTTTAATTATTTAATTGTAAAAATGTTTTATGTATAAGTATAGTGTCAATTCTCAAGGTGACATTATCAGGACAAACAGAGCTGATAAATATCGGTTTTGTTTGATAAACTAGAAGATATGTAATGTTTAAAGATATATATAGACAACAATTATATAAAGTTTGTATCAGATTCAGAATTCAAACATAAACACAAATATGAAGTTTCCTGGTAGTGAGGGGACTATTGCTTTTAATGTTTATGTTAAGGGATTAAACAACCTTATATTTGAATCTGTGCCTCCTTTAAGACTTCCATATTCAATGCAGAGAATCCTTCTTCTTACAGTCAGCAGCAACTTAAACAGATTTCCATGTTTAGAAGAAGTAGGCCCTGAGAATACCCTTTGTTCCAAACTGACTTGGCAGACATATAAATCCCCACACACAACAACTCCATCAGGAACCAGCAAATGCAGACTTTACCTCTGGGGACTTCACCCACTGACAAAGCTGCTTATAACGGTGTAGAAAATGAATAAAAACATTGCGGAGGAAGATGAGAGATTGTGCATTACTTATACAGCCACACTATAATTATACTTTTATCATTTATAAATAAAACACTAGCTTAGAATATTCTAAAGAAATTGTCTCTTGACCACTGTCAGAACATTTGTACGTATAAAATCCAGTCTTACATGGGTATCATAAGCTAATATAATAAACCTATTATATACACTTTCTTTTATATCCATTGAATTAATATTGTATATGCTCTATACATCTCTCTCTCTATATATATATATATATATATATATATATATATATATATACATGCATTTCTTGAATATACTCTGTGTAAAGATGTTTTTTCCAGGTTTTCATTGAAATTGGATTCTTAAGAGTCCTTTGTTCAATATTAGACAAATTATCTAAGTGAATTCCTGAGCTAAAAGGTTAACGTAAAGGTTATGTTTCTTAGAAATGATAGCATACTACTTTTAGTTCCCATAAGTAGGCATCATGTCTTTCCCAGAATATAATTAAGTTTCTTGGTTTATATAACTGACACCCATTATCACTGACCATATCTTATTTATATTTTTTGGTGTTAAGGGGTCATTAGTTGATTTTATTTTAATTCTTAGTGGTAATTTAAGGGTTCAAGAGCACACTCTGGTGTTCTAAAAAATTAATTGACTCTTAAATAATCTTTAAAAAAAATACATACTATTAAGAGTTTAATATTTTGTGAAATCATTAGGATTTCTGATTGGTTGCCAAATACATAGCCTGATTGGAATTTCTGAAATGAAGTTGTGGGTAAAATTGGGAATGGAGGAAGGTCTGAGATGAAGATCTGAGGAAAGGAGAAATGATAGGACAAGAAGACCTAGAGAAGGACACACATCCAGACACCTCTTAAGAACATATACTATTGGGATTTCCCCAACACACATAGAAAACTCAAACATGCATTCTACTAAGAAACATCAACAGCTCACTAGCAAAATAATTTACACACTTACATACCAAGAACTTCTGAAAAGATCTACACCTCCAATGGGTTAGGTCATATGATTAAATCAAGTACAAAAACCAGGTATGATACAAAGTATACAATTCCTTTATATGTTATTTCTTTTGTATTACAATCATGGAAATAGTATGTTAATATAATATAGAATAAATTGCTATATCAATATTTATCTGATAAATACAATATACCATATCATCTGTAAATTATAAGTCGACATATAATTAGCAAATTAGTTTTATAAATACAAAATATATCAGCTGTTGCGATTTAATATATCCGATAATTAATTGTAATGAAAAACATTTTCTCTTTTGAATTAGAGATAATACTATAATTTGACTATAAAATCATATAAGTTTCAACATATACAATAGTTTCCCATAACGTTAAATGCTTTAATTCCCCCTTCAAGATACGGAAGTCTTCTTTTAAAACAAACATCTATGCCCCTCAGTGCTGTTTCTTCAGGAGACCCATTTTGCCCATAACAAGGTACCCAAATACTTTCATAAACACTATCCGTCATACTTTACCACCACTCAAGCCTCAAAGAGAGCGGGCGTAACCATTTTACTTTACAGGAACTTTCCCTTTACAATAAAACATAAACACATTGATTAAGATGGTGATTTTATTATTTTAACTGATAACTTGTTGGAGTTTAAAAGCTCTCTCATAGCATTTTATGCCCCTACCACTAAACCACACCCCTCCCTTATCAGGCTTCTACAATACCTCAGGTCATATGACGTGGGAAAGGTAATTCTGGGGGGACATTTAAATCTAACTCTAAATCCACAACTTGATAGATCTACCAAGAACCAGGGTGCCAGGTTTGCTGCCAAGATATGCTTTATAGACTCACTATTACAGGAGTGAAACATAGTAGATGGAGATTGCTTCACCCAATGGATAGAAAATACACCTTTTATTCTCCTGTCCATAACACATACTCAAGGATAGATGCAGTGCTTATTGATTTGTCACTCTCTGAACAACTAACTAGTTTAGAAATGTATCCATGCACCTGGTCTGACCATTCAGTAGTTAGTGTATCCATCGCTTTGGGCACAAATGCACTCTTACCCCGTTCGTGGAGGCTGAATGAAATGCTCTTGACCAGCCAGATATTCAGAGACCACATAGCTAATGATCTTGAGCTCTTTTTCTCCACAAACTTAGATGTGGAATCGGATATTGCGTGGGTCTGGGCAGCCCATAAAGCCTTCATTAGGGGAGCTTGCATTAAATATGCATCTGTAAATAACAAGCAATTACAAATTAAAGAGACAGCCCTGGGAGGGGAGCTATTAGTTCTGGAAAAACCAAATCAACTAAATCCATCTCGTAGACTCCACCAATCCATTGACAAATTGGGGTCAGAGTTTGATCTAGTCTTATCACGCCATACAGAGAAGGCTATGAGATGGACGCAACACAAATTTTACACCCAAGCCAATAAACCAAACACCCTCCTAGCCAAAAAACTCAAAGGGAAACTCGGTCAATCAAAATTAAGAACAATAGAAAAGAGCCACTGTGAGGTATAACTCCCTATATGCTACAGTGCCTTGCAAAAGTATTCATCCCCCTTGGCATTTTTCGTGTTTTGTTGCCTCACAACCTGGAATTAACATGTATTGTTTGAGGATTTGCATAATTTAATTTACAGAACATGCCCACAACTTCGAAGATGTTTTTTTATTTTTTATTGTGAAGCAAACAACAAATAGGACAAAATAACAGAAAAAGTCAATGTGCAGAACTATTCACCCCCCTAAAGTCAATACTTTGTAGAGCCACCTTTTGCGGAAATCACAGCTCCAAGTCACTTTGGATAAGTCTCTATGAGCTTGCCACATCTTACCACTAGGATTTGTGCCCATTCCTTGTTGCAAAACTGCTCCAGCTCCTTTAAGTTGGATGGCTTCCGCTTGTGAACAGCAATCTTTAACTCTGACCACATATTTTCTATTGGATTGAGTTCTGGGCTTTGACTAGGCCATTCCAACACATTTAAATGTTTCTCCTTAAACCACACAAGTGTTGCTTTAGCAGTGTGTTTGGGGTCATTGTCCAGCTGGAAGGTGAACCTCTGTCCTAGACTCAAATCACGCACAGAGTGGTACAGGTTTTGCTCAAGAATATCCCTGTATTTAGCACCAACCATCTTCCCCTCAACTCCGACCAGTTTCCCAGTCCCGACTGCTGAAAAACATCCCCACAGTGAAACATGGTGGTGGCAGCATCATGCTGTGGGGATGTTTTCTTTGGGTGATGTGATGTGTTTGGTTTGCACCAGACTTAGCATTTTCTTTGATGGCCAAAAAGTTACATTTTAGTCACACCAGACCAGAGCACCTTCCTCCATACATTTTGGGAGTCTCCCACATGCCTTTTCGCAAAATCAAAACTTGCCATTTAGTTTTTTGCTGAAAGTAATGGCTTTCTTCTGGCCACTCTGCCATAAAGCCCAACTCTATGGAGTGTACGGCATATTGTCGTCCTATGTACAGATACTCCAGTCTCTGATGGGGAAATCTGCAGCTCCTCCAGGGTTACCTTAGGTCTCTGTGCTGCCTCTCTGATTAATGCTCTCTTGCCCGGATCATCAAAGATTTGGATATTTTTTTTATAACCTAACCCTGTACTTCTCAACAACATTGTCCCTTACTTGTTTGGAGAGTTCCTTGGTCTTCATGGCAGTGTTTGGTTGGTGGTGCCTCTTGCTTAGGTGTTGAAGCCTCTGGGGCCTTTCAAAAAAGGTGTGTATATGTAATGGCAGATCATTTGACACTTAAATTGCACACAGGTGGATGTAATTTCACTAATTATGTGACTTCTGAAGGTAATTGGTTGCACAAGAGCTTTTTATGTGCTTCATAACAAAGGGGGTGAATACATACGCACATGCCAATTTTCTGTTTCCTATTTCTAAAAAATAGTTTTATGTATAGATTTTTCTGATTTCACCTCACCAACTTAGACTATTGTGTTATGATCCAACACATAAAATTCAGATCAACAAAACATTGAACTTAAGGCTGTAATGTAACAAAATAGGTATAAAGTCAAGGGGGGCTGAATACTTTTGCAAGGCACTGTATATGGAGTAAAGGCTAACTAATGTATCCACATGGTACACAACTAAAGGTCTTGAGAAAATATCAGGACCACAAACCAAATAATAAAAAACAAACTTTATTAGTACAAAGATAACACTTAATAGGAGGAATACAAATCTAGTAACTGAAAGATCCCAGTAAAGAAAAAAGACTAACTCTTAATAGCGGTATCCCTATTAAATAAAGGTGACACTCAGAAGGACCCACTATTTATCCTCTATATACAAAAATATGTACAACAAATTTTCCCAGTGAAGGGATAGAAAAAGAGGAAAACCTCTCTACACTCACAACTCAAGGAAGGGAAAATATAGGGATCCTTATATCATATAGTGGAGTTCCCTGCAAAATGACAAAAGTGGCACTCAAAAGGACCTGCTATTATCCTCTCACTAAAAAATTTGAGAATTAACTACACTAATTCTTACTGAGACCCACTAATAAACATACAAAATAATGTCAAAAAGGTGTTAAAATCACCTGAAGTGATTAAAATCACCTCAGTGTTAAAATCACCCTATTTATATTATTAGCCAATCATATAAATTACCTAACACTTATCAAGGGACCTTAAGTGCTATGTTCACATGTGTGCGTTTAGTATAAATAAGGGGAATATTCAGTCTGGCAGCGCTGTAAAGGAAAGTAGCTGAATAGTTAAATATTTCCAAAAAACATACTGTTCCTTTAAGATAAACAAATAACCACAGCAAGCACAGAAATATCACTCATAACTGTGTGCAATCAACCAAAACGGCATGAATCAATCAAAATTATTCAAATTCATTCCCATTGTGTTGATAAATGTAAACAGCATGGCATGTATGTTCCTGTAATCAAAGTCAATTATGCGCTGTGGTTTATAACTATATCAAACTAGCGACTTGCCCGTCAAAAAATGACGGCAATGTGATGTATATGTTTGTGAAGTTGTTTAGTTATTTAAATATATTTTTGACCCTTGTAAGTATTGTGATATGAACATGTATTTTTGTAAAACGTTGATGTAATGGTTTTTAAAAATGAATTTTGTATCTGAAGAATTGTTCACTTTAATATACATAGAATCCAGAGGAAAGTAAAAAGTAAAAAGACTTTTTGCAACGTGCCGAATTTTAACATGAAGTTTAAAATATATGTAAGGAATAACCTTGAAAGTATATATTTTTAAAATTGAACTTTATTTTTTATGTAACTTTGGAATTTTTGCAAAACATTTGTGTAATTGTGAACATTATAAACAGGAACATAGTAAATACATTTTGTAACATAATTTTGAATTAAAAGTATTAACATTTGAATGTAAAAACAGTTTAACTTTAAATTAATCAGTATTAACATGCAATTTGTATCAGAATAATTGTTAAGTTTAATATACATTGAATGTAGAGGAAGGCATACAGTAAAAACTCTCCTTAAACCGTACGTAATTAAAGTAATTCATTACTGAGCACATAAACTGGCGATAAACATGAATGAAACATTAACATAGTGACTTAACATTTTAACATAATTTTTCATAGAAATGCAAGGCAAGTATTTTGTGAGGCGAATTATCCATAAACATGACTTACATTAATTATGACTGAATTAAACAACCAATTGTTTTGTATTTTTGAATGTTTTTCTAAAATGTTTGCATGGCTTTAGTTTGTATCCTGCAAAGTTATAGTACTTCATAGTAGACAATGTTTTTAGTAAAAATACGTCCATCTTCTAATAAATCACCTTGACTTTCATTGTTTTCAATGTAAACTTTAATAGCCTGTGGATTTTTGCACCGTGACAACGCAACGTACAATTGACCATGTGCAAAAACTGGTTCTTCCAAGTAAATACCCACAGATTTGAAAGTCTGACCTTGTGATTTATTAATGGTCATGGCAAATGCCATAATAATGGGAAATTGTCTTCTTTGAAGTATAAAAGGGAGACTACTTTCACTTGGTGCTAAATCTATTCTTGGTATGAAAACTCTCTCTCCTTTATGGGTCCCAGTTAAAATTTCAGCATCTATAAAATGGTCCTTTAATTGTTGAACAATTAATCTTGTGCCATTGCATAGGCCTTTTTTGGGGTTCATATTTCGCAGTAACATGATAATTGCACCTTTCTTTAGCTGCAAAATATGTGGTGGCATTCCAGAAGGAGTTAAAGAGTTAATGAATTCAGTTGAAAAGTTTGCCTGACTTTCATTGTCATCAGCAAGTACAGAATCAGCACTGTGATAATTTCTTTGTGGTGCATTAATTTTTTTTAAGATTTCATTATTGAGTATTAATGCATCTTTATTTTTACACGTCAGTATAACTTGGTTGGCAAGCTCAGAATATTCTTCGTTATTTATGCTCCCTTCAAATATAGCCGATATAATATCTTGTTGACAAATCATATGAGGTGGGATCTCTACAGTGTCGTCAGGTAAATGTAGTATTTTTTCTGTTCTTCCTTCTCCAATTTTAATAAGCCAATCATTGAAATCAGTTTGGCCTTCTGATCTCATATTTTGTTGCAGTTGAAGATGGGTAAAATGTTTCCATACTGTACTTGACTTTATACATGTTTCAATAATGTCTGTTCGATTTCCATGTACAACGACAGGTAATGTTTGTCTAAAATCGCCACCCAACAAAATTACCTTTCCACCAAATGGAAAAATATTATCCATGACTTCACGAAGCAAACGGTCAATACATTGGAGGGCATAGCATGACATCATTGTGGCCTCATCTATTATAATTAATTTACATTTCTTTAATTTCTTTGCTTGTAAGGATGTCATGCGAATATCTGACACTGAATTTTCCAAAATAGGCACTGGCAGTTTGAATCCACTATGAACAGTTCTTCCACCTTCTAATAAAAGTGCAGCAATTCCAGTAGTGGCAAACGCCATTGCTATTTGTCCTTGTGCTCGTACTGAACTCATTAATAAATTGTACAAATATGTTTTCCCTGATCCGCCAGGTCCATCAAGATAGAAATAACGCTCTGTCACCATGTCATCATCTATAGCATTTTTAATGGCATGAAATGCTTGCAATTGTAGTGTATTTAAAGTTGCAAGTCTTTCTTGTGTTCTTTCTGCTTGTAGTTGAATGTCATAGTCTTCAAAGTTAATGTCATCTATTAGACCTGGATCAGGCAAATTAAAACTTGCACAACTTAATCCATGAGTTAAAAAGACTTCTTGAATTTCCATTAAGGCTTTTAAGTGTGCAATGGGTTCATTGTATCGTCGCATAAAGTCTTCAGCCATATTACTTTTAAAAGTCTCCCACAAAGCTAATGCATTTGGAGCATTTGAGAAGATACAAATAAAAGCAAATTGTTCTCTCATCTGTCGTGGCATTTGACATTGTGCTGCTTCTTCTAAACATCTTTCCCACTCTGTATCATCAGCGAGTAAGTTTCTATTTCTTGCAGCTAAATGGAAGGATTCATATACAATGTCATTAACAGTTCTTAATTGTTCAAAACTTTGTGCTCCTGGAACATTTAGAAGTAATATCCGTAAGCAAAATCGTTCAACATCTCTTGGACTGACTGTGTAAATTCGTGGAATTATTTTATTGCCTCTGGTTTTTCTTGCTCTCCATAATCCATTCACAAAAACATAGTGATATGGAATTTCAATATATAAGTATTGTGTTGCTTGAGCATCAGTGGAATTTAATGCAAACCATGCAGTTAGTGTAGTGTGACGATCTTCACTTTGGGCCAATGCATTCATTTCATTTCCAGAATTGAAATAGACTAAATGTCGTTGTGGCAAATGTACTGCTAACCTATATACTGCATTTGATCTATCATGCATTTCAAATTTTAAAAGCCGCCACATAGCTTCTGGCGCACTGACATAGCGAGCATCTACATGAGATGCAAGTTCATCATGTACTAACTCACTACTTTCAGGGTTGTCTGCACTTTTGACGACTACAGTAGCTGCATCGTAACCTTTGTAAATATATTTGTAGACATATTTAATGGATTTGATGGAAGTGCAGGCTTCTACGTTGATGTGGGCGTTGTACTTCATGAGTAAATGTGGATTGTAGGGTACTACATATCTATTGTCCACTTTTTTTCCACGAATAATGGCACTATCTCCTTCTCTTCTTTTATAAAGTGGATATCCATCACAATTGGCATATGTTTTGTCTCTATAATCTTTTGGAAAATCTTTTGAACATTGATTATTTTCCATACATGGTGATTGTGGATTAAGGTCTCCACAGGGTCCATGAATCATGCGATGAGTAACAATCTCATATAGTCTACCATATAGTTCTGGATCCGGTAGTTCAGCAACTATGACTGCATCCACTTTGGCCGAAGTATCTAATTTATCTTTCTCTTGAAGTATTATGAGAAGATGTGCATGTGGAAGGCCTCTTTTTTGAAATTCAATGGTATATACATAAGCAAGACATTTGCCAAATAACTGATTTATAGTAAAGTCACGTATTAATTCATTTAATTTTATCTTAAAAACTCTGGCTACTAAATCTGGTCGATCTGAAGCACTTTGTCCAAGAAGTAGATTTTGATGAATTTCTGGCCATTGTGGATTACATGTAAATGTCACAAATAAATCTGGTTTTCCAAATTTTGTCACAATAGCCATAGCATCATTGTATCTTTCTCTCATATTTCGAGGAGATCCTTGAAAGGAAGATGGTAAAATGATGGCTTTGCCAGCTGTCATGTCTCTGCTTGTAGCCACGTCAGCAACATAGTCCATGAGTCCACAATATTGTTCTACACGTAGTTTATCTTGTTGATATTTTATAAAGTTTAAATTATTTGCCTCAACTTGCAAATATGAATCAATAATCCATTGTTGTGTTAGTTTTCCACCACATAAAATGGGATTAAAATCATCTCTAATGGCAATTTGAGCAACTTTAAATTCAAGCATAGAAACATTATTTCGGATTCTGGCTTTAGCATTTGGGTAACTGGGAAGGGTTAATTTTGGTTGCCAACCTGCTTCTCCGTGTGGGAAAAAGATGGGATATGTCATTGGATCTAAATTTGGACTTAAGATATTAATATTAATAAATGGTTGGTCCTCATTTCTGGGATATACTCTAATGTCTCTTTGAAATGGTGGTTCTCCTTCATCATTGTGAAAGACCATTGCAACCTCATTTGATGTTGGCAAGTTATAACGACGTTTATCAGTATGTCTGTCTCTTTTAAGCACCATATTAACCTTTGGCATGGGTAATTGATGTCTTTGTGCATGAAGTAGTTGTTCATTTTCTACTTCTGCCAATTTTTTGTAAGCTTTACTGTAGGGATTGTTGTCCATAATGTTATTTAGCTCTATAAAAACACTGGGTAAGCATTTTTTATTTTCTTCCATCTGCATACGTTGGTCAACAGCTTCCATTGTATCTAGGACATATAGTTGAGCGAATTTTCTTTGCTCTCCTTCCTCTGGATGTAAATGTGAAGTCCGATGATAAATTTGTCCTTGGACTTTAAAACAGTAAGGACCATGTCCTGGTACATTAGCAGCCAATGTTGCCCCCATAGATGCAAATGATATGGCACTATTGTAGGATCTTATGTTTGTCTTAAAATTGTTGTAATTTGGAAAAGTAGGTTGAGTCATAATATTTAGTAAATAGGTTGGAAATTGTTTCCTTTGTGGAAGTTTGAACTTTCCTTTTTGACAACAACTAATAAATTGTCCATCTCGAGGTCTCTCCTGTTTAAAATAATAAGCCTCACAAAATTGACATTGAGTAGTCATGTCCCCACAACTATGAATCTCTACTGCTAAAGACTTCAGTAAAGGACAATTTGCAACGCATATTGGATGTTGACTTTGATATTCATCAGATGAAAAGTCATGAAATGTTTCAACAACAGGTTCTAAATGTTTAGTTTTTTTCGTAGCTTTTCTTGGTATATGTTGGACTTGTTCGGTTGAAATTTCCTGTAAGTTTTTAGTAAGAGTTTGTAAATGCTTTTTTTTTGTAGTTGTTTTTTTTGGTCTGTCTTGACTGGTATGTTGTAAAATGTCATCTGATGTTTTAGGAACAGTTTGTAAATGCTTTATTATTTTTTTATTTTTTTTGGTTGTATCTTTCATTTTTGCAGCTGATATTCTTTTATTTGCAAGTCTTTTGCGTTCTTTTTCTCTTCGAATTTCTTTCTCCTCCGGTGTCTGCTGGGCGGCCCATCTCTCTTGTCTTTCTCTAGTTTGACGTCTTTTCTTCTCTTCTTTGGTCTCGTTATCAGCCATATTAATCTGTAAACGGAAACAAATAAATGTAATTGTGTATATTTAAATTTGTAATTCCTGTTAAAGATTATTGTGCACAATTGTTGAAATAAAAGGCAAATCATGAATGTATCATTGATATTTAGTTAAATTTATAATTCCTGTCTTCAGTGGCTCAGAATTTGGGCAATGGAATACTGCTGTAAATAAGCATGTAACATATTTATTTAAAATAATGGTTTTATTTATTAAAAACTTTGTTTGTGGATACATATTTACGACTGCAAAACTTCTTTGCTGAAAAAAAAAGTGATGTGGTTATTGAGCTATGTATTGCATAGTAGCAATTGAAATAAAATAAGGGAGATAGTAAATTAATTATTTTATTTTTCTGTTGACACGGATGCAACTGAAAGCAGTTTCTTTAGTTTTATACTTTAGTACTTATTATAGTTTACCTTGGTTGAAGTGTGATTTAAATCCGAATGTTTGTTGGTCCTCGTTTCAAAATCGTTGTCCAATGGTGTGGTCCTCTGTTGGAAGTCCTCGCCCGATGGTGTGGTCCTGTGGCGATAGCCCCCGTCCGATATTGTGGTCCTGTGGCGATATCCCTCGTCCGATGTTGTGGTCCGTTGGTGAAAGTCCTCGTCCGATGGTCTGGTCCTGTGTTGAAATTCCTCGTCTGCTGGTCTGGTCCTGTGTTGAAATTCCTCGTCTGCTGGTCTGGTCCGAGTCCTCGTCCGATGGTCCGGTCCTGTGGAAAAAGTCCTCGTCCGATTGTCTTCACGCAGTATCTGTTGTAATATAAATAGAAAATGTTGTTTGAGTGAAATGTCTTTTAAATAAGTAAAAAATGTATGAATCAGGCTGTATTGTATCATTTATGGTTATTTTTTTCAAAAAATTTTTTTGTAACTTTCTGTACAATCCCACGACTTTTGTTATTCTTATTTAAGGTTCTTAGTAAGACTTGTGGGTTGTGATATATTAAATAAGAATATGAATTTATTTTGCTATGTTTTTCTGTTAGTTTTTGTACAATCCTGTTTTGTGCGCACCACTTGTGGTATACTTATTTAACCTTTATTGGGATGGTTATAGTTAGTGAAACATGAAATAATATAATTAATGTAGTTTGCTATGTGTTTGTGTTAGTTTTTGACAATCCTGTTTGGTGGGCATCACTTGTGCAAAACTTATTTCTTCTTGATTGTACAGGTTATAGGTTGTTAAACATTAAAGAAGAATGTTAATATAGTTTGCTATGAGTTTGTGTGCTTTTTTATACAATGCTATTAGGTGCACAACACTTTTGTTATTCTTATTTTTTCTTCTTTGTAAGTCTTATAGGTTGTTAAACATTTAATAAGAAATTCTGTTTTGTGTGTAGCAGTTTGTGTGTTATTGAATTGCGATTTGGCTAATTGAATTGTGCCCTAAATAAGCACATAGCATATTATTTAAAATAATTTTGTAGTCATTGAAAAACTGTATTTTTTATATTTTTTTATTAACTAAAACCTTAGTTTTAAGCAATTGTTACGTTGTTATTTAGAGCCCTATTCAATTGGGCAAATTGCAATTGAATGAGGGCCTTTGTGTGTACCATATGTTGCATAGTTTGGCCCTCATTCAATTGCATATTTTACAATGTAATAGTACTCTAAGGCCGTAATTGAATTGCAATGTATAAATTTGAATAGGGTTGTAAATAAGCACATGACATGTATTTGTTAAAATAGAGTAAGGGCCTAAAAGTTCTTATTTATAGGCATATTTAATTGTCCAAAATAGCAATTGAATGAGGGCCTTTGGTTACTGCATTTGTTATATTGTGAGCTCCTCATTCAATTGTGTTTTGACCAATGGAATAGAGCTCAATATCAGCACAGAGCATATTTTTATACGGAATTTTGTATTTAGTGAACTTGTATCCAAAAGGAACGTGTTCACAAAAGAAAAATTTCCTTTAAAAAATATGCTCTGTGCTTATATAGAGCCCTATTGAAATGGGCAAATCACATTTGAGTGAGGCACTTGGCCATTAAAGATATATAGGTCCTCATTGAATTGCAATTTTGCCAATTGAAGAGGGCTCTATATAATCACATAACATATTTCTTGAGCAAACTTTTTAGTTATTGAAAACCTTGATTGTGGTTAGAAGTTCAGTAACTAAAAAGTTCTGTATAAAAAAATATTATGTGCTTATATAGAGCTCTATTCAATTGAGAAAGTTGCAATTGAATAAGGCTCATGGTTATTTCTTGTTTATACTTAATACTTTACCTTGATAGAAGTTTTGAATGACAGACGGTGCCTTCCTGGCAATCTTAATCCGCCGGTCTTCTTGTAGTGTCTGTTTGAAAAAGAAAGTGAAATAGTTATTTGTATATTTATAATTTTTCATCTAGCAAAGCATGGCCTTTTGAGCATGTAATGTCTTGTTGTATCTTACCTCTTCAAATTTGTTGGTGTTCTTTAAAAGGGATTGTGCTTCACAGTGCACGGTGCAAATTGTTGAGAGACGCTGTTGATGCAGAGTCTGTTTGAATATTAAAAGAAATAGAAAGATTCAGCTTTATATGATCTATTGAATTTCAGTAAATGAATTCAATTAACCTTATTTTTTGTTGGTGTCTACACACATATGTCACATACATGAAGTGTACATGTGACATATCAGTATACATGAGTCAAATTTAAATGGTTAAATTAACCTTATTTTTAATTTTTTTCTAACACACATAAATGTGTGTGTGTGAGATGTAACTATAGATGATACACATATATGTGCGTGTGACATATCAGTATACATGAGATATAATGTCATTTAAATGTAGTTGTTTACTGATTTTGTTGTAAGCTAATTTTGTTGCATTGGCAATACACATAAATGTGCGTGTCACATGTCACTATACATTATAGACATATATGTCGGTGTCAGATGTCACTATGAAGGGGCAATACACAGAAATGTGCGTGTCAGATGTCACTATACATTATAGACATATATGTGCGTCTCACATGTCACTATACATTATACACATATACGTGCGTGTCACATGTCACTATGAAGGGGCAATACACAGAAATGTGCGTGTCAGATGTCACTATACATTATAGACATATACGTGCGTGTCACATGTCACTATGAAGGGGCAATACACAGAAATGTGCGTGTCAGATGTCACTATACATTATAGACATATATGTGCGTGTCACATGTGACTATACATGATAGACATATATGTGCGTGTCAGAGGTCACTATACATAAAGCTCAGTTTAATTTTTTTTGTGAGCCTATACACATAAATGTGCAATACATGATGACTACATAAATCCTAGTTTATTTTTTTATTTGTTTGACCTGACCTGATAATAAAATGTAATATATTATAGCTTACCTGTCAGTTGTAATTTGCACAATGTAAAGTAGTAAATTATTAAAGAATTGTCTTCTCAAGTAAAAGCAGAAGTCACTCCGTTGATCACCTGAGGAGAAATGTATTTTTTAGTTGGAAATAGGCAGTATTTATAAACTTGTAGAAAGTTCTGGAAAGTGAGACCGTTAGAACGCAATACGCATGCGCTATTTGCGTTCCAGCTTACAATTTGCGTTCCATCCGCCATTTTAGGCGTATTACTGTTCAAAATGGTGTTTAATATGATTGTGATACGTTCCGCATAGTATGTGTTTCATTATTGCGAGTAAGTGTAGTGTAGTTACGTCTGAAGCCTCGTTTTCGTTTTGTTCGTCGGCCATTTTTTCTCTCGCTTAGCGATGGTATTAGTGTTTAAAGTGTTTATTTTGATTTAAATGTAGGTGTAACTTGTTTTTTTGAGGTGCTGGCTGGTTCCTCTTGCTGTAGGTAAGCTTTTTATGTGTTTGTTGTGTGTCTTTGTTAAGTTTTAAATGTTTGTATGTCGGCGTGTTGCGTCCGATGTTTGCGAAGTCGTAATGTGTAGTAACGTGTCTCGTATGGTGTTTGCGTGTGTAGCCTCGTTTTCGTTTTATTCGTCGGCCATTTTTTGTGTCGCTTAACAAAGTATTTAGTGTCTAAACTCTTTTATTTTGAGTGCAATTAAGTTGTAAGTTGCATTTTTGAGGTCCTGGGTGCTTCCTGTTTGTGTAGGTAAGTTTTTTATGTATGTGCTGTGTGTATGTATTGTGTTTGTAATTTTGTAATGTTCGCGAGTTGCGTCCGAGTGTTGCGAGGCCGTAATGTGTATGAACGTGTGTCGTATGTTGTTTGCGAGTGTCGTAATGTGTGTGAACGTGTGTCGTATGTTGTTTGCGAGTGTCGTAATGTGTTGCGACGTAAATTTTTTTTTGCAAGGGTCGCAGTTGCTGCAACTGAAGACCTCGCTTTGCGAGGTCCTCAGGTGCTGGCATGGAGCGCCTGCGGCGCTCCATGCCAGCAACTGAGGCCCTCGCTTCGCGAGGGTCCTCAGTTGCTGGCAAGGAGCGCCTTCGGCGCTCCCTGCCAGCAACTGAGAACCTGGCACAGTGCCCTCGCTACGCGCGGCCCGCGACTCGCTGCGCGAGCCGCGGCCCTCGCTACACGAGTCGCTTCGCGAGGGCCGCGGCTCGCTACGCGAGCCCGCAGCGTTAGCAACAACTCGTACGCTCACAACTATATATGTGATCCTTCTAAGCACACTTGGATATTACTGCCCAGGTTCAATTTCCAAGTAACACTAAGTAAGCAAAGTTGGAATACCATCAACAACTTAATAATAGTCCATGACTCTAAGTCCAAATGGACACATGCTTACACATAATAAGGCAAACCTGGCTCTCTGCAGCATTTCAACAAGTTCATCGATGCATGTAAAATTAACAGCGTTACCTTGAAGCTTCCCCCCAATCATAATACCAGCACCAGCCCACTGCTCATGTCTGGATCATCTGCTCTTCGCTGTCAGCTGTTTCGCATTCTGGCTTCTATAGTCAATCAAAAATCTTTTGCATTAGGTCCTTATCTGGAAACATCCCAGTTAGCCCAAAAAAATGCTAGGTACCTTCCACTCCTTTTACCAGAAACTATATTCCTCCTCACCCTGTAATTCCGAATCCTTTACATCCTCTTTCCTTGACTCTCGTGATCTTCCCAAGCTCATCCCACAAGATCTAGAATCACTAAACTCTAAGGTCACGATTCAAAAAACTAAAAAATGTATCTAAAATGTAAAAACGGGTAAAGCCCTCGATCCAGACGGATTCTCTAATTTATATTATAAAAAGATTGCAGACTTATTGGCCCCTCACCTCACAAATGTATTCAACAGGATCCTAGAGGGCTTCCCCATACCCCCTGAATTTCCTCAAGCTGCCCTTGTATTTTTCCCCAAAGAAGGCAGAGAACCAAACAAAGTTAAAAATTTTAGGCCTATTTCCCTCCTAAATGGAGATGTTAAGATTTTAGCAAAACTCATGTCAAATAGAATTAATTACTTCCTCCCCAGACTAATACACAAGGACCAGGTGTGCTTTATCCCCTTTAGACAAGCAGGAGACTACATTTGGCGAGCCATAATTTCAATCCATTGGGCAAAACAGACTCTGACTCCTGCTTGTCTACTAGCACTTGACATTGAAAAGGTGTTGGATTCACTTTAATGGCCCTACCTACCAAAAACTCTCACCAAATTTGGCTTTTCGGGTCCATTTATGAATCTTCTCCAAACATACTACCGCAACCCCAGGGCATCACTTAAATTGCCTGGGGATTCACCAAAATTCATTGATATCCAGCGAGGCACAAGACAGGGATGCCGCATTTCTCCCTTGCTGTTTGCTTCGGCAATTGAACCCCTGGCCCAGACAATTAGATCCAACTCCTCCTTTCATGGTATTGCAGTAGGCCATCACCATCTTAAGTGCTGTTTATTCACAGATCTTCTGTGCACCTTATCTCAACCTGTCACCTCGGTTCCAATCCTCACGCAAATCCTAGACAATTTTGGAAAGCTCTCGGGTTTGAAAGTAAATATCGAAAAAACAGAATCATTGAATTTATCTCTCCCCCCGAAGCCTTAAAGTTTCTACATCAAAATTTTAAATTTCAACTCATATTAAATACTTAGGTATCCACCTCACATGTGAAGCAAATTATCTCCGTAAAGCTAATTTCACACAGCTGTACTCTGCAATGGGAGAAAATTATCAGTCTTGGTCCAAGGGGAATATCTCTTGGCTCAAGTGTATAAACTCGGTCAAGATAAACATCTTACCTAGACTTTTCTACCTATTTCTCACCCTGCCTATAGCAATCAACTTCTCTTAACTAGAGAGATTTTAATGTCTGACTTTTAACTTTATCTGGCACAATAAATCCCATCCAAGACAAAGGGAGGCCTACCATGCCTTAATTTTAAGTTATGCTTTAAAGCTGCACAAATTTCCTTTATCCCTCATGCTCCTTTATCCCTCAGGCTCTACAACACACCAACCCTTGTGAGTCTTTATTGAAAACTTCCAAATGCACCCTTACTCCTGGGACACTATACTATGGCTCCCCCACCCTTGCAAGACTTTTGGGGCATGACCAAATCCCTTCATAAAGCATTCACTTTCAATTTGGCAATGGGGTAGACAAGCCCAGGGACTATCCCTAAATATTCCTCACTCACCCCATTAATTCCCCACCCACAACTCACACTGCAAATTCCCCCCTCTCTTTGAACTGGTGGAGAACCTCGGGCCTGCTCCTTGCTGGCTCCTGGTATCTAGATGATCAAATTCTCAAGTTTGATCAACTGGATACTCTGTATCAAATCCCGCCACAAGAGCTCTTCACGTACTGTAGCCTTAGACATTTTATCAAGACGGAGGAACTTTCACTGGGCACTCCTGGGTCATCTTGGCTAGTGCAATTATGTGATAAAGCCCTTCTCAAGAAAGGTATTATTAGCCTTATCTATGATTCAATCAATACCTACCTAGGTCCATCTAAATTTACTCATGTACATAACTGGGAGAATTACCCGAACTGTAATTGGCCCCAAGATCTCTGGGAACCCTCTTGGTTAAACTTAACTAAAGGTACCCTCAATAGCAGTGTCTTGGAGCCTTCAATTAAAGTTGTCTATAGGACATACTATACCCCGGACAAACTTTACAAATGGAAATTAACATTAAGCCCGAACTGTTTTAGAGAATGTGGGAGAGTAGGCTCCTTTTTTCATACCTGGTGGGACTGCCTTAGAATTATATCACTATGGCAGCAAGTATTTTTGCTTGCCTCTGACTTATTCGCTCAACAAATTAATCCATCGGCTGAGGTGAGTCTGCTGGGCCACCACATCCCTTCATTATCCATGCATCAAAACAAGTTGATGCAACTTATAATGTTAGCCACTAAAAGTCACATTGCACGACAGTGGAAATCCTCTTCCCTGCAATTACGTTTGGTTATCTCCAAATTAAATTATCTTTTAATTAATGAGTGACTCTCCCACATTCTAGAAGACTCTTTTCATTAGAATTTAGACCCCATGGCTGGCTTCCCCTCATAGTATCCCTATCCCCTACCAAACTACTGTTTTACAATTTGAATCTTGATATAGCTGGCTGAGGATCTCCTCGGAGTCAGAGGTGTGAGGTAGGTCTAGTTTCCCCTGGCAATATATACTTGAGATACTTTTTATTTATTTATTTATTATTTTTTTATTCTATTTAATTGTTTTTTCCCCTTCTCTTTTTTAAAAAAATTTCCCGTTTTTATTTCTTGTTCTTTTCTTTTCTTATCTTTAATATATATGTTTATTAATCTCCATTATTGTTTTTTATCCTATATACTATATCCTAAAAATGGAAACATTTTAGTGGAGATGCCATACAAAATTATGCTTATCTAGTAGAACATGTACCGTATATACTCGAGTATAAGCCGACCCGAGTATAAGCCGAGGCACCTATTTTACCACAAAATACTGGGTAAAATGAGTGACTCGCCGGGTGAACCCGGTATAGGCTAATGACGTGGCGCGCATGTGACGTCACATGCACGCCGGGGTCAAGACGGAGCAGAGGCCGGAGAAGAAGCAGGTAAGTGAGGGGGAGGTATTTAGAGGGGAGAAAGTGAGGAGGGGGTTGAGGAGGGGGTTGATGAGGAAGAGGGGGGTTGATGAGGAGGAGGGGGGTTGAGGATGAGGAGGGGGAGAGAAAGAGACACAGGGGGGTAGAGAGACACGGGGGGTTAGAGAGACACGGGGGGGTAGAGAGACACGGAGGGAATTAGAGAGACACTAGGGGGAGTATAAGCCGAGGGGGCCTTTTTTAGTCTTAAAAAAAGGGCTGAAAAACTCGGCTTATACTCGAGTATATACAGTATATCTAGATAGGGTAACCATTGCAAAATATATACTATCAATCTTTACATGAGCCTTATGCAGGTGAAGCTTGTATATGCATAGACTCAATGGAACTGTTGAAGAGTGACATGGGTTTGTGTGATCGGGGCATTGTGCCAGGTACTACAGGAGTGTTTGTAAGATCGGGGCATTGCTTCAAGTACTACAGGAGTGTGTGTGAGATCAGGGCATTTTTCCAGGTACTACAGGGGTGTGTGGGATCTGGGCATTGTACCAGGTACTGCAGGGGTGTGTGTGTGTGTGAAATCGGGGCATTTTGCCAGGTACTGCAGGGGTGTTTGTTAGATTGGGCGCATTGTGCCAGGTACTACAGGAGAGTGTTTGAGATTGGGGCAAACCAATAAATCTAAATAAACCCCATCTAAGTAATAAACCCCCCTCTAAGTAATAACCCCCCCTCTAACTAATTACCCCCATCTAAGTAATTAACCCTATTTAAACCTCACCATACCTAATTAATCCTATCACTAACCACTGAACCCCATCTAGAACTATTTAACCCTGTCTAGTCCTATGTAACCCTATCTAGTCCTATTTACCACATCTAGACATATTTAACCCTGTCTAGTCCTATGTAACCCTATCTAGTCCTATTTAACCCCATCTCATATGGGGGTCTATACAGACCCCCATAAGTCTCTATTGAACCCCTTCACTCATGGGGATCTATACAGACCTCCATAAGCCTCTAATTAACCCCCACAGTCCCACAAAGGTCTACAGACCCTCATGGGACACTGATTAACCCCATCAGTCCAATGGGGTCTATATAGACCCCTATAGAGCACTATTAACCCCTATAATAACACTATAAGTGCCATGAGGATCCTCCAGGACCCTCAAGATACTAAGTACAAACACTACACTATCCCCCCCAATAAACCAAAACAATCTAAACCAACCTCCCTCTAACTAATGAACTCCCCTCCTCCCTATCCTAATTACCCCCTCTACCCTAACCTATTAACCCTAACACTAATTACTGAACCCCATCTAGACAGAGTTAACCCTGTATAGTCCTATGTAACTCTATCTAGTCCTATTTAACCCCATCTAGACCTATTCAACCCTGTCTAGTCCTATGTAACCCTATCTAGTCATAGTTAACCCCATCTCATATGGGGGTCTGTACAGACCCCCATAGGTCTCTATTTAACCCCATCACTCATGGGGATCTACACCGACCCCCATAAGCCTCTAATTAACCCCCCCACTCCCACAAGGGTCTATACAGACCCTTGTGGGACACTGATTAACCCCATCAGTCCAATAGGGGTCTATATAGAACCCTATAGGACACTATTAACCTCTGATGAGCTGAGATCCACAGATCTCATGAAACGTACGTCGGGTGTTGATGACGTCTTTTTGGTGCCAAAAAAACGTCTGAAGCAAAAGCTGATAATATGCTATAGCTTCTTATCAAATAACTTTTATACAGCGGTCTCAAGAAGATATTACATGCTTATACTGTCCCATACAAGGTATATGTAGTGGTCCAGGTCTAGAGGGACCACGAGGTATACTATATCCAGTCCATATATATGTTCAATTGCATTAAGAACTTTGGGGTATAGCAGTTATCTAAAAAAGAACCACGAGGTATAACCTACTCAGTCCTAAAATGATACAGAAGGTTTAGTGGTCTCTCACAGTAGAACCACGAGTTATAACCTACTCAGTCCTAATATGATACAGAAGGTGTAGTGGTCTCTCATAGTAGAACCACAAGGTATAACCTACTCAGTCCAAAAATGATACAGAAGGTGTAGTGGTCTCTCATAGTAGAACCACAAGGTATAACCTACTCAGTTCTAATATGATACAGAAGGTGTAGTGGTCTCTTGTAGTAGAACCACAAGGTATAACCTACTCAGTCCTATAATGATACAGAAGGTGTAGTGGTCTCTCATAGTAGAACCACAAGGTATAACCTACTCAGTTCTAATATGATACAGAAGGTGTAGTGGTCTCTCATAGTAGAATCACAAGGTAAACAGCATGGATTGCTAGTTTCCAACTTGTAGTGTTTATCATAGTAAAACCAAGAGATATAATAACAGCTTGTGCTTAAGTTCGCAGAAAATATAGTTGGTATAGTAGTGGCATTTTGTTGCCACAAGGTAATTATTGCTGAAGTCGCCGCTTGTGAAATGGTGGTCTCATGGAGATTACACAGATTGTGAGAAACATAAACACAAAGTTTATTTCAGCAACTTAAATATCTTTATTATGCAATTGAACAACAGTAGGATGTAGTAGTAACACTAGCCAAGATAGTGTCACAAGATAATCAGAGTCCGACTAATTAACATTTGTGAGAAAAGCAGTAAAACTTACTTATGGAAATGTATGCTTGTAATCCATTATACATAACTGATTGAATTTTAAAACTTTATTGTTCATAATAGTATCGGCAACATACTGACAGATACTCTTATTCTCAAGACATCCTGATAAGACCAACAGTATAAACAAAGAAACTATTCATAGAAGTTATATATTCAGCTAAGTGGATAAATTCCACCACCTTTGTATAGAATGTATAGCACTTTTTTCATTCTTTCACTATTATATTTTTCCATTTGAATTTTATCACATTTAATTAGTTAAAATTAAAATTAGTTAAAATCACAAATATATATGTGAATATACTTTGTGAATAGTAAATCATCACTTACACAGATATCAATGTTTCTATATTAAAAGCAACATTTGAAGCAGCTATAGAGAAATTGTAGGGACAAAATATATATTTGTTATAAGCCGTTTTTGAAAATAAAAAATATATCCCATTAAATCTAAACCAATTACCGTAGTGATGTCATTGTATTCTCTGGAGAATAAATGTAGACATCTGTTTGTATATATTCTTTGTTTTAAACAATCAGATTTTAATTATAAAAAATATTTTAAATAATTTTCATAAAACATTGGGTTTTTTTTAAATCTAGAGTGTGTGCAATTCATAACATATTTAGCCACATAAAAGTGTTCCCTCTTTTTTTTGGTTATTTCTCTCTGTGCCCATCTTCAAAGGGACACAGATAACAAAAAGATGTATTATCTATATAGACCCCTATAGGACACTACTAACCCCTATAATAACACTATAAGTGCCATGAGGGTCCACTAGGACCCTCACGACACTAAGTACAAACACTACACTACCCCCCAATAATAAAAAAATCTAAACCAACCCCCCTCTAACTAATAAACTCTCCTCCGCCCTATCCTAATTACACCCCTCTACCCTAACTTATTAACACTTACACTATCTACCTAACCCCCTATTAACCCCCCCCCCCCCACACCCCACTAATTACAATAAAGAATAAAACCTAGAATACACAAAATAAAAAAGCACCACTACATAAAATAGCAAACAGCACAATTACAGAAAATAAAAAATGAACATTATCAAAAATAAAAAAGAACATAATAAAAAATAAAAATAAAAAATTACATAAAATAAAAAATATGGATATATACACATACAACCTTTAACATCTTCTGAACTTATACATCATCCATATAGCAACTGTATGAGCAAGAGGCTCTGGTTGTAAAAGGGACAGAAAATTAACCCCTAACTATATGATCAAGTGGTAAATCTGGAAATAAAGCTTATTAAAAAAAAGGGACCAGTGGAACAAAGATGGAAAGCTATTCTACTGTTTAGAGCAAAAAAAGGAATAAAACACAAGGAAAAGAATGTATAAAACTATAATAACTGGATATAAGGAAAGTAAAGAAGATAAAAGGTTTACTTTAATTTTGATATAACAACCAGATAAGAAAAGTTTCCAATACATTTTTCAATCTAACTGTATGAGCAAGGGGCTCTTGTTATAAATTGGTCATAATAGACTTAAGGAAAAATCTTGTCAAAAGAGCCACAATATAGAACAGGCTTTTATGTTTAATGTGGAAACAGTTTTTGAATTTATATTTGTAATCACTGGATAAAGAGAGATCTAAGAAGAGGAAAATTTCTAAAACACATTTGTTATTATATCTGGATAAGAAAAGTCCTTAAAAGACACTTCAAGTTAACTGTATGAGCAAGAGGCTCTGGTTATGAACAAGAAGTCTAATAAGCTAAATATGTATTTGACACAGAGGAATTATCAAACCCTCCAAATATCACATTGAGCATAAACTTTTGATAAAGAGGAAAATGGAACTGTATGAGCAGGTGGCTCTGGTTGTGGCAGGAAAATTCTTAATTAAAAATTAATACAGAGCTACTAATGAAATGTCAAATCTCTAAATTAAGTAATTCCTACTGGTTCAATCTTTTTTAAGAGATATATGCTTTTTAAAAGTTTGGATAACTGAATCAGCTTATGGATTGTGACTTGTACTATGCTGTGGATATAAGTTAATATGTTTATGCTTTGACCTTAATATTCTTGGATTGCATAGAAACTGGCATAAAAATGTATCGGTTTTGGGAAAATATAACAGATAAGTTGATTCATTTATCCACTACAGATTTCCTATATATATATATATATATATATATATATATATATATATATATATATATATACGTAAATTTGCGTCTAGCTTTTCAAGGTATTGAGCAGTGGGAAAAGAAGGGGAAAAAAGGGTGGAAAGAGGGAAAGAAAGGGGAAAAAAGAAAAACTAATGAGGTCACATTCTATGACAGGAAACAATTTCAAGAGACATATGTTTGATAAGAGTTCAAGATATTGAATGATGTTGTTAAGATTAATTTATCAGTTGTGATTTGTTTAATACTGTAGATATAATTTAACATGTACATATGTATACTTAAGCCTATTTTTGGCCTAATACTTTTAGATTGAACAGAAATTGGACACAAAAGTCTAAAGGGTCTGGAAAATAGAATATATTTGACGATTTACTGATAATTTACAACAGGTTTTCTATATTTAGAAGTCAATTTGCGCTTTTTGGTTGCTTTTTAAGGTATAAAGTAGAACATTGAATAAAACTAATAATTGCATAGCAATAGATGGTACATACAATTAATCAAATTCTAAGAAAGTAATAGGGGGGTATAAATAAAAATGGCCTCCAAAATGAAAAGTAGAGATAAAAAAAGCAAATGCTAGAGAAGTTAATACATATTTTTCTCCAAAAAACAAGACATTGACCCCTGAAGTCGTACAATTGGATATACCTTCTCATTCGATATCTTCTCAAGCAAATATTAGTAAATCTGTATTTGACCCAGAAGAGAATATAGGAGTAGAAAGTTTGGTGGAAGAAGAAAAAATAACAATGTCAAATATGAAAAAAAAACTTTTAGATGAATTTAAAGAATCCTTGATAAAAGAATTGAGACAAGAGATTATAAATAATACAAAAGAAACCAGGGAAACTTCAACCAAACCTAATGAATTAACTATAGAACACAGTAGACTTACAAATGACTATATGAACACTCTAGAATATGTTAAATCTCTAAAAGAAGAAACAGATAATTTAAGAGTCAAAGTAAACATACAAGAAAGACAAAAGAAAGACAAAATAATCTTAGAATTAGAGGAATACCGGAGAAGAATTCCAATATAGATTTGAGGGATTATGTAAAAGACTTTTTAAATTCTTTAAAAAAGTCAGATATACCTATAAAAAAAAGAAAGAAGGGGAGCAAAAAGAGAAAAGAAATAGGGAAAATAGGGGAAAATAAAATATAACAATAATACAGTAATAAAATATAGATGAATAGGGCACTTATTTGAAAAGAAAGGGGATATGTATGTATAAATTTAAAGAGTAAATACGTTTCCCCTAGAGAATATCATAATACCTTATAGGATCTCCCCTATACAATATTAGTTGCAGAATGGAATTATGCTTATTGTAAATTCCTGTTATGACATATCTCAGCCGATAAAGGATTAGTAATTTATGTAAGGTAAACAATATACATGCTAATTGTGTATGGGTTTCGTTACAACAGCAATTCTATTTAAAATGAAAAGAAAGAGAAGAGTCTAATAGAGTACACTGTTTATTTTTTTTTATTTTTATTTTTTTCCTTTTTTAGGCTTGATATGGAAATGTATTTTTTGTTTGTTTTTTTCTTTTCCTTTGTTGGTGGATTATAATAAACTTGATTTTAGCTTGGCTTAAGGCGAGTTCTAGGAAAAATTCAGCAAATAAAGATTGCTGGATAACCTAAAACTTGGGTTATTGAACTTAGCCTTATGTAACATCTTGGCAAAGAATTAAAAAAATATTGAATTTTTTTATTTTCAAGTTTGACAATACAAAAATATAAAAGTGTAAAATACATATAAATGATTCATAAATATAGATCATTATCAATTCATAAACACGTACTATATATTGCATATGTATTTAAGATAGAAAGGACAAAAGAAACAAACAAAAAAAAAACATCGTGCATTCATACTTTCATACCGAAGGTTCTATTATTCAATTAATACTCTATAATGAGGTGACATACTTTAAGATGATTTTAACATCTCACTATACCTATCCCATTTTGACCAATTAATACGGCAAACAAATCTCTGAGATGCCGAGCAGTTACTATTGTGAATCAAATACCTGTTCGTGTTAATAACATTACACAGTTCCCTAATTGCTGGTACAACAGGTGGATTCCAATATTTCACAATGAGCCATTTAGCCACTAACAAAATATGACATATCAAATATCTATCTGCTAGTGGCGTTTTCTCAAGATTTATATGGAGAATGGCTAATTGTGGAGAACATAAAATTTGCTTGTCAATCACCTTAGATACTAACTGGCCGATATCTATCCACCAACTATGGATTTTTTTGCACTCCCACCATACATGAAGTTCAGTTCCTCGTAGGCCGCATAATTTCCAGCATCAGCCTTCCCCCTTTAAATCGATTTTAGCCATTTTCACGCGAGTTAGATGCCATCTATGCATTATTTTGAAAAATAACTCTGTATATGCTATGTTAACTGAGGATTTCCTGGTAATTGTTATAATTTCCCTCCACCTAATGTCCTCTAAGTTAATTCCAAGATCCGACTCCCAACCTTTGATACCCATACATTTAAAGAAAAGGGGTAGACTCAATGCAACATTTCTCTTTTTATAATCAATTCTTCTATTTTTGTTGGGGTGTTCATCCCAAAAATTGTATAGCCTCTGCCAAGCAAATTTTTCTTAAGGCTTTCATCATTGATCCAAGTTAGTTTTTTTGGCTCTAATTTCTGCTGTAACTCCTGTATGGTAATAAATTTGCCTTTATTATATAGTTCAAATATATAGGTTAGGCCCTGATATATAAAAAATGTTATTGTCGGGCATAGATCTTTCGTTTTTAGAGACTCTAACGGTGCTGCCAATAAGGGGTATTTAGACAGTTTCATTTTCTCTTTGTTGTTATACCAGAATTTTATGATAGCATTAATATTTTTTGGTAATTTGCTAAACAAAGTTTTATTATATTTGGGGAACCATAGCATGGTTTGAATAGAATATTCCTTTATCAAAGCTTCTTCCAAAATTAACCATCTTGGTTTATCTTGAGTGATATTCCAACTTATAATTTGGGCTATAATGATCTTTTGATGAATTTCTTTTATACATGGTACATTTAAACCTCCGTTAACTAATTTATTATAAGTTATACTTTTCCTGATTCTGGGTTTTCTCCCCTCATACATAAATGTATCAAGCTGATCCTGGATACATTTTAAATAATTATTTGCTAATACATCCGGTATTGATCTCATGCAAAAAGTAATTTTTGGAATTATGCTCATATTTATTAAGGCTATTCTAGCTGACCATGATAAGTTAAGGTGTCTCCAGTCAGTTAGAAATGGCCTAATTTGTTTCATTACCTCGTTGATGTTGTCTTTAAGGATTTTATCAATGCCAAACGAGAATCTTATCAACAAATGGATTATGTAATTAGATTTCCAATTGAAACTAAAGTCTTTCTCCAGCTTATTTTTAATTTCCAATGTTATACCTCTGATTAAAGTGTCTGATTTTAGCTGGTTAATTTTAAAATAAGACAATCTACCGAACTCGTCTAATATTTCGTGGAGTTTTTGACACGCATTCTCTGGATTAGATATAGTAATAACGATGTAATCTGCAAAGGCCCTATATTTAAATTCTTCCTTGCCTATACATACCCCTTTAATTCCTTTACATTCTCTAATATAGATTGCTAGCGGCTCCATAAACAGTATAAATAGTAGCGGTGATAATGGGCATCCCTGACGGGTACCATTACCAATTTTAAATTTCTTTGACTCAAAATCCGGGCTCCCAACTGGTGCAAATGAGTTCATATAAAGAGCTTTGACTGACTTTGAAGCAAACTCACCAAGTCCGAACTTCATAAGTACTCTTAGTAAATATTCCCAATTGACCCTATCAAAAGCTTTCTCCGCGTCTAATGAGAGTATCAATAAGGGTACCTCTTTATCCTTAACATAGGACAAAATATTCAGTAATCGTCTTGAGTTGTCAGACGCCTGGCGTCCTGGAACAAAACCCGTTTGATCGGAGTGAATCAACTTAACAATTAAGGTTTTTAATCTATTTGCTAAAATTTTTGAGTATATTTTAACATCCATATTTATTAATGATATTGGTCGGTAACTCCTACACTCCTCTGGGTTCTTCCCTTCTTTCAGAATATTTACTATTTTAGTCTCCGACATCTCCAACGGAATATTGCCTGTTTGATTTCATTAAATAGGCTACATAAGTGTATTTTAAACTCAGACTGAAGTGCTTTACAAAACAAGTGGTCGAATCCATCCATACCTGGAGCCTTATTTGATTTGCCAATATTTATTACTTCAATTATTTCCTCACACGTTATTTCCCTATTTAAATATATTGATTCTTGGTCAGAAATTCTAGGGATCTTAATGTTATTTAAGAAGGCATCAATGTCCTCTTTATCTGGGACCACAAAACTCTGATCCTTATCTATGTTATATAATTTCTCATAGAACTCCTGAAATACCTCACCGATTTTATCAGGATTAATATATACATTTTGCTCTTCATCTTGTATTTTTAAGATCCTGTTTTGTTCACTTTGTTTCTTTAATTCAAGAAATGTACCCGTTTTATTACCATACAGGAAGTTAGATTGTTGGAATCTCCATAGGAGATTATCAGCCTGAGATTGTAGTATACGATTTATTTGATTATTTATTATATTTATTTTGTTTCCAATATCTTTGTTTCAACTTTTTTTATTGGTCTGGTGTAAATTTTCTAATTCAATATATAAGGTTTTTAGAGGTTTTTCCCTTTGCCTTTTGATTTCTGCCATCCTAGAGATCAGGATTCCTCTAATATAGGCTTTATATGAACACCACAGTGTCTTCATAGAGGTCACAGAATCCTTATTAATCTCAAAGAATTCCTGGGTATCCTTTTTCACAGCATTAAGGTTTTCTAGATTTTTAAATATTATGGGATTCATTTTCCATCCTTTTTGTACTTTTAATTCCAATAAATCCTTCAAGATTATACTATTCATACAATGATTTGACCATGGAGTCAAAACAATATCTGTCTTCCCTATCAACTTTAGAGTACTCAGATCTGCAAAGATATAATTTATGCAAGATAAAGATTCAAATCTATTTGAGAAAAAGATATATTCTTTACAGTTCGGATGGTATACTCTCCATAAATCATACAACTCATAGTTATTTATTAAATTTGAAAAATCTGAGGATATTTTATTATCTAAAACTTCTGATTTTACCTTTTGATGCCTCTGTTTATCCATATGTACATCAATTGCCATATTGAAATCTCCGCATATTATGAGCAACCCTCTCTTCAGTTTATATAAATCTCCTAATCGATTTTTTAAGTACCTGACCTGATTTGTATTTGGCAGGTAAACATTTACCAGGGTTATCAATCTATTATTTATGTACCATGTCCAAATTATATATCTGCCTAGATGGTCTATTTTTGTAAATTCCTCAGAGACCGTCAATCTTTTATTAAAGAGAATAGATACTCCTTTGGATTTACTTTGAAATGTAGAATTTATATTAATCGGATATTGATTATTAAGCATATACTGTAAGTAATGAATCCTTCTTTAAATGGGTCTCCTGGAGGCATAAAATGTCAGCTTTAATTTTGGCATAATTTAAGAAGGCTATTTTCCTTTTTGTCTGTGAATTTAACCCATTTATATTATGCGAGATTATTTTTATTCCCTTATTCATCTACCTGTCTAATGAACCTATGTATCCTGCTCAGTAAGTTTCTCCTCATGTATATACCATAAACCTTCCTCATTCTTTCAATACACATACACCTCCCTTGACATACAAAGAAATAATTATCACATATCTTCTTACTACTAAGATCGGACATAAACCACTTCAAAGGACCAAAACAAACAGTACAGACCTACGAGGAGGAGGTGCAGAGCACACTAAAAGAAGCACCATAAGGAGATCTACGCATACCACAAGGCTCAGAGAGCCGGCAACTTGCGGGCACCTACAGCACAACGTGTGGGGTATGCTCAGATGATCTGGAGTGACGCCAGATGGGACTGCCAGAAAATTGGAGGTATAAGGGATTAGAAACATATTATCCAGCCTGAAGAGACTGTGCAGTAGCCGGAGTCGGAGGGTGGTGTGCAGGTGTCATGGTGGGACATTGTACCCTATATTAAAGCTACACAAAAACAAATTAAAATATTACTCAAAGAGAACAAAGGGTCTCGTATGTATGAGAGGATTTAAAGTTAATAAAGATCCTTTACAAATGAACCCTAAACTTCAGGAAAGTAAAGTGTCACTATAGCCAATGGGAAGATTCTTGCTATTATCTTTTTTTTTTTCCTAAAAAATAGCACTCAAAGAGTGGAATTTTCCGCCCCAGCTAAAGAGCAAGAGGATTAGTTTGAAGAGGGTGATATATAAATAAGTCTTATAAGTACAATATGGATAAGGACTAATCGAAACCCTGTGGGCAGGGGAACATAGCAGACTGTTAAGCAATTTCAACTAGTGTATGCTATTTTTCCTGGTTGGATTTATCCCACACATTTATATGTCAACACTGAAGGCTTAATTAAAATCTACCAACTGATACTTGGGCTTGGTAACTGTCTACAGATCTCATAAAAATATGCCAACTAAAATGAAATCAGAGGGGAAAAAATTAGACATTAAAAACACCTTCCATGTTCTCACCCAGAAATAAGGGACCTAGTTTGAGTACTCTAATAGAAACTACCTCACCAACATCGGTGATGAATCAATCCCCAGATAAAGCCTCTCAAACAATAAGATCAGATAATGTGTTTTCAGACAAAGAGGATATCCTTACCTGTTCTAAAATGCAAGAAATGTTACAGATTTTCCAGGCAAATTTAATCTCTGATCTGACTAAAAAAATATCAGATAATACTTTATTAATTAAAGAGGTAAATCAAAGAGTCGAATCAGTTGAAAGTGTCTGTGACAAACTAATTACGGACAATAACAACCTTCTTAAATATACAACGGTCCTGGAAAATAATATTCTATAGAAGACCGAAGTAGGATGAACAATCTTCGTCTCAGAGGCATATCTGAGAAATACAAGACAGCAACTTAAAATCTTATGTGGAGAACTTTTTGAGGATACTGGTCCCAAATGCTATAATAAATAAAAATTCTAATGATGTTATTCATAGGATACCCCTAGCTAAATACCTAGTTAAATCTATACCTAGAGAGGTTATTGCAAGAGTCCACTATCGATATAATAATATAAGGGCGTCATTTGCCAAGCAAAAGTTTTCTTCTCCATATGAGAACATTAGAATTTTCTCAGATCTATCTACCCAGACATTATCTAGAAGAAGAGAATATAGTGATAGAACTCATGTCCTAAGACAGAAAGCAGTTAGATATAAATGGTTATCTCCAGTGGGTATATAAAGATTCTAATTGGCACAGGATAAAATCAGTTCAGGAGGTGGATAAAGCTGTTGCAAGCCTGGCAGTTTGAAATAGCTGCATCAGATAAAGAGGTTAGACAACTTAATCTAACTGCCAGTAATCGGACATGGCAAAAAAATTAGGAAAGGAAAAAGAAAGAAAGAAAAAAAAAAATAAAAAAAAAAATATATATATATATTTTCTTTTTTTGGGTGTAGAGGTTGACTAGTGAAAAAGACAGAAATTGTCTTTGGGGGATTAGACTGGTATATTCACTGCTGGCCAAAATTTTCTATATGTTATCAACCTAGGAGATGCAATAGGTATATATTGGATTACCTTGGAAATACACCTACGGTGCTTGAAATAGATTATGTAAGCGTGAGTCAAAGAGCTTGGAGAGAAAGGAGACACAGATTATAATGTACATGTTTGTAGTATATATTTTTTTTATTTTATATTAATCATGAATATGATTATTGATACTAAATTAGATAGAAACACAGGAAAAAAAACTAAATTGGAAATTCAAACTATTAATATTGCAAAACATTTTGAAGCACTTATATATAAACACCAGTTATACAATGCATGGAGAACTTTTCATCCAGATCTAAAAGAGTTTACATTTTTTTCGCATAGACATAAGAGATATTCCAGACTAGACTATTTTTTAGTAAGTAAAGAGACTATAGAAATGATGATAAAAGTAGAAATTAAAAAAATTAGCTGGTCTGATCATGCGATTATACAATTAGAGTTAAAAAAGGAATATATGCCAACTGCTAAAAGAGTATGGATGCATCTCTATTTAGATCAACTACAGATAAGGAAAAATTTAATATAGAAATACAAAGATTTTTCGATTTAAATCTAAATACAGTTCAACAAGAAACAACTATACAGAACTGTCATAAAGCTTATATCAGAGGGATCTTAACAAAATGGGCCTATAACCGAAGGAAAAAAAGAGGAAGTTCACTCAGATCTCTATATATTCTACTAAGACAAATAGGAAGAAGAATGAAATCAAACCAAATTACTTAGATTAAAGGACAAATAAAAAAAAATACAACGACAAATAGATAATACCATAGGGAAATACCAACAAAGAAATTACTATTGGGGTAATAAAGTGGGCAAAATGCTTGCAAAAAAGCTTAAGAATAAATCAAATCTGAAAAGAGTCGATAAACTATTAGGCCCAGATAACAAACATTATAGTACCCCTAGAGAATTTGGAGAATTTTTTAGAAAATACTATAGTTCATTATACAACTTAAAGAAAACAGATGAATATAAAAAAAACTACAATTAAAGTGATAAACAAATTTCTGGATCAAATGTCACTTCCACAAATCTCGTTGTGAGGAATTGACTCTGCTGGGTTTTGAACCCTGGTCCCCAGGCTGCTATACCTCTTCCCTACCACTGCGCCAGCCTGCCTTTTGTGAATTTCATTGAGATCTGATAAGCTTCACTCTGCTAGCAATAGTGTCAGGTGTCTGGTCCTTGGCCTATATAAGGCACTTCCTGTCAAATGTACCTTGCCAGATTATTGTGTGGTTTCTGATCACTTCAATAAAGCTTGTTCCTGTTTCACCTACAAATTGCTGAACTGGATTATTGCTGACCTTGGCTGCTGGTCTCCACAACCTTGTGATTCCATATCATTACAGAATAATCTGGCCCTTTCATGGAGACCGCCGGGTCAGATTCTGCATTGGCCCAGCAGGTTGCTTTATTTGCAAGAACTGTGCAGACCTAGGCACAGACCATTCAAGTGCTGCAGGACCAGGTAGCTGAACTGCAGGCCCAACAGGTTGCTTTTACTGCAAGAAATGTGCAGACCCAGGCACAGACCATTCAAGTGCTGCAGGACCAGATAGCTGAACTGTAAAATAAAATTCAGTCAATGCACAGTGAGTATACCAGCTACAGGGCACGAGATGTTACACCTGCACAAGATGCCCGCTTGCCCCTACCAGAAAAGTTTGGAGGAGATCGCAAAAAATTTAGGGGTTTCCTAAATCAATGCCGTTTGCACTTCATGATGTTACCTCAATGATTTCCATCTGAAAGAGAGAAGGTAGGATTTATTTTTTCCTTATTCAAAGATGAAGCCCTGGCTTGGGGCTCCCCTCTTCTGGAACAGGACAGTCCAGTCTTGGGTAATCTAAATGACTTTCTTGAGGCCATGTGCCTAGTTTTTGATGACCCAAATCGATGTGCTACAGCAGAAGCCACTCTCCTTCATTTGCATCAAGTGAGGCGCTCGGTGGCTGAATATGCTGCTGAATTCAGACAATGGGTTGCTGATACTACCTGGAACCAATCAGCCCAGAGGTTCCACTTCAGAAAAGGTCTCTCAGAAGCTATAAAAGATGAGCTAGCTCGTGTTGATCTTCCTGCTGACTTTGATGCATTTGTGCGTTTGGCTATCCGTATTTATTGGAGACTTTCTGAAAGAAGATTGGAAAGACAGTGCTCTTTTAGACCAAGTACTACTCCAATTTCCTATTCAAGAACTTCTACTCCGATCCCACAAACACCTACAGACTCTGAGCCAGAAGCTTTGCAGGTAAATCTAATAAGAGGGCCATTATCCAACGAAGAAAAACAGTGGCGACGCACTCACAATTTATGCCTGTATTGTGGTAGTGCAGGGCACTATGCCATCAATTGCCCTAGCAAATCCAAAAGAACAATAGCTATGGCAGCTGAGGGTGCACAGATTCAACACCAATCCCAGATTTCAGATCAACTGAATTCCGTCACACAACCCTTGTTTTCTCTGGCTCATGGTGAAGAGGGTATGTTGACTCAACATCCTCATTTTGTGGTGCCTATCACTTTGCAATGTGGTGATCGTAAAATTTCAACTACAGCTATGATAGATTCTGGAGCAGGCGGAAACTTTATGGACATTAAATTTGCAGCAGGAAATAGAATTCAGTCTATCCCTAATTCTTCACCTGTGTTAATGGAGACAGTTGACGGTTCTCCACTTACGTCAGGCCCGGTTACACATGAGACTGTGCCCTTAATGTTGACTGTGGAGGCTATCTCTTTCCACCTAATTTCCTCAACACAGTTTCCAGTGATTTTGGGGGTACCTTGGCTTGCTCTGCATAACCCACAGATTGATTGGAAGATCAGAACTTTGTCCTTTCCTTCAGAACACTGCTTAATGAATTGTCAACCCTCTAAGGTAACACCTGTTGCCACAAAAATTAATGAAATGGTTGCTACAAACTTGACTAAGCTTCCTGTACAATATCGGGATTTTGCAGATGTCTGTGATAAGACATCTGCGCCAGCCTGCCTTTTGTGAATTTCATTGAGATCTGATAAGCTTCACTCTGCTAGCAATAGTATCAGTACCTAAGTCTCTTCAGCTGTGTCTGGTCAGGTGTCTGGTCCTTGGCCTATATAAGGCACTTCCTGTCAAATGTACCTTGCCAGATTATTGTGTGGTTTCTGATCACTTCAATAAAGCTTGTTCCTGTTTCACCTACAAATTGCTGAACTGGATTATTGCTGACCTTGGCTGCTGGTCTCCACAACCTTGTGATTCCATATCATTGCACTCGGATTCAGAACTAGCAATATTAAATCAGCCAATAACTATTAAAGAGATCCAAGAAGCTATCCTAAATATAAAATTAAATAGGGCCCCCAGCCCAGATGGTTTTGTGGGTCACTATTATAAACATTTTTCGAACATCTTAGTCTCTAGGTTACAGAAAACTTTTAATGAAATTAAATCTACAGGTCAAATGCCCAGATAAATGTTAGAAGCAGCTATAAGCTCTATTCCAAAACCAACAAAAGATCTAACATAAATTATAGACCTATATCATTATTAAACATAGATACAAAATTATATTCCAATACACTAGCAACTAGATTGAAAATCTTAATACCTAATACCACTAGAAAATTTGGTAAATATTATATCTTATGCAAAAAAAAAAATCATATTCCAATGCTAGCAATTTCATTAGATGCTGAAAAGGCATTTGACCGGGTGGACTGGACCTTTATGGATTTAGTCCTACAAAAATTTGGTCTGGGAGAATTTGGATCCAGAGCAGTCAAAGCCTTATATTCTAAGCCATCTCCCTATTGTATAGGACTAGGGTATAAAAGTGAAAACTTTAATATATCCAATGTCACACGCCAGGGCTGTCCTCTGTCCCCATTAATTTTTATATTAACTGTGGAACCACTATTGGAAAGCTTCAGAATTTCTAAAGACATTAACGGAATCCAAATTGGGAAAATTGAGACTAAAATATTGGCTTTTGTTGATGACATTATTATAACAATAACAGAACCTGAAACTTTGTTGATTGGTATTCAAGAACTATTAACTAATTATAGTACTGTTTCAAGTTGTAAATTAAATATAAGTAAAAGACAAACTCTATGGCTAGGCTTAAAGGATAACATTTTGCAACATTTAAAGAAAACTTTCCCCTATCACTGGGGTAATAATGAGTTGACGCATTTGGGTATAAAGTTCTATCCAAACTTAAAAAAACTAGTCAGATTTAATTATTTGGAACTTTTTGGAAATATACATACAATTATAAAAAAATTGGGCGGATAAGATATTTTCCTGGTCAGGAAAAACTGAAATTATAAAAATGTTCATTTTACCAAGCAGGAATTACCTTTTCCGCTGTATACCTTTGAAAACTCCATTATACATTATCAAGAGATTTCAAAAATTGATAGATGGCTATATATATAATGGGGAAAAAGCTAGACTCAATTCAGAAATAACTAAGAGAAAATTAAACAGAGGAGGTCTAGCATCACCAAATTTAGGGGATTACTATCAGGTTATAAGATTAACATATATATATTGCGAATTGGGGAATGGTAAATTAACCACCTAGCTGGTTCGATATTAACATAACAAGCCCCGATGGGAAAAAGAACATTATTAGATTTGTTGTGGACAAAAGAAAGAGAAATAAAGGCTTTACAAAATATCCCATTGATTATCAAAACTAACTTGAAATATTGGGATTTAAAAACAAAATATAAACTTTCAAATAAGCCATCCCTAGCAAGGACTATTCAATGATTATTAGATTGCTATACCCCAAATGAAAGATCTATTTGGAATCAGTGGAACTTGAAATATATAGCAGATTTTTATAATAAAGGATCAATTATCTCTTTTGATAAGTTACAGAGTAAATATGATATACCGTCTTCATATTGGATAAAATATAATTCTCTTATATCGGTATTAACCAAAGCTAATTGTAAAGATAAGGAAGGAGAACTTACCAAATTTGAAGAACTTTGTATAAAACAAGATAAAAGTAAATGAATTACTAAATGTTATAAAATAATATCTTCAAAAATAGAACAGAACAAAACTACAAAAATGGAGATATGGGAAAAGATATTGGACAGAGTTGGAATGAAACTACTGTATATGGTTTAATGCTTTCTCTTTAACATCATCAGCAATGAAATGCTCTATATACAAAGATACTTTTTATAAATAATACAAAGATGGTACACTCCAGTAAAATTAGCACTTTTCCACCAAACATCAGACTGTTGCTGGAGGGAATGTGGTCAAAAAGGTACAGTACATTCTACCATCTCTGGTGGGAATGTCCAACAATTATAGATCTTTGGGAGAACAGTATAATTAAAATCTTAGAAATTACTAAAATTAAACTGAAGAGATCCCCAGAAGCATTTATTTTAAATTTTTTACCTAAAGAGATTATAAATACAACAAAAAAACTGATTATTCATATTCTGATGGTGATAGAAATGAAAATAGTCAGGAACTGGAAATCAAAACAAGTACCAAAATGGCCAGAAATAAACATTTTCATTGAGAGAAACAGAGAAAGGGAAAAAAACTCATTGACTTTAATAATATAATACAAGTAAGTAGTAAAACATGGACATTGTGGGATAAACATTATACGTCAAAAGATTAAATAAAGACTTAGAAATACACACAATACTAACTATAAAACGAAGAAAGAGGAGAAAAGAAAAAATAAAGAGAAAAGATGACTGTCTGAAATGAACAAATTTACGATGTAACCTTTTTTAAATTAATTCCCTTATATAAACTATTATATGAAAATAATTGATATGAATGTTTGTGATATGAAATGTTCATGTATGTAAATCCTACTGTATGTTAATAAAAAAATAAAATAAAAAACCTACTTTACAGAAAAGAAAAAACCTAAGTTAACCAAAATAAAAAAACAAAGTTCCAGAAAATAAAAAAGGCATATATCACATGAAATAAAACATACATTACATAATGTACATTAATACCCTAACTACATATACCCTAACTACATACATTAATACCTCTATCTACGTACATTAACCCCTAACTACATACAATAAAAATCCCTCTTTCTGACCTAAAACAACCCCCCTCATTAAACCTACAATAGGGTAAATAAGGCCACTTACCTTGCCCAAATACGATAACCGTTTTCTGGCCTTCGTCCCTAGCATAAGGGCCCATCCTTCATTGCCACAGGCCCTGCACCCCTAGGATAAAAATAAACATTACAATTAATAACAAAATTAAACACAACATGAAAACAATACATTCTAAATATTACACTTACCTTTCCGCGATTTCCCTGTCCTTCGTGAAGTCTTCTCCGGCAGTGCCCTTCTACTTTACTGGCCTCACGATGAGCGCCTTCGGCGAGTCTCTCCCTCTGTCTACTTCCTCCCTTGTTTCTCATTTCCCCCTCCTCTCCCTCCCTTCTGTCTCCTTACCCCCTTTGTTTTTACCCCCTCTCCCCCCTGTGTCTCTTTCCCCCCCTGTGTCTCTTTCCCCATGTGTCTTTCCCCCATTTCCCTCCCCTGTGTCTCTTCCCCCTCCTCTCCCTCCCCTGTGTCTCTCCTCCTTCTCCCCTTTGTCTCTTCTCCCCTCCTCTCCCTCCCCTGTGTGTCTCCCCCCTCCTCCTCTGTGTCTCTTCCCCTCCTCACACTCCCCTGTGTCTCCCCGCCTCCTCTGTGTCTCTCCCCCTTCTCTCCCTCCCCTATGTGTCTACCCCCTCCTCTCCTACCCCAGTGTCTCCCCCCTCCCTGTGTCTCTTCCCCCCTCTCCTTCCCCTGTGTCTCTCCCCCTCCTCTCACTCCTTTTTGTCTCTCCCCCCCTCACTCCCGTGTCTCTCCCACCCTCCTGTATCTCTCCCCCATGTCTCTCCCCCCTCCTCTCACTCCCCTGTGTCTCTCCCCCCTCCTCTTTGTCTCTCCCCCCCTCCCCTGTGTGTCTACCCCCATCCTCTCCCATCCCTGTGGGTCTCCCCCCTCTCCTGTGTCTCTTCCCCCTTGTCTCCCTTCCCTGTTTCTCTCCCCCCTCCTTTCACTCCCCTGTGTGCCTCCCCCTCCTCTCACTCCCCTGTGTCTCTTCCCCACCTCCTCTCACTTCTTTGTGTCTCTCCTCCCCCCCTCCTCTCATTCCCCTGTGTCTCTACCCCCTCCTCTGTGTCTCCCCCCTCCCCTGTGTGTCTATCCCACTCCTCTCCCTGCCCTGTGTCTCTCCCCCCTCCTCTGTGTTTCCAGGCAAGTAATGCGCCTGCGCGGGCAGCCGCCACGCAGTGCGCCTGCGTGGTCCGTTGCACAATGCGCACGCGCGCCTTACATCGTGCTATGCGCATGCGCGGACCCTTGCGCAATGCGCACGCGCAGCTTACGCCACACTATATGCATGCGAGAGCCATTGCGCAATGCACATGCGTAACCCGTTGCACAGTTGTCAAACTGCGATTTGTTGCAAGCGTGACAACGAATCGCAGTTTGACAACTATTATATGTGATGTATTTGCTCACGTCTCCACATGACAACACTGTGAAAGACTAAGGCATTGTCTTTTTCTATTGGATTTCGTAAACAGCGTTCTGAACAATGATGAGGCCTCATGCAATAACTGAAACAAATTCCTCCTAATACAAGGGAAAGTATCAAATGTCACTTCCACAAATCTCGTTGTGAGGAATTGACTCTGCTGGGTTTTGAACCCTGGTCCCCAGGCTGCTATACCTCTTCCCTACCACTGCGCCAGCCTGCCTTTTGTGAATTTCATTGAGATCTGATAAGCTTCACTCTGCTAGCAATAGTGTCAGGTGTCTGGTCCTTGGCCTATATAAGGCACTTCCTGTCAAATGTACCTTGCCAGATTATTGTGTGGTTTCTGATCACTTCAATAAAGCTTGTTCCTGTTTCACCTACAAATTGCTGAACTGGATTATTGCTGACCTTGGCTGCTGGTCTCCACAACCTTGTGATTCCATATCATTACAGAATAATCTGGCCCTTTCATGGAGACCGCCGGGTCAGATTCTGCATTGGCCCAGCAGGTTGCTTTATTTGCAAGAACTGTGCAGACCTAGGCACAGACCATTCAAGTGCTGCAGGACCAGGTAGCTGAACTGCAGGCCCAACAGGTTGCTTTTACTGCAAGAAATGTGCAGACCCAGGCACAGACCATTCAAGTGCTGCAGGACCAGATAGCTGAACTGTAAAATAAAATTCAGTCAATGCACAGTGAGTATACCAGCTACAGGGCACGAGATGTTACACCTGCACAAGATGCCCGCTTGCCCCTACCAGAAAAGTTTGGAGGAGATCGCAAAAAATTTAGGGGTTTCCTAAATCAATGCCGTTTGCACTTCATGATGTTACCTCAATGATTTCCATCTGAAAGAGAGAAGGTAGGATTTATTTTTTCCTTATTCAAAGATGAAGCCCTGGCTTGGGGCTCCCCTCTTCTGGAACAGGACAGTCCAGTCTTGGGTAATCTAAATGACTTTCTTGAGGCCATGTGCCTAGTTTTTGATGACCCAAATCGATGTGCTACAGCAGAAGCCACTCTCCTTCATTTGCATCAAGTGAGGCGCTCGGTGGCTGAATATGCTGCTGAATTCAGACAATGGGTTGCTGATACTACCTGGAACCAATCAGCCCAGAGGTTCCACTTCAGAAAAGGTCTCTCAGAAGCTATAAAAGATGAGCTAGCTCGTGTTGATCTTCCTGCTGACTTTGATGCATTTGTGCGTTTGGCTATCCGTATTTATCGGAGACTTTCTGAAAGAAGATTGGAAAGACAGTGCTCTTTTAGACCAAGTACTACTCCAATTTCCTATTCAAGAACTTCTACTCCGATCCCACAAACACCTACAGACTCTGAGCCAGAAGCTTTGCAGGTAAATCTAATAAGAGGGCCATTATCCAACGAAGAAAAACAGTGGCGACGCACTCACAATTTATGCCTGTATTGTGGTAGTGCAGGGCACTATGCCATCAATTGCCCTAGCAAATCCAAAAGAACAATAGCTATGGCAGCTGAGGGTGCACAGATTCAACACCAATCCCAGATTTCAGATCAACTGAATTCCGTCACACAACCCTTGTTTTCTCTGGCTCATGGTGAAGAGGGTATGTTGACTCAACATCCTCATTTTGTGGTGCCTATCACTTTGCAATGTGGTGATCGTAAAATTTCAACTACAGCTATGATAGATTCTGGAGCAGGCGGAAACTTTATGGACATTAAATTTGCAGCAGGAAATAGAATTCAGTCTATCCCTAATTCTTCACCTGTGTTAATGGAGACAGTTGACGGTTCTCCACTTACGTCAGGCCCGGTTACACATGAGACTGTGCCCTTAATGTTGACTGTGGAGGCTATCTCTTTCCACCTAATTTCCTCAACACAGTTTCCAGTGATTTTGGGGGTACCTTGGCTTGCTCTGCATAACCCACAGATTGATTGGAAGATCAGAACTTTGTCCTTTCCTTCAGAACACTGCTTAATGAATTGTCAACCCTCTAAGGTAACACCTGTTGCCACAAAAATTAATGAAATGGTTGCTACAAACTTGACTAAGCTTCCTGTACAATATCGGGATTTTGCAGATGTCTGTGATAAGACATCTGCGCCAGCCTGCCTTTTGTGAATTTCATTGAGATCTGATAAGCTTCACTCTGCTAGCAATAGTATCAGTACCTAAGTCTCTTCAGCTGTGTCTGGTCAGGTGTCTGGTCCTTGGCCTATATAAGGCACTTCCTGTCAAATGTACCTTGCCAGATTATTGTGTGGTTTCTGATCACTTCAATAAAGCTTGTTCCTGTTTCACCTACAAATTGCTGAACTGGATTATTGCTGACCTTGGCTGCTGGTCTCCACAACCTTGTGATTCCATATCATTGCACTCGGATTCAGAACTAGCAATATTAAATCAGCCAATAACTATTAAAGAGATCCAAGAAGCTATCCTAAATATAAAATTAAATAGGGCCCCCAGCCCAGATGGTTTTGTGGGTCACTATTATAAACATTTTTCGAACATCTTAGTCTCTAGGTTACAGAAAACTTTTAATGAAATTAAATCTACAGGTCAAATGCCCAGATAAATGTTAGAAGCAGCTATAAGCTCTATTCCAAAACCAACAAAAGATCTAACATAAATTATAGACCTATATCATTATTAAACATAGATACAAAATTATATTCCAATACACTAGCAACTAGATTGAAAATCTTAATACCTAATACCACTAGAAAATTTGGTAAATATTATATCTTATGCAAAAAAAAAATCATATTCCAATGCTAGCAATTTCATTAGATGCTGAAAAGGCATTTGACCGGGTGGACTGGACCTTTATGGATTTAGTCCTACAAAAATTTGGTCTGGGAGAATTTGGATCCAGAGCAGTCAAAGCCTTATATTCTAAGCCATCTCCCTATTGTATAGGACTAGGGTATAAAAGTGAAAACTTTAATATATCCAATGTCACACGCCAGGGCTGTCCTCTGTCCCCATTAATTTTTATATTAACTGTGGAACCACTATTGGAAAGCTTCAGAATTTCTAAAGACATTAACGGAATCCAAATTGGGAAAATTGAGACTAAAATATTGGCTTTTGTTGATGACATTATTATAACAATAACAGAACCTGAAACTTTGTTGATTGGTATTCAAGAACTATTAACTAATTATAGTACTGTTTCAAGTTGTAAATTAAATATAAGTAAAAGACAAACTCTATGGCTAGGCTTAAAGGATAACATTTTGCAACATTTAAAGAAAACTTTCCCCTATCACTGGGGTAATAATGAGTTGACGCATTTGGGTATAAAGTTCTATCCAAACTTAAAAAAACTAGTCAGATTTAATTATTTGGAACTTTTTGGAAATATACATACAATTATAAAAAAATTGGGCGGATAAGATATTTTCCTGGTCAGGAAAAACTGAAATTATAAAAATGTTCATTTTACCAAGCAGGAATTACCTTTTCCGCTGTATACCTTTGAAAACTCCATTATACATTATCAAGAGATTTCAAAAATTGATAGATGGCTATATATATAATGGGGAAAAAGCTAGACTCAATTCAGAAATAACTAAGAGAAAATTAAACAGAGGAGGTCTAGCATCACCAAATTTAGGGGATTACTATCAGGTTATAAGATTAACATATATATATTGCGAATTGGGGAATGGTAAATTAACCACCTAGCTGGTTCGATATTAACATAACAAGCCCCGATGGGAAAAAGAACATTATTAGATTTGTTGTGGACAAAAGAAAGAGAAATAAAGGCTTTACAAAATATCCCATTGATTATCAAAACTAACTTGAAATATTGGGATTTAAAAACAAAATATAAACTTTCAAATAAGCCATCCCTAGCAAGGACTATTCAATGATTATTAGATTGCTATACCCCAAATGAAAGATCTATTTGGAATCAGTGGAACTTGAAATATATAGCAGATTTTTATAATAAAGGATCAATTATCTCTTTTGATAAGTTACAGAGTAAATATGATATACCGTCTTCATATTGGATAAAATATAATTCTCTTATATCGGTATTAACCAAAGCTAATTGTAAAGATAAGGAAGGAGAACTTACCAAATTTGAAGAACTTTGTATAAAACAAGATAAAAGTAAATGAATTACTAAATGTTATAAAATAATATCTTCAAAAATAGAACAGAACAAAACTACAAAAATGGAGATATGGGAAAAGATATTGGACAGAGTTGGAATGAAACTACTGTATATGGTTTAATGCTTTCTCTTTAACATCATCAGCAATGAAATGCTCTATATACAAAGATACTTTTTATAAATAATACAAAGATGGTACACTCCAGTAAAATTAGCACTTTTCCACCAAACATCAGACTGTTGCTGGAGGGAATGTGGTCAAAAAGGTACAGTACATTCTACCATCTCTGGTGGGAATGTCCAACAATTATAGATCTTTGGGAGAACAGTATAATTAAAATCTTAGAAATTACTAAAATTAAACTGAAGAGATCCCCAGAAGCATTTATTTTAAATTTTTTACCTAAAGAGATTATAAATACAACAAAAAAACTGATTATTCATATTCTGATGGTGATAGAAATGAAAATAGTCAGGAACTGGAAATCAAAACAAGTACCAAAATGGCCAGAAATAAACATTTTCATTGAGAGAAACAGAGAAAGGGAAAAAAACTCATTGACTTTAATAATATAATACAAGTAAGTAGTAAAACATGGACATTGTGGGATAAACATTATACGTCAAAAGATTAAATAAAGACTTAGAAATACACACAATACTAACTATAAAACGAAGAAAGAGGAGAAAAGAAAAAATAAAGAGAAAAGATGACTGTCTGAAATGAACAAATTTACGATGTAACCTTTTTTAAATTAATTCCCTTATATAAACTATTATATGAAAATAATTGATATGAATGTTTGTGATATGAAATGTTCATGTATGTAAATCCTACTGTATGTTAATAAAAAAATAAAATAAAAAACCTACTTTACAGAAAAGAAAAAACCTAAGTTAACCAAAATAAAAAAACAAAGTTCCAGAAAATAAAAAAGGCATATATCACATGAAATAAAACATACATTACATAATGTACATTAATACCCTAACTACATATACCCTAACTACATACATTAATACCTCTATCTACGTACATTAACCCCTAACTACATACAATAAAAATCCCTCTTTCTGACCTAAAACAACCCCCCTCATTAAACCTACAATAGGGTAAATAAGGCCACTTACCTTGCCCAAATACGATAACCGTTTTCTGGCCTTCGTCCCTAGCATAAGGGCCCATCCTTCATTGCCACAGGCCCTGCACCCCTAGGATAAAAATAAACATTACAATTAATAACAAAATTAAACACAACATGAAAACAATACATTCTAAATATTACACTTACCTTTCCGCGATTTCCCTGTCCTTCGTGAAGTCTTCTCCGGCAGTGCCCTTCTACTTTACTGGCCTCACGATGAGCGCCTTCGGCGAGTCTCTCCCTCTGTCTACTTCCTCCCTTGTTTCTCATTTCCCCCTCCTCTCCCTCCCTTCTGTCTCCTTACCCCCTTTGTTTTTACCCCCTCTCCCCCCTGTGTCTCTTTCCCCCCCTGTGTCTCTTTCCCCATGTCTCTTTCCCCCATTTCCCTCCCCTGTGTCTCTTCCCCCTCCTCTCCCTCCCCTGTGTCTCTCCTCCTTCTCCCCTTTGTCTCTTCTCCCCTCCTCTCCCTCCCCTGTGTGTCTCCCCCCTCCTCCTCTGTGTCTCTTCCCCTCCTCACACTCCCCTGTGTCTCCCCGCCTCCTCTGTGTCTCTCCCCCTTCTCTCCCTCCCCTATGTGTCTACCCCCTCCTCTCCTACTCCAGTGTCTCCCCCCTCCCTGTGTCTCTTCCCCCCTCTCCTTCCCCTGTGTCTCTCCCCCTCCTCTCACTCCTTTTTGTCTCCCCCCCCCTCACTCCCGTGTCTCTCCCACCCTCCTGTATCTCTCCCCCATGTCTCTCCCCCCTCCTCTCACTCCCCTGTGTCTCTCCCCCCTCCTCTTTGTCTCTCCCCCCCTCCCCTGTGTGTCTACCCCCATCCTCTCCCATCCCTGTGGGTCTCCCCCCTCTCCTGTGTCTCTTCCCCCTTGTCTCCCTTCCCTGTTTCTCTCCCCCCTCCTCTCACTCCCCTGTGTGCCTCCCCCTCCTCTCACTCCCCTGTGTCTCTTCCCCACCTCCTCTCACTTCTTTGTGTCTCTCCTCCCCCCTTCCTCTCATTCCCCTGTGTCTCTACCCCCTCCTCTGTCTCTCCCCCCTCCTCTGTGTGTCTATCCCACTCCTCTCCCTGCCCTGTGTCTCTCCCCCCTCCTCTGTGTTTCCAGGCAAGTAATGCGCCTGCGCGGGCAGCCGCCACGCAGTGCGCCTGCGTGGTCCGTTGCACAATGCGCACGCGCGCCTTACATCGTGCTATGCGCATGCGCGGACCCTTGCGCAATGCGCACGCGCAGCTTACGCCACACTATATGCATGCGAGAGCCATTGCGCAATGCACATGCGTAACCCGTTGCACAGTTGTCAAACTGCGATTTGTTGCAAGCGTGACGACGAATCGCAGTTTGACAACTATTATATGTGATGTATTTGCTCACGTCTCCACATGACAACACTGTGAAAGACTAAGGCATTGTCTTTTTCTATTGGATTTCGTAAACAGCGTTCTGAACAATGATGAGGCCTCATGCAATAACTGAAACAAATTCCTCCTAATACAAGGGAAAGTATAGCCTCATTCTTGTTTTTCTCTTGATAAAGTTACAGTAAAACATTTAAGCCATTTCTTACTTTTAGTAAACAATTTGCATTTAAAATTTGTGATTTTAGTTTGTGTTAACTACATAAAATGTCTAAAAATTAGGTTTAATTGTACAACAAGAAGGAGCTTATGTTTCATGCTATGTTATTCCTCACTACATGGGAGTCTAGAGCAGTGGTTCCCAAACCACTCCTCAGGGCTCCCCAGACAAGTCAGGATTTTAACTGAACACTGTGTAAACAGTCCCTGTCTGGGGAGCCCTGATCTAGAGTATTAAGAATCAGAGGTAGTAGTGATGCCACTCCCATATAGAGGAGTACAGCTCTCTGATATAGCCCAGAGTTTCTAACATAAGCAATGAGAACTCTATCACAAACTAGGATGAGATCTTGAGCAGAGAGAGATTATTTTTAGAAATCCATGATCAGTTGTTCACACTTTAAGGCACACAGTAAATATATATATTTTTTAAACTGCTGGTTTAACAATTTTAACATTAAACAAACCTGGTTATAATTACACCCTGCTGGTCAGTCCTCTTTAAAGGACCACTGTACAATGAAAAAAAAAAAGAAGGATGCTTCTTGGTCTGAGAGGAGGAATGGGTGTGGTGTCAATTTCAATATTATCCAGTTATCAAATAAAGATTCTACCTCTTCCCTCTTCTACACTTATCCCTCCATTGATAGCTACAAAGACGCGCTGTCATGATCCAGCTCTCAGGATGTGATGTAATAAACAGAAAATGGATTAATGTACTCAAACACAGTGTTCAAAAGTTTAGATTTTAACAAAAACATTTTTTATTCCCATGGCTTAAGTGTGTGTAGTCTAGACCATCCATGTATGTATAGATGTATATCCATGAATGCAACACAGCAGAAGAAATAAATAGCACATATATAGTTCTCAGCAGCGCGGGCTTGCCAAAAAACGTTGGTAACGCAATGTTAAAACTGCGGGCTCGCAGTTGTATTTTCTGTTATCAGAGGCACTTTTGCTCTCATTGCAAGGTCTGCACTGATCTCCTTTTTGCGCTTATTGCAAGGTTCTACCCTGGTGTAGCTTGTGTTCTATGAGCACCGTTGGCGCTCCTTGTGAGAGGCGCAGTGAAGGGCTTTGTCGTTTATTGCGATACTGTGGTGTTTTTTTTTTTTGTTTATATGTATTTTTTCATGATAATTAATTAATTAATTAATGAAATGATAAATTAATATACTTTACCTATTTGTAATTAATATATGCAGGAAGCAATGTGCTAAAGAGTTAACAATCTGTTTTGATGTTCCTGCAGCATACAATGTAGATTGGTGAGCTGAGGTGTAAGTGTCAGCAATGTGTGCAGTGTGCAATGTAAATAGGCTGCGTGCGCGAGGGAAAGCCGTTAAGGTAGCTGTGTACTTCCGCATTGTTAGTGTTGTAAAATGGCGGCGATTGTGTATGTGGTACGCGGGTGTGGATGATTTTGCGTCCTTGCTAATAGTGTATGTTGTCCCTCGTACAGGTTTTTGTAAAAGCCGTATGTGCTTGGTGGTGTTTTGCGGCTTTAGGGCTCGTGTAGCCTTGTTCTTTTTCGCTGGCCATTTTTTCTCTCGCTTAGGGGATTTTTGAGTATCTAAACTAAATTGTCCTTAAATTGAGGTGTAACTTCACTTCCAGACGTCCTGGGTGTCCCCCCTTGCTGTGGGTAAGGAGTTCGTAATTTTTTTTTTCTAAGTCCTGCGGCTCGCAGTCCGTATTTAGTCATTGCGTGTTACAGAGTTTTTTTTTTTTTTTTTCAAAGTCACGCTTCTGTGGCTGTTTGTAACCGCTTGTGAGGCGCCGTAGAGCCTCAACCTCCGCAAATGCTTTCCATGGGGGCGCATTTGCAGCTCATCCTCTCTCGGCTCATTGCAGCCAAAGCTGGAGCCTCCACCTTCCGCAAATGCGGTCCCTCGCTTCACGCAAGTTCGCAAAGCGTGACAACATTTCGTAGTTTGGCAACTATTATATGTGATGATTATATGTGCTTCTGATACTCCTTATAGCCATCCCCAAGAGTCCTGCATTAATAATGAACATGGGTGTGTATCAGCTGTAGCCAATGGACTGAGGGTGATACATGAGCTGGATGTGATGGTCAGACACCTGCCCCCACCATGTATAAAACAGTGGTCATGTCACTGCTGGAGGTGGTCCTAGCCTTTCCTAGCTGCTGGTTGGAGGAGGTAATGCTCCCTCTTACAGGATGATGTGTCCTTCTTACAGACCCACACTCATCTTGCTGTGTAGCTTTCTGCCTGGGCCTACACAAAAACTTTTTCTGCAGATAACAAGGAAAACCAAGTAAACTTTATTGCACAGATTAACACGTGGGTGTGTGTATGTTGCATTTCACAGCATTACGTATTTAGAGCCATTTGAGGACCTTCACAGGTCAAGGATGGTGACACTGTACTCAAAGCTTCAGATAAGGTTGTGTAAGACCTAGGCAGAGATGGGGAAGAGGGAGGGGGGAGACAAGCTGTGAGGTATGTTATGGGCAGGGAGCAACTATCCATGGCAGAAAGTCCAGCATGGATGTTGCATTGTTTGTATGTTTACGTCTATTTCCAAAGAACTGTAAAACAATGGTTTGCTGCCATCTGATGTACAAATGAAATGGTCAAAACAAGGTAATTCAGCCTCTAATAAAAAAAATGTAAAAACTAGATTTAAAAAAAAAAAAAACTATTTCAACATATTTTAATACAATATAAATGATTCTGAAGACAAGTTGTGTCCCATTAATAAGGAGCAAATAATTCTTAGAACGCAAAGAAAAAAGTAATACTTCCTTTAAATATTTAACTTTTATTAACAAATATTCATTACTATGGAGACCCATTTCCGGCTGCTTTCTATACAGGATGTATCCCTATTTAATTTGGTCTCCATTAGTTCTGTTGAAGGCACTGGCATTCTAATTGTCACAGTTAAACTGTATAGATGGAAGCCTGCTGTACATTAAAAGCCCCCTCCCATCTGTTGATATACTGTAATTCAGCAGAAACCATAATGACAGTTTCCACTGCAGAATAATATTGCATATAAATTATAGGCTTTTTTAATTTACTTTCTAAAGTATTTACCTATAATAAAGTGTGGTTCTTCATAAAAGCATGTTTAAAATATTAGACTACAGTCCTCCTCTAACCTTCAGAGTACCAAGCATGTTAATTTAAGATGCAAGCCTGGCTTGTCCTGCAGGACTCGTATGTTCATTTAATGTTGCACATTTATGCTGATCCCCCACATACAGCCCAGGGAGGTGGGCAGTTGACAGTATGAGTTGGGGTGGAATGAGGGAACACATCCATCACTACTACACACTTTTAGGGATGATGGGTGACAGCGGGAGTTTGAAGAGCCGGGCACAAACATTTTCTCCTCTCTTTCCCCTCTCCATTGCTCACTTTTCCTCCTTGATCCCCCATCTCATCTCCCCAAACCTTTTCCAAACTCACTCCCCTTCCCCATGCCATCCCATCTCCTCTTTAGTAGTGGCATGAACAGTGGCATCATAGTGTAACATTGCCAAGGACTCCCCACAAAGCTGGACAAGGAGAGAAGAGGGTGCCCCCACCCTTAGACACCACTGAACCCCTTTGACCCCCCCACCCAACCCCCAAAGTGCACCAGACAGGGTAATATGTTAAGGGAAGAAAAATAAATGGATGATCATGGGGGAAAAGGGATTGGGAAATGAACAGGAATTTGGTATGGGGTAAAAGAAAATGGGGGGGGCGTAATGAAAGAGGCACAATCAAGAGTGGGTATTGAGTAGAAAACAAGGGATGCACATGTATTTGAAAGTGGCAGGCACAAGAAGGGTGTTACATTAAGGGTAAAAGAATGGGGAAGAACATGAGGTGGGAAGAAAGAGGGTATGGGGGAGTTGGAGGGAGAGAAGAGAGATAATTAAGAGAGGGTTGGATATGGGTGTGTGTGTGTGGTAGCAGAATGAGTGGACGTATAGAGAGGGAGGAGGAGAGAAAGAGTGAGTTAGTGTGAAAGCTAGAGAGAACATGAAGGGGTGGCAGAGATTGCAGGAAAAGAGAAGAGACAAATATAGCTCTGAAATATATATATCACATATATAGTCGTCACCATACGGGTTCTTGCTAACGTTGCGGTAGCCCGCAGCATGTGCAAAGCGAGGGCCGCAGTTGCAGGCATGGAGCGCCAAAGGCGCTCACTGCGCTGGTGGAGACGAGAGCCATAGGGCCGCAACTGCAATGTCAGCGGTTTGCAGCTCGTAACCCGCGGCACTACCTGCTCCTGTCCATCGCGTCTTTTGTGTCGGGAACCGGCATATGCTAATGACGTGACGTCATATGCGGGTCATATCATTAGCATATGTCGGGTCCCAAAGACCCGATGGACAGCTGCAGGAGTCCCAGGATGCCCATCATCCTCTCCCCCCCTCCCCCATCCTCTCCCTCTCCAATTAACCCCTTTTACCCTCACTTACCTGCTTTGCCCTGCTCCTGTCCAACGCGTCTTCTGTGTCGGGACCCGGTATATGCTAATGATGTGACGTCACATGCGAGTCATGTCATTAGCATATGCCGTTTCCCAAAGACCCGATGGACAGCAGCAGGAGTCCCAGGACTCCCATCACCCCCTCATCCTCTCCCCCGTTTCCCCTCATCCTCTCCCCCCTGCGGGGGAGGGGAGACACAGGAGAGAGAGCAGGGCAAACAGACACAGAGAGAGTAGAGAGGGAACAGACATAGGGGAGGGAGACTGGGGGGGGAGACACAGAGGAGGGAGGGGGGGAGAAAAGAGACACAAAGGGAGGGAGAGGAGGGTGGAAAGGAAACACAAAGGGGAGAGGCTTGCAGTGAGCGCCGAAGTTGCTCACATTAGGTGGCAAACAGCTTTCCCAGCATTACAATTTTATTGCCGTCATATATATTGGACAAAAGAGCGATAGAAGCCCTCTACTGTACAGTAGTTTGAATGTCTAAAACAAGTAAAAAAAAAAAAGAGATCAGAATTCCGAGAAATATAGTTATTATAAGCATTTGTGGGCACATTTGCATGTCCCTGCTCAGCTTACCAGAATGCAGTGTAATAACTGTATTGCTTGGAAACAGTTTATTTTTACTTGTTTTACTTGCTTCTATCGCTCTTTTGCCAACCATATTATAAATGATTGAACTACCGTATTTTTCGCCGTATAAGACGCACTTTTTCTTCCCCAAAACTGGGGGAGGAAAGTTGGTGCGTCTTATACGGCGAATATACCTTTTCAAACTGCCTCTGTCCTCTTGATCTCACCCCAGCGCTTCCTACCAGCATCGCGTCGGCCGGTGCGTCCTAGTGACGTCACACACGCAACGCTGCAGTACACGAGGAGTGCTGGTAGGAAGCGCTGGGGTGAGATCAAGATGGCAGAGATCAGAAGGAAGGTGAGGATCAGGAGGGTCAGGGAGGATCAGGAGGGTCAGGGAGGGTCAAGGGCTCCCAAATGCTGCAGTATATGTATGTATGTATGTATGTATGTGTGCATGTATGTGTGTGCATGTATGTGTATGTGTGTGTGTATGTATGTGTATGTATGCGTATCTATCTATCGATCTATATATATATATATATATATATATATATATATATATATATATATATATATATTTGTGTGTAATGTAGGTGTGTATCTGTGTGTAAAGTGTCTGTGTGTTTGATTCAGATTTTGTTTTTTCTTGTTTTCCTCCTCTAAAAACTAGGTGCGTCTGATCTGCCGGTGCGTCTTATAGGGCGAAAAATACGGTACCTATGAAAATATCCACTACACAAGCGGAGATCCCGCCCCACGCTGATGGGCAGTAACCTTGAAATGGCTGTCCGTAGGTAGGATTCCCAGCTTGTTTATAATCCAAACTTGGCTTTGCATAAAAGCAGTGTAAAGCACAGAGCATAAGATTATATATATATATATATATATATATATATATATATATATATATATATATATATATATATATATATATATATATATATATATAAATAAAAATCATATACAACATGTAGATATATACATATTTGTATCTATTTACTCAGATGTGGGGCTTTCATAATTATGATATACTAGCGAATTGCCCGTCAAAAAATGACTGCCATGAAATTGTAAGGTAGCTAATGCGGTTTTGTGTCTACTACTGAAATATATAATACAATTAATAAATGAATATACTTAACCTATTTTGAAGCATTGTGTTGAAGAGATGGCAATCTGTTTTGAGGTTGCTGCAGCATTAGTGGTGTGGAGCTGCTGTGTAAGCGTGATGAATGTGTGCAGAGTAATAGTGTGCGTGCTCGAGACCAAACCGTTAGCGTAGCTGTGTACTTCTGCATTGGCGTAAAAGGGAGGGTAATGTGTGGCATGCGTCTTAGCGGAATATCCGTAGGTCGTTTGTGGTATTTTGCGTGTTTAGAGTGCTGTAGTCTCGTTTTCGTTTTGTTGGGCGGACATTTTTTCTCTCGCTTAGCGATTTTTTTAGTGTCTAAACTCTTATTTTTAGTTAAATAAAGGTGTAAGTTGTTTTTTTGAGGTCCTGGATGCTTCCTGTTGCTGTAGGTAAGCTTTTTATGTATGTGTATTTATTGTGTTTTGAATTTTGTCATGTTTGCGAGTTGCATCCGATTTTTGCGAGGTCGTAATGTGTGGTAACGTGTCTCGTATGTTTTTTTGTGTTGCGAGGTAAAGTTTGCGAGGGTCGTAGTTGGTGTGTCGTGTTTGTGTTGCAACGTAAAGTTTGCGAGGGTCGCAGTTGCTGGCAAGGAGCGCCTTCGGCGCTCCATGCCAGCAACTGAGGCCTGCGGCTCGCTGCGCGAGCCCGCAAGCGTTAGCAACAACTTGTACGCTCACAGCTATATATGTGATACATCCACTATTTTGGTGTACAGGTTACCTATATAGTATGTACAGAGGTCAAGAAAAGCCTTATCTGCTTTTGTGATTTGATGCCCTGTCAGAAATAAATGTAATGTTACCCAAATAGACTACCAGTGATATATTACCAGTGTACTCAGGAGATCCTGGGCTTTGATTATTAGATATCATTTTACAAATTGTACTGATTTTAGTAAAATCTCTTTTTTTTTTTTTTTTTTAACGTACCAGCTTTATTATTGTTTCTCTTTTTTCCTTCTACATAAATAAATAAACATACAAAAAAGTGGTTAAGTTCCCACTGAAAAAAAAATATATAGTTTTAAGACAGTAATGGCTGCACGGTGAAGACATTGATAGATAGCAGAGTTTTCATGCGCTGAAAAGTTAACCATGACTTACCTGTTCAGGATGATTCCAGCATGCCATGCTCTGCACAGATACATTTGTTGAGAGTTAACAAAGTATTCTTTCTTTAACTTTATTGAATTCTCAGTGAAAAATGTATGCATTTCAAAAATTCTAAGTGTTTCAACATGCTTTTAGGAGAGATATTTACAGTGATGTGGTCCAAATTCAGCTCAATTAAGTGCCCCTTTAATTAAATTAAATGCATTCATAAACTAAGGAATATTTGCCTCTAAATACAGTACGGAAACATTATGCATCATCTTAGTAGACTTCTTTTGCAAATTAAAAACACACTCAGGGGAAAAAAGAAACAAAACAATCCAGGCAAATATGTTTAATGTAGTCTTTAATTCGGAATGTACATATACACAGAATGTGTAGCTGCCTCTGTATACGACTTCTCCACTTTCCCTTCCACACAGAGTAAACATTCAAGAAACCATCATTTTACAATCTCTATATATATACTAGTAGTTGAAAGCAATAAAAAGAAACAAAATCAGATACACATTCAAAATAAGGAATGTAATTTCACATAAGCGAATTAAAAGAAGAAAAAATATATTTTTTATAACTGTACGATTAGGAGAGCGTATAACTTAAAATCTCTGGGTAAAATTGTAAGGTTAAAAATAAAATACTGCAAGATAGGCTTGAAGTACATTAAAGTTAAAAAAAAAACAAAAAAAAAAAAACACACAGGTTAGCAAACAATATAAAAATATGAACAATATTAAAGCTGCAATAAGTGCAAACATTTCACATTCAGAATATGTATTTTTTTTATTTATTTCCCAGCACATAAGGTAAATGGAGTCCTTAAATTTGTGAAAATTTGGTTCAGCTGAAAGACAAAAAAATATTAACGATTTCAGGAATACTAGTAAACTAGAGGCCTCTAAAAACAGATACCCTGACTTACCAATCATAGGACCATGCTCAGATTATTATTTTGATTAGAGTATGTTCATTATTAACACCCTGTAGGTTAAGTTTATAAAGGGACAATTATACCACCATTCTAACTGCAAAGTAAAGAGGTTGTTTAATGTGAAGTTGGCTTTGAGGTGAGGAAAAAAATAATAAATAAATACACTAGGGCCATGAAAGATCTACTAAAAGTCTGGTCTCCTAAGGGATTAATGGGAGACAGGTTTCTTATTGCAGTGCACACTTTTGAGGAGATCTGGATTTAAATTTAGTTGGTTAACACCATCTGCTTCAATAAAAAATAAAAGAAGTTTTAAAAAAGATATACAGTTTTTCATTACAACCTGGCAGAAACAGTGGTACATTAGCCTTTACAATGTAGTCTATGAATTGTGTTGCAATTCTCCACCAAAAGCACCTCAGACAACTACATAAAGGTATATAGTACAGCAAAGGCCCTGTTTATTGCCTACATGAAAAATACTTATATAAATAAATGTCATTGATTATTAAAAAAAACTTGGATGGTTGATCGATAAGCAAGTTTGAAATTTAAAGCAAAAAAAAAAAAGAAGAAAAATTACATGAAGAGTAATCTCTCTACACTAATAAGTTTATCTTTCATGATTATCTCTCAGTGTGGGTGTGACAAACCACAAGAGAATGACCAGTTGCTAGATCTATACATGTAAATCAGAATAATACTGCATCACTATTCTGCTCTACATGTATAGATCTAACAACATAACAGACTTGTGTGGTTTATCACTCCTGCACTGAAATGGGTATAGGTGGATTCAATTTTTCCACTGTAATTTATACTTAAATATCCAACCTTCAAGCTCAATTATCCAACACTTCCAATCAAAAAACGTCAACAATAACTTATTTATATAAATGATATGTACTTTTCATTTCTACCATAACTGGGCATTTTTCGATTTAATTTTACATAGGGAACATTACTGCAAAAAGGTCCCAGGTACAGTGAAGGGGATGTGTATTCTACTCCAGAAATGGAAGCCTAGGATGCAATGACATCTTCCAATTCCCTTCATGCTTGTTTTGTACTTATGATGCTCACTTCTATACAAGAACAGACAAACTTCCAGGTATCTTTTTATTCAAGTATTTTGAAGCTGCTTAGGTCTTTTATAATACAGACCACTAAAACACTAGAACACTAAAATAGGACTTTAATGTCAAAAGCAAGTTTTTAAATTGTGGTGATTAAGTCCCTTGTGCAAGAAACTGCATTGAATAATCAGGAATCTAAAAGAAAAAATCACTTGGTTATGGAGAAATATGGCATGAACTAGTGCCTGAAGTGAAAATAAGCAAAAGTTTCAAGCACCACTTGAAACATTTTATAATTGTGCATGCTACAGTTTTCATTTTAAACCTACATAACAATGTCCTTGTACCTCTATCAAATAAATGGGCCACCATATCACTAAAAGTATCAGTGTTAAAAGTTTTCTAAGAACCACTTCTCTGCAGGGAAATACAACTACTAGGACACTAGATAATTACTCCCATAGAGAAAGGCAGATTTGTGTTGGGTGAGCCTCATATGAAGCACTTCCATTCATTGGCTGTTTCAATAATAGCATCAAGGTTACTTTGAGAATAACATTATCAGTGGCTATGAGGACCGATCCACAGTCTTATTCATAAAAAGGCTTTGGGCGATACTAATAAAAATAACTTTCCTATAATGGATATATTGAGAGCTAAGATACTTCTTTCAGAATTAAACTTCTACCCGAGACACCTTTAAAGATTTCCACCATGACCCCCCCCCCCCCCTCCCCATTTACTGCCAGATGAACGCTTCATCGCTTTGCTTTAATAAAACATGCACAATATCACTTCTTTCCAATACACTCAGAAGAAGGAGGGCTCAATTTCAAAAGTAACAAACAGTACATTCGTTAAAGAAAAAAAGCTTTCATATTAATGTCATATACCTGAATTTTTATACTTCTACACTAGTTTTAGAGACATGCAAACAGCCACCTCTTAGGTGCAATTTTGCAGACCTGTTGGTAGACTCACATAAGGGAAACAAAGTAACTGCCAAATTCCAGGTGGGTGATGAAGGCAGAATTAGGTATAAACTTGTCTGCAGTTACACAGGATTTGCTGGTGCAGAATTGCAGCAATGCAGGTCTTTTCAACACTGCACACGTGTGTATTCAGCTGGTTGTAGCGGATGCCACTTTTGCCTGTCTTGAAAATTTAGCCTCACTCTGGAAGTGATAAATTCTCTGTGCTAAAGACATTCAGTGAAGGGAATATTAAAGCAGGTCTGGGGGATTTATCGCTTGTGTGGCTTGGTGCGAAAGAGTGGCTCAGCTTCTGAAACTTCCAGTGAGATTGCCAGTAATACTCAGTATCACTATGTCCTGCAGCATGTTGGGAGGGAGATGATGGATTAGTAGCTCTGGAAGTCCTTTCTTGTCAGCATTAGCTTGGAGTGGAAGAGAAAATTAGGAGCCAACAGGATTATGGACAGAGGAGAGAGCTGTAGCAGGAACCAAATGGAATGGAGATGCTCCTCTGTTATGAGAAAGGTCTGACTGAAGGACAGGAGTCTTCCTTTCTTCATTTCCACATAGGGGTGCTGATAGTTTGGTTTGGTGCCTGGTTGCATGTAGGCTGTCCATACCCTGTCATGCCTCCCATGCCAAAAAAGGTCATCCCTGCCATTTGCTGTGACATCTGAAAACATAGATTGACATATTAGAGACTTTCTTGCTTTGTCACAAGATAAGAGGTATATATCCTGGCAGTGTTTATTATATGCCATTTGCCCTCACCTGAGACACATTCCACTGCATTTGCTGCGATGGCTGCACTCCATACATTGGTTGTGCCACTGCACCCATTCCAGTGAGGTAACCTGCATGCTGTGCCATCATTCCATTTGGGATGCCCATAACTGCAGCCTGTACACCTCCTACATACCCGGCGGGCATGGCCATGGGAGCCACCATACTTGGATGTGTAGGTTGTGCCATTATTCCCATAGGAGATGCCATCATACCACCCATTACACCTGCCTGGGGAGGAACCGCAGGGTAACCAGGATAAGCAGGGGGGTATGCCATCTGTGCTGGCGCCATAAAGACTGTTCCTATAAAAAAAGAAAAAAAGAAAAAAAATTACTACTAAAGATTTGTCAGATATTTATAGGGCTCATGCCTACTTGTAGGCATTTTGTCTTCACAATAGGATTGCCTTTATCACCAATATAAAAATTGATCTAAAATTAGTTTATTTAGAACTTATCTGAATGCATCTGAGAAGATATTTGTGACCTTTAGAATTTGCTAATTTTCTAGGGTATAAAACACATTGAGGACAAGATAATTATTAAACCAGACTTCTCACATTGCCCACACTCTGGACCACTAGTCATCATGGAGACGCATGGTATAAATACCTTGAGCTGGCATCTGGGGAGCCTGAGATCCATATAGAGACAGGATTGAGTCCTTGGAAAGCTGCTTCTTCCCATTATCCTCTGTTTTTCCTCCAGATTCTGGGAACAGATTGAGATTCTCTGGGACAGATCCTGAGCTTCCAGGCAGTGGTGCAGTGCTTATGTTCTGGAATAAAAAATACACAGATCTTATAAAATAAAGCTTATAAATCAGAACACCACAGCCCTACTGCAATGGCACACAGTTCATCTATATGTATTCAAATCATATAATGGTATTGTCTACCTGTTTCCCCTTTAAAAAAAAAAAAAAACTTCACGTTTAAAAGTATATAACAAACTTTCAACTCCGTGTTGGCATTATATGCCATTTGCCCTCACCTGAGACACATTCCACTGCAGTTGCTGTGATGGCTGCACTCCATAGATAGCCTGCATGCTGTGCCATCATTCCATTTGGGATGCCCATAACTGCAGCCTGCACACCTCTCAGTTTTGTATTCACCTCGTAAGTATTATTTAATACCTACCTTTTGTGAGAAAATTGGATTGTGCTGCATACATTAACATTAGAAAATTAAAATGTAAATACACGGCAGACACAATTAAGTCTTGTAAACTAGATTCTGTTGAGTCTTCCACTTCAGATGAAGTAAAAGGATAACCAAGATTACTGACATTCTCCCCCAAATAAACACGCTCAAGATGAATGGACCAATGAAGACTGGAAAAAGCTCCAAATTTTTATGACATATGTAACAAGCAGCTGCTAGTATTGTCAGCTTAAGTCAAACATATTAGCATTTTGAAGACACTCCAAAATGATCTGTCTGCAGCCATGGGCATTTCTAAAAGCATACTATAATAAATATGATATTTCTGTGGTCCTTAGAAAGGGAACACACAAAACATAAATAAAGAAAAAATGATAGGTAAGACAGTATAAACAAAAAGTTCAAATATTTTTTTAATTCTGCTCCACACACTGTAGTCCCTTCATAAAATTCCATAATGGCATGCATTTAAGATATGGTCTGAGCTTGTTAGGGAGAGGTGAGGGAGTCGTGCAGAACCTTTGTTTAATAATAGGATAAGATTAAAATTGATACCACATCACCCTTACTGGCCCATAAGCAAACACCTTGTGTCAAAGGAGCCCCCCCAAAAAAGGAAATGTAAGTGACACACACACAAACATCTCATAGATCCCTACAGGGTTCTGCAGAGTTTAAAACACTTAATTTTCTCCAAAACTAGCTGTATAACTTTATTCTTGCTTCATTGTGCTTTTAGTCAGACAAAAAGTTTTTAAACTTTTTTCCCCATTGTGCAGTGGTCTTTTAATAACAGACCATGCCTGTACAGCAGTAGAAGCAAAAGTTGGCATCACTGCCTCACACTATACAAACTTCACATGCTTGTGATTTATGTAACAAAATCTAAAATTAAGATCATTTTGATAATATCATGTGGTGCTCCATTTTAGACAGCTAGTCTGTCTGTAGTTTGGGGGGGTGGGTTAGCCTATGAGGCCCTGCTTTCCCAAAGTGTTATTGTAGAGGACCCGTGAGAACAAAAATGAAGTCAGATAATAAAGGTGTCCACTGTTCCTTCCACTCCTCCCTGGTTTCTATTCCTTTTACAAAGACAAAATGTCTATGAAACAAAAATTAGAGTAGTTAAAAATTAAAGACATTAATTATTTATAGTAAACTTTGTAAAAATATTTTTTGCCCATTATCAAGTCAACCTCTTCAAAACAGAATATTATAAATATTGCACTTCAGCAATGTTTTAACTCTACAGCTACGGTTCTCAGTCTTGATATTTGAATATGTGCCACCATCCATAGTTACTTCAATATATTATCTGCCCCCCCCCCCCCCCCACACACACTATATATCTATATATCTATATATCTATATATATATGACTAGCAGCATAAGTAAGCATGATAATAGTCATTAAGCCAGTGTTCCGTTAGAAGAGAAATAAATATTGTGATGCCTCTACTAGCCTCTGGAGACATCCATGATGCTTTGGTGAAGGTGGTTTGTCTTAGAGGGGCGATTACATTTCTGAAGAGCAGTACTCAATGCAATCTGCCTGTTTCTGGGCCAGTGATGGGGAAGAGGCGTAATCTAAATTCCTGTCATATCCAGTTATCTAAAAGAATTGTGGTCGGTCCCCATTCCCTCTTCTCCCATGCCTCCCTCTACAACAGTGCACCCACTTATATATCTGCCCTCATCTCAAAATACTCCCTCAACCAATGGTCCCCTGGTATTGAGGGGGGAATCTCATAACAATTATTGAGGGGGTATTCCTTGGGATACCAGTGCTCATAGGTGTAGCAAGGATTAGAACCTGGATGGTATTTCTCGGGATGTTAGAATTACGTGTGTTATGTGATGGCTCAGAAAGGTCTTAAAAGTGAACCTTAGTTGCCCTTTAATGGCAGGACAGGATAGTTTGGGTTTGAACTGGAATAAAAACATGCTGTGCTTGTCTGACTAGTCAGCTTAGAACAGGAAAAACTAGATTGTAAAGAAGATTTCAGGAGCAAAATACTGTTGGTGCACCTGAAAATGTGATTATTAAATAGATTCCTCAAATAGACAGAATTTACAACTAATGATAATGGAAGTGTTCGAAAAGTGTACACTCTTTAAAGAGGCATTAACACCAAAACACAAGTTACTCCTCTATAAAAGTGCACATGGAGAGATGTTTAACTTTGTATGCTAAAGGCCCATGTAATGATCTAGCATTGGGGCTGGGTGTATTATTAGACAATAATTAATAACAATTCTATTAATTCAAAAAAGCAACGTTAATATTACTTTCAAACATGAGATTTTTTTCCTAAATAATTAACATGTAACATATCAGCTTCCTACGTTTCTTCAGGCTTTATTACCTGATTGGGTTTGGAGCTGGATATTGGTGGGACTGATCCAAACAAGTCCAGTTCCTTCTCTAAGCTGGTGCTGGATTTGCCATTAGGAATAGCACTGGAGATTGGGGTGTCTGGAAGCAGATTAAAACATGAAGAAAATTGGTATGAAATTTAAAAAATGGAGCGTTTTAAAAAGTACAAATGCACTTAAATGCCATTAACATCCTGAATATGGAACCATTTAATATGAAAAGTTTGAACAATTTACATAAATTAAACTGACAGTATTTTTTGGTTTTAGATAAAATGTATGGATTCATTTTATCCTACTCTATGTAAACGTCATATAAAATGTACCCTTTGCTTGCTTCCAAGAGGCCCTGAGAGGATTAAATTAACCTAGGTAAATGTTTATATAAAACAAAAAGTGTACAAAGCCTAAAGAGATTCCCTTTATTTTAACCAAGTATGCAAATAAATAATCTTTAAGAACATGGTTATTAGCAAATCAGGCTCAAGGGAAACAGAGCATTTTTGACATTTCAGTGAATAATTGAAATCAAAACACAGAAGGGGTGGTTACTGTAAATAAAAATGCTTTGAAGAATCATTGACAACTCTATTTAAAAATGAAAATGAACAGTAGTCCAAATCTTTGTATTTAGAGAACATGGGTCTATAGATTAGCACGTTTTGCATGAAAAATAAATTATATTAATTTGAGAAAATTAAAACTAAAGCAACACATAAATACAGAGAAAAACATGTTTGATCTCCATAGTCTTAACAGCAAACTGAAAAAATGTGAGGGGATGGGTCAATTAACATTAAAAAGAAAAACAGCACAAGGTTATTGAAGTACAGATTCACAAGGCACCCTAGCCCTCTGTATCCTGTACAATAAGGGGAATGAAAACTCCTGCCTGTGTCAAATTTTAATGTAATTTTCCCACACCATGTAATTGTTATATAAAAATACTTATGTTTAAACCATAATCTATAAAGTGCATAACAGAAAGTTCTTAATTTTCAAAACAAAAAAAAAAGGTATGATATTTACTAGAGAACAAAGAGGTAAAACACATGGCAAATAATCTAATTGTCTCTCAAAAACACAATACCCAAACACCATTTCAATAGTTCATCTTTCTGAATATTCCTTCAGGGGACAAAAGATCAAAGTCTTAACATCACCCTCCAGCTGATACAGGTTTGAGTAAAAAACAAAAAAAACCTGCACCTGCACTGCTTGAGGGGCTGTCATTGTAGGCAAACACACGCTAATGTTTTCAAAGGAAAAAGAGGAATGGTTGACTCGAAAGAATAATAAATATAAATTATCTTTTTATACACTGAATATTAGATCATTCTGTACATTATAGAATAGAGAATACAAAAAAAAAAAAAATAAAGTCACCATTTCAGTTCCAACTACCATTCTAGTTGATATGTAACCAAATTAGGTATCATATCTCATCCCTACTTTTAACATGAACAGCATGATAAAAAAAACAAAAAAAAACATGAGATTTATGTAAAATATGGACTCTGGGGTTTTACATGAGCAGATGCTTCGGGAATAAAAGGGACACAACAAGTTTCTACATATGGCCTGGTTTATAACCAGCATTTTATAAATGCACGCCATTAAATGTATTTCTTACAGTAAAGTTGCAGCATTTGTTTCTGATCCTCCAGCACATTTTTTGGTTTATTTTTCAATAAACATCTAATCATTGTGAATCACTCATTAGCAGTTTGCACTTGCTCAGTTTGGTTAAATTAAATGGCGAATGAAATGGTGGACTTTGTTGTCAGCCTCCAAGAAATTGCTGGAATACATAGGGGCATGGACAAATCTGCAGCAAGATATCAGCAATGACTAGACTATCTGCAATAGTCAAACTGTCAGGTTGCATGCGCTCTATGAACAAAATTGCATTAAACAGGTACTTGAGTATAAGCAGAGTTTTTCAGCCCTTTTGTTAAGGGTGAAAAGGGCCCCTCGGCTTATACTCGAGTCACCACCCCCGTGGCTCTCTTTCCCTCATCCTCAACTCCTCCAACCCCCCAATCCTCAACCGAAACTCCACCCCCCCAATCCTCAACCGAAACTCCACCCCCCCAATCCTCATCTCCACCCCCCCCCAATCCTCATCTCCACCCCCCCCCCAATCCTCATCTCCACCCCCCCCCAATCCTCATCTCCACCCCCCCCCAATCCTCATCTCCACCCCCCCCCCCCAATCCTCATCTCCACCCCCCCCCCAATCCTCATCTCCACCCCCCCCCCAATCCTCATCTCCACCCCCCCCCCAATCCTCATCTCCACCCCCCCCCCAATCCTCATCTCCACCCCCCCCCAATCCTCATCTCCACCCCCCCCCAATCCTCATCTCCACCCCCCCCCAATCCTCATCTCCACCCCCCCCCAATCCTCATCTCCACCCCCCCCCAATCCTCATCTCCACCCCCCCCAATCCTCATCTCCACACCCCCCCCATATCCTCATCCGAACCCCCCCCCATCCTCATCCGAACCCCCCCCCCCCCCCATCCGAGAATGAGGAGGGAAGGAGAGGAGGGGAAGAGACACAGGGGAGAGAGAGGGGGGACACAAGAAAGGGGGGGGGACACAGAGGCAGCACATTTCCAACCCTCAGTTTATACTCGAGTCACTAAGCTTTCCCAGTATTTTTGTGGTAAAATAGGTGCTTTGGCTTATACTCGGGTTGGCTTATACTCAAGTATATACGGTAATTCTATTGCCATTCTCCCTGGAAGAAAGTGTATAATTAGTCATCAAGGCTTTCACCATCTGTCTGTGCCCTAGGATCCACATAAAGTGTAAGCTTATTGAGACAGTAAAACAATAGGAGAGCTGCAGATGACATTTATTTACTGTAAACATTAGCAAACCAGTTTTTTTTATTAAGCTCAGGTCATCATCTCACCCAGGCCCAGAAGGTCCATGATTGGTTCCTCTGTCTTAGGAGGAGATGGTTTTGGTCGTTGTGGTTCATCCTTCTTAATTGGCTGAAAGAAAGAAAAAAAAAAAAAGGGGGGGAGAAGATGGTGAGTAACAAGGTCCAGGTTGGTTATAAGAGAAGAGGCCATACTATGTTAATGTCGTTATGTACTCTTCTGTGATCTCAATTAACACATTCAGATTGATCAATATCTTCAAAAGTCCCATGTGCCTCAAATCTCCAGACATGCCACAGTATAAATTTTAATACACGCTATTCATGTATATTGTGTTACATTGCAAATAACACTATGTATTATTCCAGGAGAAGACTTTATATTAATTTACAAAGAGGACATAACGTACCAGCTTGACCTTCTCAAAAATGACTTGGGACTTTATTTCTGGTGCAGATTCCGATTTTTTCCACTTGTTTTCTCGCTCTTTCTGTTGGAACAGCAATATAAGGGAAGAAATTGGTATGTATTGACATTATAGAAGCAGGAAGATAAAAAAAAGAAGGTTTCATTGAGGAGGAAATGTATTCCATTTTAGTTTAGCAAAAACACCTGCTAAAAATGTTTGCAAACCAATTACCATCTATGAGAAAGATAACCGTGTGCAATAATATTATTATTAAAATGTATCTGAACTGTGCTTATTTGTAGGAATTGAGAGATAAGTAATACACAACATATACTCACTCTGAATGCACTTAGGTCCACACTACGGTCCATGTATTTCTTCTTCTCATATTTATCTCTAATAAAACCTTCTACTGCTCTGTAGTAACATTGTTAAGAAAAACAGCATAGAAGACCACTACTCAAGTCTATATCCATTTATCAGTCACCAACTCAGCCTTATAGCACCACTCTAATGCCCTACCAAGAGGATCTAGTCATTTTAATTAGACATTGATAATCATAGTCAATTATGTATAATGCTCCATTTAAAAGTAAGTTTAATAATAAAACATGCATTTTTAAATCATTGAATATGAATGTTAGTCATAATCTGTGCCTTATTAAAACAACTAGCCTCTGCTATTTGGACATCACAGTGATCTCTTATAAAAAGGAGTATACTTTTTTTTTTTTCTTTTAACCAAAAAGTCATAGCTACTTGCCTACTCCTATCTTTCTAACATTCACTGATATTGAATGATTTTCTTCATTCAAATCAATATGTGCATGATCCTTCAAATCGCATACAACTATGTCTTTACATCTACATTAACCTGCAAAGGGCAAATATACTTATATAAAAATGGGAAGCGGACCTGGGTAAAACACGGTTACAAGACATGACAAAAAATATTTCAGGCCTGTGCTACTTGCTCACTTAATATTTTAGTCAAGTGATTGACACACATTTTCCTAAAGCACCTAATGCCTTTGCTTGAGGCTGTAATAAGGTGGGCTCCCTTAAACATGCACTTTGGGACTGCTCAACTCTGACTGTCTTATGGAACGTCTATGAAAACGCCTAATTTTTTTAGATCACAGGCTGCAGACTCCCCAGTGACCATGCTCTGCTGGTGCTGCCGGCTCCTCACCAACAATACCCGATTTCCAAAATATTCTGAGCCATGGGGTGTTCCCTAGCTAAATTCTGTAAGGGACTCACTGCTACAATTTATCATATTAAAAAGGAAGATATAATACCTACATGACATCTCTGCAACCACAGGACTCTTATATAACAATTGTTGTACAGCTCTAGCTACATCTTACTATAAAAAGCAGTACCTGCCTAATCGGATGCATCTTATACCATCCAATACCCTGCTTTGAATCTGTTGTTTCAAAGACTTTGTATTTAATAAAAAGCATGGTACTTGCCATGTCTGCTTTAATTATCCTTCAAAAGAAACCGATAGGTACCAAGTGAAAATATACAATGGATGAAGCAAGGGATATGTATTTAATGGAGCCTAAAGATGGATCCTTCCAAGCAGTTTTTTTCTAATGCCATATACATATAAATTCAGAAGGGAAAATAAGAGAGTTTTACTGCATTAAAACAGAATTACTAAGTGATGATGGACTACAGTGCATGATATGGTTAGCTCCTGGTTTAAAAATTACTGCATATTGTTAAAACAAAAAATAAATACACACACACACTTTAATCAAAACACCTAAAAAAACATCTCTCTCTCTCTGCATTTTTGTGATGCCTTTATTAAAATCCATATTATAATAAAAAATAATAATCTGTCAAACCTGTCCCTTGCCATAGGGCACCCTCCTGTATTATGAAAAAAAACAGGAAAAAATGGTAATCTTAAGGATACTGGTCAGTCTGTGGCCGGATAAAGCTTTCAGGAAGGAATGCTTCATATAATCTCTTTGCTTTCCCATTTCCCATCTCTTCCATGCACTGAGGAAAAAATAAAAATAAAATATTACCAATACTGAACAAATGCAACAAAGACAAAAAAACATTTGATTAGGTACAAAAAAAAAAAAAAAAAAGGAAATCGTAAAAATAAGACTAGAAAGAGAAACATTTAAAAGTATATTATTGAGACAGATTTGCATACTAGAGACTAATAAAATGTGAGAATTACAATGTAACTAGCTGTCTGTAAGTGAAGAGTGTTTGCACTAGTCCGGCTGTAACTTTCTCACCGCTGAGGACAACAAATCTATGTTGACAAAAAGTTTGGGATCGTTAGTTTTACCCTTGGGGCTAAACCATTGCTTAGTTATGAAGCGATGATTTAAACTTTCCAATGCACATTTTGTTTCACCATCCTCTTTACTACATTCCAAAAACGTGAAACCTTTACAGTACTGAAAGACATCTCACTACAGAATAGCATGCCATAAGAAACAACTAAGCTTTCTTCCAATGCAGTTAAAGGATGCCTGAAGTGTCATATTTACATCAATCTCTATGGAAGAGCTGGACTACATAATGTGGAAAATGTTCTTACAACATTTAAAATGTATAAATGACAGCTTGTAGTTTTTAACTAGTGTATTGAATATTGCTTTAATGATGACAGAAACAAAGACAAGATGTGTAACAGGATTTGAAACCTCCGAGGCACAATAGACTCAGAAAACCGCCTCTTCAGATAGTACACTTGACAATATAACCCAATGGAAGACTAATAGGATAATCATCCCCCTGAAGCTACAGGCATACTAGCGGTCCAAGATGGAATCCCAAGCAGGGTCAACAAAATATAAAAATTTCCCTAAAACACTCATGTTCCTTCCATGCACGGATGCAAGTTTGTTATATACTTCACAATACGTTTTTTTACCAAACTACAGTGGCCCCTTTAAGATAGCACACTTTAAACATAAGCTTTTTTTAAATGAAAAATAAAAGATATACAAAAAATGTTTTTAAAAAAAGGTACAAATTATTATATAAAAACAACAAAACACAGAAGAGAAAAATATTTGCTTCTCATCTGACCTTACTTAGTCCAGTTAAGTGATAATAAAACCAATCATCTGTTTAGCAAATTAATAATTTAAATAATTCAAAAAAGGTTGAATTCACATCCAAGTGATCATCACACTTTAAATGATTTAGCAAAGACTATGGACAAATAATTAATTCTAGTTATTTGCATGTGGTGTAAGTATTCGTTACATATAAATAAAAACATGAACTGGTGTTAAGTATATGACATCCGTTCAAATTCATGATAATCTGAATTATAGTGTCACTTAAAGTCATTTTAATACATTACACGTGTTCCAATGAAATTATTCTGCTCATTTGGCCTCCTATTTCCCTTTTTTGTTCAGAACTATAGAAGTCACCTTGTATCCGGAGATAATATAATTAAATATATAATTAAGCCACCTATGTGGGACAATAAAAATTTTTTTGACTCTTGACACTGATAGGCTGGTATAATTTATTTAAACCCCACCCCAATACAGTGCACTTTTAATTTTCTTTAAAGGCTTTTCTAATTAAAGATATATTAATTTGAATTTAATTCAATTACTAACTGCTAAATTTCATAGTGCTTTTGGGTGAAAATATTATTTATATATTTTTAGAAAAACTAGTATTATATATTTTCTTTTCACATAAATGCCTTATAACCAAGGTGAGAGAAGTTATTACCGTAAGAGACTGCAAATGCTTATGTTGAAATTAGAATGTAAATCAATGATGGGCATCCAAGTCCTACAAGGGACGCCAACAGTCCAGGATTTCAGTCTGTCTTTGTATGACAGCAGTGATGTAAATGATCAAACAGGGTCTGATGTTTTATTACAAGGACAAAGGGGACGGTTTTTGTTATCTTAAAACAATGTAGAACCATCTCTCACCTGTATTTGTTCTTGCGTCCACTGGTCCAGATTGACCGATTTTACACGGGAGATGTGCACCCCCAAGTTTCTGTGGACCCCAGCACAGCGGATGCAAACAAAGACCCCAATGTTCCAGGATGCCCATCTTGGACCTGCAAACAGCAGAGTTGGAGAAATGACAGGATGAGTGATCAGTGACTTGTAGTTATATCGTGTACAAGAAGGAAAGGTAAGGATAAGAAGGTTGATGCCCACAGACGTTGGATAAAGTTTATGTATAATTCAGGGCCTGACAAAATCCAGGAGAAACAGCTCATAGAACTTTACTTCTGGCGCCCAATTTTTCATATATATATATCACTCAATGGCTCCTAAGAAATGTTTGCCTGGCTCTTCAATAGTCTATTAGTCCTTAAATTTGGTATAAATGTGTCAATCCCTGATGTAATTAATTCCTGTTATTGTACCTTTAGCTTCCTACTCAATGTTCTCGGTCTGGTTCAGTCATCACATTGGTTAATACGAATCATTTTTAGCATCATTCTTTTTTGGATACTCTGTACTGTACAGGAAATTACACATTGTAATTACAGATATGGACAGCTGCAATAGGCGGAAATGAGTGGGAGGGATATTTGAGCAAAGTCAATATGTAGAACACAGCAAAATCAAGAACTAGTCCAGTTAGGAACAGACCCAGACACCCCATGGCAGGAAAAAGATTGGCATTTCTGAAAGTCCCTGAGCCTTATTCTGTGCTTATTGTGTGTTTTTTTTCTGAGGGTCTGCCTGTACAAAAATCCACAGCAAAGGTTAGCACAGACTAATGGGGTCACAGATTAGGACACTGTAGTAGCATTCATTGGATTTGATATTATATGTGAATGCAATTTCTTAACTACAGATGGGAGAAAATAGCATAGTCCTGAACAATACAGACATAACATCACTGATATAAAACACAGCTGAAAAGGGTGGACCTCTTTCTAAAATGTTGTCTCCAGAGCTTTGCTATGTGCATTTTAAAATTAATGAACACTTTGTGCATGTTCACCACAGATAATACCTAGCTTCAAAAGTAGTTAATAAAAAAATAAAAATAAATGTAACCTTATTTACCAGAAGAAAAAAAAAAATCAAAGATTAAACCACTTCCTTTATTTAATGTATATGTCAGCAGCAGGATGAGCAGATATCACATGCTAAGCGATACCGATAAGCAGAACCTGCAAGTGATTTCCTGCAAATTATTTGTCAAACAAAAAAGAGGCACATCACTCCATAATATTCTTATTGTGAACCAAAGAGGTGACAGATTCATTGAATAGGCACCCAGCAAATGTGGTAATGGCTTGAAACCAAGAATCATAAAAGAATCACAAAAAAACAGGAATAGTAATAAAGGGACACTGCAAAGTTTCCAAATATGGCATTATTTGAGACTAAAGAAGTAACAAGTACTTTATTAATTGAAAGTTTTTAAAAAATGTTAAAGTAAATGTAACTTGAAAGTTTTGATTATCAATCAGCCTTTCAGAGCCTCCCATGAAACACACACACACACACACACACACACACACACACACAGTGGATATAAAAGTCTACAAACCCCTGTTAATGTCAGGTTTCTGTGCTGTAAAAAAATGAGACAAAGATAAATCATTTCAGAACTTTTTCCACCTTTAATGTGGCCTATAAACTGTACAACTCAATTGAAAAACAAACTGAAATCTTTTAGGTGGAGGGAAGAAAAATAAAAAATAAAAATAATGTGGTTGCAGAAGTCTGCACACCCTCTTATAACTGGGGATGTAGCTGTGGTGTTCAGAATTAAGCAATCACATTCCAAATCGTGTTAAATAGGAGTCAGCATACACCTGCCATCATTTAAAGTGCCTCTGATTAACCAAAAATAAAGTTCAGCTGCTCTAGTTGGTCTTTCCTGAAATTTTCTTAGTCGCATCCCACAGCAAAAGCCATGGTCCACAGAGAGCTTCCAAAGCATCAGAGGGATCTCATTGTTAAAAGGTATTAGTCAGGAGAAGGGTACAAAAGAATTTCCAAGGCATTAGATATACCATGGAACACAGTGAAGTCAATCGTCAAGTGGAGAAAAGATGGCACAACAGTGACATTACCAAGAGCTGGAGCTCCCTCCAAAGTTGATGAAAAGACGAGAAGAAAACTGGTCTGGGAGGCTACCAAGAGGCCTACAGCAACATTAAAGGAGCTGCAGGAATATCTGGCAAGTACTGGCTGTGTGGTACATGTGACAACTATCTCCCGTATTCTTCATATGTCTGGGCTATAGGGTAGAGTGGCAAGACGAAAGCCTTTTCTTACGAAGAAAAACATCCAAGCCAGGCTACATTTTGCAAAAACACATCTGAAGTCTCCCAAAAGCATGTGGGAAAAGGTGTTATGGTTTGATGAAACCAAGGTTGAACTTTTTGGCCATAATTCCAAAAGATATGTTTGACACAAAAACAACACTGCACATCACCAAAAGAACACCATACCCACAGTGAAGCATGGTGGTGGCAGCATCATGCTTTGGGGCTGTTTTTCTTCAGCTGGAACTGGGGCCTTAGTTAAGATAGAGGGAATTATGAACAGTTCCAAATACCAGTGAATATTGGCACAAAACCTTCAGGCTTCTGCTAGAAAGCTGAACATGAAGAGGGACTTCATCTTTCAGCATGACAACGACCCAAAGCATACATCCAAATCAACAAAGGAATGGCTTCACCAGAAGAAGATTAAAGTTTTGGAATGGCCCAGCCAGAGCCCAGACCTGAATCCGATTTAAAATCTGTGGGGTGATCCGAAGAGGGCTGTGCACAGGAGATGCCCTTGCAATCTGGCAGATTTAGAGTGTTTTTGCAAAGAAGAGTGGGCAAATCTTGCCAAGTCAAAATGTGCCATACTGATAGACTCATACCCAAAAAGACTGAGTGCTGTAATAAAATCAAAAGGTGCTTCAAGAAAGTATTAGTTTATGGGTGTGCATACTTATGCAACCATATTATTTTATTTTTATATTTTTTCTTCCCTCTACCTAAAAGATTTCAGTTTGTTTTTCAATTGAGTTGTACAGTTTATAGGTCACATTAAAGGTGGAAAAAGTTCTGAAATTATTTATCTTTGTCTCATTTTTTTTACAGCACAGAAACCTGACATTTTAACAGGGGTGTGTAGACTTTATATATATATATATATATATATATATATATATATATATATATACACACACACACACACACACACACACTCGGTCATGGGCAAGGATGAAACTTAGTAGATGTGGGGGCGAAATCTACTATGTGGGCTTGTCGGAAGCCACGTGACGATGAAAATGGCGTATCCTTGGACATGGGGAAGTATGCGGATAGGGGACAAAATCAGCAATTGAGTGATGAGTACCAAACTCCCATGAGGAGTAATGTATATTGGCTTTAGCAATCACAATGAATGCAAAGTTTTTTTTCCCCTTCATCCAGACGCGTCAAATACTGAAATCGCTGAGTTTGGAGGTAGTCGACTACCGAGGGTCCACTGTAATTACTGCTGTGGATAAATACACCAGCAAATTTCCTAAAATGATTTCCCCATAGACAGCAACAGCCAATTGATACAGCAACATCACTAAAATCTAGCTTTTGGTGGTATCAGCCAAATTTATGAGCCAGAATTTAAGTGGTTTAGAAAGTTTAGTATTTTTGCTATCCCTCCATACACACAAATAATATGCATTTCCTTTATAAATAAGTTATATTAAAACGTAATCTGGCATCAGAAACATATACTCTAAACTTGGCTTGTGTGGAGTCAGTGATCAGTTTAGAGAGATCTTGCCCGAGAGAGAATGTAGGTAAACCAGAGAGGTGACAACGTGTTTACACTACAGAGCATCTAAATATGTACACACAACACACACAAAGATTTGTGGGAAGCTGTAACCCTTTGTCTGACAAAAACATTAAGTCTAGCAAAAAATGTATTTGGTCATCTACACTATGGTGTAATCCTTCTTTCAGATACATACAGAATACAACTAGCAGAGTAATATTACATAGAAATAAAAAAAAATTACACAAAAAGCAAACTTTGAATTTTGAACTGGGACCCCCGGGTTAAGTTGTACTCATACGTTAGTGATGAACAATGAATCGGAGGTGCTGTTTTTTTTTTTTATTATTTCTTCTTGAACAAGAACGGATTTGATTGCAAGCCATCACATCACCATTGTGAGCACAATATGTAATTTGGAGGTGCAGTACAGAACTAAAATGATACCATGTCTGTTTATATTGGCCATTGTTACAACAGAACACTATATCTGTGTGGTGTTTGTTTTCAGGCTTTCTATATTGGTTTCTTTCATCATCTTGATTTGTTATTATTCACTGTCAATAAGGGATATTTATATTCAAACCAACTAGAACAATGGCACATTTAGGCTTCAAAAATCTTTATTTTTAATATCTCTGTGAATGTGGCATGTTTATTTATGGTAGGTGAATATTCATATTGAGAACACCATGATCATTTCCCTTTATATATTACTAGAATATTGCCCGTCAAAAAATGACGGCAATGAAAGTGTAAGTGAGCTAAGGGTGTTTGGTGTATATAATGTATCTGATGTAGCGTCGTTTGTTTTCTATGTCGTGCGAGTTTTTCGTAATATTAGTTTTCTATGTTGTGCGAGTTTTTTGGAATATGCGTAGCTGTTTGGTGGTCATTTTCGGAATATCCTTAAGTGTTTGGTGGCGTTTTGCGTGTTTATGGTAGTGTTTTTATGGACCTTTAGCCTCGTTTTCGTTCTCTTAGGCGGACATTTTTTCTCTCGCTTAGGTGATTTTCGAGTCTCTAAACTCCGAAATTTGTGGTTAAATGAAGGTGTAACTTCACTTGCAGAGGTCATTGGTGCTTCCCCCCTTGCTGTGAGTAACCTTTTTATGTGTTTGTCGTTTGTATTTGTTGTGTTTGTAATGTTTTTGGTGTTGCGCGGGTTGCGTCCTTGTTTTCTAATCTCGTAGGTGTTTTTCGGCAAATCCGTAGGTGTTTAGTGGTGTTTTGCATCTTTAGACTGCTATAGCTTCGTTTTCGTTTTCGGCTGCAATTTTTTCTCTCGCTTAGATTTTCTCTGCTTTCATTTTATTTAAATTGGAGGTGTAACTTTAGTTTTCGAGGTCCTGGATGCTCCCTCTTGCTGTAGGTAAGCTTTTTATGTATTTGTTGCGTGTATTTGATGTATTTTTGATGTTTTGATGTTCGAGTGTTGCAGCCATTTTTTTGCGAGGTTGTAATGGGTGGTAACGTGTCTCATATTTTGTTTGCGTTAAGATGTAAAGTTTGCGAGGGTTGCAGTTGCTGGCAAGGAGCGCTTTTTGCGCTCCTTGCCAGCAACTGCGACCCTCGTTAGCAACAACTCGTATGCTCACAACTATATATGTGATGGTCCTTTATATGTAATGTGAAAATGTATACAGAATAGGTCTCCGAGCACCTAACCAGTCTTTAAATTCTGCTTTATATTCAGGGTCTACTATAGAATATCCATGATCACTATCAACTGGATGTTGATTTTCAAAATACTTATATTAGCTGATGGAGACTATACTGGATCCTATATGGGTTTTCTATAAAAATTAAACACTTATACTCAGGATTTCTGTAAAGGATTATATTGAATAATATCCATGGTCTTCATACTGCTTTATAGAAACATGGTTTTGAGGGCAGATGAGAACAAAACAAAACAAAGTCCCATCCATTCTATCTACTGAAAAGCCCCAGGATTTTAATATGTTTATCCTCTCACACATGCCTGGATTATTTTAATTCTGATCCTACCACTTCCTCTACTTCTTTATCCTTTATGGAAAGTCGTAATTTCACACCACTATAGTTCCACCTTCCAAAATGAAAATTGTTATTTGCATTCCTTCTGTGCATATAAGATATCTCTTTCCTGAACACTATTAAACCCTCATATACTTGAAGGTCACTCTATGTTAAAACTTACAGGATTGCCCATGTTCCATGAGCACGAAGGTTAGGGGCTTGACAAGGCTGCAATGAGCGCCAAAGGGGTGGGGTGGTGGGGCCAAAGGGGTGGGGGGGGGGAGAGAGATAGTCTCCAAATGGCTTACGAGTTACAGGCTTTCAAAAATGTAAACAGCCGCCATTTTTTTCAAGCCTATAACTCGGAAGCCCGCCAACCATATTAAAAAAAATCACTTACAACCTCACACACAGCACAGGGGGAGAGGCAGGGTGCCTGTAAGTGAGGTTGCAAGCTAATTTGATGTTTAATTGGCGTTGTTTGGGAGGTCTGAAAACGGCTAAGCGAGGAAAAAACGTCAGCCGGGCTTGGGGAAAATGATCAATTTCTCAAGCCCGCAAATAGTTTCGCACCCGTAAATGCAAACAGGAGCACAGAGGAGGGAGAGGGTGGAAAGAGACACAGGGGTGAGAGAGTGGGGAGAGCCTTGAATTGTGTGGCAAACAGCATTTCCAGGCTTCAAATTTGATTGCCGTCATTGTTGACAGGCAAGTCGCTAGTGTGTGTGTGTGTTACATATATTACACAGCGATACCTAGGATCTCAACCTTAATCCATTGCATATCTTTCTAAATTACTGAACTCATGACAACTTGTTGGTCTCTTTAATATGACATTTATACTAAGAGTCTCTATACTGCTTTATACTAAGTGTCTATCAGTGGTGGGCAACAGAAAGCCGCCAGCTTCTTCTCTGGAGTGAGAGCACATGCCCCTCTTCATCAATAAATACTCCATTATAACTCTCTAAAACTAGCAAATAATACCCAACTGTACAGGTAGATAAATCTCATTATTGTCTTGCTCTATTACTAAACAATTTAGTCATATAGACAGGAGACTCATAGGAATATGAGGCCCCTGTCTATATGACTGTATTCAGTCTCATGCATGTAACATTGTATCCACAGGATATCACTAAGTAGTCTGTCCTCTGTAAAACATATTTATATTCAGGAGTTGTATCTATTATTGTTATTATGGAATTTCTCTTATCATATATATATATATATATATATAGTATATATATATATATATAGTTGTGAGTATGTTGGTTGTTGCCAACGATGCATGCTCGCGAAGCAAGAGCCGCAGTTGCTGACAAGCGCTCATCCCAAAGAACCACTACGACTTTCTCATTTACAGGGGGTGGAGGCTCCCACGTCGGCTGCAATGAGCCGCAGGCGGGACTTACACCAGACAATTTACGGACTTAACATCCCAAAATACGAGCCACAGGACTTAGAAAAGAAAACATTACAACCTTAACGCCCGAACCGCGCGCACATAAAAACAACAAAAACACAATAAATACACACAACAAATACATAAAAAGCTTATCCACAGCAAGGAGGGCACCCAGGACCTCTTTGACTGAAGTTACACCTCAATTTAAGTACACATTAAATAGTTTACACACACGAAAATCCCTGAAGCTAGAGAAAAATGGCTGCCGAAAAACGAAAACGAGGCTACAGGACCCTAAACACGCAAAACACCACCAAGCACATACGGATTTTCCAAAAAGCTGTATGAGGTACAAGATACACTATTACCAAGGACGCTACATCATTCACAGCCGCGTACCACACACACACACATCTGCCGCCATTTTACAACACTATCACAATGCGGAAGTACACAGCTACCCTAACGGCTTTCCCTTGCGCACGCAGCCTATTTTCACTACACACATTGCTCACACTTACACCTCAGCTCAACAACAGTGCAAAACTACATTGTATGCTGCAGAAACAGCAAAACAGATTGTCAGCTCTTCAGCACAATGCTTCCTGCATATATTACTTACAAATAAATGAATATACTTTACCTATTAATGTATTAATTATTTCACTACCATACACAAACAGACACACACAAAAAAACACAACACCCATTCACTGAGCGTCTCCACCAAACAGCATTACCGGCCTTACAATTTTATTGCCGTCATTTTTTGACGGGCAAGTCTCTTATCTCATATAACATTCGTATGTAGTCTCTCTACTGGTATAGATTCACATACTCCCTGTATATATAAAATGATGTCTAGGTCCTCCCTGTATCATTGTATACAAGGCACATCCTGCTATATCATTGTATTCACCTCTCTTACGCACACAGCAGTATAATCAGTGTAGCTCTATCATCTAATTCTCTACACTGCTATATGATGGTGTCTTATGGACAGTGCTGTGTATTCATTATATCTCTGTATATGTGTATTCTCTCAGCAGTATATTCTCTCTCTCTATATATTAGTACATTATCAATGCTGCTATATGATTGTATCTTATCCCCATTGCTGTATACTGGTTATATCTCTGTATATGTGTATTCTCTATCTCTCTGTATTAGTACATTATCTACACTGCTATGTGATTGGATCTTATCCCCATTGCTGTATACTGGTTATATCTCTGTATATGTGTATTCTCTATCTCTCTGTATTAGTACATTATCTACACTGCTATGTGATTGGATCTTATCCCCATTGCTGTATACTGGTTATATCTCTGTATATGTGTATTCTCTATCTCTCTGTATTAGCACATTATCTACACTGCTATGTGACTGGATCTTATCCCCATTGCTGTATACTGGTTATATCTCTGTATATGTGTATTATCTATCTCTCTGTATTAGTACATTATCTACACTGCTATGTGACTGGATCTTATCCCCATTGCTGTATACTGGTTATATCTCTGTATATGTGTATTATCTATCTCTCTGTATTAGTACATTATCTACACTGCTATGTGACTGGATCTTATCCCCATTGCTGTATACTGGTTATATCTCTGTATATGTGTATTCTCTATCTCTCTGTATTAGTACATTATCTACACTGCTATGTGATTGGATCTTATCCCCATTGCTGTATACTGGTTATATCTCTGTATATGTGTATTATCTATCTCTCTGTATTAGTACATTATCTACACTGCTATGTGACTGGATCTTATCCCCATTGCTGTATACTGGTTATATCTCTGTATATGTGTATTATCTATCTCTCTGTATTAGTACATTATCTACACTGCTATGTGATTGGATCTTATCCCCATTGCTGTATACTGGTTATATCTCTGTATATGTGTATTCTCTATCTCTCTGTATTAGCACATTATCTACACTGCTATGTGACTGGATCTTATCCCCATTGCTGTATACTGGTTATATCTCTGTATATGTGTATTCTCTATCTCTCTGTATTAGTACATTGTCTACACTGCTATGTGACTGGATCTTATCCCCATTGCTGTATACTGGTTATATCTCTGTATATGTGTATTCTCTATCTCTCTGTATTAGCACATTATCTACACTGCTATGTGACTGGATCTTATCCCCATTGTTGTATACTGGTTATATCTCTGTATATGTGTATTCTCTATCTCTCTGTATTAGTACATTATCTACACTGCTATGTGACTGGATCTTATCCCCATTGCTGTATACTGGTTATATCTCTGTATATGTGTATTCTCTATCTCTCTATATTAGTACATTATCTACACTGCTATGTGACTGGATCTTATCCCCATTGCTGTATACTGGTTATATCTCTGTATATGTGTATTCTCTCTGTCTGTATTAGTACATTATCTACACTGCTATGTGACTGGATCTTATCCCCATTGCTGTATACTGGTTATATCTCTGTATATGTGTATTCTCTATCTCTCTGTATTAGTACATTATCTACACTGCTATGTGACTGGATCTTATCCCCATTGCTGTATACTGGTTATATCTCTGTATATGTGTATTCCCTCTCTGTATTAGTACATTATCTACACTGCTATGTGACTGGATCTTATCCCCATTGCTGTATACTGGTTATATCTCTGTATATGTGTATTCTCTATCTCTCTGTATTAGCACATTATCTACACTGCTATGTGACTGGATCTTATCCCCATTGCTGTATACTGGTTATATCTCTGTATATGTGTATTATCTATCTCTCTGTATTAGTACATTATCTACACTGCTATGTGACTGGATCTTATCCCCATTGCTGTATACTGGTTATATCTCTGTATATGTGTATTATCTATCTCTCTGTATTAGTACATTATCTACACTGCTATGTGATTGGATCTTATCCCCATTGCTGTATACTGGTTATATCTCTGTATATGTGTATTATCTATCTCTCTGTATTAGTACATTATCTACACTGCTATGTGATTGGATCTTATCCCCATTGCTGTATACTGGTTATATCTCTGTATATGTGTATTCTCTATCTCTCTGTATTAGCACATTATCTACACTGCTATGTGACTGGATCTTATCCCCATTGCTGTATACTGGTTATATCTCTGTATATGTGTATTCTCTATCTCTCTGTATTAGTACATTATCTACACTGCTATGTGACTGGATCTTATCCCCATTGCTGTATACTGGTTATATCTCTGTATATGTGTATTCTCTATCTCTCTGTATTAGTACATTATCTACACTGCTATGTGACTGGATCTTATCCCCATTGCTGTATACTGGTTATATCTCTGTATATGTGTATTCCCTCTCTGTATTAGTACATTATCTACACTGCTATGTGATTGGATCTTATCCCCATTGCTGTATACTGGTTATATCTCTGTATATGTGTATTCTCTATCTCTCTGTATTAGCACATTATCTACACTGCTATGTGACTGGATCTTATCCCCATTGCTGTATACTGGTTATATCTCTGTATATGTGTATTCTCTCTGTCTGTATTAGTACATTATCTACACTGCTATGTGACTGGATCTTATCCCCATTGCTGTATACTGGTTATATCTCTGTATATGTGTATTCTCTATCTCTCTGTATTAGTACATTATCTACACTGCTATGTGACTGGATCTTATCCCCATTGCTGTATACTGGTTATATCTCTGTATATGTGTATTCCCTCTCTGTATTAGTACATTATCTACACTGCTATGTGACTGGATCTTATCCCCATTGCTGTATACTGGTTATATCTCTGTATATGTGTATTCTCTATCTCTCTGTATTAGCACATTATCTACACTGCTATGTGACTGGATCTTATCCCCATTGCTGTATACTGGTTATATCTCTGTATATGTGTATTATCTATCTCTCTGTATTAGTACATTATCTACACTGCTATGTGACTGGATCTTATCCCCATTGCTGTATACTGGTTATATCTCTGTATATGTGTATTATCTATCTCTCTGTATTAGTACATTATCTACACTGCTATGTGATTGGATCTTATCCCCATTGCTGTATACTGGTTATATCTCTGTATATGTGTATTCTCTATCTCTCTGTATTAGCACATTATCTACACTGCTATGTGACTGGATCTTATCCCCATTGCTGTATACTGGTTATATCTCTGTATATGTGTATTCTCTATCTCTCTGTATTAGTACATTATCTACACTGCTATGTGACTGGATCTTATCCCCATTGCTGTATACTGGTTATATCTCTGTATATGTGTATTCCCTCTCTGTATTAGTACATTATCTACACTGCTATGTGATTGGATCTTATCCCCATTGCTGTATACTGGTTATATCTCTGTATATGTGTATTCTCTATCTCTCTGTATTAGTACATTGTCTACACTGCTATGTGACTGGATCTTATCCCCATTGCTGTATACTGGTTATATCTCTGTATATGCGTATTCTCTATCTCTCTGTATTAGTACATTATCTACACTGCTATGTGACTGGATCTTATCCCCATTGCTGTATACTGGTTATATCTCTGTATATGTGTATTCCCTCTCTGTATTAGTACATTATCTACACTGCTATGTGATTGGATCTTATCCCCATTGCTGTATACTGGTTATATCTCTGTATATGTGTATTCTCTATCTCTCTGTATTAGTACATTGTCTACACTGCTATGTGACTGGATCTTATCCCCATTGCTGTATACTGGTTATATCTCTGTATATGCGTATTCTCTATCTCTCTGTATTAGTACATTATCTACACTGCTATGTGACTGGATCTTATCCCCATTGCTGTATACTGGTTATATCTCTGTATATGTGTATTCTCTATCTCTCTGTATTAGTACATTATCTACACTGCTATGTGACTGGATCTTATCCCCATTGCTGTATACTGGTTATATCTCTGTATATGTGTATTCTCTATCTCTCTGTATTAGTACATTGTCTACACTGCTATGTGACTGGATCTTATCCCCATTGCTGTATACTGGTTATATCTCTGTATATGCGTATTCTCTATCTCTCTGTATTAGTACATTGTCTACACTGCTATGTGACTGGATCTTATCCCCATTGCTGTATACTGGTTATATCTCTGTATATGTGTATTCTCTATCTCTCTGTATTACTACATTATCTACACTGCTATGTGACTGGATCTTATCCCCATTGCTGTATACTGGTTATATCTCTGTATATGTGTATTCTCTATCTCTCTGTATTAGTACATTATCTACACTGCTATGTGACTGGATCTTATCCCCATTGCTGTATACTGGTTATATCTCTGTATATGTGTATTATCTATCTCTCTGTATTAGCACATTATCTACACTGCTATGTGACTGGATCTTATCCCCATTGTTGTATACTGGTTATATCTCTGTATATGTGTATTATCTATCTCTCTGTATTAGTACATTATCTACACTGCTATGTGACTGGATCTTATCCCCATTGCTGTATACTGGTTATATCTCTGTATATGTGTATTATCTATCTCTCTGTATTAGTACATTATCTACACTGCTATGTGACTGGATCTTATCCCCATTGCTGTATACTGGTTATATCTCTGTATATGTGTATTCTCTATCTCTCTGTATTAGTACATTATCTACACTGCTATGTGACTGGATCTTATCCCCATTGCTGTATACTGGTTATATCTCTGTATATGTGTATTCTCTCTGTCTGTATTAGTACATTATCTACACTGCTATGTGACTGGATCTTATCCCCATTGCTGTATACTGGTTATATCTCTGTATATGTGTATTCTCTATCTCTCTGTATTAGTACATTATCTACACTGCTATGTGACTGGATCTTATCCCCATTGCTGTATACTGGTTATATCTCTGTATATGTGTATTCTCTCTGTCTGTATTAGTACATTATCAATGCTGCTATATGTATATTATCCCCATTGCTGTATACTGGTTATATCTCTGTATATGAGTATTCTCTCTGTCTGTATTAGTACATTATCTACACTGCTACGTGACTGGATCTTATCCCCATTGCTGTATACTGGTTATATCTCTGTATATGTGTATTCTCTCTGTCTGTATTAGTACATTATCAATGCTGCTATATGTATATTATCCCCATTGCTGTATACTGGTTATATCTCTGTATATGTGTATTCTCTCTGTCTGTATTAGTACATTATCAATGCTGCTATATGTATATTATCCCCATTGCTGTATACTGGTTATATCTCTGTATACGAGTATTCTCTCTGTCTGTATTAGTACGTTATCTACACTGCTATGTGACTGGATCTTATCCCCATTGCTGTATACTGGTTATATCTCTGTATATGTGTATTCTCTCTGTCTGTATTAGTACATTATCAATGCTGCTATATGTATATTATCCCCATTGCTGTATACTGGTTATATCTCTGTATACGAGTATTCTCTCTGTCTGTATTAGTACGTTATCTACACTGCTATGTGACTGGATCTTATCCCCATTGCTGTATACTGGTTATATCTCTGTATATGTGTATTCTCTCAGCAGTATATTCTCTATCTCTCTGTATTAGTACATTATCTATGTTGCCATATGACTCTTCCTTATTCTCGAACTGCTGTATATCAAGTAACCCAATTGATTGTCACATACACAGGACCCCTGTGGCCTCTCGGTACCTTTCGCTTGACAGTCCGCACAGAACTTGTTCTCCTCCCGTACCAGCAGCTCGGACAGCACGGCCTGATACCGCTCCACGTCTCGCACCGACTTTCCCGTCATGTTCCCGGGGGACAGTAAGATGGCAGCTCCCGGTGTAGCTCTCCAGCTCTCACTTCCTGTTTCCGGATCTCCGCTGACTCCCAGCTTGCGTCACACTACCCCGCCCAGACACCCGGCGTTGATTGGTTGAACGTACCCGGCACTTCAGACTGGGAAACAAATCCCGCCCATGATGGGAAATCATGAATGGGCGGTGACGTCAGACCGAGGGAGTTAAAGGGACAGGGGCACTGATGTCACGGCAACCTCGTAACCACGTAACATTACGCTAATACATGTCCGAGGAATTAAGCAAACTCTGTGTATTTGTCTATCCATGTATATATCCGTCCCATAGGATTTGACAGTAGCACTTTGTCCAGGACTACATTTCTTAATAAGGAAACTAGGTCCTTTCCCTCTTCACATTCGCCAAAGATTCACCACCAGCAGCAGTGCGTCCACCAACCACTAGATGGAGCTGCTGATTTTCCCACTGGTGCTGCACAATGCAGAAGAGGCCTTGAGCTATGAGAGGCGCGCCCGATGGCTGAGTGCCTGCGCCGAACATAACGATGGTCTCGCCTTCGATTCAGCGCCATCGAGTTATGCCATGGAGGAGGGAATAATTAGGGCCTTCCTTGAAACCGGACAGCGCCATCTAGTCTACTTGCTGGCACTGCAGCTGTCGGTGCTGGTGAATTTACAACTAGATAGATCCAGAAACTAGACTATTGGACACAGGTTACGGTTACGGGCTTGAAAACTTTACGATGTTTAAACCCGGTACTTACAGCCTCCCGGTAAAATCACAAATCGTTATTCAATTGCTCCAATTCCCCAAGCCCCCAAATGTTTTCACACCTGTAAAAGGCAAATGTAGGACAAAATCCTACGGTACCAGATAGGACCCGCAAGGGGGTTAAACACCTATTCGTAGCACTGTAAATACAAATAGAACATCATTACTGCACTGTAAATAACCGGGAAAGTGATGATAGACATTAGAATAAATTGCAGTCTCAAGCTCGCAAATTGGCAATAATATTAAATGTATTTTTATGTTTCATTTTGGGGTTATATCGATCTCGAGAGTCAATGGGCTAATACATATCAGGCCACCCACATGGACTAGAACAGTATCAGCATTCATTTTTATTATTTCATATTTTTTGGGTTTGTGAGTCCCCATCACCTAATTGATGACATGTAACCTCCATGTTTTACTGCCGTAATGATGGCAGTCTCATTTTCTATTGACTGTTTCAAAATGGGAGGTTACGGTATTGCCTAACTGATCATGTTCCCGCCCTGAACTGCTAAGGACCAGGGCATGGTTTATAGAGTCGGCGTTCGGCCCGTAACTTGCACGCCCGCAGACATACGGCCTGGATCCGGCGAGATGCCAGATTGCAATTGAATAGGGCTCAATGTATATTCTAATAATTAATTTATTTATATATTTTACAAAGAAAAAAAGATATATGCAATATTTTCATTTTTTTAATTACCATTGCCTTTTGTTTGTAATGCGAATAATATATGAAAAAGAAAATAAAGAATAAATTGTATAAATGGGAATATTGAGTAATTGTAATATATAAAAATTGTTGTTGTTCAGTTGGTCAGTCGTATCCAGACTCTACGTGACCCTATGGACTGCAGCACGCCAGGCACATCTTGTGTCTGTTTGTGCTAATCCATAAGGTTTTCTTAGCAAAGATACTGGAGTGGGTTACGAGTTCCTTCTTCAGTGGACATTGATTTATCTGTCCTCTCTGCTATGACCTGCTTATGTTGGGTGACCCTACATGGTATAGCTCACGGCTTCATTGAGATACACAAGCTTCTTCACCACCACAAGGTAGTGATCCAAGAGGGGATATATATATATAAATACATTTCCTTATTTCCAGAAGTGCTAACTTGTGTTACTGTAATCTAGCCAAAAAAAAGTGTCTCATACTCAGTATCTGTGAATCATTTATTTAACATTCATGTCAGATTAATACTGTATTTTACATCCCACACAGCCCATGTCTCCTAGATGCTACTACTCATTTCCTTCCTCCATTTTTCCATTGTCCTATTCCTCTTAATAGTGTTTTCAGTTCCTTCCCAAGCAGGGATCTTCGATTCCTTCCAGTATTTAACTACAATCTTTTTAGCAACAAACAATAAATGGGCTGCAAACATTTGAACCTTTTATAGGGGAGTTTATTTGAGAAAAAATTGTAAATATGCAATCTTAATAGTGAATGCTAAGAGGAAGCCAGTTATCACATTCAAATGTTACTAAATCATTTCCCACCATAAATGTATATTACCACGTACCCGCAATATATGCGCCATAGAAACTTATGTATGTATGTCTGCGGGCCCGCATCGCTCTTGAGTTACGGTACTATTAAATTGAACAAGACGGAGCCCATAGGCCGGTCAGAGCCCGCAAAAAGACGCCAATTGAATAGCAAAATAACTTACAGCGTCCCTTACGGATGCCCGGATCTCCCGAGGGGGTCAATTGAATGAGGCCCTTGGTTTCTAAGTTGACTACATTCTGTCATTGTGTTATGGTTAAACAAATCTAAAATGATCTCAGTCCTTTTTTGATGGCAGTTCAGAGATTATCCAGAATATAATTGTATATGCCTCTAACTGGAAACAAAAAGCATGGAACAAAAAGGTTACTTTACAACTCAATGTAATATTAAGTAATTTCTCAATTAAATGCTCTTTTAAAAATCAATGTTAACCCCTGCTAAACTTTAACATTATAGACAACCCTCAGCACATTTAGAATGACCCCTCTCCCCACTCCAAGAACAATTCCTCACAACCCAGAGTCGTCAATGAGTCGTCTCTTGGACTGTTACTTTACGTTTCACCTACATTATTCCATACAGTCAATGGATACAACTCGTGTTGCTTTTCCCTGGTACTCAACAAAGATGCCGCCTCTTCCCCTACTAATCAGTCATGCCATACACCGCCTCTTGCATATACTAGATAGCCATATGAGCATTGAGGGTATTCAAGTTCGCTGACTTTAATGTTATCAAAGCCTAGGTTTTCTGTCCCAAAAATACAATATGTACTTGGTAGATTTCACTTAATATCATGGTTCCTAATTAATTACAGTAAGTTGACTGCCTTGGCAGTCTCTCTCCAAGCAAAACTGCGGAGGAACCCATCTTCCCATATTCTTGAGCCAATGGCCCCTTAACGTAACTTAGGCTCTGAATCCCATTTAAACCTCTGTGAGTTCTACAGAATTAGCATTGCCCCTTTACTAACTAAGGATTCTAGCTAAATGGGCCACATTACCAATTAACATTTGGACACTATCAACTAATACACATGTTTCTCTCCCCTAAGGCTATATATAAACTACATATTCTGCCATTGTTACTAAAAAACATTAGATAATCTCTTACATTCTCTTCCAAGTTCATTGGGCTGGGGTCTAAGGGACCAAGAACCTAATTGAAGCTTACATAATTATAGCTTAGCAGTTCAGTATAGACATATTGTTGGCCAGGTTAGGGGTTTGGAACATTTATTTCTTTAGACCAAGCCTTTAATCCAAATAAACACCTTCACTATTACATGCATAAACAGACAAAGCTGATACCATCTGTTGTGATAATCCCTTGATCTGCTCAACCTTTAAAGCCAGCCATATTATTAGGCATGTGGTGGGTCTAGCTTCCCAGGCCTCAATCTATATTTTGCTGTCTTATAAGATGGCCTAGCTCAGAATAATTATTCAGAATAATGGGGTAACTCCAGACCTAAATTAATTAGAGGCTTTTTGTCATCTTCCACTACTCCGATATTATCTTTCACACAGAAAGAGAAATTCCCTGGCACTCAACAATATCACTTAAACCCAATCTGATTTACACCATCTGAGATCTGTTCTTCCTCTTTTATCCAATAGTGACGTTTATAACCCACTTGACATGGTTCTTCACACTTCTCTTCCTTTTGGCTCAATAATCAAACCTACTATGAGAATCTAGGATCCCAATACATGAATTTCCTCCGGACTTCATCATTTAAATGACTATAAGCTAGGAGAATTGTTTCAGCTTCTCTGCTCCTTTCATAAAGCTATCCAGTCTACTACATTTAAACTTGCTCCATTATGCATTCCTTACCCCTTCTCTAATGCACCTGTTTGACAATGTTGTAATCGACCTTTGCTTTCAATATTATATTTCTGGGGCTGATCTGTTTCATTATTGAATGTATTGTCCTAAAACTGTCCCTTTTGGCCTGTGTGGTTGAGATAAGTCTCAGATATTTCTTAATGTCTCATTAGTCAAAACTTCTAAAGCTTCATGTCATCTCTTGGTTATTATTGCTGTTGCCAAGAAGCTTGGTATGTAGTAGTGGATCCAACCTAATCCTCCTCTTTAAACCCTTTGGAAGAATGAACTTTATAAAATCTTCTGGCTGGACTGGACCAAAATTAATTTAGATAGAGACGGACTTGGAGAATAATTCTTTAGGAATTGAACCCCATATATTATTACACAGCAAGTATCATTTATACAGTGCCTGATATATCAATATAAGCATTCCAATTGGTATGTCTATGTAATCTAAAAAGGGACTCTATCACCCTAAAATCGAGTTGTGTTTTTTTAGGTTATTCTTAAAGAGCATGAAAAATTGGTCTCTATGTTGTGTTATTTATTTTGTTCTAACAGAATCTTGCAAAACTCCTTGTTGTTTTTGCTGTATGAATATGCAAATGAGTGGCTCCTACATATTAATTAGCTGCTTTGCCATGATAATTAGGATTATAGTCTGTGTGTCTGTCTCTGTAATGGCCAAAATATAGATCTGCAATGTTATCTGGTAGTTAGACCACTCACACCCTTATCAAGCGCTCTGAGCTGCACATTAGCATAAGGAGCTGCACATTAGCATACAGGAGTCACAAAATAAATCCTGTTAGTACAAGGTATACCCAGGTTTTTATACTTTTGGAAATTAAATCAACTTCCTGTTCCAGTGATAGAGTACCATTTGTGTTATTTTATTTATAACTATATTTTTAATTCATATGCTATGTTCTACATCTTTTCATAATATATGTTTTGTATTGTATGTATAAAATGCAGGGGTGGCTGGTGCATAGGGGCAAATGGGCAGCCCCCCCCCCCCCCCCCCTAAAAATTATGAATCACTTTAATATTGTATTTTAAATTTATACAGATAGTACATTGTAATTATATCTGTATATCAGCTGTCATGTCTTCTTTCATATGTTTTTGTTAAAAATATGCATCTATCACTTTAAATAAACCCTTTGTGTGCCTTCCCCATTGCCTGGTCTCTCTCCCTAGTTAGTGCTGCACTGCTATATCATATTACTGTGTGAGTCAGGCTGTAACCTCCAAGCTGAGTTAATTTTAATTGACTCTGCTACAAATGTATCAATTTGGCTGACTGACAGCTTGCAGCATCAGCCAATCAGTGATGCAGGCTGTCTGGTTGTTATGTTGCTTTGAACCTACCCTCTGACCGCCCCCAAGCCTAGAGAGGTTATTGTTATGACTAGCAACTTGCCCATCAAAAAATGACGGCAATAGAATTGTAAGTCAAGGAATGCTGTTTGGCACACAAAGTAAGTGTTTTGGTTGTGTGAGTACCTTCGGCGCTGATTGCGAGCCTCGCGGTGAACGCCTTTGGCGCTCATCGCGTGTCTGGCAATTAGCGCCTTTGGCGCTTTGCTGATTGCGAGCCTCTGGATTGTTTTTTTTTTGTTCTTTTAGCCGGTTTGGCGCTGATTGCAAGGTCCATGCTGATGGCCTTTTGGCACTGGTGTAGTTTTGCTCCTGTGAGCACCCTTGGTGCTCTTTGTGAGGCATGCAGTGAATGGCTTTGTCGTTTATTGCGATCGTGTGGTCTGGTGTTTTTTAAAGTTTTGTATATATGTATTTTTTTATGATAATTAATTAATTAATGAAATCATAAATTAATATACTTTACCTATTTGTAATGAATTTATGCAGCAACCAATATGCTGAAGAGGTAACAATCTGTTTTGATGTTCCTGCAGCATACAATGTAGGCAGGGGTGTGTCTCTGCCTAAGTCCAGGTCTAGGGCAGCACTTTTTCAGGGCAGCAGGCTTTCTGAAGATGTACTCTAGTACATTGAAATATGTATCTTTATATACACATAATTGTCTCTGTAGTGATATTTCTGCCTGTAATTGTACTTGACCCTTTCTGCAATACTATATATATATATATATATATACATATATATATATATATATATTTATATATATATATATATAATGCGACAAAGCCATCCAAGGTGTTTAAGTGGGCCACATACTTTGCTACATCTAGGCAGCCCTGATTTAACCTCCTGGAGTATGGGATGGATTGCTGATGGCTGATTGTTTGTGGTTGTGTCAGAGCTGGAGCAAGACACATACAGTGAGGCAGTAGCTGCAGACCTCTTTGGAGCAGAGTGGATACATGAAAGTCTGAAAGACTATACAGGCCAGTGATATTACAAACTATTGGACTATTTATTTATTGGATCTGTTCTGTTATGTAGCTGCACACAGTTTGAACACTGCCGGTTGAACGCTGCACCACAGCACCAACTGGTGGTGAAAAACAGTTAGTGCAGACAAAGAACCTGGGCCCCTACTTCATTCTAGAGAATGATCAGCTTTACAGAATTGTCCCTTTAGGTAATGAGCTTTTGGAGCAACTTCTAGTCCTTAAACACAAGAGAAGTTTTAGATCTGTCTCACTGAAAACTTACTTGGGGGACATCTAGGAAATGCCAAGACATTGGGAAGAATTTTGAAGAACCTTTGTTGGCCAGGCATATATAATTTATATCTTTTTTTATTTGAATTGAAAAAGCTGTAGACTCTAGAGTAATGATTTGGAATATCCATAAAGCATATATAAGAAGCCTCCTAATTGCATGGACATCTTAATTTAAAAAACAGAGAGGGAAATCATTGAGACAACATTTATAAAGGAACCTTTAGGATCTTTAAGAGTTTATATAATGTCTATGGAGTATATGATACGTTATAGTTAGATTTTAACCCTTTAAAGTCGTCAGTAGCTGCGTTAGAGAATAAAACAAAAGAGATGAGAGAGCTTACACAGTTTTACCATATGTGTTTGCAGAAAGAGGAGAAATTATATTGTAAATGTAATTTTCTTGTTTTCTAAATGTAATTTTATTGTTAACAAAGTGTCTTAAAAAAGTTGGGTCCTTTCCCTTTTGAGATTTGGCAAAAACTCGCCAGCAGTGGCAGCAGCAGTGCCTCCCATCAACCGCTAGATGGTGCTGCTGATTTTCAGTTCCCATATCATAGATTTAGGGTTAGGTAAACCTTCAGGCTTACGGTGAGGGTTAAGGTTAGTTTAAGGGTTAGGATAACCTTCTAAGGTTACAACTTGTGGGAAATATTGGTAGCACTGCAAAATATCTGCAGTGCCATCTAGCGACAACTTGCCGGCACTGCAGCTGTCAGTGGTGGCAAATTAAAAACGGGATAGATTCAAAAGTTGTAGCATGAGACAGGAAAAACTGGGACCTGCTTTTACCTTTACTTTTGCCATTAGGGAAGATTCTCACTCCTCTACTTGATTTTCCTCATTTCAATTTATCTATGGCTGTCATCCAAGAGGGATCCTGGATATGCTGTGAAAAGAGAGGGAAGAGCAAGCAGTGCCATTTGAAAATATTGTTGATTATTGAAAAATATGAGGTCATTATTTTCCCAATTTCCCCCTTGCAGTACACAAGTATAGAAGTTTCAGCCTGGAGTTACAGTACCAAAAAAAGAAAGCAAACTTTTGGCTATGCTACAAGGCCCCTACAAGATTGTTGAGACCGTAGGAGAAGGGAATTATAAAGTGAGGCAAACTAAGTGTTGGAAACCAGAACCAATCTACTACATAAACATGCTTAAACTCTGGAGAGCGCAGATGGTTGATGTGGGTATTACATGTTTGGTTGAATAGTCAGAAGATATCAGCAAAGCAGTTTGCTGTGTAGAGTCCTCAGAGTCAGCACAATTGAAAGTGCACGTATTTGCTTCTTGGTATACATAACTGAAACTCCTTATCACTAACCTGCTAACCATGTCTTGTTTATAGTTTTGTTTACGACCGTTAAGTTCTAAGTTTATTTTACTTATTTAAATATAATTTTTGTGTTATTTCAAAGGTTCAAGAGCACCTTCTGGTGTTCTGAAAAAATAATTGAAGCTTAATAAGTCTCTAGAAAAGAAAACATCCTATTAAGAGTTAAATATTTTGTGAGATCATTAGGATTTCTGATTGGTTGCCAAATACATGGCCTGATTGGAATTTCTGATAAGCAAATTAAGTTGTGGGTATAATTAGGAGAGAGAAAAGGAATGAGAGAAACTGGAAGAAGGAGACTCACAAACACATATACAAACAGATACTCCTGGACAAACACACCCCAGGGAGACACTTTGGTAAACTTCCTAAGAAGAATACTCTAACGCTTACTATTTTTAGATATTCCCACATAGAGAACTCAAAATGCATTCTACAAACAATCCCTCACAGCTCACTAACAAAATTATTTATACACTTACATACCAATAATTTCTTCTAAAATATAAGAAAAGATCCAGACTGGTTGGGCTGAGTCATTTTATGAAATCAAGTACACGGACTAGGTATGTTATAAGATTAATATTTCTCTAAATTTTATTTCTTCTTTTTCATTACAATCAGAAATATTTTGTTCATTTGATATAAAATTGATTGCTCTATCAATATTTATCTGATATATACAATATACCACTTTAATTTGTGAATTATAAGTCAACGTATTATTTACAAATTAATTTTATAAATAACAAATATCAGCTTTTATAGCAATCTAATATATATGATAATTAATTTTAATGAAAAACATTTTCTCTTTTGAATTAGAGATAATACTATAATTCGACTATAAAATCAGATGATATTAAAATGGTATGATATCTTAATAAATAGATATTTGTAAACATACCAAAATAATCAAAACTATTTCCAATTTTAATAATAACATATTAATTACATTAAGCATATCTTATATATAATTATGTGGACAATGTGACAATAACTGATACTTAATAATTGCTGTACCTTGGCTAAGTGTGATGTGTAAGACTGGGTTTGTATGAAGATTGTCTGAGCCTATGTTTTCACTGTTTTGTCATTTTTTTTACTTTTTTCTACTCTTTCCTAGCCCTGTCTTCCTTTTTTATTGTCCCCTTGCTTCTAACACTTCTGCTCCTTGTTCTATCAATTTGCTAGGATATATAATATACAAGGGAAAGAAAATATTAATCTGCATAATCTCTGGGTTGTTAGTAATATCAGTACAACATTGTATTCTTAGAAGTGTTTGTGTAGTGGTTTATGATAATTGTTGTATCTATGTTCCAGCTGCAGTTAATCATCATGATAAACTTGCTACTGGTTATTGCTCACATCCATCATCCCAATACCTATTAGGAACAAGAAAACAGGCATATGGCAAATTTGGTTCTATGGTCTAGGTATTGGTAATTCAATGGTTAGGCACTGTTTGGTAAACATTACGTGAGGCTGTTTTATTTGCATTTACCATTGTTGTTTCTTTTTGTACACGCCTGATTAGTTGCACTTACATTGATAACTATTTCACTACTACAGTGCCTGATCTAAACAAACAGTTGCGACCCATAGAGAGAGAGAAAATTGGGGTGAGCGTAGTCCCCCAAATCTGGCGGGCGTAATAACTCCATTCTTAAAAACTTTCCAGCTTTGTTGTAGGAACATCACATGCAACATAGACCATACTGGGTTATCAGCTCTGTGGCTCTACTGTGCCCAATAATCCATTGCCACATTCTGTTTCCCGGTGAGCTTTCTCTTTTTGGGACATGAGTCTCTTCTGGAGTCAGTTTGAAGATGACACCTTGCCTTTCTCATTATGACTTGAATGAATTTTTATGTTCTAATTGCAATACTTGTAATGTTGCGGGGAGCGATAATATGTAGGGGAAAAGTTATGCCATTTTTGTATACTGTCTACTATTTTGTATTTTGTGTACAGTCAGCATTGTTTTTCCACATTGTCATCTTAATACACACCTATTGTTTTGGCCTGTTAGCATAATGTTGCAAAAACCATAACATGCCATTATTCACATAATATACTGAGTAACAATACAGAACCTCCATAAACTCCTTCTGTAGTCTTGCAGGATCGTATGGCCTTAGACTGCCAAGGGAGGACCATGTGCTATAATTGGTCACCAATGTTGTATCGCAATCATTGATAACCACCCTGTTGTAGATGCTGCACTGCATAAGTTAGAGGAAGTCCAACAATGTATGAGGAAACAATCCTTTGGTTTGTTTAAGGATTTTGATTGGTCCTTTGGCATTGGCTTTTTGTTGGGCTCCCTATGCCATAAGATCGTTTTTGGTATAATCCTCGCCCTTTTTGGTATATTTTCATTTTTTGTTTGCCTCTCCCTTTTGCAGTGCATCTTTTCCTGTGCCCTTAGGTCATGCTCTAAGACTCTGCCACCTCCACCTGATGCTCATGGTGTATATGTTGCCATGCTTCCCCAAAATATTGCCCCTTCTTATCCTGATATGGTGCAGAACTTCTGCCAGTAGGTCTCTGATATGACAGCGTACCGGTCAAGCAGTACCTGCCACACCTACTAATAATCCCTGGTGATGTCTCTGGAAATGGCCCAGTAAGACATGCTTGCTTGTTCGCTGAGCCGGCTCACCAGGAATTTGATGCACTCGGTTGGCTGAAATCCCAAGTATAGGAGTGGGGAAGAGGCTACAGGATTTCCAGCCAGGGGCCAGGTGCTATCTTATCTCTCTACCATGTCTTAGCTCCTCAGGGAGTCTGAGGGTTGTCATCTGCAGGGTTGTCTGTTTATCTGGATGCTTGGTACAGGAGTATCGGAAGATATGGCTACCATGCTTAGGAGAGCTTGTGAGGTTGGGTACTGGTTGACTAAGTCCCTGTCAAGTTTCCCGTTAGAGGGAGTAGGAAGGCAGAGTGGTTGGCCGACCCTTAGAGCATTCTGGCTGAGTTGGGGATAGCTGATAGATTCCTGGAAGGAAAGGTGACCCTGAGTGCAACATATGCCATCCTTCTTCCATCCTCCCTGAGGCTGATAAGTCTTTATTGAGTCAAAGGGAGATAGGCTAGCAAGAATAGAGTGGCCATAACATGTCACACATTTAGACGGCCAGGTCTTCCATGAAAATATTTAGTCGCCTTCCCATAGAAAGCATGGTGGATCCTGGACTGATTGACAGCTACAAGTAGATAGAAAATGGTGGTTAACCACAAGACAATGGATCAAAGGGATATCACTTTAAAAATACTTGACACCTCTTGACCTTTGTCTATTGAAACAAAGTCTTTCAATTGCAGCTTGACAACCTAGTTAACTCTGCCTGATGTCTCAATCAGTCTGTAGACAGTTCCATTCAAGTGTATGGAGCCAAAACCAGCACTACCAAGACCTGGCCAGATCTCTATACTGGAAGAAAACTAGGTATAACAGTTGGCTACTGGAAGTGACTACATGTTCGTTTTAAAGTGATAGTAACCCCACATTTTTATTATGTTGTCTATGTATTAAACATAACTCAAAACACATCATACATATAGAGAAAATCATTTCAATGGGAAAACAGGGAGTTGGACTCTGGTGGGCTAGTCATTTATGATAAAAAAACCTTGGGAGTCCTTTGGGGATGTTTTGACCACCGTGGTTCAGAGTTTTGGGCCAGTTCATATTTGTAATAGACATTCACAGAAACCAGAACAGTGATTACACATTTCACATCTGCCTCCACCCACATCTAACCACATTCACAGTATATACAGCGTATGTTTCTTAAGATAATAAACAATGACATATCCATTATACTATTTTTCACATTACCAAGTCATATTAGTGCATTCTAAGTATGTGAGCCATCTAGTGTCTGAGACTGCCAGTCAAGGAGTGAAACTATCTTCCAATTGAGGGAGCCATACACAGTAAATGACAGTAGTAGTACTTTGTGCGCTTTCTATCCAGTGACGTAAAGTGTACAATCACCCTTGTAGTAAGATTACAATGAATAACACTGTTGATGCAACAGAGTACATTGGACTGGATGTAGAAGTGCCCCCAGTAGATATAGAAGAATGATATAGGCAACCTACACCTCTCTACACATTGCCGGCTAGAGTAGATAGATTTCCAGGATTGCAAGTCACGTTAGAAAAGTACATATTATCACAATGGGCAAACTGACAAGGAATACTGCCTAAAATCTGTATTCTAATCATAAACTGATTTATTAGACAAAAAATGTAATGTATACTTTGCAAAACAATGTTATCATTCTGTACTTTGAGATATTACATTTGTAGCAGATAACAAGAGAAACTACCCTACCAAGGTCACTCCTTCTCTGTTCCACTAGGCTGCAAGGAGAATGAATGGGACAGTCAAGCCCCTGTGGGAACTTGTCTGTCCACCAATCACAGCATGACCTACTACTGGGAAGCTAACCAGTCGAAATGTAGCCAATATTCTGTGGATTTAACATGGGTTTTATGCATAGCCAGATAATGTGTGTAGGCAGAAATATAGTAACCAAAGAGGGTCTGGTCTAATTGGCCACCTTTGCACCTCATGACATCTGTCCATTTAGTGCCTGGCCTTGTGTCCACTAGGCCTCCCAAGAACAAACTACAAAGTACGATAGAAGCAGTAACAAAGATAAATAACCCTTGCCCCTTTGGTTCCTAATACCAGCTAAACAAAGAGGATTCAGGATATTTATTGTTGCTATTAGAATGACTGATCCAGACCATAGGACATCCTGCCCAATCCCACAGACAAGCTTGCAATATTTTGGGGTGTTTAAGCTTTGGGAGGCCCTTTTTCTAGGGTTGTCATATCATGAAAAGTGGGTCAATTGAGGGAATGGGAAATGCGTACAACTCTCAGTTTTGGGTAGCTTTGGGAGGGGTGCTTGGAGGGGAGTCTGGAACTGATCTAGGGTTAAGGGGTATGAGTTTTAAGAGCACAGGAAGCCCAGTTTAAGTACTATAAGTGAAAAAGTCAAAATATCTATTTAATAAGTTAGGAAGTCATGCTGTTGCTATGTCTAAAACCATGAGTCCTATCATTTGCTAGCTAGACAAAAAGAGCCATATTTTGATATGTAAAAAGACACAACTGTCTTTAAAGCCATAGGTTGCAGACCCCTTCCCTAAATAAATCTGGTGCAACCATTTGTCTACAGATGATAAATAACTAATTGGAGTCCATCTGTGTGATGTTCAAGTGGCCTATGATCTCAAAATACATAAACCTCACATTTTGACCTCATCAACTTTCTTGTGTAGATCAGTGATATTAATCCAAATCAATAATTTTTAATTTCAGGTTTCAACACTACACAAAGAACAAAAACAAATATTTTCTCAGGGGGCTTAATTGAAAAGTTTCCAGGTATACAGGTAGATCTTTTTGTCCTAAATCAAACTGGAGTTTACCTACACATTATCAAACATTTTGTCATAGAAAATCTCCAAAGATTTCAATGGATATGTTCTCACGGAAAGTGTTGATAACTAATACTGTGTCCGATTAGGGTCTCAGACACTTGAACTTCTCTCCTGCATTTTAAACCATCTGCCTTATGCTCTGACAGGGTTAAATATCTGTTATTCCTGACCTCCTCCTGTGGAACGAGAGCACACAATTCCCCTTCTTATAATACCCTAGTCCTTATTATAACAGGAAACCTCCGGCAAGGAGAAAGGGGAATGCAGGAAAGACAGAGAGAGGGATGTCTGTCTGCTCTGAACAACACCCTATTCACACTCCAGCCCTGCCTATAGATGTCCATAACCGAGAGCACTCACGCTATTTACTGAGCCTTGTCAATTTTATATTAAAGGGACATGGAAATATGTTGTTTCTTTGTTGAATCAGAGGGTATTTGATAATATGTCTCAGTATGTTTTCTTTTTGCAAATAAAGGTCTCAGAGCACAAAACCTTATTCAGAACTTTAAGTTAGGGACAGACTAAAGTACCCTATCTGAATTTCATGCTAGCTTCAAAGAAGGTTTTTACTTAATATTTCAAATAACAACTTGTGTAATGTTTAAAACAGGCTCTTTAAAATATTTGAAAAAAAAAAAAATCTCTTCAAGTACCGGGTTTTATCTATCTATCTATCTATCTATCTATCTATCTATCTATCTATCTATCTAACTACACATGCCCCTTCATTGCCATCTTTTCAGTATATAACATAGATTGCAATGCCAGATCAGACAATTTTTAATGTTTATAAATCTGGCTCTAGAATGCTAGGTACTTAAGGGGACACTGTCACCACAACAATAAATGGTTTCATTTTAAAAAGCATTTATACCGCCTATACATTGTAATAATTGTTTTCTTCTACATAAATTATTTCAGAGATATTCAATATTGTTTGTGTGGTTCTTTTATGCTAATATTCTGCTCAATATGCTAATTTGTAGCTCTGAGTGCTTGATAAGTCTAAGGAATGTGTTCTAATAGCATATTAACATCAGGGCAAGTTGTTTTTCAATAACATAAACAATCACACACACTGTTACTAATTAGCATATCAAAGTAGCTTATTAGTACTTACTTTTACTTTATTACTAGCGAATTGCCCGTCAAAAAATGACGGCAATGAAATTGTAAGGTAGCTAATGCTGTTTGGTGTATAATAATGAAATATGTAATACATTACTAAATGAATATACTGTACCTATTTTGAAGCATTGTGATGAAGAGCTGGCAATCTGTTTTGATGTTGCTGCAGCATTAGTGGTGTGGAGCTGCTGTGTAAGCATGCTGAATGTGTGCACTGTGTGGTATGAATATCCGTAGGTCGTTTGCGGCGTTTTGCGAGTTTCTTGTGGTGTTTTGCGAGTTTCTTGTGGTGTTTTGCGAGTTTAGAGTGCTGTAGCCTCGTTTTCGTTTTGTTCGGCGGCCATTTTTTCTCTCGCTTAGATTTTTTTTTAGTCTCTAAACTCTTTTATTTCGAGTAAAATCGAGGTCTAAGTTGCATTTTTGAGGTCCTGGGTGCTCCCTCTTGGTGTAGGTAAGGTTTTTATGTATGTGCTGTGTGTATGTATTGTGTTTTACATTTTGTAATGTTCGCGAGTTGCGTCCGAGTGTTGCGAGGCCGTAATGTGTGTGAACGTGTGTCGTATGTTGTTTGCGAGTGTCGTAATGTGTGTGTCGTGCTTTGCGAGGTCCTCAGGTGCTGGCATGGAGCGCCTACGGCGCTCCATGCCAGCAACTGAGACCCTCGGCCAGTGCCCTCGCTACGCGAGTTGCGGCCTTCGCTTCGCGAGGGCCGCGACTCGCGTAGCAAGCCCGCAGCGTTAGCAACAACTCGTACGCTCACAACTATATATGTGATTATATACTTTTAGAAAAAATGGCATGCTCTTTTAAATTTATGACCACAGTGGCTGTTTAGTTATTATCATAGTTTGTAACCCGTAATGGACCTGTTACCTTCAGAAATTATTTGAATACATTATTTCAATAACACTTAGGGGGCCAATCACAAGTCCTGGTAAGTTATTTATCCCCTAACTGCTTGACTGATGCTCTTTTGATAGATATATTCATAAGAGATTATTCATTTTAGTGTCTCTCAACTTCAAATAGGACCTCTTAGGCCATTAATGAATATGGACATTCTTAACTGGATAAATTATTAGACTCAAAGAACCTTAGTTACCTACTCAGTGTTACTGTGGAGACGGGATGCACAGACTGTTTTGTCTTATCATTTGGTCACTCATTAAATGTATTATCCTCACTGGCTGTCTCAAGCTGTTATTTAAAACATCAAAAGGCCTTGCTAATGTGTCTATTGCTAACAGTTATTTTATAATGTGAAGTTGAATTAAAAGACCCATTATAATACACAGTAGAGAAATCTAATCTAACAGGTAATAGATCTCATTTGATTGCGTGGTGCTTTATTTATTTTTCATGAAAAGTTTTTATATAACTTCCTCTTGTTCTTGCACTTTACTTTCTTAGAAATATACTGTATATTGTTTGCGCCTTTTGAACATATATTTGAATAAAATAAAAAAAATTTGAACTTCTAAAAATTAAAGGGCAATTTCCAGCTATAATATTTTTTTTAAGTAAAAGACAACTCTTATGCAACATTAACTGGCCATAAAAAAAATTAAGGGCCTTGGGTCCTTTCCTGTTATAAGAACGCGGGCACACCAGCAGCAATGGCGGTGAACATCTGCTAGATGTCACTGCCAAGATTTTGCTGCAGATGTCATAGCTTTAGGGTTAGGGGATTAGGGTAAAGGTTAGGGTAAGGGTAATGGTTTAAGCGCTTACAAACTGTGTACAATTTTGGCAGCTCCATCTAGCAACTGCCGCTGACACCGCTGGAGTATTCATAAGAGGAAAGATTTGGGCCTTGCCAAATTTACCCAATACAGACATGTATGTGGAGAGTGTAAGCTGCCATTAGAAAAAAGATTATGTTCATGTTGAGTAAAAAAGATAAAAAAAACTCATCAAACCAGAGCTGCAGTTCTAAACTGTGGAAGTTACTACCATGTATTTATATTCTGCTCACATTACCTAACATATAGAGGCCCTGTAGCAATAAAAGGCAAGGGCTATAATATATTTACATATACACTATTTTAAAATGCTTTAAAGTATACTTCTTATATAACAGCATTTTGTATTAACGTCCCCCTTTAAAACTATATAATGCTATCCTAAATTACTCTGTTAAAGTACAGTTTTGGGGTAAAGTGTAATACAAGAATAAAATATCATGATTTTAAGTTGAAGAGTGGATTACAGTGTGGAAGAGTGGATTATAGTCATTTACATGAAGTGTAAGTGGAGCTGCCTTCCAGTTGATGTGGTAGGAACAAACACAGTAATATAATTCATTCATATTTGGAATATACATATGACAATTCTAAGGATTATTTAAAGGGACAAAAACTCATTTGAGAATTGAAAATGGCATGTTTTAAATATTACAAAAGTTGTGTTTGCATAAACAAAATGTTAAGTAAAATCTTTTAAAACTTCATTGAAACTAACAGGAAATGCAGAGAGCAAACTTTAGTCTGTAGATCTCATTGTCTGGCAGAGGGCACGCGCTGTTAAACTTCTGAATACGTTTTTGGGCTCTGAGACCTTTATTTGAAAAACAAAACACACTGTGACATATTATTAAATATCCTCTATAATATGAAGCAACAACAAAAAAAATGATATCCATGTCCCTTTAAGCAACAAAAGAAAAATGGTATTATTATTTGTATTGAGCATGGGTAGATCAGATGGGTTTATTATTTCTTAGCTACTGTTAAATCCATGTTTCTACAGTTACTCACATGGTACAAATTCAGCCCTGAGGTGATCCTTTTAGGTGATCCTACTACAATTCATATGTTATTCTAGGAAGCCTATTCACTAGTGTTAAAACAAGAACTGGAGGACGTCTCATCTAACTAAATATAATCCATAATTTAATATTAAGACTGCATCTTCCTACATCCAAGATAATCTGAAGTATTCCCAAGATTTATATCATTTTTTTAATTGTAGGCCACCTCTGCTGCAGAGCTGTTCCACAAATAGACTGGAATAAATGAAATGTTCAGGTCACATCAAGCAAATATTACAGTTTGTATACAATTGGGGTTGTGTGTAGCAGATTCCTGGGAATTGGCAATGTCAGCTGCCTCCTTGCCCACCTCCTCTGTTATTAGCCAGCCAATCTCCTCCTTCCTATACCCAGCAGGTCATTACATATTCATTACCTCTCCCTCCTTTCCCAAACCTTACCCCATCTGTGTGTGTCAAGAAGCAGTGTCCCACAGTCTCCTGTATTCAGGATCTGGTAACACAGGGATAACTGGTGCTCCTGTTCCAGCCTACAGGAGCTTACAGACCTTGGCTTCTCCCCCTCCCCTTCTCACAGGTCCTCTGCTACCCAGAACTTCGCACCATGGCCAGCTCCTGGGGCAGCCTCCTCCTGCTCCTCCACCTCGCCTGCCTGTCCTTGGCACAGTTTGTAAGTCCTTTTTGATTTCTCTGGATTTAGTTGCCCCAGGTTATATAGAAGTATCTTGCACAGATATGTGTGACATCGTAATAATTACATGGATTTGAATCTCAGCAGAAATGGTAGCTGAAAAGAAATGTATATCTGCTTGGGATAGGTCTATAGCTGTCCTGATCATAAACAAAGGCCAAATAGAGTACTAAGGCCAAAAAAGAGTACTAAGGCCAAATAGAGTATACTGCTTTTAAATGACATTGGTTAACTAGTAATAGGTTTCTGTATTGGGGTTTATGTGTAGTTTAATAATGACCTGTGCTTTGATTACTGTTTTTATTAATAAGTATGTTACTCTTTTAATGATAACCAGAACCTAATAGTGCTTGGGTGTGTTGGGTGATATGATGCTCTAGTCTCAGGAATCACACTAGTACTGCACAGGTTGTTGGTTAGGAAGGATGAGATATGAGGATTGACACAAAATAGAGGTATAATAGGGAAAAGGTCAGTGGTTGCAAACCGAGGCCTATTTTTACTAAATGGTTAGTTGCTATCGTTGGGATACTATAGTAGCTTTGGTCGTGATTGCTTAGTGAACATGGACAATGGTATGTTAAAGGTTTGTAAAATAAAAGTATCCAGAAATTGACACGTATTAGATCTATACTGGTCTGTGGCTATGCTCCCAGGTGATTACTATAGACCCCCAGGCTTACCCTGGCTTGTCTTTCCCCACCAGTACCCACCATATTTTTAGCTCTTTCTGTATTGCAGTAGACAAGAAAAGAGATTAATTTTATTATGTGATCTAGTGAGTTCTGATAATCAGCCTCTATGGATTTATTGCATGTAAGCGGTGGTGTGTACAGTACTAGTGATTTCAAGAGAGCAAATATGTATGCCTATATAACAATGGCCACAAGTGCTTGAATCCCAACAGTCCTTTGGCTATATTCACTAAGCTGAGAAGTGAGGCCTCTCTAGTTTCTGTGGTAGTTCATTAAGTCTCTTAATCAGGAAGAAGTGATCACCTCAAACTTTAGAAACTATGCTCCCAAGATTAACATGTGAAGTGGGGAAATGTTCTAAATTCTCACTAAGGAGAAAGCTTAGGTAATATAACCCATTGTACACTTAACAAAATCTGCCTATAATATTGGTATTATATGATAACTGTAAATACATTTTCATTAAAAACTTATGATAAATTTGTTAAAATAGAAATAATTATGTATATCTATAAATATTTATGTATATATTTATAAAGGATTTGTTAATATGTTTCAAGTTACATTGAAATATTCTCAAGATAACATGACAGGCCTTTCATAGGAGCTCATAGTCTAAAGATGTATCTATTTATTTGTTTGTGACCATTGGTGTAGGGACGGGGGGGGGACAAACCCCCCCAGATTTTTCTATATTTGTATGTATGTATCAATAAGCTATTTTACGGCCAGTATATACAATGAGCTGTATCCCCCCAGCATTATTCTGACTCCCACACCCCTATTTTTGTCCGACATACATATAGTTTATTGCTTGGATGAAAGGAAGACAGGGTATTTTAGAAACCCATGAGCATAACTAATTAATAAAGTAGAGGACGGCATTATATTGGGGTGATAAACTAAAATAGAGGCCATGTTGTGAATCTGGAGGGTGGGATGCTAGAAATAAATTTAATGAATGACTTTTTTCCATGAAAAGGTAGACCCATGAACAAGATTCAAAGGAGAGTTGATAGAGGCTAACCTATGGTATAGCCAATAACAGAATAAATGCAAGACATAAGAATGACCAAGGTTTGATACTAAACTGAATTTGGGCAGTAGCTGTGATAAACAGTAAGGCAGGGGGCAGCGAGCGATGTCTGTGAAGGTGTTTTCAGGTCTGGAGTTGGGAGGAATGCACAGACCTGAGACATTTGGCATTCATATGTGAGAACAAAGTTCCTCATTCAGAAGTCAGGAGCCTCCCTGATCCTGTTCCCCTCACACTCACAGAGCCCCTGAACACAAACAAATGCAGGACACAGAGACTGCAGCTTGCTGAGATTCCTGCTTCACCAGTGAGCTATACAGAGCACTGGAGTGCAAGCACCATGTAACCAATACCTGAGCAGACAAAGACCCCCTTATGTATAGAGCAACAGCAGTTTATACATGAAGAATGTGCATATATATTTGAAACATCTTGCAAGGAGCTTTATTTTGTGGCTATACTCAATAAGATGAAGGCTTGCTCACCAATGAGCTGAGGTATATATAATCCCTATGTTATTCTTTGACATGCATATTGCATGTGACTGTTTAGTGAATATGCTACAAAGAATAACCTAGAGATTTGAATGAAATTGCCATACTAATGAGAAGTTCTCAGTTTAGTGAATGCATACCTCCATGCAGAAATAACCATTTAAAATAACTATTAATATTGCTACACATTCGACAAATATTACTTATTGACGCTAATGAATTCTTAAATCAATAAAATGCATATAAATTTTTTTTTTAAAACACCCGAAGCCAAATTTATGAGTTCAAGGCATTTGCAAGTAGCTAATAGAATATGGCCCTATATATGCCCCTCTCCTGTACTGCAACGGATCCACAAGCCAGTGTCCTAGAACTGGAAATTATAAAAAATAAGAAAAACTCTCATCTTCATTGCTGAGATATGTTAATATAGCACTGAATAGGTTATTGTATTTAGATATATTGTATTCTCATACACCATAATTATATACATATAATATTATTTATATGTATGATATGTGGTTATATTAATAATTAAATATTATTGTGTGGATTTTTTTATCACAAGGAATTTAATACTACTCGGATCAACTTCTTAGAATATGTTTAATGTGTCTATCCTGGGTGTTTTAAACGGGCAGAGTTTAGATAGAGAGATAGATAGATAATTTATTTCTAATAAGCCATTTAATTGTCAATACTTTAGCTGATTTCATGCAATGTATACTGCAGATGTAGGTCTGTATATGTTTTATGTCTGGCCTATGGCACGAGCACATACAATGAGTAATTTGATAGAGTATCACTATATATATTGCTGCTTTGAATGAAACAAGGAGCATCCAATTCAAGCTACATTCAGGTGGACCATGCCAATGCGGCTCATTTCCTTTCTGGGTATAGAAAAGCTAAGAATCTGATGCCTAAGTTCACTAAGCTTTGCATGAGCTCCATGAGCCTCACTGAATGCAGCAATGTCTATTTCCTGATGGGAAGATTGCCACTGAAATAGCTTAATGACTATTGTAGACTTTATTGAAGATTTTTTTTTATATACAGATAAGAATACATTTATAGGTGCGCCTATATTGTCATGATAACAGCAAGGCTCAAATAAGTTGACAACTGCTGATCTACAGGATCTAACTCCATTGTTACAACAAAGGACCAGACTCACTAAGGTTCTCAGAGCAGCAATAGATGCTTTCTATTAACTTAGAGAATATGTACCAAAGAATGTAAGAAAGTACTCCAGGGCTCTGTAACTTCCACTGACCAGTGACTTAAAATGCACATCATGAGGACAAATTGACCCATGGTGACCCTTTCAGTGTTTGTAATTTTACATGTATCTCCCACCATACAGCAAATAAAAACAAAAGGTAAATCGGCTTTTATTTTTTTTCTTCTGATTTTTTTTATATAATCTGTTTTATTCTGCAGAGTGGACCTCCAGGAGAACCAGGTCCTCCAGGCCCACCAGGGCCACCAGGGATCCCAGGATCAGATGGCATTGATGTGAGTACACAATCCAGGAACAAAGAGCCTCTGTGTGTATCTTCTCTGTGAGAAGCTGCCCTTCCTGCATACTGCCATTAGAGGGCGAGCAACACCTGCATTTTATGTTAAGCATATATTCACCATCCATAGGCAAGAAAATAGTTCTGGAGTTTAAATACTTTATAATTGCAACCTATTTTATCTATTTATGGTTTCGTAAAAAGATGCAATGAGATTTTTCAAATCTGTTATAAATACACAATAGTTAGTTCTACATAATTTGCATTTTTAGCCTCTACATTTTCAGAATTTTTTGTGTTTTCCTAAATGTTTAGCCTGTATAGCCTGGAAGATGCAGGGTCAGTGTTAATATATTTGCCGTATAAATTATATTAATATGTCAAGCACAAAATGTACACACATACATTAATAGTGCTCCATTCTACTTATGTTAGACTTGATTAATTATTGTTAATTATTAACAGCAAGGGAGATGTAACTGCTAAGTGTAGTAATTTTGGGTGGTGAGATATGATTGAGAAATGCTAAAACTGCAATAGGACGACATCCAGAATGAGATATCCAATAGGTAAATGTGAGAGAGGCAAAAGTCTGTAGAGGATAGATCTGTTTGGGTGTTATCAACGTAGAGATGTATTGAGACTTGAAGTAGCTTATCAGATTACCAAGAAGGACAGTGGAGATGGAGAAGAGTAAATGGTGCAAGACTGAATCTTAAGACTCTAACAGAGAGTAGTAATGGAGATGAAGTGGTGCCAAAGAAGATCTGATCAAATTCAATTGCCCTTCAAATCAATGTACTTTTATATTGTTGTTTAAACCAGTAATGTTTTTCACCCTTGTCCTATGAGGCCCAGGCCTAGAAAATAGTGGGCTGGTTTTAGACCAAGGTGCAGTACGAAGGAATTTGTCACATTTCTGTCCAAGTGTTCCTGACAATGTTATATATATATATATAGAAGGATTAGTAACTGGGATGTAAGGGCTAACGAGTCTGAATGTGCCAAACTCATGGTTTAAACCACGTACAATTGACAGTTCTTCCAGTGCAAATGCCTCTCCGTCCCCATATTAGTCTTATCTCTATGTCTTTTGGTTGTTGCATCTTATACCAGTACAATCCCAACCCTTAATCGGTCTTCTCTCAGTGTTTGCTAACTCTTGTACAAGCCTGTCTCAGTTCCTCCTCATCTCCACATCTGTCTCGTCTTACATGCATACTAAAGTCATAAACTTAGGACTTCAGAGTCCCTTTAATGGGTTATATATCTTAAATCAGTTTAGATTTGTCTCCCTTTTAGAGAGTTGTCAGTCTCATCAATTACATACTCTCACCTCATTCCTGTTTGTGATCTATCTTAGTGTCTTTCCATCCCTATTCCAATTTTATCTTGGTTTTCCAGCATCCTCAGTATAACCCAGCCTTATTTCCTTATCTTCCATCCACACGCCAGTCTTATCTCTGTATCTTCTCCTCCCTACTTTATTTCTTTGTTTTCCCATCTCTGTACCAGTCTTATTTCTTGGTCTATTACTGTACCAGTCTTTTCTTATTTTTCTTCCTGGTGTTTCCAATTAACTTCCTATATGTGTACAAGTCACACCTCAATGGGATTTTGTAAGATCCTTTGGGAAAAAGCACTGTGTACATAAGATTTTAAGACCAAAGACATGGCTCTCAACTATTTCCCATGTGTTTAATATTATATTTGTTATGTACTTAACCACTGTATAGAGCTACAGAATATGTTGGTGTGTTACAAATAAAGGATAATAATGGTATTGATATGCTAACAATTATTCTGGGCAATGTAATAGAAACATTTGAAGCTCCCAGCTGTTGGAAGCTTAAACACATGTACTTATAGTTCCTTATGATAGAGAGGGCACTGTGCTATAGCAAAGCTTATATTCCCAATTACAGCTACAGCTGCAGACCGAAAATTAAGTAACAGCTTTCATGTTAAAAATGATCTTGTCAAGTAAAGCACCTAAAGTATATATAGAACATAACACTTTTTATTCAATTTTAAATGATAAAACTAGGTGAACACCACTATCACTTAACTTTTTAGTACATACAGCAAGTGGACACAAAATACCACATGCCATGTCTTATGTTAATGCAAGAGGGTAGCCAACAGCCAATGCATGTATTGCAATCGTAGCTTAGTACTTCCCACAATGCATGTCAACCCTCCCATCACTACAGGTTCCTGTATAAAAACAACCATAGCAGCTATCACTTCTCCCTCATCACTGTCTCCTTATGCCTATACCAATCATTGCCTCAATAACACAGGGCTTTTTAATTAATGTACCAGATTTATCGGTATCATCCCTAGTACTAGTCACATTTTTGTATATACATATTTAGTAGTACAATATTATACCAATCCCAGCGTATTTTAATTCCTTAATTGTCTTATTTGGGCCTGTTTTAGCTCAGTATCTTGAAATCATGGTATTATATTTCATTATCTTCCCTTCACTGTTCCAGTTTATCAGTGTTTTTCCATCAATGCACAAGTCCTGCTTTACAGCCTTATTAAATTGTGATTTGGTAAATTTAAATAGGCTCTATTTAAGCACATAACATATTATTTTTACAGAAGTTTTTAGTTAGTGAAGACCTTGCTTTTGGATTGAAGTTCACTAAATAAAAGCTTCTGTAAAAAAATATGCTGTGTTCTTAAATAGAGCCCTTTTAAATGTACCGAATTGCAATTTAATAAGGCTGTTTGTGTCTTCCTTTCTATAAATCGTTCTTATATTAGTGACTTCTTATACCCGTTTTTGTTTTATCTGTGTTATACCATCCCTGCACTTTCTCTCTCTCTTTCACTCACTCTAATTGTCTTCACAGCTCTGTTCCTGTCATATACCATTTTCTTTTAAAGTTTACTTCAATATCTTTCTATCTATATAGTAATCATACCTCACTGATAGTGAATGTTTGTGTTCTTAAAATATGTTTTCTCCCTTATAAATCACAGATTTGTCTCAGTGTTCCCACCCCTGTAATAATTTTCAGCCTTATTAAATTGTGATTCAGCCAATTGAATAGGGCTCTATATAAGCACAGAGCATATTTTATTTAAATATTTTTTTAGTTAGTGAAGACCTTGCTTTTGGATAGAAGTTCACTAACTAAAAACTAAAAACTTCTGTAAAAAACATATGCTCTGTGCTCATATAGAGCCCTATTCAATTGGCCGAATTGCAATTTAATAAGGCTGATTATCTTCATATGTTGCAATCTACACTATTATATCAATGTCTTTTTATTCCTGTAGTCAGGGCATACAATATTCCCTTCTTTATACCATCCTTTCAGTGTCTTCCAATTCTTGTATGAGACGTAACTTCTCATCCCAGCACCTCTTACCTTCTTTCCTCATATACCTACTCCTTTTTATCTCATTGCCTTACCACATTTTACCAGTCTATTAGTATATTTTCTGTACCAGCCTTACCTCTGTGTATTTCCATCCACTCATTATAATTTGGTCTATTCTCATCCCTCTACCCTATATATTTTCTCATTCCTGTATCAGCTTTATCTCAGTCTCTCTTCTTATCACTGTACTCCTCTTATCTTAGTGTCTTCTCTATCAGTCTGCCTTTGTATCTTCTCACCTCTGTTACAGTCTTGTACCAGTCTAACAGTTTTATCACTATGGCTTCTCATTCTTAAACCAGTCTTGTCTCTGTGTCTTCTCATCCCTGCCACAGTCTTGTCTCTGTGTCTACTCTTCCCTGCACCAATCTTGTCTCTGTGTCTACTCTTCCCTGAACCAGTCTGGTCTCTTTGTCATCTCATCCCTACACCAGTCTTGTCTCTGTATCTTCTTATTCATGTTATTAGCTTGTCTCTTTGTCTTTTTATTAATATACCAGTCTTATGACTATGTCTTCTCATTCCTGCACCAATCATGTCACTGAGTCTTCTTACTTCCTGTATCAGTCTTATCTCTGTGTCTTCTCCTGTATCAGTCCTGTTACTGTGTTCTCATTTCTGTATTAGTCTTCTCTCAATGTCTTCTCATTTCTGTACTATTATTAATGTCTTCTCATTCCTGTATGCATCTAATGGCTGTGTATTCTCATTCCTGTGGTAGTGTTGTCACTGTGTCTCCTCATTTCTAAACTTTTTTTCCCTTCATTTCTCCTCATTCCTGTACTAGTTTTATCTATGAGTCTCCCCGTATCAGACTTGTAATTCTTGTGTCAGCATTTTCTCTGTGTCTTCCCATTCCTATATTAGACTTATCTCTGTGTCTTATCCTCACTGGACCAGTTTTGTCTTGATGGCTATTCATTCCTGTACCAGTCTCGTCTATGTGTCATCTCACCTCTGCACCAATCTTGTCTCTTTGTCTTCTCATACCTAAACCAGTTTTGTCGCAATGTCCTCTCAACCCTGGACTCTTCTTGCCTCTGTGTCTTCTCTTTCTTAGACCAGTGTCTCTGTGTAGTCTCATTCCTGTATCAGACAAGTCTTGTATCTGAGTCATCTTACGCCTGTACCATTCTTTTCTCTTTGTTTTCTCTTTCCTGGACCAGTCTTTTTCTGTGTCTTCTCACCTCGGCACAAGTCGTGTCTCTGTCTTATCTTCTCATTCCTGTACTTGTCTTGTATATGTTTCTTCTAATTCTTATCTTATCGCTGTCTTCTCATTTCTGCACCAGCGCTGACTCTGTGTGTTCTTATTGCTGTACCAGTTTTGTCACTGTGTCTTCTCATTCCTATACCACTGTACTAGTCTTGTCACCTCGTCTCCATGTATTCTCTTCCTTGCACCAGTCTTGTCTCAGTGCCTTCTGCTTGAGTTAAAACAAGTTTGATATATCATTTCAAGAGCCACAGCGGCCCACTTATTTCCATTTGTAGTCCAAACATGCATATCATGCATTTAAAAAAATCATATTTTAACATAACAAAATGTATTGTTTGTATGAAAAATATGTGGTCTATTGTGTAGAAAAATTTGATTGGAGTGAGACACAACAGGATTTATTCTTCTCCAAAGGAGAAGGATCCCAACAAAAGGGATAAATGGATACTAAGAACATTTTATTGTTACTTTTTAAAGAGGCAAATAATAAATCAACATTGGTATATTACAGAGTTTACCAGGATTTGCTTGGGCAAATGTATCCTTCTACTGACCTCTGCTCAGGCACACATAGCCAATCTGAATCACTACAGTCTTATATTTGAAATATGCTCTTTCAAATAAATATACCCGTAACATACTTGTAGAATACAAAAAAAAAACACAGCTTCTAATGTATTGTCTTTTATATCCAACTATGCACAAGTGAGAATGTGAACAACAGGAATGTGACTGCCAGTGCTTTCAGCAGGACAACTAGAAATGAGCTCAGAAAAGATCAGTTCAGAAAACAAAATGAAACCACACAGTAAAGAATAATTATATTGTTTCACAATAAATAATTTTTCATATAATTATATAAATGTAAATGTGCTTATTTCTGTTTTTGCTTGCAAAACATTTTGAGCATTATTAGGTTTAGATAATCAAAACACCATATAGAAATACCAGGACAACAATTGGCCTGTAATTTATTGATTTTTTTTGTTGTAAGAGATTCATAAGTTCTGCAATTGATGTGACTACCACAGGCCTCAAATCACCTGCCAATTTAATGCAAATATATAAAAGTCTTTGGACCTTACCTGTTGGCTGGCCGCATGGAGTGGCGACCATCGGCCACTAGGTGGCTTGGCTGACATTTCAGTGAATTTCTTAAGGATTAAGGTTAGGGGTTGGTATTAGGGGTAGGGGTTAGGGGTTAGGGTAGTGGGAGATAATAAACTTTACACTAACAAAAAAATCACTGAAATATATTTGTTCTAAAAATATAAATAAAAATAAATAAATAAATAAGTCTTGGTATGTTAAAAAACCGCATTACAAATGAGAAAGTGTGCAAGAGAGAGAGAGGAAGTAAATTTGTAAATCAAAGAATATTTGTATTTTTTTTACATTTCAGGTTTATAAAATCTCTTGTGAATGACTGAGCTATTTGCCCTAGAGTATTCAATGCCATTAATATTCATATAACTAAATGAGCTGTGCTTTTTCACAGGGTGAACGAGGGCCCCCAGGGATTGGACCAGCGGTGAGTACTGGGTGTACTGTGTAGTTGGTTTAACTGCTTCATCCCCAGTGGGTTTGCATGCCACTTCAGTAGTGGAAATGTTAATGGAGAGAACATATTAGCAATATCATTTGTCAAATACAGCTGATTTTCAGAAATCTTTAGTTTTAAACATGTTTAGTTTCTATATAAAAATATATATTAGTGCAATTACAATTTTTAGCTGATTTCAACTGCTCTGCATACATATTTTGTCTAATCATATAACTCCCTCAGTTTGTGGGTGATGCCAACATTATATCTGTCCTTATACATGAGAAATACACTATTAGTGCAAGAAATGCATTTACATAAATGAGTATATCAATACAATAATAACAAGTAACCTCATCCTATAGAGCAGACCATGGCACATTACAATCTAGTTGTGTTATATACAGAAGGGGTAAAGCTGACAATCAATGCAAGAGGATATATGGAACCTGAAAAAGGAGAGCCTTTGTCCAAAACTAGACAAGTATCAAAAATAAAATGTAAAATATAGGTGTGATTTCAAATCAGTGTCAATGTTTTATAGATTACGGTATTTTAATATATGTCATTTCAAACAAGAAATTCAAAAAAGTTGCAAGGGATAATGGTTATAGTCTTCACTATTCTATCTACAGGTGCTCACCAGGGGAAATATATAATGTATATAAGACCAAAAAAGTGACAAGAGTACCCTTTTGATTTCACTCTGTGATTATTGTTAAATTATCTTCTGTAAATCATACAATGTAGCCTTCATTGAATATGATTAAATACCTCCTAAACATAAAATTATAAAAACCGTGTGTGGAGTCTATTCATATTCTAATTCTTGCAGAAGATGGACATTGTCACTTATAATTACATCTACATAAGAGTGTACATTTTATTTAAAGTGCAATTATTTTACCCCCAAATAAAATTAAGAAACAAATTAATAAAAACATGAAGGAATTGTATAAAGCAAATATTTAAGACCACACAAGAAGATAATTTTAAAGGTTTATCACCTTCAATTGTATACTATAAAATATTAATCTCTTATATCTAATATGTTTAGGTGGGAATTAAAAATATATTTTCTGGGGAGCTCTGCCCTAAAGAACCTTTTTTTTTTTATAATATACCCTTTTCAGAAAGCAATCATTATTCAAAATTGCAATGCTATGTGGGGTCATTACCGTATAATGAATTTCTTATTTTGGAATTCCATTTAATCATTTTCCATTTTAATTCTTACACTATAAGGTTTTTTTATGTTTTAATTATTTATTTAAAACCTCTGTTTATTTTAAATGTATTTAAATATTGATTCTAATCATATACATGCTTTCCTATATTGTTACATTTTGGTGTTATCTCAGAATTGAATGTATATGCATTTTTTTATTTAATGAAATCTAAGAAAGTAAATCCTTCATTAAGACCCTGATGTTTTTTATGTTTAGCATATAAATTCCCCTTGCTTCTTTCTGTTAATAATTGTTTACTTACTAGTTAGCCTTTGAAAGCATCTGGTAAGCATCCAGCAATATACACTCTTTCTTTGCTTGATATAATCTTAGATATATTGTGTACCAGCTCTGCAAGGGAAATTGATATTCTGCAATGCTTTGCAAGTGTTATATAGAGACATAATGCAGGATATTAAAAACTGTAACTGTCAATGCACTTTAGACCCATAGGTGTCTAATATTCATTCTTAAAGTTTATACCAATTCTCTATTTGTTTTTTCTTGTGAATGAAACAAAATATTAAACAAAATAGTTAAGAGTATACCAGAATTTAAACTCAGAACTGTTTCACTGTAGTCAGACAATTTACCACTGAACTACCTATACACTTGAACCCTATATACATAGGAAAAAAGGACAGTGCTCTTAGTATAAGCTTCCAGATCCCTCATGAACTTGATAACAAATATAACACATATATTGGCAATCTTATAAGTAATAGGGATGCCTAAAACTAAATATAATCTATATGAAACATATGTAGGAGGAATTTTGTGATTTTATAATAGGTCTGTTAATTGATGCTTATTTGTGATACACGTCTGCAATATTTTCATTTCCATAACTTAATCTTAGGGCTAGATTTATCAAGTAGCGTATTGGGAAGCATAATCCATTAAACCAGTATACACACCATCCTATATGCAACTATATGCCATTCAATAGGATATAAAACTCATCCATCCAATTCAGCAATATAATTGTCATGTCAACAATAATATTCTTGAACACAATAGAGCAATGCTTATATGTTAGAAATAATAGGAAAAATAATAATTAAAATTGCTAAATTATTTTTAATAATGGTGGTAATAATAAATATTAATATTATAATAATAGATGTTGATGATACATATTATTATTATTATTATTAATAATAATAATAACAATAATAATAATAATAATAATGATTTGCTTATAGTATAACAATATAATAAAATATATATTATAATATATAATAATAATGTATATTATACTTTTACATATATTAATATAATAAAATTTGTATTATTATTCATAATAATATATATTATAATGTACTATTCTATTACTATACATATACTATATATATAAAATGCTGCTTTTCTATTAATACACCTCCCACTGAAAATCATTAGTAGATAAGCTATGTATTACAACATGCTATCAGGTAGGCCATCCATTATGACAGACAATACATCACTTAATACAAATGTGTTTGTTATTGATGAATTTAGGCACACCACGTGTTAAATTTGCCAGTTTCAATGCTTCATTCTAGTGGGGTATTGAAGCGAATCAATACAACGATTACATTTGTCCATACTTTACTTACTGCATCTCATCCTTCACTTTCTATTTTCAGGGTGCAAAAGGAGATCCCGGTCCCCCTGGCCCAGATGGACTTCCCGGTGAATCAGGCATTGATGTGAGTGTTCCAGAACTCACATGTTGTATCTGACTTGTCTGTTAGGAAGTAATTCCTTCAATACCACATTTTGCAATATATTGGTATTTTAGTAGACTGGATTCACTAAATCTCTCTATGAAGGACTGTAAATGTCCTTCATAGTACTCACTATGACAGCTTTATTATAATCATAGCTAACTAATCACCTGCTTTTTTAGTTAAACTCTTGTTGAACATTCCTTACAAAAAAGGTACATGCAAACCGAACAGCCCAGAGGGGTAATTGCAAATGTGCAGTCTCAAAGAATGCATTTCACAGCAGACCTTATATTTACTTTGTATTATAATACTAATTATTCAGCATGCACAAAGTGTATATGAACATAATAACAAAGGGGGAAATGTAAATGATTAATGGTTTCAACATAACTTGACTAATAAAGAGAAGGCCACAACAGGTACCACAGTCTTGTTCACCTTAATATGTAGAAAATTAACTAGAAATCATGCACATCTGTGAGAAATAAATACTCAATGAAGAAACAAAATCCCTATATGAGTTTAATGACATTATTATCTTCTATATTTTTATATTGACAAAAAATATCACTCAATCTCCAACAGGGTTTAATAGGGGCTAAAGGTGATCCCGGACCTGCAGGACGTCCAGGAACAAAGGTAAGTGTTAGTATAAATACTATGATGTATGTGCTGAAGTCTTAGTGGGAAAAATAATGAAATAATGAATAATAATCCTGCCTCATCAATAAAATCACAAATACATAAAATTGAACAAACTTATTGCAGTTTTGGAGTTGTCCACAGTTGCTCAAACCATCAGATAAATATAATTGAATGCATTGAATGCATAGTATTTCAGCCCAGGTCTAGGGCAGCACATTTTTAGGGGGCAACAGAATGCCGGGAGTTGTTGATGCAATGTCATGGAATATACACACACATGTCTATATGCAGAGAAAATTCTGTCTTTAGGTGTTCCTGGCACTTTCTGGTGTACTGTATACTTACATAGACACATAAATACTTATAATTTTCTATAAAGGAGTGTGGTAAAACTTATGATTGGGATATAGCTAGCGCATAGGAGGATTAGTAATTGGGTCATTGAGGGGCACAAATCTGAACAGACCTAGGGCAGCATGAAACCTGATAAACTTATTAGGTAATATACGATAAATAACATCAGTATTTTAGAAATGCTTGCAACGTTTACACAATTATTTTAAAGAATTTAAGTAGATAGTATCCCATCATCTTTTGACATCTGAGAAGTCTAGCTCATACAACTGAATTAACAAACTTATTTGTGAAAATGGTATATATATATATATATATATATATATATATATATATATATATATATATATACGGTATATATATATATATATATATACCAGAAAAGTCTTAAAGAGGCAATTTGTATTTGTTTTACTTGAATATTTAAACTAGTTTACTGAAATAATTGTATCCTTCTAGGTGTAATTGTGATATCAAATGTATACTTCACCAAGTTCTAAGAAGCCCCAGAAAAACATATTACCTGGTAGAACCTCCCCCTTACTTCCAGTTCTCCCTCATAAAAGCTGCCATATTGCACAGCTGTGGCCTAAAGCCTTGGCCACATAGGAGAGGCTTCAAAGTATTAGTGGCTTATGCTGCCGAGACACAAAGAACATTTGCTTGGTGATAGCATGAGACACTGGTAGTGTAATGCCCCTCTCATGGCAGATGTGCAACATGGCAGCTCTCATGACGGGAAGTCTCCAGAAGCTAAGAATTAGTTACTCTGGCGGTTTCTTAGAAGTAAGTGAAGTGTGCATTTTATGCCATATTTACATTGAAGAGGATAAAATTAAGTTAATAACCTAGATAAAACATTCATGTAAAACAGAAAAGAGCCCCATTAATGTTTTTATGTTTTATTTGACTCTGCAGATCAGCTGTGAGCCAACTCTGTCCAGTTAGGACCTTAGATGGCATTGGCCAAGCACATGCTCACATATCTACTTAGATGTATTTAACACTTGTTTTATTGACCTACATCGTGGTCTACTCACTTTGGGTACGTTAGATGGCATTGGCCAAGCACATGCTCACATATCTACTTAGATGTATTTAACACTTGTTTTATTGACCTACATCGTGGTCTACTCACTTTGGGTACATTAGATGGCAATTGCCAAGCACATGCTCACATATCTACTTAGATGCATTTAACACTTGTATTATTGACCTACATAGTGGTCTACTCACTTTGGGTACGTTGTTATTCAATCTGCTGATGACTAATTCAATGGACTTCCTTTGTACAGGGTCAACCCGGGCCACCTGGACGACCAGGAAAACCAGTAAGTATAGCAATCCTGTATCTGTATTCTTTTTCTTATTCCTTATTGTGCATTGGATAGTAATACACATTTTTTCACACTGTATAAAACGGTCCAATTAATGAGTAAGATTTAGTTTAGACATTCAGGATTGGTCAGAGTGTGGACAGTTGGGTGATCAATACGGTAATGTGGGTGATTACTTTCACATGCAGTGGACTTATCATAGAAAGATTTTGGGATGATAAATGTAATATGATTGGTAAAGTAACAGAAATAAAAATGAAAATAAAACCTTATTAGAGCTGCAGAATTATACATAGAGTCAAATAAAAAAAAAGAATCCAAGCTAATTATATCTCATATGCTATACACAGCATTGAAAAACAAAAATAAGTTACAATATAAAGTAAATAGTACCAAGAGAAGACCATGTAATGACAATGGAAATTTCTTGTAGCATCAATAATATCTATACAAATAAATAGCAAAGTATGGTGTATGTATGGATCTTGAATAAGAATAAAGCAATGAAAAAAGTGAAAATATAATAAATGAGAAATGGCATTTTAGCCTTTGGCAAATATTTATTATTACGTTGATTTCACTATTAAGTTAATTTAAAAATTTGCTTGTATATAATATACATTTGTTTTGGGTTTTATGTTACTTATTTGTAAATTATGAAAAATCAATAAAAATTACGAGATATTTAAAAAAGTGGGTTTTATTTATTTTTTTATATCGGAAAGACCTAGGGCCTCATTCAAATGCGATTTGGCCATTTGAATAGGGCTCTATATAAGCACAGAGAATATCACATTCCCATTGTGCATATACACAATAGTCTCCTCCCACCTCAGGAAGTACACAGTAAACACAATTGTAGATTCAACAACAGTAATATACAGTATTATATATATTATTTTATTTTTCATTCTAAAAACATTTTGCACATTTTTATTCCAAATAGTATATTTTAAATACATGGCCTCAGTGATCATTATGGGGGCTGCTGTGATTCGAGAAAAGAACATTATGTGGATGCCTAAGAAGCAATGTCTGATAGAGGAGTGGAGATTCTACAAGTTCTCCAGGGTTAGAGAAAGGTAATAGATGATAAATCAGGACTGCACTGAAAAAAGTTTTATGTTCCCAAGATGTAGTGATGTAAAAATGAGACAGGATTTGGAGATTTATGGTAGCCCTGCAGAACATAGTGATGAGATAAAGCCTTTGTAATAACCCATATGTAGTCATACATTTAAAATAACTCCTTTGAAGAGCTTCACTTGAAAATAGGCAATATGATTTTGGAATGTAAAAAAATAATAACACAGCCTCTAATTTATTTCAAATAATTCTGCTGTTGTGGGATCTACCATTTTAGTTTTGAATGGTATACTTCCTAAGGCGGCAGGAGACTGTGATGCAGAGAGAAAGCTCTGTTTGCACAGTAAGAATGTGAGAGTTACAACTACCAGTGCTGTCAATCGTACCAATGCATATCTTATTAGTTTACAAGGATACCATCCTGCTGACAAAACTTGCCAGATGCAGACTCTGTTTATTTTTATTTTACTTTTTTAAAAACAAGTTTAGTTAATCAAAATACCATATAGAAACAGCTGACCACAGTGGTACTTTACATTGCTGGAAGAAGCAGTCTTTAGATTTGTAAGTGTTCTATCAGTTTTATGGTGACCCAGAGGAGTGTTGTGAATAGAAATCTGACTGCAGTTAGCTGAGTGGAAACTTAGTAGAGAGAAAGTGGGTTAAGTTGTAAGCGACTTGTAAACAAGTTAGCAAGTTTAGCTTGTTTGGAGCCTAATTGACATATAGACATAGGGCCCTATTCTATTGTCCAATTCTTAAATGTATTTTAAATCACTCTTAATATTTCCACATATTCTATTATGTACTCACAGTCCGATTACGACTTTCCTGCCCACAATCACTATGGACCAGCCAAAGACGGAGATTAGACCTTAGAACTCTATTGGTTCTAGCACAGCTCGAATATGACGAACTCAAAATAATTAGTTACACAAAATAAGATTCTATTAGGCCTGGTGCTCTAGCTCGCAAATAAAGTCTAACCCGCAACTGACAAAAGTATCACTTTTCTGTAAAAATTATTACGAGTACTAAATAGGATTGCAAGGGCATATTTAAATACTTACTAGATCTGTAACAGCGATTGAAGACACAATACTGTACTTTAAAAGCATGTGAAGTCGTGGAAACATATTAGAATTAATTGCAAAACAGTCTTAAACCCACAAATATGCAATTAAAATTTTTAGTTTTAACAATTATTTCTGAGTAATATCTATCACGGGACTCAAGGGGTTAACACATATCATGGAACCCATATGTACTAAAACAGATGAACTAATAGATTTTATAGAGTGCTAGATTGCTTGATTTCGAGCCTGATCGGCAAATATGACTTATTGGCCCTAAGTAATGCATAGCCTCTGATTGCAGATTACGTCTAACTTCCATGTTTTACTGACGTCATAATGAATGTCTCATTTACTATTGGCTGTGTCTAAAAAGTAAATTACCGGCTTGCTTAAATATTGTCAGATCATATAACTCCCTGAAATCCTACTTATAAAGGCAAGGTTTACAAGTTTAGTTTTAAGGAGGTAAATTGCGAGCTTGAGTAATTAAAGTACATCTAAACATTTAAAGAAAAAAACACTTGCAGCTAAAATAACAAATTAGGCATTTGCCATCTTCGAATAGAATAGGGCACATTGAGTGGTAGTAGGAGCTTGGGTCAAAGTTGTGTCTGTACCTAGTATAGGATGGAAAGAGGTATGAGAGAATGGGTAGAGGGCTATTGGGTTATGTGCAAGGTTATAAACGGTACCTTCTGTTACTGTGAATGATATAACAAAATGTGAATATGGGAGAAGGGTAGAGTGAGGTATTGCTTTCTGATACATGATATAAATCGTGTGTGAAATGGTAAATTTAAATATTGAGTCTGGTTGTCAGACAGAATACGTTTCGTGGGGCTCTTAGTATAATTATTGAGATTCCTACTCACTTATTGTAATGTACTAAGCATTTATGTCTCCTTTGTCATAGGGTCCTGGTATTGCTGGACTTCCAGTAAGTATTTTTTTTTATTTGCAGACTCAGAAATTATACCTGGATTGAACCTGTCCTAAAAGATCTGCAATTAAATTAAATGCATGTTGTTTGCCTTCTTTAGGGTAACACAGGACCTGTTGGACTACCTGGTGAAATCGGAACTACTGGTCCAAAGGTATGAAATATGTGTGTCTGTGAAGACAGTTACTATATCAAGTAAAATCACAAGCTCTGAAATGTCTGAACAAGTCCACATGCTTCTCACTTTTTTACACTATAGTTCTCTCTAGTGGTTGGCTGTGATGTCATTGTAACAGCTCTCTCTAGTGGTTGGCTGTGATGTCATTGTAACAGCTCTCTCTAGTGGTTGGCTGTGATATCATTGTAACAGCTCTCTAGTGGATGGATGTGATATCATTGTAACATCTCTCTCTAGTGGTTGGCTGTGATATTATTGTAACAGCTCTCTCTAGTGGATGGATGTGATATTACTATTACAGCTCTCTCTAGTAGTTAGCTGTGATATCATTGTAACAGCTCTCTCTACTGTCTGGATGTGATATTACTATTACAGCTCTCTCTAGTGGATGGATGTGATATTACTATTACAGCTCTCTCTAGTGGTTAGCTGTGATATCATTGTAACATCTCTCTCTAGTGGTTGGCTGTGATATTATTGTAACAGCTCTCTCTAGTGGATGGATGTGATATTGTAACAGCTCTCTCTAGTGGATGGATGTGATATTACTATTACAGCTCTCTCTAGTGGCTGGATGTGATATTACTATTACAGCTCTCTCTAGTGGATGGACGTGATATCATTGTAACATCTCTCTCTAGTGGTTGGCTGTGATATTATTGTAACAGCTCTCTCTAGTGGATGGATGTGATATTACTATTACAGCTCTCTCTAGTAGTTAGCTGTGATATCATTGTAACAGCTCTCTCTACTGTCTGGATGTGATATTACTATTACAGCTCTCTCTAGTGGATGGATGTGATATCATTGTAACAGCTCTCTCTAGTGGATGGATGTGATATTACTATTACAGCTCTCTCTAGTGGTTGGCTGTGATATCATTGTAACATCTCTCTCTAGTGGTTGGGTGTGATATTATTGTAACAGCTCTCTCTAGTGGATGGATGTGATATCATTGTAACAGCTCTCTCTACTGTCTGGATGTGATATTACTATTACAGCTCTCTCTAGTGGATGGATGTGATATCATTGTAACAGCTCTCTCTAGTGGATAAATGTGATATTACTATTACAGCTCTCTCTAGTGGATGGATGTGATATTACTATTACAGCTCCATCTAGTGGTTGGATGTGATATTACTATTACAGCTCCATCTAGTGGTTGGATGGGATATTACTATTACAGCTCTCTCTAGTAGTTGGATGCAATATCATTGTAACAGCTCTCTCTAGTGGCTGGATGGGATATTACTATTACAGCTCTCTCTAGTGGTTAGCTGTGAAATCATTGTAACAGCTCTCTCTAGTGGTTGGATGTGATATTACTATTACAGCTCTATCTAGTGGATGGATGTGATATCACTATTACAGCTCTCTCTAGTGGTTAGCTGTGATACCATTGTAACAGCTCTATCTATTGGTTGGATAGGATATTACTATTACAGTTCTATCAAGTGGTTGGATGGCATATTACTATTACCGCTCTCTCTAGTGGATTGATGTGATATCATTGTAACAGCTCTCTCTTTTGGCTGGATGGGATATTACTATTACAGCTCTCTCTAGTGGTTAGCTATAATATCCTTGTAACTGCTCTCTCTAGTGGTTGGCTGTTATATTATTGTAACAGCTCTCTCTAGTGGTTGGATGTGATATTACTATTACAGCTCTCTCTAGTAGTTAGCTGTGATATCATTGTAACAGCTCTCTCTACTGTCTGGATGGGATATCATTGTAACAGCTCTCTCTAGTGGATGGATGTGATATTACTATTACAGCTCTCTCTAGTGGATACATGTGATATTACTATTACAGCTCTCTCTAGTGGTTGGCTATGATGTCATTGTGACAGCTCTCTCTACTGTCTGGATGTGATATCATTGTAACAGCTCTCTCTAGTGGATGGATGTGATATTACTATTACAGCTCTCTCTAGTGGCTGGATGGGATATCATTGTAACAGCTCTCTCTAGTGGATGGATGTGATATTACTATTACCGCTCTCTCTAGTGGATTGATGTGATATCATTGTAACAGCCTTCTCTAGTGGTTGGATGTGATATTAGTATTACAGCTCTCTCTAGTGGATAAATGTGATATTACTATTACAGCTCTCTCTAGTAGATGGATGTGATATTACTATTATAGCTCTCTCTAGTGGATGGATGTGATATCATTGTAACAACTCTCTCTAGTGGTTGGCTGTGATGTCATTGTAACAGCTCTCTTTTTTGGTTGGATGTGATATTACTGTTACAGCTCTCTCTAATTGTTGGATGTGATATTATTGTAACAGCCTTCTCTAGTGGTTGGATGTGATATTAGTATTACAGCTCTCTCTAGTGGATAAATGTGATATTACTATTACAGCTCTCTCTAGTGGCTGGATGTGATATTAGTATTACAGCTCTCTCTAGTGGATGGATGTGATATTACTATTACAGCTCTCTCTAGTGGTTGGCTATGATGTCATTGTGACAGCTCTATCTAGTGGTTGGATGTGATATTACTATTACTGCTGTCTTTAGTGGTTAGCTGTGATGTTTCTATTACAGCTCTCTCTAATGGTTGGATGTGATATTGTAACAGCTCTCTCTAGTGGTTGGATGGGATATTAGTATTACAGCTCTCTCTAGTGGTTGGATGTGATATTAGTATTACAGCTCTCTCTAGTGGTTAGCTGTGATATCATTGTAACAGCTCTATCTAGTGGATGGATGTGATATTACTATTACAGTTCTATCTAGTGGTTGGATGGGATATTACTATTACCGCTCTCTCTAGTGGATTGATGTGATATCATTGTAACAGCTCTCTCTATTGGCTGGATGGGATATTACTATTACAGCTCTCTCTAGTGGTTAGCTGTGATATCATTGTAACAGCTTTCTCTAGTGAATGGATGTGATATTACTATTACAGCTCTTTCTGGTGGCTGGATGTGATATTATTATTAAAGCTCTCACTAGATGTTGGATGTGATATTACTATTACAGCTCTATCTAGTGGTTGGATTTGGTATTACTATAACAGCTCTCTCTAGTGGCTGGATGTGATATTACTATTACAGCTCTCTCTAGTGGATGGATGTGATATTACTATTACAGCTCTCTCTAGTGGTTGGATGTGATATCATTGTAACAGCTCTATTTTTTGGTTGGATGTGATATTATTGTAACAGCTCTCTCTAGTGGTTGTATGTGATAATAGTATTACAGTTCTCTCTAGTGGTTGGATGTGATATCATTGTAACAGCTCTATTTTTTGGTTGGATGTGATATTATTGTAACAGCTCTCTCTAGTAGATGGATGTGATATCATCGTAACAGCTCTCTCTAGTGGTTGTATGTGATAATAGTATTACAGTTCTCTCTAGTGGTTGGATGTGATATTATTGTAACAGCTTTCTCTAGTGGTTTAATGTGATATTACTATGACAGGTATCTCTAGTGGTTAGCTGCGATATAATTGTAACAACTCTTTCTAGTGGTTGGCTGTGATATTATTGTAACAGCTCTCTCTAGTGGATGGATGTGATATCATTGTAACAGCTCTCTCTAGTGGATAAATGTGATATTACTATTACACCTCTCTCTAATGGATGGATGTGATATTACTATTACAGCTCCCTCTAGGGGTTGGATGGGATATTATTGTAACAGCTCTGTCTAGTGGTTGGATGTGATAAAAATATGACAGCTCTGTCTAGTGGTTGGATGTGATATCGCTATTACAGCTCTCTCTAGTGGTTGGATGTAATATCATTGTAACAGCTCTCTCTAGTGGATGGATGTGATATTACTATTACAGCTCTCTCTAGTGGTTGGATGTGATATCATTGTAACAGCTGTGTCTAGTGGTTGGATTTGATATTTCTATTACAGCGCTCTCTAGTGGTTGGCTTTGAAATCATTGTAACAGCTCTGTTTAGTGGTTGGATGTGATACAAATATGACAGCTCTCTCTAGTGGTTGGCTGTGATATCACTATTAAAGCTCTCAGTAGTGGTTAGGTGTCATATTTCTAATAAAGCTCTCTCTAGATGTTGGATGGGATATTAACATTACAGCTCTCTCTAGTAGTTGGATGTGATATTACTATTATTGCTCTCTCTAGTGGATGGATGTGATATCATTGTAACAGCTTTCTCTAGTAGTTGGATGTGATATTATTGTAACAGCTCTCTCTAGTGGTTGGATGTGATATTACTATTACAGCTCTCTCTAGTGATTAGCTGTGATGTCATTGTAACAGCTCTCTCTAGTGGTTGGATGTGATATTAGTATTACAGCTCTCTCTAGTGGTTGGATGTGATATTAGTATTACAGCTCTCTCTAGTGGTTAGCTGTGATATCATTGTAACAGCTCTATCTAGTGGTTGGATGGGATATTACTATTACTGCTGTCTTTAGTGTTTAGCTGTGATGTTCCTATTACAGCTCTCTCTAATGGTTGGATGTGATATTGTAACAGCTCTCTCTAGTGGCTGGATGTGATATTACTATTACAGCTCTATCTAGTGGTTGGATGTGATATTACTATTACAGCTGTCTTTAGTGGTTAGCTGTGATGTCATTGTAACAGCTCTCTCTAGTGGTTGGATGTGATATTACTATTACAGCTCTCTCTAATGGTTGGATGTGATATTGTAACAGCTCTCTCTAGTGGTTGGATGTGATATTAGTATTACAGCTCTCTCTAGTGGTTGGATGTGATATTAGTATTACAGCTCTCTCTAGTGGTTGGATGTGATATCATTGTAACAGCTCTATCTAGTGGTTGGATGGGATATTACTATTACAGTTCTATCTAGTGGTTGGATGGGATATTACTATTACCGCTCTCTCTAGTGGATTGATGTGATATCATTGTAACAGCTCTCTCTATTGGCTGGATGGGATATTACTATTACAGCTCTCTCTAGTGGTTAGCTGTGATATCATTGTAACAGCTTTCTCTAGTGAATGGATGTGATATTACTATTACAGTTCTTTCTGGTGGCTGGATGTGATATTACTATTACAGCTCTATCTAGTGGTTGGATTTGGTATTACTATTACAGCTCTCTCTAGTGGTTAGATGTGATATTAATATTACAGCTCTCTCTAGTGGTTGGATGCGATGTCATTGTAACAGCTCTCTTTTTTGGTTGGATGTGATATTATTGTAACAGCTCTCTCTAGTAGATGGATGTGATATTACTATTACAGCTCTCTAGTGGTTAGCTGTTATATCATTGTAACAGTTCTCTCTAGTGGATGGATGTGATATCATAGTAACAGCTCTCTCTAGTGGTTGTATGTGATAATAGTATTACAGTTCTCCCTAGTGGTTGGATGTGATATTATTGTAACAGCTCTCTCTAGTGGATGGATGTGATATCATTGTAACAGCTCTCTCTAGTGGTTGGATGTGATTTTACTATTACAGCTCTCTCTAGTGGATAAATGTGATATTACTATTACACCTCTCTCTAATGGATGGATGTGATATTACTATTACAGCTCCCTCTAGGGGTTGGATGGGATATTATTGTAACAGCTCTGTCTAGTGGTTGGATGTGATAAAAATATGACAGCTCTTTCTAGTGGTTGGATGTGATATTATTGTAACAGCTCTGTCTAGTGGTTGGATGTGATAAAAATATGACAGCTCTTTCTAGTGGTTGGATGTGATATTATTGTAACAGCTCTGTCTAGTGGTTGGATGTGATAAAAATATGACAGCTCTGTCTAGTGGTTGGATGTGATATCGCTATTACAGCTCTCTCTAGTGGTTGGATGTGATATCATTGTAACAGCTCTCTCTAGTAGTTGGATGTGATATCACTAATACAGCTCTCTCTAGTGGTTGGATGTGATATTACAATTATTGCTCTCTCTAGTGGATGGATGTGATATCATTGTAACAGCTTTCTCTAGTAGTTGGATGTGATATTATTGTAATAGGTCTTTCTAGTGGATGGATGTGATATTACTATTACAGCTCTCTCTAGTGGTTGGATGTGATGTTACTATTACAGCTCTCTCTAATGGATGGATGTGATATAACTATTATAGATTTCTCTGTGGTTGGATTTGATATTAGTATTACAGCTCTCTCTAGTGGTTGGATGTGATTTAGCTATTACAGCTCTCTCTAGTGGATGGATGTGATATCATTGTAACAGCTCTCTCTAGTGGTTGGATGTGATATTACTATTACAGCTCTCTCTAGTGGTTGGATGTGATTTAGCTATTACAGCTCTCTCTAGTGGATGGATGTGATATCATTGTAACAGCTCTCTCTAGTGGTTGGATGTGATATCCCTATTACAGCTCTCTCTAGTTGTTAGATGTGTTATTATTGTAAGAGCTCTGTCTAGTCGTTGGATGTGATATCACTGTTACAGCTCTCTCTAGTGGATGGATGTGATATCATTGCAACAGCTCTCTCTAGTGGTTGGATGTGATAAAAATACGACAGCTCTCTCTAGAGGTTGGCTGTGATATCACTATTAAAGCTCTATCTAGTGGTTAGGTGTGATATTTCTATTAAAGCTTTCTCTAGATGTTGGATGGGATAAAACTATTACAGCTCTCTCTAGTGGTTTGATGTGATATTACTATTACCGCTCTCTCTAGTGGTTAAATGTGATATCACTATTACAGCTCTCTCAAGTGGTTAGGTGTGATATTTCTATTAAATCTCTCTCTAGATGTTGGATGTGATATTACTATCACAACTCTCTCTAGTGGTTGGATGTGATATCATTGAAACAGCTCTCTCTATTAGTTGGATGTGATAAAATATTACAGCTCTCTCTAGTGGTTGGCTTTGATGTTATTGTGACAGCTCTCTCTAGTGGTTGGATGTGATATTACTATTACAGCTCTCTCTAGAGGTTGTCTATGATGTCATTGTGACAGCTCTCTCTAGTGGTTGGATGTGATATTACTATTAAAGCTCTCTTTAGTGGTTGGATGTAATATTACTATTAAAGCTCTCACTAGTGGTTGGATGTGATATAGCTATTACAGCTCTCTCTAGTGGTTTGATGTGATATTATTGTAACAGATCTCTCTAGTGGTTGGATGTGATTTAGCTATTACAGCTCTCTCTAGTGGATGGATGTGATATCATTGTAACAGCTCTCTCTAGTGGTTGGATGTGATATCCCTATTACAGCTCTCTCTAGTTGTTGGATGTGTTATTATTGTAAGAGCTCTGTCTAGTCGTTGGATGTGATATTACTATTACAGCTCTCTCTAGTGGATGGAAGGGATATCATTGTAACAGCTCTCTCTAGTGGTTGGATGTGATAAAAATACGACAGCTCTCTCTAGTGGTTGGCTGTGATATTTCTATTAAATCTCTCTCTAGATGTTGGATGTGATATTACTATCACAACTCTCTCTATTAGTTGGATGTGATAAAATATTACAGCTCTCTCTAGTGGTTGGATCAGATATTACTATTACAGCTCTCTCTAATGGATGGATGTGATATCATTGTAACAGCTCTCTCTAGTGGTTGGATGTGATATCATTGTAACAGCTCTCTCTAGTGGTTGGATGTGATATCATTGTAACAGCTGTCTCTAGTAGTTGGGTGGGATATAACTAGTATAGCTCTCTAGTGGATGGATGTGATATTACTATTACAGCTCTCTCTAGTGGTTGGATGTGATATTACTATTACAGCTCTCTCTAGTGGATGGATGTGATATCATTGTAACAGCTGTCTCTAGTAGTTGGGTGGGATATAACTAGTATAGCTCTCTAGTGGATGGATGTGATATTACTATTACAGCTCTCTCTAGTGGTTAAATGTGATGTTACTATTACAGCTCTCTCTAATGGATGGATGTGATATCATTGTAACAGCTCTCTCTAGTGGTTGGATGTGATATCCCTATTACAGCTCTCTCTAGTCGTTGGATGTGATATCACTGTTACAGCTCTCTCTAGTGGATGGATGGGATATCATTGTAACAGCTCTCTCTAGTGGTTGGATGTGATAAAAATATGACAGCTCTCTCTAGTGGTTGGCTGTGATATTTCTATTAAAGCTCTCTCTAGATGTTGGATGGGATAAAATTATTACAGCTCTCTCTAGTGGTTTGATGTGATATTACTATTACCGCTCTCTCTAGTGGTTTAATGTTATATCACTATTACAGCTCTCTCTAGTGATTAGCTGTGATATCATTGTAACAGCTGTCTCTAGTAGTTGGATGGGATATAACTAGTATAGCTCTCTCTAGTGGATGGATGTGATATTACTATTACAGCTCTCTCTAGTGGTTGGATGTGATATTACTATTACAGCTCTCTCTAATGGATGGATGTGATATTGTAACAGCTCTCTCTAGTGGTTGGATGTGATATCATTGTAACAGCTCTCTCTAGTGGATGGATGTGATATCATTGTAACAGCTCTCTCTAGTGGTTGGATGTGATATCCCTATTACAGCTCTCTCTAGTCGTTGGATGTGATATCACTGTTACAGCTCTCTCTAGTGGATGGATGTGATAAAACTATTACAGCTCTCTCTAGTGGTTTGATGTGATATTACTATTACCGCTCTCTCAAGTGGTTAGGTGTGATATTTCTATTAAATCTCTCTCTAGATGTTGGATGTGATATTACTATCACAACTCTCTCTAGTGGTTGGATGTGATATCCCTATTACAGCTCTTTCTAGTGGTTGGATGTGATATTACTATTACAGCTCTCTCTAGTGGATGGATGTGATATTATTGTAACAGCTCTCTCTAGTGGTTGGATGTGATATCCCTATTACAGCTCTCTCTAGTCGTTGGATGTGATATCACTGTTACAGCTCTCTCTAGTGGATGGATGGGATATCATTGTAACAGCTCTCTCTAGTGGTTGGATGTGATAAAAATATGACAGCTCTCTCTAGTGGTTAGGTGTGATATTTCTATTAAAGCTCTCTCTATATGTTGGATGGGATAAAACTATTACAGCTCTCTCTAGTGGTTTGATGTGATATTACTATTACCGCTCTCTCAAGTGGTTAGGTGTGATATTTCTATTAAATCTCTCTCTAGATGTTGGATGTGATATTACTATCACAACTCTCTCTAGTGGTTGGATGTGATATCATTGAAACAGCTCTCTCTATTAGTTGGATGTGATAAAATATTACAGCTCTCTCTAGTGGTTGGATCTGATATTACTATTACAGCTTTCTCTAGTGGTTGTCTATGATGTCATTGTGACAGCTCTCTCTAGTGGTTGGATGTGATATTACTATTACAGCTCTCTCTAGTGGTTGTCTATGATGTCATTGTGACAGCTCTCTCTAGTGGTTGGATGTGATATTACTATTAAAGCTATCTTTAGTGGTTGGATGTAATATTACTATTAAAGCTCTCACTAGTGGTTGGATGTGATATAGCTATTACAGCTCTCTCTAGTGGTTTGATGTGATATTATTGTAACAGCTCTGTCTAGTGTTTGGATGTGATTTAGCTATTACAGCTCTCTCTAGTGGTTTGATGTGATATTATTGTAACAGATCTCTCTAGTGGTTGGATGTGATATCACTATTACAGCTCTCTCTAGTGGTTAGCTGTGATATCACTATTAAAGCTCTCACTAGTGGTTAGGTGTGATATTTCTATTAAAGCTCTCTCTAGATATTGGATGTGATATTACTATTACAGATCTATCTAGTGGTTGGGTGTGATATCACTATTACAGCTCTCAATAGTTGTTGGCTGTGATGTCATTATAACAACTCTCTCTAGTGGTTGGCTTTGATGTTATTGTGACAGCTCTCTCTAGTGGTTGGCTTTGATGTTATTGTGACAGCTCTCTCTAGTGGTTGGATGTGATATTACTATTATAGCTCTCTCTAGTGGTTGGATGTGATATAATTGTAACAGCTCTCTCTAGTGGTTGTCTGTGATGTCATTTTGACAGCTCTCTTTAGTGGTTGGATGTGATATTTCTATTAAAGCTCTCTCTAGTGGTTGGCTGTGATATTATTGTAACAGCTCTCTCTAGTGGTTGGCTTTGATGTTATTGTGACAGCTCTCTCTAGTGGTTGGATGTGATATTTCTATTAAAGCTCTCTCTAGTGGTTGGATTTGATATTTCTATTAAAGCTCTCTCTAGTGGTTGGATTTGATATTTCTATTAAAGCTCTCTCTAGTGGTCTGATGTGATATTTCTATTAAAGCTCTCTCTAGTGGTTGGCTGTGATATTATTGTAACAGCTCTCTCTAGTGGTTGGCTTTGATGTTATTGTGACAGCTCTCTCTAGTGGTTGGATGTGATATTTCTATTAAAGCTCTCTCTAGTGGTTGGATTTGATATTTCTATTAAAGCTCTCTCTAGTGGTTGGATTTGATATTTCTATTAAAGCTCTCTCTAGTGGTTGGATTTGATATTTCTATTAAAGCTCTCTCTAGTGGTTGGATTTGATGTTACTATTACAGCTCTCTTTTGTGGTTGTGTGTGTTATTACTATTACAGCTTTCTCTAGCGGTTGGCTGTGATATTATTGTAACTTCTGTTTAGTGGTAGGAATTCATGTTACAGCTATTTCTAGCTTTTGGTTATGATATATACTATAACCACTCTCTCTAGTGATTGGATATGATATTGCATTTGCATGGAAATGACAAGGAAATCATAAATGTGTCTAAAGGCTCACCAAAGATCTACATATTGGTTCATATTCTCTCACTATTGAGGCCGTTTGGTCTAAGTAATTGATGTGATTTCATTACTGCATCCGCCTCTGTAGATATTATGAGATATCACTACTGCCGTTCTTTTTTTGTAATTTAAATTATCTGTTAGTATTACCATTCATGCATCCATTTTATTTGCAGGGTATACGTGGATCTGTCGGACCTGCTGGACCTCCAGGACCACCTGGCAAACCTGTACGTATATTTATGTAACCGTTTCCTTGTAAATTTATGTACAGTATAGACCTGTTTCCTATAAAGAGCAATCCTTCCCAATGCCTCCACTGTATCACTTACAATATACTCATCTGCATATTTCCCTTTCCTTGCTATCTTTTAACGTTGACAAAACGTTGTATTCCTGTTTCCTGTTATGCACTTCCCTTCTGCTTAATCTCTCTCTCAATCAAATATGATTCTCCTACACTTGTTTCTATGCCGAAGATGCTTCTTTCTTTCATCCCTCTTTCTTCGAAGAACGCTTGTTACCTGCACTTTTATCTGTCTAATATGTGCAGACTTCATGAACGCCTTTATTTCTGACCTGTGCTTTTTTTCCTGCACTTTTCTTTTTTGAGATATGGTTCTCTTTCTCTGGGATATACTTTACTGTTTTACTAATTTTTGTTTGAGCTATGATGCCTCCTTGTTCTTATGTTCCATTAAACAACCACTGTACAATGAAAAGTACAAATATTTAAAAACTTTGGACAGGGCTAAGAGCATACTTATGATGATCAAATACTAAAATATGCATGATTATTATATAATTCCCCACCTTACCCTCCAATAATAGATACAAATAATCTCTTTAGGCTTCAAGGTGTCATGAAGTTGAAAAACAGACCAAGATGGAATCCTTTTTCTACATAAAGAGAGTTTTTTTTTAATTCTTTAAAAAAGTGTTTCTCTTTATGTCTTACACCGCTACTACTATTGTTAATTTGTTACATACTTCAGCATCATGTGATGAAATGGGTCCTTTAATATGTTTTTCTCTGTTTGAAATATGCTTCTCTCCTCCTTCCTTCCTGTACTTTCCTCCAGCTCTCCCCAGATAATTTCTCTGTATAGATTTATCTGCATGTTTACCTGAAAGTAATGTATGTTTTTTTACACATTTGTTTTAGATATTCCTCCCTCTTGTACCTCTCTATACTATGCACCCTCCTCTCACTTCTAACACTCTGCATTCTCCATAACACGGTGCCTGTGCAGTTCCTAAATCCCAGAATGAGCAGTAAAAGCTGATTCCTCGTAATTACTGCAATTTATGTAGGAGCTCAGAGCAGAAAGCAGTAATGAGATGTTTAGTGAGTATAGCGAGGGATCTCTCCTGCAGGTTCAGTAATTAGGATTCTGTGTAAGTTTTCCTTCTTAATCTGTATTTCAGGGCCCATCAGGAAGCATCCAGGGCTTGGAAGGCAGTGCTGATTTCCTGGTGAGTATCCTGCCAAGGGTAACACTGAGAATAATTACCTCCGAGCTGGGGCAAATTCTACCTGCAGACAATTGGTCTTCAGGGGACCCACCTCCCTCACCCTCCATGTGGATACATAAACATAATCAGTTCCTAATTATTTCACATTTACAGCAAAGGTTGAAACATGAAAGGGATATGAGTTTAGAATCTGCAGTCTGCTGCCTATTAGCAATAATTAATCAGTTAGTTATGTGCTGGCTGACACAGGCCAGGCCTCGAGGGTTAATTGAAAGAGCAAAATTTGATTTTGAGTAAGTAGATAATATTGCATTACTTTATCATCATTACAGTGGTATTCATGGTATGTGAAATTATCTATCTATCTATCTATCTATCTATATATCTATCTAATCTAGCTATCTATCTATCTATCTATCCCATTCTATCTATCTATCTATGTATCTATCTATCTATTTATCTATCTATCTTTATCACTTTGAAATAACAGATCAGAACTCAATGCAGTTTGCTAAAGGAGCACTGTAGTCATAAAACAAGATACAATGATACATTGCAGCTAGTATAATGATAGCCCTGTTAATTCATTTATATAAACTTACAAATTATTAAATGTTTTACATTTCAGTCTCACCCTGTAAAACTGATGGCCAGCAAGATGTCAATATTTATATTGTAAATTCTACTTAACACATATCATGACCAGCAGCTTCATATTCTCCATGCTGTCATGTTGTGCAGCTTCTAGTACAGTCATCACAACACAACTGTGTGTGTTAGAAGATGCTATGAAAACTTAGGGGAGTTTAGGGGAAAATTCTGATAACATATTATTTATTTATGTATATGATAATTACATAGTTTCCAGGTTTGTGGCAATATTGTTTGGAAGGTCATTACAATACAGATTTAAACATAAATACAAGAGCAGTAGGAGTATAAGCATATTAGGTCCCTGTGGTTGCGGTGGCTGTGTTGCTGGAACTTGAGATAAACATGATTACATATGGTACAGAGGGAGGTAAAAACCTGCTCACATGTGCTTACAACCTATCAGCCTTATTAAATTGAGATTCATCCAATTGAATAGGGCTCTATATAAGCACATAGCATATTTATTTTACAGAAGTTTTTAGTTAGTGAACTTCTATCCAAAAGTAAGGTCTTCACAAACTAAAAACTTCTGTAAAAAAATATGCTCTGTGCTTATATAGAGCCCTATTCAATTGGCTGAATCGCAACTGAATAAGGCTGTATATTTGCAGGTAGTAATACAAATGGAGTTAATACTATATAATAACAGTTTCTGTCTTTTTCTTCCAGTGTCCAACAAATTGTCCAGCTGGGCCAAAGGGACCTCAAGGACTGCAGGGGGTGAAGGTGAGCTGAATATATCCTTGTCTGAATGATCCAAACACTCCAGTGTCAATGACACCAACCTCTTGTATTGTAATACAATATATTATCATTCTAATGTTGTCTTTATAATTATATATATATTAAGAGATAATATATAAGATTATTTATATTTCAAGACATCATTGTCTCTTACATTTGCCTCTACTACCTGCCATCTTTGCCTAATCCGATTTTGAATCCTAAGTATGCTTGTGATGTATCTTTTTTCCCTATTTTAGGGGCACAAGGGACGCTCAGGACCCCTGGGAGAGCCTGGCCAGCAGGGGAAGCCTGTAAGTATACTCACAAACTGAGTTGTCAGTACTAAGAGAACATGAGTACAGCTCCTTGTTACATCAAAGTGCATTTAGATGTTAGAATGTGGGACTAGTATTCACTCATTTGTACTTTATCACTTGAGCTAACATCTTTAAAGGAACATGGAGGGTTTCTAGATTTCACTAGATTTAACTAGTAATATAATATATCTATGTCTCTATGTATGTTTATAAACTTTATTTGATTAATAAGTGCTTATAAGCTCTATAAGCCTAAAATCATACATCATGGGTTTGGACTCTGTAGCTCATGCAGCTTATGCATACACACACCTTGAAGTGCAGTGTTCCAAATTAGCCACTCAGTGACCTCTCTCAAGCAGCATATTGCAGAATCTTGCCACTACATGAGCGGCAGAGTGGATAAATCAATAAAAGACTATTTGTAAGATTTAGGCAGAAAGACCAGAGGTTTTAAGTGCTTATTAATAAAATAAAGTAAAGTGCTAAATAGGTATAATATAGTTTTAGTGAAATCCAGAAACCTTTAAGGCTGAATGTTAGATACAAAGATAAGATCCACTAATTAAGTGCAAGTGTCAGCTGATAATTAATATGCTGACTGGTCTAAATTACAAAAACTTAAGACAGTCTTCATGACCTTAATATGTATTGATTACAGGACAGAATGTAGAGGGTGGTATGACACAAACTTTCAAATGGCTTGATAAAGTTCAGGCGGGAAGTATTTTCCAGAAAAAGAGGAATAAAAGAATAAGAGGTCATGATTTGAATATGGAATGTGAGAAATTTAGGGTGTTATGTGTAAGTACTACTTTACCAGAAAGTATAGTAAATAAGTGGAGCAACCTTGAAGTAGATGTGAAACCATCAAAAATAAGGAATTTAAGCATGCCTGAGATAAGCTTAATTATCCTGATGTTTAATTAAGTCAAACGTTTTATGTAGATAAATGTGCAGACTGGATTGTCATTTTGGTTCTTATCTTCTGCCAGATCTGTTTCTATGCTGTATTTTTTTTTTTTTGTAGGGTCCTACCGGAGATGTTGGTATTTCTGGAGAACAAGGAATTCCGGGGCCGCCGGTAATGCATTATTAATTCATAATATTATTAACTAGTTTAATTGTCTAGAAATATCTGTTTAAATATCCAGAATTTAATGTTGCATTCATTCCATAATTACTAAGTTATTGCATGGATTCCAAAGGGATATAAAGGACTGCAATGGAAAATTTTCCAGTGGGAAACAGAATATGTGTAAACACTGCAAAGCATCTCACAGCCAATGTAATGCTTAGTGAATCTCCTCCATAATATAATGGTTAATCCTCTTTAATATAATCAACTGATAATGCAGGTATATCCATTTTTTATTTCATTCAGCCTTTTCAGGCCTATTTTTGTAGCGATATTCTGATTTGCTTAATAGATCTCTGAACCCAGTTTCCTACGTGACTTTAGGTGTTTTAATCTTTGCTGAACTGAGCAAAAAAGAAAGGATTTTGTTAGTTACTAAGGCCCTCATTCAATTGCAATTTGGCCAATTGAATAGGCCTCTAAATAAGCACATAACATATTTTTTTAAAGAAGTTTTTAGTTAGTAAGCATCTATCAAAAAGCAAGATTTTTACTACCTAAAAACTTATTTAAAAAAAATATGCTATGTGCTTATTTAGAGCCCTATTCAATTGACCAAATCGCAGTTGAATGAGGGCCTAAGGGTCCTATTTAATTTTCCAAATCGCGATTGCATGACCCCGTAATGTTACTGATATTCAATTGGCTACTTTTAGCTACTCACATATGATTTGCAAGTTACATGCTCAAAAGCAGTGCGATTGTCAAAAACGTAACACCGTCAATATCTCCTCATGTGATTTTACAAGCCTGCAAATGTTACCAGTGATGAAGAAGGAAATCGATATTCAGTTACAACAGTTCAACAAGCCCGCAATTGCCTTAAAACCTGTAAATGGCAAATATATAAAAAAATCCTACGGGTACTAGATAGGACTCGCAAGTGGGTTAAACAACTGTTCGTAACAATGTAAAAGCAAATACACACTACTGTACTTAAAAATACTGGGAAAGCATTAAAAAGTCATAATAATTAATTGCACAACAGTCAAAAAGCTTTCAAATCTGCAATTTTTTAAAATTATTTTTAAGTTTTATTTCCGTGTTATATCAATCCCGGGAATCAAGGAGTTAATACATATTATGGAACCCGCATGGACAAGAACAGTTGCTTTATTGATTTATACATTTCTGGATTGCGAGTCCGATTGTACTTCTAAACACCAATTGAAGTTTAAACTCCATGTTTTACTGATGTCATGATGACAGTTTCACTTACTATTGGCTCTGTCTAAAAAGTAACTTACAGGCTTGCTTAATTGATCATGATCATGTCCTGATATGGTACTTACACTTTCATGGTTTGCGTGTTGAGGCTGTGAGCCTATAATTATGGGTTAGTGACAATTGAATACATCGAAATGTTTAGAAAAAAATTGACCCACAGCCAAAAATTCAATTTGGAAGTAATTACAGGCTTGCAATTAAATAGGATCCTAACTGTTTAGTTATAAAATGTAAGTGTGCATTTTTTTTAGCTGATATCTTTGTTTTTTCTGACACAGGGACCACAGGGAATACGCGGCTACCCTGGGGAAGCGGGACCTAAGGGAGAAACGGTAAGTGAGCTTCATTACATTACCCCATTACTTTGGGGAATAGTGATCACAGCACAGTCTCATTGGAGATTGAATTAAAAAAACAAAGTTGTATGAAAGCCAAAAGTGGTTGGGGAAAAAAAATGTTAATAACGCCCCAGGTCCTGATGGAATACATCCACGGGTAGTGCGGAAACTGGGCTCTGTAATAGCCAAACCATTATATCTAATTTTTCAAGATTCACTCAACACAGGGTCTCTACCAGATGACTGGAGAAAAGCAGATATGATACCAATATTTAAGATGGGAACAAGCACAAATCCAGGGAATTATAGACCAGTGAGCTTCAAATCTGTAGTTGGGAAGCTTTTAGAAGGGTTAATAAGGGATAATATACAAGAATATGTCTATTTAAACAAGATTATAAGTAGGAATCAACATGGATTTATGAGGGATAGGTCATGTCAAACAAATATAATTAGTTTCTATGAGGTAGTTAGTAACAACTTGGATCAAGGCAACTCAGTGGATGTAGTCTTTTTGGATTTTGCAAAGACTTTTGATACAGTGCCACATGCAAGACTATTGAGCCAACTAAGGGATACAGAATTGCAGTAAATATCTGCTCATGGATTAAAGACAGGAAGCAAAGGGTTGTTGTAAATGGAACATACTCAGATTGGACTAAAGTGGTAAGTGCGGTTCCTCAGGGTTCAGTATTAGGTCCTCTCCTTTTTAACATATTTATTAATGACTTAGAAGATGGACTGGAAAGTATTGTCTCCATTTTTGCAGATAACATGAAGTGCAAGGTAATTAACTCAGAAAATGATGTACTTTCCCTCCAAAGGGATTTGTATAAATTAGAGGTATGGGCATCTAAATGGCAGATGAGATTTAATACAAATAAATGTAAAGTTATGTATTTGGGAAGGAAAAATAGCCATGCAATTTATAATCTTAACAGAGCAATTCTAGGGGTATCAGATATTGAAAAGGATTTGGGAGTACTTGTGGACAGCCACCTAGGTAACAGCGCTCAAAGCCAAGCAGCAGCTGCAAAGGCAAATAAAATATTAGCATGTATTAAGAAGGGTATAGAAGCAAGGGAAGCAAAAATAATTCTGCCACTATACAAATCCCTAGTATGCCCTCATTTGGAATATGGAGTACAATTTGGGGCACCACTTCATAAGAAAAAGTACAGAGAATGACAGCAAAACTAATGGGGGGACTAAGTTACAAATATAGACTAACCAAATTAAATGTATTTTCTCTAGAAAAAAAGCGCCTAAGGCGCTCATTGCCCTGCTCGCCTCGCTTCGCGACGTGAGCAGTTGAGGCATTGAAGCATTTTGACCCCACTGACAAAATACGACCTTGGAAAAATATGAATCGCTCACTGCAGCCAGCGGCACCATCATGCGAGCTCGGGGAAAAAAACACGAACTCGGAAAAATTTGAATTTAACGGCCGACCTGCGGAAATCGAAAAACATGAAAAACAAGAAATTAATTAAAAATAAATAAAAACACATTCACACACAGCACAGGGGCAGAGCCAGGATGCCTGGGAGTGAGGTTGCAAGCGATTTTGAACCTTATTTGACGTGTTTCGTCACACAAAAATCAGAAAAGCGAGAAAAAAAATGGTGGACGAAAAACGTAAAAAATTCTGAAACTGGATGAAAACGAGGCTGAGCAAAGCCAGGCACGCGGGACTTAGAAAATACACGACGGCAAAGACACTAACACTGACAAAATATGACATTGGAAAAATATGAATCGCTCATTGCAGCCAGCGGCACCATCACGCGAGCTCGGGGGGAAAAACACGACCTCGGAAAAATGCAAATTAAACGACCGAACCGCAAAATTCAAAAACCACAAAAAACTAGAAAAGCCAGGCATGCGGGACTTAGAAAATACACGACGGTAAAGACAGTAACACTTACACGAACAACGCCAGGCATGCGGGACTTTGAAAATAAAACAAACAGCAGTCACCGCTCACCACACAAACATTCAGCAGACACACAGAAGACAAACACACAGGGAAGGAACAAGGGGAGATGCTCGAAAGATACACATGGCATTCCCAAGCACAAAACTTGAAGGTTAAAGAAACCTGGAATGAGCGGCGAAAACGCTCATCGTAGGGCTCGCGATGAGCGCAGAAGGTGCTCAGAGAAGCAGAAGCCTCTCATTGTGTGTCAAACAGCATTGCCTGGCTTACAATTTTATTGCCGTCATTTTTGACGGGCAAGTCGCTAGTTATTAAATAATTCACATAATATAATGAACAGAAGTAATCTAAAAAGGTTGAATTTGATGGACTAAAAGTCTTTATTCAAATTTAGTATTCTCTTCTGTGTAATAGGAACTCACAAGGTTCAATGGATGGCAATAATTACAATGGTTAACTTGTACTCTTGCTTTATTGACACACCTCACACTTGTATATACAAAGGAGACCACTCCAGGAGTATACTGTGGGTATGAATCAGAGAGAAGATACCATATTGTTTTTGAGTTTATTGACCTCTACTCAGGATCTACCTGCTCCATGTAGGGCATTTTTGTTTGTCTCACCAATCCAAGGCCTCCACATGGGTCACTGTCTTAGGGCCTCCTATGTAACTTATCTCTGTTATAATATAATTTTGATATGTATTATGGCTTATATGGCTCAATTACAATATGGCTATAATATAACATGATTTGGTTATAATGTGGACTGTGATGTGTCTCAGTTACAGTGTGGCTATAATATAACATGGCAGAGGTGCTCAGACTGGGAACGAGCAACACCTAAGTAAATTTGTTCTATATGTCTGGCTACCTACTCAGGGAGCGGCCTCTTTTTAGCTCACTTGTGCCCTTCACAGGGAGAAATATCCTCTAGTATATCAGTCTGGTCTCACTCAAAAGAGTAATCCAGCCCCGAAATACCAGACAATTCTCCCTGAACAGGAGAAACCGCAAACCCCAGACGTACATTTCGTCCTCTATTGGCCTCATCAGTGAGGTGCAGCTGTACTTCTTAAGGCACCCATAGGCTGAGGAAAACTAAACAAAAATTCTCAGAGGCGCTCAAACTGAGAACGAGCAACACCTAAGCAGGATTGTTCTATAGGCCTGGTTACCTACTCAGAGAGCAGCCTCTTTTAGCTCAATTGTGCTTTAGAGAGTGCAGCTACAACCGACTGATGAGGTCCAAGAGAGGCAGAAAAGTACGTCTGGGGTTTGCTGTTTCTCCTGTTCAGAGTAGAATTGCCTAGTATTTTTTTGGGACTGGATGATTTTTCTCCCTCTGAAATGAACAAGTGAGCTAAAAGAGGCTGCTCTCTGAGTAGGATACAAGGCCTATAGGACAAACCTACTTAGGTTTTGTCTGTTCTCAGTTTGATCCCCTCTACTTTGTTTTTATAATATAAGATGCAAAAACGAAGTCAGAGGCCAGGAAGAAGTGTCTGGTATTTTGGGGCTGGGCTATATTTTTGATTGAGACTAGACTGCAATGCTACAGGATATTTCTCCATCTGAGGGACACAACTGAATGCTGCCATTTGAATAGGTTACCAGGCATTTAGAACAAACCTACTTAGGTGTTCATTCTCAGTTTGAGAACCTTTTACTTTGTTTTTCATGGTATGCAAATGATCTTTGTGGATCTAATTTTTAATGACTCAGATATAATGTGACTCTAATTAATATAACATGACTCAGTAATATAACATGGCCCAGTATAATGTGGCTATAATATAGTTAGGATCAATTACAGTGTTGCTCAAATGGAAACTATCTTAAGTATAATATGCATCTAATGTGTTGAGGATTAGTTATAATGTGGCTTTAATATCACTAATATGACAAGGGTTAAAGGACCATTTACCTCACTATAAGTGCTCTTCGTGGTGTGAAAGAGCTCAAGATTCTATGTTAAAATGATCTATTGTTTTTTTTAAATTACACTAATAACATCTAAAAATCTAAGGTCTTAGGTCTGTTTACACACACACTCCTGACTGGACCATGATTAACAACACATGCCGACACCGGCAGGTGCAAGCTCCGTAAACACAACATTTATAGTTTTTCTCTGCATTCAGTAATGTAATCAGCCATTAGCTAACCCACAAGTAACATTTTTAGTTGTTTCCAGAAGTCATTTCCTTGCACAGATGAATTTAGGAAGGGTTATCCCTCTTTCTGTTTCTGCTCTATGTGCGAAGCTCTTGCTGTGACTCTGCCCGGGGGACACTTCATTTAGGATTTTTTTCTATTTCTATATTAAAAATTAAAAAATTATTTCAACATGTTTGTCGGAGTACTTTATAGTGGTGTGCTCCAAGTTGTTCTGAATTAACTGGCCCTTTAACTATTATGTGGATCTAATATAAAATGGCTAATATCACTTGGCTTAGGTATAATGTGAATTTAATATAAATTTAATTAGCATAATGTGGCTCAGCGACTAAATTATAATGTGGTTCTTACATGCTTCATCATTGCACAGTCACAATGTGTAATGTATAATATGACAAACTTACAGTGATGCTCTAATATTATGTGACTCTGGCATAATGTGTCTCAAATATGATATCTGTCTGGTATTAACTCTTGCTATCAATGTGATTTTCATATAATGTGGTACAATTACTGATTGTCTTCCTCCTAATTTTTGCTCTGTGCAGGGCCCCATTGGATACAAGGGGATGGTTGGATCTATTGGTGCCGCAGGAAAGCCAGTAAGTTGTGGTGAAGGTCAATTTACCTCCATATAATGTATCCTGTGTTTAGAAGAGGAGACATCAGCTTAATAGGGGTGAACTCAAGATGATCTGGAAATCTGGTGTCATGTAATGATACCGTACAGCTCTAATACAGTGCACAATGCTCTACCAATGGCACCATGTACAACGTTACTACTTCAGAGACCCACTTAAAAAACGCAAAATACCACAAGCAAATAAAGCATACATGCTGCAGCGTGCTTCTTTTTGCACTGTTTATCCCTTGAAGTCTATGTAGAATATCAGTCTAGTAATGCAAAGGCCTGCAAAATATGTTTAGATCCTTCAGAAGAGTCTTCTGATGTGATTTGACAGAGGTGGAACACACCACTCAGTGGAAAATTCCTGAGTACTAATTAAGGAGCTCCCTGCGGAGAAGGCTGTAAGAATCTAGGTACATACAGGGGGCACTTAGATTAGCACACACTAATGAGAGTAAGTAGTCTTACTTAGTCATACTCAACATCTCTTTGTTTTAGGGTGAGGAGGGACCAAAAGGGCCTCCAGGAGAACCAGGAGAGAAAGGAGACAGGGTAAGTTCAAGAACTTATGCTTATGCTTTCATCTTGTTGTTAAAAACATACAGAAACGCTATTGTGTGTACAAACCAATATGTGTATATAATATGTATAGACTTACTAACATATACTCACTTAAACGCATGAACAAGCTGTGATGCAAATACAACATATAACAGAATGGTATTAATTTGTTAAATATGGCATATGTACCATATTCTCCTAACATTTTCCCTCCAACATTACCTCCTCTCCCTTCATCACTAATCCATATGTGTTTCAAAGCCCCAAACTTTTTCCCTTCTTGTTACCTGATTACTAATCCACAGATCTATGTTTCAGGGAGCACGTGGTATCACAGGACAGATTGGTTCCATGGGCCCAAAAGGCAACAATGTGAGTTTCACTTCATGAGTCGCAACGAAATGTTTTATATTACTAGGATCTATTGTTTTTAAGTCAAATGTATTGCACAAATGGATACATTGAATAATTATGATATATGACAATAGACATTGATACAACAAAAATTGTGAGAGCTCATAAATTAGTAGAGATTAATGCACTGTTTGACAGCTACATATATTAAACTGTATTATAACACTTAGTATGAATTCACTTTCGTTCTTCGATACAGAAAACAGCAAGTAGTTTAGCTTCTGATCCTATATCTGCAGATGTGCCTTTGTGTAGTGGGATGATATGAGACAGGGCAGGGTAGCCCAGGTGGTTAGGAACAATTGTTGTTTGTAGCCCAGACAGCAACTGCTTGTTCTTGGATGTCTTCTGAGTATTTTGTGTGTCATCTGCAGGGTCTTCCTGGTATTGATGGCAAGGATGGTACGCCTGGTATTCCTGGAGTGAAGGTAGGTGTCTCTGACATCTTTCAGCTGAGGTTTTACTGTCTTTCTGTTTGTCTTTTAATTACCTACTTCTCTAATTGTTATCCTGTTCCATCTTCCAATCTCTTAGTATCCAACCAACCTTAATATAGCATAATTTCTGTATCAATTCCACCCACTTACATTCCTTCTCTCTTATTTCTAGGGTAGTCCCGGTAGGTCTGGCATGGCCGGGGGGCCTGGTCACCAAGGATTGGCTGTGAGTATCATATTCCATCCGATAGTTGATGAGTTGATCCCATCCAGGATCTTCCAAGAGCTTCTCCATTCTATGACTGTTTTATTAATCTGTTCTTCTAGGGTTTGCCTGGTCAGCCTGGTGCCAAAGGAGCTGGTGGCCAAAAGGTATGTTCTAGAATATTCTCTAAGTAATGTCTGTAATAGTAATCCTGCCCTCCACCTTATTGTATACATATAAGCAGTACAAATATACATGTAAAAGTATTAGCACTTTCTTTCTTCAAGACTTCTGTATAATTGGTGATGTGCTGTGCTGAAAAGCTCAGAACATGAATATAAAAATACAGCTAAGAACACAACTGTAATCTGATTGTACCTTGAGCTAGCTCTTGAACTTTGACCTTATCAGCTTACAGACCTTAATATAAGTGACAAAAACTGATCTTAAAATGGCAGATTTTGCTCTCCAAAAATATGGTGGCGTAATTGGCAAACAAGGCAAGTTGTATAACTTTTACATAGTCAGTTCATATTCTCTAGAACTGTATATTTTGGTCTTATGTCACTAGCAGTGTATTATACTATTTGGTCATAAGTAGGTTTAATTATATTGTCCATGTATTATTCTATGTTTTTTTATTTTTAGCAGTGGACACATTTAAATTGAATTACATTTTCAGCATCTCTGCACCTAACAACATGAAATGTCCTCTCCCTTATTTTTTACAGGGAGAGTCAGGCTCTCGTGGTGAACCTGGATTTAATGGAGCCCCAGGAAAGCAGGTAAGTTAAAATAAAGCTCCATCCACCTCTTCATTTGATGAAGAATCCTAAAAAGTGTTGAAATGTAAAACCACTTAACAATATAATAATCTGTTAAAAACACACACCCTGTAGACAATGAATGTGACCTGAGAACCCTACATATTTTACCCGTGTAGGGCCCCCCCCCCAGTTAGTGCCATTCCAGAGATTGTAATACAAATCAAGTAGAAAACAGGTTAGCCAATCTAAATAGGGACAGATGTCTGGAACAATCCACACACTTTACATTCTAAATATATTCAGATGAGAAGCAACTAGCTTCTGTTGGTAGGACATTACAGTTTGGTCCATTAAGACACTATTTCATTGAATATTGAATAACTTTTCTACATAGAAAAAAAGCAAATATTTTAGATATGTTTCTTTTTTAGATAAGCTTCGGCCTTCAGCTATGAACTATGTTGGCCTTCTTTCATCTTTGTTCTTGATAGGACTCGTGTTTTTATCAACCAATCTGTATACTCCTTTCCCAACTATTTTGGACATTCTCCTCTATACAGGTGTCTTACTATTTCTTTCTATTCTTACTATTTCTGTTTTTTTCTCAGGGTGAGAGGGGCCCACCTGGAGAAGCTGGTCCCAGAGGTATTGTAGGTGTGAAGGTAAGTAAATGTTGTGACATTATCTATATCTATAGTGACTATACAATTGGATACTATTATTGTCATAATTACAGTGTCTCAATAAATTATACAGAGTTGAATACTAGTCACAGCTAATTCTAAATCACAAGTACAGCAGGTTGTTCTAGCTTACAGTCTAGTGGGAATATGGACATAAATAAAACACATGGATGATAAGAATCACTTTGGGCAAGTAGTGCCTATAATATATATATATATATATATATATATATCAAGTGGTTGGGTTGTGTCAGCAACATATTTGTGTCAATGAATGACAAAGCATAACAGTGAAAAGATATGGAGCATCTTAGAGTGTGGTAATAAATAGCAGAAATATGGGACTGTTTTGGAATAGTAATAATAGTAGAAAAAATATATAGGAACTATAGGGTTTGGAATGGATGATTCCTTTAAATGAGCTACTAGCTGGTATATTCTTGAGTACATACAGTCTTCCCTCATATGGCAAAATAAATTTGCTAATCCTTGGGAGGACAAAAGTATGAAAATATATAAATAGTGTTTAGCTCAAAAAAGTGTGGTTAAAACCAATGTAGAAAAAAGCGCATGGAAGTACTTTACTGGTTATGAAAAAAGGTAGAGGGGGGTTTATAAAAAATATGTACAAATAATGTGTTATAGCATACAATAGTGATGCAACTCCTGTTTGCCTGAGACTACTATATGTCATTAATGCTGACTGGCAATTCACAGTAGTCACAAGGAGTAAAGTAACACAGGCAAAAAATAGCTCAAACATATATAAACCTCTCTATTGTAATCAATAAACCAAATAACCAGAGTACTTGCGCTTAGGTGATAGTCCCGACGGTCCCGTTTCACCCCTTCTGGGGCTTACTCATGGGCTTTTTGGAATAGTCCTCTATTGGTTGATTTGTGTGAGTAGGTGAGAAGAGCCAAAAAGGGAAAAGTTTGGGTCTGTATCCCTTAAATAGTGGTGTAAACTGCAGTATAGACGTAAATCGGCTGTAGAAGCTTTTTCCACTCATGTTACACCTTGATGTTAATCTTTTGCTCCCCCACATAAAGGCACTCAGCTCACATCTGTAAATCCTTCCTTTGACGCAAGAGATTTTAGTTTAGAGAGTACCCAAACAGAGCTTTATGGATGAGAAACTGCTCTAGTAGCCAATAGAAAATGAGAAGGTTAGGATTAATATAATATGTAAAAACAAGTGCCTTATCTGCGGCAAGGAACCGTAAAACATATGTATATATTTATATATATATATATATATATATATATATATATATATATATATTATCTTTTAATTAACGTTATTTTATGACATTAAATATGTTACAATTGTATTTATGGCTTCAATATATTAAATATAAATATATATATATATATATATATATATATATATATATATATATATGTATATATATATATATAGACATTGCATTAGAGCATTTGTTCCTAGGCAACGTGGTTGCTTGATATATATTAACCCCATGAGTACTGGTGTGTAACCCGGGATGTTGTCTAATAAATGGACATAATAATACTTTGTCATCATTTTTAATTGCATATATGTTGATATCGGACAGTTTATTATCAAAGAATGTTGAAATGTAATCATTTTGAAGTTATTTTTGGTGCTATACTGTCACTTTAACTGCTGCTGCGACACTCAGCAAATGTTTTAAAACCCTTTGCGAGTAGTCTTTGGTACCTGTAATGTTTTCTTAATTTTTTGCTGTTACGGCACTCACCTGGTTTGTGAGTGATCCGTAATATTATATTAGCATAGAGTTTTGGTGTAAAAGTCTTAGGGAGCAACTTGTAATCTTTTGTCAGTGCAAAAATCAATAGAGATTTGTGCCGTGATTTTTGGCTTTGTCGTGCTGTAGTCACTAGTAGCAGTTCTCTCACAATGTTTTTTGGGATAGAGAATAGCAAAGTTAGGTAAGATTTTCTGTACTACTATGGCACTCATAATTGCTATTGCGAGGATTAGCACAGGACCCCATATACTTAACTAAATGCTGAATACTAAAATTTAATTCTTTAAATATGAGAAATCAGTGGAGGGTGTTCAAAGATGCGACAACAAAGGGGTAAAGTAGATGAGTCTGGAATCAATGTGATTTAAGTGAGCTATACAGTGAGATTAGTGTAATAAGGCCAGCAGATCTACAGTACACAGTGCTGGATATAGAAATTGAATGATTTGGTGTTTTTAACAGCATTGTGGCTGGGATAGTGGTGGAATTAAGGAATGTTTTGTTTTGACGGGTATTGGTGAGGTATTATATATGAATCATCTAAAAATGAATCCACAGACAAATATGTTGTCCCTATATAAATAATAATCATCATAATAATAATAATATTAGTTCTGTTTTAGAAAGAGTAAGATTCATGTGTAAGAGTTCTTTTACCTATTTTTATCATAATTCCAACTGAAATTTTTTACTCTCTGTAAAATTGTGACTTGTCTTAAAACATGCAATGGTGACTATGCGCATAATAGATAATCAGTGCATACTTGGACATGTTAGTACTGCATGTGCTGGATAATGTAGTAAATGTGACTTCCTGTATGTCTTATTTGTAGGGAGACCGTGGGGAGAGAGGACCAGTTGGCCCAATTGGTTTAATAGGGAAAGTGGTAAGTAGACTATTGTCTCTATATACAAATATCTACAATGAGATCAATATATGGAGTAAAACAATTTTTTATAATAAAATAATGGGGTATGTAGGTAATTTAAGTATGCAGATTTAAATGTGCAGATAAAACAAATGGTATAAATATAGGGAATGTTTATGATTAAAATATGGGTGTTTATGCAAAGTACATAAATATACATACGTCATTAAACAAGCTTGAGTGTGAATTGAAGATCTTTGTCTTATTATGAAATATACCCATTGAAAATAAATGGTTAATGGTACAAAACAGCCTGTGTGTTTATTTTTATAATATAACTCTTTCCTTCTATACCACCGGCTCTATTTACTTTTCTGTCAAATAAAGTGTTCAATATATGAAGTATTTTTGTTATAATCTCCTTAGGGTGCAAAGGGTGAGCAGGGCCCTCCAGGAATCCCAGGACCCCAAGGAATCCCTGGCATAAAAGGAGACAAGGTACCATGTCATAGGAATTCTAGGATGTAAAGTTAAAAGCTTGGTGACACCACTTCCTATATTATATCTTATTAATCACATGCAAAGCATGAACTATTACAGAAAGGGTCTATGTTGTGGGTGGGCACATGATTTGAACACTAACTGATTAAGGACAAATGGTAACTTATAATGGGAAGGGTAAGTTCTATGGCAACATTTTGGGACATTATGTGAGTTTTGCAATATATAGTTCATTAAATAAGCTGACTGTTCTTTACTCATTATTCCTCAGGGCTTCCCAGGAAAAGTTGGATCCAAGGGCGATTTTGTAAGTATGAAGTCTCTATCAATTTCCCCCCTTGAACACAGATATAGATCATTATATGTATACTAGTAAGCCTAAATTTAATAAATGAATATATGTTGTAGTGGGTGTTCCTGAGATTGTTTGCAGCTGAAGTACCGTATATATCACATATATAGTTGTGAGCATGCGAGCTGTTGCTAACGCTTGCAGGCTCGCGCTCCTTGCCAGCCACTGCGGCCGTTGCAAAAAAGTACGAGACAAGTTACGACCAATTACGACCTCTCAAAAATCGTCCGCAACCCGCAGACATGAAAAAATTACGAATAAAAAAACACAATAAATACACACAACACATACATAAAAAGCTTACCTACAGCAAGAGGGGGCATTCAGGACCTCAAAAACTGAAGTTACACCTCAATTTAACTTAAAAACCAAACACCTACGGAATTGCCGAAAATCACATGCGAGATTCGAAAACAAGGACCCCAAACACATTACAAACACAATAAATACACACAACAAACATATAAAAGCTTACCCACAGCAAGGTGGTGCACCCAGGACCTCTGCAAGTAAAGTTACACCTCGATTTAAGTCCAAACTTCGGGGGTTTAAACACCCGAAAATCAAGCGAGACAAAAAATGGTTGCCGAACAAAACGAAAACGAGGCTACAGGACTCTAAACACGCGAAATACCACCAGAAACACACAAAACACCACAAAACAGCTACGGATATTCCGCCACAGCCGCATACCACACATTAGCCGCCATTTTAAAACAATAACTTATACAATGCGGAAGTACACAGCTACGCCAACGGATTTGCCTCGCGCACGCACACTATTACACTGCACACATTCATCACGCTTACACAGCAGCTCCACACCACTAATGCTGCAGCAACATCAAAACAGATTGCCAGCTCTTCAACACAATGCTTCCTGCATATATTACTTGAAGAAAGGTAAATTATATTACTTTATTAATGTATTATTTATGTTATTATTATACACCAAACAGCATTAGCTCACTTACAATTTGATTGCCATCATTTTTTGACAGGAAATTCGCTAGTATGTATGTATATATATATATATATATATATATATATATATATATATATATATATATATATATATATATGTGTGTGTTATCAGTTGTCTTTGCATATTTTTAACTACTAATTTTGTGAATACAGAAGGTCATAAGCAAATGTATGCAAGAAGACAAGCTTATCCAAGAGCATTTCTTATACTTTTGCAATTGCAAACATATACTTTCTACAATGAACCTGTATGCTTTTGCATATTTGTGTAAATCTGTGGATATCCGACCTATAACCAGATGTTTACTTGCAGGGAGATCCTGGAGTTGAAGGACTGGCTGGTGAAAAGGGAGAAAAGGTGAGATGCTAAACTTCAAACTAACAGAAATATTGTAAGACATGGCACCGAATTGTGCATCATGATATACATATTTACATATTAAATACAATGATTGCTAAATCCAGCATGTTCATAGACAGAAGATATATAGTGCACAATTACAACTATCAAACATACTGCATTCTCTTCCTTATTATATGGTATTGGAATGTCTCAATACAGACTGCCTAATTTTGCCATTCATACCATTGTTGGAAAGGATGACTTGTCTGAAAGATGTCATTTGTATGCATTTTTTTAGGGTGAATCCGGCGAGCCAGGAACTAAAGGGCAGGTGAGTAACCAGCTGAAATCCATTCTATGTATAAATAAAACAACAGATCTATAATTTATATACACCAAGGAGTGGGTGGTTGATGGGGAGTGGAAGGAAAAGTGCAAAACATTAGTTCTCAGGGGTTGATCCAGGCCATATTTTCAGTACAAAGGAGTAACTCAAAATAAATGAGCAGCTGATTTATCTCTCTCTATTCAAACAATATAGCCTGATACAGTTGACTGGGCAGGGTCACCTGGGATGTTGGATATGCTTGGTATATTATTGTGGGTTCTTAGTGAAGGAAACCTCAGTGTGAGATTATATGTAAGAGCTCATTTGAGAACAGAAATTAAAGTAGGGTTAAGGGAAACAAGATTGAGGTGTGCAATAGATCCTATCTGTATGGTCATGTCATGATAGGTTCCCATAGAAATACCTTTTGGGCTAAACAGGAGGCCTGAAAGGAAGTTAGAAGGCATTACTGTGGTGAAACTCAGGACTGATACTCCCTAAGGGCCTCATTCTATTACCGGCCGCAGCCGCTGCGGGGCCGCAAGGACCAGCCGCAAGCTTTACGGCTATTCTATTCCCCTCCGGCCGGGGACTCCGGCAGGCTTGCGGCCGGCGCCTTGCTATCTCTTGCGGCCGATCTCGCCGGAGGAAAGCCTTTGATCTAAAACGGCCGCAAGAGTTTCGGCCATAAGAAATTCCTATTTGCAATTCAATTGCTCCGGGAACCCTGTCTGCAAGGCTAAAAACGAGCCGCAGCTTACTTGCAGGAAAGAGGTCCCGCTAGCACCAATTAAGCACATAAAATAGCCCAAATAAAGCCATCCTGCACTTTGAGAAGACTATAAAGTGATATTCGGTGTTAGAAAAAATAGCACATAATTACCCTATACTCAAATCCGTAAAATATTTAATTTTTAATATACGTCAAATATCCATGTAAAAAGTCCAGAGTGCTTGGAGCACCTCAGACCCGCCCACGCCGCAGCCGGAAAATAAACAGTTAATTTGAACTCGGGTTTGGGCTGATGTGCAAGCTTGAGAGTGGGTTACTTTTAATCCTCATGTCCCCCAATATGATCCCTAGCATTTACAGAGCTGTACAGTGCAGGCTTGAATTTATTTTTGAGTTTTTATATTTCAGAGCTTACGGCCGGATCCAAGATATACGGCCAGCCGTAAGAGGAGATCCTTGCGGGGCCGTATAATAGAATCGCGAGTTAACTGAACCCCCGCAAGGAATCGCAGCCTTACGGCCGATTTACGGCCAGTAATAGAATGAGGCCCTAAATGAGTATCTGCTCAGGTAATCAGAAGAAAGTGAAAGTCTGACTGCTGCAGGGACAGGAAAAGGGGCAAATGAGAATGAGACAAATAATACATCTGGATCCTGCCAGATGGATTACAACTTATTACTGATCCATATAAAAGAAACCATACAGTACTCCTTTCCGTATAGATTAAAATTAAAACAAATATTAGATATGTGCAGGAAGATAATGCATCCAGGTGCATACCAGGAACTTCCAAAGCACCTTATGCTCTTATCATTTGTGATGTATGTCTAACTCTTGTGTCTTCTCACAGCAAGGCGTTCATGGAGAGATGGGGTATGCTGGACCACAAGGTGACCAAGGGCAACCTGGGGTACAAGGACTTGCAGGATCTCCAGGGCCAAGAGGACTTAATGGAGAGAGGGGGGTTCCTGGAATGCCTGGACGTCATGGTATACCGGTATGTCCCCACTGACAGCGCAAAACATATTTATGAACTGTTATCTATTGACAAAGGATAGATAGATAGATACTTAGTTAGGGACTATCAACTTTTAGATTAGTAAATAATGCAACTTGTTTATAATTTGATGAATTTACAATGAAGAGAGAGATGAGATAGCAAGGTTTGGGCATGCCAAGAAAGGCCATACATCCTGACATCTCTAGTACAAAATCCCCTGTCTGATGATTTCTTTGTAACTCTTTTCCCTTCACCAGGGTCGTAATGCTGGTGATCAGCACATAGAGGACGTGATTCTGAAAATGCTGCAAGGTGAGAATCGGAGAAATGAGTAGTCAGCTTTGTGCAGATCAATGTGGAGTTAATGAGCGTCTGTAAATCTCTGGTTATAAGCACTGCTTAGTCTTGGAAAAATGTCCTTGAATTATGTAACAGTCTGACAACATTAGCATCTGTGTATGTCATAAGCATAAAATCATATTGAAAATATTTTAATTATTTATCTTACTTTTAAAGGGCTTTTTTCTGCCTGGGAGCTTCCATGTTGGACCTCTAGAGCAGTGGTTCTTAACATCTAATCCCTGAGACTTTAACTGCCATTCCTTAGGAACAAGGGGGCACAAGAAGAGCCTAACACTTAAAATATATATTTACCATTATTCATCAATAGATTATTGATCTGCTAGCTTCAATTTAAAATAATGTACTCTGTTCAAATCATTTCAAAACTAAATTCAAATGTATTATGTTAAAATGTTCTGAATGTCAAGGTTGGTCACCATGATCTTTGGAAGGTAACCGGCCAGTCCAACCAGAACCACTAGTCTACATATTGGCTAGTAATCTGAGGGGGAGGGTTATTCTTATGTGAGTTGCACTTCAATTTAATCCTACTGATATGATCCAGCTTTAAATAGAACTGTCTAAACATCTTATGTGTATTTAAGATCGTTCTGTGCTGGCTATCTTTTTAGGAAAAAAAGGAAATAGCTTCTCCATTAAAGCAAATTTCAGTATAATAATAAAAATAAAGACACTGTTTTTTATTTTAAAATAATTTTGCCCATTATATAGGTCATTATATGTATACCAGAACTAAGTCTACATTTAATACATTAAGGTATGTTGTAGTGGGTGTTCCTGAGATTGTATTCATTTTGTCACTACATAAGGTCATAAGCAAATGTATCCAAAAAAGCTTATCCAAGCGCATTTCTTATATTTCAAGTTTTTTAGAAGTGCATACTATAAATATAATATTTCAGTGGGCTTTTAAGAGCCCCTCTCAAACAAATGTTAATGCTTTTCTTTCACAGAAAAACTTGCAGAAGTTGCAGTCAGTGCTAACAGAGCTGCCTTGGGAGGAGGTGGTGTCATGGGACCGCCTGGACCTCCTGGGCCACCTGGACCCCCTGGAGAGCAGGGACCTCATGGACATCATGGGCCACGTGGTATCCCAGGCATCATTGGAGTAATGGGCCAGATCGGGAATACAGGACCAAAAGGTATGTGACTTGCGGTGTGTGTATAGAATGAGCACAAGGGGGTACTAAGTATAGGAAATAATGATTATTTTTCTGTTCTAATTTCATATCCAACAGCATATGTCATGTTAGGAAAAGTAATTCACTAAAATATTATTGTAGCTGAGAGCTCCTGCAGGCTCAGACATATTATATAAGTACATTTTAAACCTAAGAAAGGCCCAATTCTAGAAACATGGATAGGAGAAACAGTTCAGATGTAATTCTTATAAAAATGAGTGGTACTGAAAAGTAATCTCACATAGTTTTAAGAGATGAAGATACACAAGTCCAGAGATCACTTTTTTGGGATTGTTAGCTTCCCCACTTTGGGGTCAGACTTCACTCCACACGTAAGATGTCTTGATGGAAAAATTGAGTTATCTATTTGTGCATATCATGGATAACATCTCTAACAATATGTGGTGCATTTCATTAAGAGTATACTAACCTCTACATTAACACTGTCCACCATATTTACTGATGCAACAGCACATTTTAGATCCCTAGTTAGGTTTTCCATTTCTCTGCTATGCAACAGTGTGTAGCTACTACTATGTGGGAGACCATTTTGTTGCTTGGTTTGGAAACGCCCTTTTTTAAGCACTAAACCTGTCCATGTCTAAATCATTCTATACATAAAAAAAAAAAAGTGCATCTAAGTCGACCGCAAAAGGGATGACGAACAGCTTAAAAATGGCAATTGATACATCAGCAATAATATTCAACATACTTACACTATTTTTTCTTAAGCTTCTGTAATGAAAGTAAAATAATGCATATAGGTGGCAAATAATATGTAAAATAACATTTTAAAATGTTAAAATAATTTTTAAGATAATAATAGCAATAATATTAACATTAATAATAATAGTATAATAAATAATAATAGGAAATAATGTTAGATGTAACTAATAATATTAATAGTTTAGTAACAATATAACAACAATATAATAAAAAGGTATGTAACATTGCAAAATATATAATTAATTGTATGTGCTTGTGTATGTCTATTCATGTATTTATATTCTTATTATTATCACTATTCTATAATTATTCAATTACTATACATATACATGTATATATAAAATGCCTACACATTCACATATATACATAAAATGTCCATTTCTTTTATGTAAATACTCCTCCTTTGAAGAACATTACTAGATACTCTATGTACTGCAAACCTATCACATACTCCATCCATTACAACATGCAATACGTCACTTAAATACAAATCCATTCACTATTGATGAATTCACATACACCACTTGATACATTTGCCAATTTCAATGCTGAATGCTAGGGGCATTTTGAGGTGAACAGTGAGAAAGTACATTCCCCCTTAGATAAATCTAAGTCTTTTTTCCTCAGACTGTGTCTCTTACTCTGTATAGTCTTTAATATAGGCAGATATGTTTCTAAGTTTCCAAAAGTAACTGATCTTTGGAGCCTATCTTTCTACTCTAAACATGTCAAGAGAAGCAGATTGTCATAATAATGGCCATAGTTGACAATATTAACATAGCTGCCTTCCTGACCATTTATGAATGACTTGACAGTCACACAAACAAAGAAAATTGAATAGGAGTGTGGCTGGTGAAGCCGAAGGGATCCAGCCTGGTTGGTCCCAACAGTGCACTACAGAAATAGCACATGAATCAACAGACAATAGACTAAGCAGTTAAAAAAATGATGTCAACTCAACCTTAAGAATTTTCACAAGGAAGTCATTCCTAAATACTGATTTCTCCCCTGTCAGACCTTTACTACTGTAAGAAAACCAGATTGCCAGTTCTCAGCCTATTACAGAGAATTATGGAGTCAAAATGATCAAGGTATATACCGATACATACCTGAGTTAGGTAGAGTAGGACATATGTACAAGGCATCTCTTTTGGGTGGCTTTATGATCAATATATACATTTATATATACACTAGCGACTTGCCCGTCAATAAAATGACGTCAATAAGATTGTAAGGCATGTAATGTTGTTTGTGTGCGACATTATTTTGTTGGTGTTCCAAGATCCTTCGGCGCTCATTGCGAGCCTCGTGGTGAGCGCCTTCGGCGCTCATTGCGTGGCTTGCAATGAGCGCCCTTGTCGGTCATTGCGAGGCTCTTGGTTGTTTGTGTGCTATGAGCAGCGTTGTGTTTTTTTCTTCTATGCCAATGAATAATTAATAAAATAATAAATGAATATACTTTACCTATTGTGAAGTAATGTATGCAGCATTGTGTTAAAGAGCTGGCAATCTGTTTTCATGTTGCTGCAACATCAGTGCTGTGGAGCTGCTGTGTAAGCGTCCTGAATGTGTGCAGTGTGTAGTGTAATAGTGTGCGTGCGCGAGGAAAAGGCGTTAGCCGTGTTCTTCCAGATTGTATAAGTTAGTGTTCTAAAATGGCGCCTAATGTGTGGTATGCAGCTGTGGCTGATTTTGCATCCTTGTTTCTGATCTCCTCCGGCTTTTTCGGGAAAATCTGTATGTGTTTGGTGGTGTTTTGCATGTTTAGGGTCCTTTAGCCTCGTTTTCGTTTTGTTCCGCGGCCATTTTTTCTCTTGCTTAGGGGACTTTCGTGTGTCTAAACTCTTTTATTTCGAGTGAAATTGAGGTGTAACTTCAGTTTTCGAGGTCCTGGATGCCCCCCCTTGCTGTAGGGTAAGCTTTTTATGTATTTGTTGTGTGTATTTATTGTGTTTTTAATGTTTTCATGTGCGCGGGTTTCGGGCGGTAAGGTTGTATTTATGCAAGGTCGTAATGTTTTTTTTTCTAAGTCCAGCGTCTCGTATTTGTTTCTAATCAGTCCGTAAATTTTGCAAGGTCCGCAGTTGCTGGCAGGGTCTATAGATGACACAGGTGATTGTGTCAATAGCACGTGCACCCCAATCAACTCTGGAAGAATAGTACATTTTATTGGAGTTAAGAGGAGTCAGGCATTTCATTGGAAAAAAAACAATTGGCTTTAGGGTCCCCAATAAAGTCTACAAGGCTTCAAGTATTGATTTGTGTGCCATTTTATTGTTGAAATAATTGCTGCAGTTTTGTGGATTATTTTCCTTGGAGACTGAGAAACATCCTTACTGAGCAGTACTCAGTTAAATGGCTCCATCTAATCAGCTTAAGCATATTACAAAACAGATTTAATGTATAAACTGATCATAAAGCCACCCAAAGAGATGCCTTGTACATATGTCCTACTCTACCTACCTCAGGCATGCATACATACTGTATATACCTTGATAATTGTGACTCATAATCCTATGTAATAGGCTGAGAACTGGCAATCTGGGTTTCTTACAGTAGTAAAGGTCTGACAGGGGAGAAAACAGCATTTGGACATGACTTCCTTGTGGAAAATCTTTAGCTTGAGTTGACATCGTTTTAATAGTTAGGTTTAATGTTAGTTTTTTTCACTGCTTAGTCCATTGTCTGCTGAATTGTGTGCTGATTGTGGGGAGGAGACTGTACAGAATCATTTTAACTGTGATCTAATGCTATATTTATTTTTAACTTCAAGATGCACCATCAGATACTTTCACTGAATCTCCAGTTCTTAGTGAAGATATAAAATATTAGCTTCAGTTTTAGCGTAGTCAGAAAGGTAGCAAAGATTTGTTACTTTGAAGTGTTGAGACCTTTTTAAAATAAGTCGGCAATTTGATATGGCTTTTATTAATGGGACATTGTTACCACAATTGCTGTAGAGTTTAAACTGCAATTTAAAATATATTGAGGACAGCAGTTGTGAGTCCTGCCCATGAAATTAATTTCATAGCTGAAGATCTCAGATGATAGGAGCAGGTCCTCCTAGCCTGATATGACATTTAGACGTGCCTTTTTAATAGTTTTGTCTGAAATGTGTATATCTTTCTGTTTGATCTAATTTGTTGGAGCTTTCTCTTCAGTGACCCACTTCTTTTTTATCTTTCAGGAAAGAGAGGAGAAAGGGGAGACCGAGGAGACACAGGACGTGGGCATCAGGGTCTGCCAGGACCTCCTGGAATTCCAGGTAAGACCCGACTGTCTTGTTATCATACCTTACTGCTGGCAACATACAGCACACCTCCCTCCTTGAAGCACATAATATAATTTCTCAAACCATACATCCGTCATTCCAGCCAAACAACATGGAATACAATGTTCCATGCAGCACATGGCATTTCATGTTCTGGTAGATATAGATAGCCAACTTCCTTCAGCGCAGAATATCTTTCAGCCCTTACAGGTAACAACATCTTCCACTCCTTGCAGCTAACAACATTCTTGACTCCTTACAGCTAACAACATTCTTGACTCCTTACAGCTAACAACATCCTCTACTTCTTATAACTTACTATATCATCTACTCCTTATAGCTAACTACATCCTCTGCTCTGTAAAAGCTAGCTACATCCTCTGCTCCTTATAGATAGCTACATCATTCACTCCTTAGAGCAAACATCTTCTACTCCTTACAACACACAACATCCTCCACTCCTTAGAGCACACATCCCCACTTCTTACATCTAAGAATAACCCCAATCCTTACTGCACACCACATCAACCAATCATTAAGACTATCTCTTTATTTAACCAGAGCAAAGCCATCATATATAATAGTTATCATAGTGTGTAATGCTCTCGTCGCGCATGCGCATTGCGCCTTGGGAGGTTACACACTATGTGACACGCATGCTCAATGCATCACGCTACCCACACATTCGTAAATGCGCAACGTCAGAGGGTGGAGAGTCAGGTGAAAGCCATCACATATAATACTTATCACAGTGTGTAAAGCTCCCGCCAAGCATGCGCATTGTGCATCTGAAGGTTACACACTATGAGCCGCGAATGCTCAATTGGCTGTGCTACCCGCGCACGTGCAAATGCGCCATGTCAGAGGGTGGAGAGACAGGAAAGACAGGGGAGAGGGAGGAGAGACAGGGGAGAGGGTGGGAGAGAGACGTGGGTGGGTGAGAGACATGGGTGGGAAAGAGACAGGAGAGGGAGCGGGGGGAAGAGAGACAGGAGAGGGAGAGGGGAGGAAGAGACACTGGGGAGAGAGAGGGGGAGGGAAGAGACACAGGGTAGGGATAGGGGGGAAGAGACCCATCAAATATTATCCTGTCATTTTTTACGGGAAAGTTACTAGTTATATATAATACTGTATGTAATGTAATTTTATTGGTACACCTACTATCTAGGTCAACAAACTTACAACTGATATTGAGTCAATTCAGATATAAATAAAAATCCTATCCATTTCTCAGGTCTCCCTGGTATTCCTGGCAATGCCATGAATGGAAAAAATGGAGAGAGGGGTCCTGAAGGAGCAGCAGGAGAACCTGGAAGACCTGGATTACCTGGGCCAGCAGGTCTACATGGATTCTGTGAGGCTGCAGCTTGTCTGGCAGCATCAGCTTATGCTCCAGCATCTCTGACCGAGCCTGGAACCATCAAGGGTTAATGATCCCACTGCCTCTACCAACTAACCCTCCTTGACAACCAGGAGAGGAACTGAATTGATGCTTATTAATATGATATTTAACCTGTTCTCTGCCACAAGGACCAACACCCCAACACTTTCCCAACTCTATGGGGTCCTTCTGGCAGAGAGAGGGTTAACATGATCAACGGAACTGGAAGCTTTGGCAAAGCCACAGGAGGAACCAGAGAGAGGTTCTTAGACTGTGAAACACTATCACCAGCCCTACAGTGTGCAATACACCTCTCTCTTCCCCATGTCTCAGATGTTAAAACCACCCCTCTCCCCCTCTTCTTGCCTCAAGGGGGTTCCACACTTTAGATCTAACCCCTTGACCATCTGTAAAGCAAATGGTGCGTTAAAGTGAGTTGTTGCCAGTAAACTCACAACCATAAAAGGTATACTGTGCATGACTGCGTGCTGTGGCCAGGAAACACTAATGGAGCGATCCTGCAACTTGTCCACTGGGTCAACTCAGACCAGGCAATCTGCAGCAACAATCATTGCAAGGAGATCCCTGCTGGTGTCAGAAAAGGGCTACATGAAATGCCAGACACATACCACATTAGCGGAAACCAGTAATGTGATTTGACTATCTCAATTGTGAAGGGATGGAAATACAGTGTTATCATTTGTACAGCTTAATACTGTAGTGTGTTAGTTTTTATGGGTGGGGTTTAAATGTGGTGGCAAGTCTAAAGTTATCTTCCTAAACATAATTGCAGAGTAGGTATAGAATACCCAGAAATAATGGAATAATCATAGCCATGATTCCCAACCCTGATTCTCAATGAATAACACGACTTGAATATTGAACATAGGTGTCTAAATCCATGTTTCATTTATATTGATTAAACCACCTATGCTCATTTAAGGATATCTTTAAATCTTGGCCTGTTGTTTTACCTGGAGGACTAGGATTGGGTAGCACTGCTTAAATCAAACTTGCATTCATTTATAAGGTGGCACAGACATTCCTCTCACCTTCACATAGCCATCACCTAGAAACCTTAAAGGGACACTGTCAGGAAGTTAATGTTCTGGTTATCTAAAAAAATCTACCTATTCAAGCTAAACATACCAAAAGTGTGAGTTTGTGAATAAAACTATTTTTCTCTATTATTTTCTCTTTGCTTTTTATCTTTGGGTCATGGGCTGTCTGGATTTTGCTCGCCAGCCTTAGCATTTAAACCCAGGAATGCATGGATGACAGTGTCCCTTTAAGCCTCTCTAATACACCAGTGTACTGACTAGTGCAAGAATTGCTTTACCAGAAATAAAGTATGAGTTACTGTAAAAAGGCTTAGGTTCAACAACGCAATATGCTATTTTTTTGCAGAAGTCAAATTACGAATATTAAAACACGTGGCCTAGATTTATCAAAATGTCTTTATGGTATCTAATGTCTTTATCTTTATCCATTTTTGGTATATGGAAGAATACACTTAATGAGCAATATGTTAGAGAAATCAAGTGTCTGATATTGTCACTCCAAACATTGTGTTTGTGCAATATCTCCAGATTTTGCAGCATTCAAGTATATCAGTATAGCACCACAATAACTCTGACTACATCTGTATACTCTGCTAGAATTTATCTAGGGCAGCAGGAAATTGTCATGACAACCTCTCTTTTTTTATTTTACCATATCTCTCATTCTCCTTCTAATTTGTCTTCTCTTCTCTTTTATTTTTTCTCTCTTTGCATTACCTATAACATTTTCTACACCCACTTTCTCTTCCCTCCATATTATTATCTTTTTCCCTAAATCTCCCCTCTATCTCTTTCTTTCTATTCTCTCCTCTAGAATGATATTAGAGACAATATGAAGGCTGTAATCATGCCTGTCTATTCATGTCTGCAACTGGAGATTTAAAGAATTATGAGAGTAAATAGATAACCATCAAGTGGCATTGCCTTAATACACTACCCATTCAATGTTGTTTATATTCTGCTTATAATTGACCAAACTACCTAAAAATCAGCTAAATAGGACATTATTAAGATGACAGTTTAGTGTATCTAGGCCCTTTTCTCCTGTTTGATATGTATGAAACTGCTTTTTGCATATTGAAGCTAGGAAGGGTGGATGAATCATTCTACCACACATACAGTACCCAATAAACAGATGAATCAGGGACATAATAGAGGTAACACACAATAAAACATTGTGTCCTGAGCTTGGACAGGCCTGTGTGGGCTCTGGAGGTGTGTAGCAGGAGCTGTCTCTTATGTGTTCTGAAATGTGCAATAGAATATAATGGTGTGAGAGGCTAGTGTCTTTATTGTCTTTATGTTAGTGTCTGAGCTAGATGTGTTGCTATTGTCTGTGTGAGAGGTAAGTATTCATTTTCTGTTTGAAACTCTTCTTAAAAGGCCAGTTTAATCACTTTTCGTGTTAAATCTATATTTTTCTTCACCATAAATTAACATTAAATACATGCAACCAGCAGCAAAGCGTTAGCCAGAAAATATAAGTTAAAAAAACAGTTTACCTCATGAATGGCCACTGCTGTACTCCTCCACACTTCTCTCATTGCTCTGAGCACTGCTGAAAAGAAGGCAAACATTTCAACTGACATAATATTAAGTAGGCAGGCTTGGTAACATGGTGTGTGCTCTGTAGGATAAGAGGCAATAGCTACAAATCTATAACTCCTTGCATCTACAAAGTGAGCATGCTCTAAGTTACCAAATCTGCCTTATTGATGTTATCTCAGTTGGAATGTTTGTCTTGGTGAACTAAAAATAAATTTATCATGAAAAGCACACTGGCCCTTTAATGCCATTATGTGAGAGGCAGATTCTTATTGAGATAGATAACAATCCATGGAGTGAATGGACAGAGTCAGTAAAGTTTTTATTTGAGAGGTAGTTTTTCTATGTTGACCCTTATTTGTGAGTGGGTGTTAGGTGTACCCAGTGTCATGTGTGAAAGATATATCCCTCTTTGTGAGAGCTAAGTATCCCTTCTTTCTATCTGAGTTAGATTTAGGTAGACGTCCCTTATATGGAAGTAGTAAGTGTTGTCAATGTTGTGATATAGAATCCTTTTGTGTTGCTAAGTCAGTGCTAGGCATCGTTCCCAAATGTATTTTTGCATGTGTTCCTATTGTCCTTTTCGTGTTCCTAATATCAGTATGTGCGAGAAAGATGTTGCTTTATATCTATGAGTGAGAGCTAGATTCTTCTTCTTTGTCAGTGAATAAATGGTGTCCATAATGTCTATATGTGAGTGGTAGATTACCCTTGTGCCTTTGAGTGAGAGTTCGGTGTCTCCCCCTAGAAGAAGGAAATCAGTGTCCCTTTGTCACTATGTAAGAGATAGTTTTTACTTTTGCTTTTGAGTGGTAGGTAGGTGTTCCTTATTTGTGAGTGAGTGATTGGTGTCCCCCTTGCCATTATGTAACAATTCCCCATTTGTCTCTGAGTTCAGGTAGGTGTCCCTAATGTGAATATGTGAGTGAGCAATTCCTCTTTGTCCTTGAGTGGGTGGTAGGTGTCCTTATTGTCATTATGTGAGACATAGATTCCCTTTTGTGTCTAGTGAGAAGTGTCCCTAATCTTCTTATTTGGTGTCCATTATATGTGAGTGTGATGTAGCTGAGCATAATGTCACTATTTGAGTGATCGTTTTCCCTTTAGTTGCTGAGTGAGAGTTGGTGTCTCTTTTGTCTCAGAGTGATGTAGGTGTCCCTAATGTCATTATGTGAAAGATGGTATCCATTGCCCCTCTGAATGAGAGGTATGTGTCCCTTATTTGCCGTTATGTAACCAATAGTTTCCCACGTGTCTCTATGCTACAGGTAGGTGTCCCTAATGTGATTATGTGAGCAAGTGATTCCCCTTTGTCTCTGAGTGAGAGGTTGGTGCCCTTAATGTCATTATAGGAGTGACAGATTCCCCTACTGTCTCTGAGTGAGAGGGAAGTGCCCCTAATGTCATTATGTGTGAGGTAGGTTTCCCTTTTGTTTCTGAGTGGGAGATAGTGTCTCTAGTATTATTTGAAAGGTTAATTTACCTTGTATATTAGAGTGAGGCATACCTCTTATTTTAGGTTTCTCTCCGGTCTGCAAGAGACGTGTGAATGATAAATGACCCTTGTGTAATTTAGATATACATTTTCATCCATCTCTGATTGAGTTAAACATCTCCTTGATGTAAATACTGTATGTGAGTATGTGTTTTTTTATTTTTCCATCAGTTAGTTCACTAGGTGTCATTATATGAGAAGTTGGTGTGTAAGATAGAACCTCATAATGTCCCCCTAATTTGTGATAAATTAGTTTTTGTGTGGTAGGAAGTTAACCATCATGTCTCTGGATGAAAAATATGTGTTGCTTATGTGTTAGGTATGAGAGGTATGTGTACTGATGTCTGTATATTAGGAGGGGGCTGAGAGGTATGTGTCCTGGGGTCTGTGTATTAGGAGGGGGTGAGAGGTATGTGTCCTGATATCTGTGTATTAGGAGGAGGTGAGAGGTACGTGTCCTGGGGTCTGTGTATTAGGAGGGGGTGAGAAATATGTGTACTGATGTCTGTGTATTAGGAGGGGGTGAGTGGTACGTGTACTCATATCTGTGTATTAGGAGGGGCTGAGAGGTATGTGTCCTGGTGTCTGTGTATTAGGAGGGGGTGAGAGGTATGTGTCCTGATATCTGTGTATTAGGAGGAGGTGAGAGGTACATGTCCTGATATCCTTGTATTAGGAGGTTAGAGATGTGTGCCCATATATCTTTGTATAACAAGTAGGTAAAATTCCCTGTATTCAAACATCTGACCCGCAATACAAAATATCTCAGATATTATTTTTGCAAACTATTTTGAAAATAATGCACATTATGTGAATTTACCTCACTATATTCTCATTTTTTTAATTAGTAAAATTAATACGTACAACGTGTCAAGCTGAATTTTGGTTTGTTGAAGTGTAATTTAAGTGTATTTGTATTTAACTCTTTCATAGCTGGGTGGTTGTAATAAAGACTGGTCTCACTTCTTCCAGCTCTGAGGCCAAGACTTTCCTGCAGGACCTTGGCTTATTGTTCCTCCCCCTGTAAATCTGTGTAAATGATTATTTTATAAATAAGTAACTGAAATGAGGATTTTTGGCATAAACTGAAAGAATAAAGCAAAGTTGGGGTGTAGTTTTCCTGTTATCATTTCGGTTTACTTAGCCATATGAAAAAAAACTGGGAGCTCATATTGAAAGAGCTTCATGTTTTTGTGTGATAAATACAGACTGTTGTGTATGTGTGTAACACTGACAGACTAAGAACCATTAATTTGTGTGTGTGACACTGATAGGCTGAAAGACCCTTTTCTCATGTGTGTATGTGACACGCAGAGGAAACCCACTCCTTATGTGTGTGTTTGTGCAAGTGACACTGACATATATAGGAAGACCTTCTCAACATGTGTAACACTGTCCGACTACTGGAACACCTCATTGTGTGTGTTTGTCACCGACAAACTGTGCAGCACTGTCGGACAAGGAAAGTGACTGGTAAATTGTGACATTGTCAGATTGTATGAGCCTCTCTCATGACTATGTGACACTAACCGACTAAGGGCCTCATTCATTTCCCTATATCTCAAAGTCACACAGTCAAAAAAGTGCCCATTAACTTTCCCTAACTATTCAATTTACCCCTCTCAGCATGATTGCAAGATAGATGCTATGCCTCTTCTTCTATCCCTCTCTCTCCCTCTCTATCCATCTCTCCTTCTACCCCTCTCCTCCCTCCCTCAGTACCCCCCTCTATCCCCATACCTCACTATCTCTCCCTCTCTCTGTCTATCTATCCCTCTGAGCCTAGGTCAGGTATTTTATGACTAAGCCGATAATGATACAAGTATATACTATGATAGCAGCAAATATATTGAAAAAGAGTAAAACTAAATAAATCATTTGTTAAATGAGCAAATAGATTAATTAAACAAACAGAGACTAAACAACATGTGGGAGGAACATCTTGCACCTACAGAAGGACAGGGTGATAATTCACCAACAACAGACCAGAATAAGAAAGTTGCACCCAAAGTTGGTTCTACATGACTCGGTACTGTTTTGTTTCTCCCTCCATTTTAAACATTATTATCTTCAAAACATACATTTGAATAAATCTTTAAATATTTATTCAGTGTATAGGCTGCCTATACATAATTAATATTAAGTTGCAAAACACATATCTGAGTGGTTAATTAGCATATATTTCTAATTCTGCTCCTTCACACACACGCACATATATATATATATATATATATATATATATATATATATATATATATATATATATATAGTAGATAAATAGTACATCTGTGTTCACATTTGAATGTCTAAAACAAGTTAAAAAAAACTGCTTCCAGCTCAGAATTCCGGGAAAAACAGTTATTACACTATTACACTGCATTCTGGGAAGATGAGCAGGGACATGCAAATGTGCCCACAAATGGCTCGCTCTTCAATCCATAAACCATTTCAAACATGGCTTCCTTTAAACTTATGCCCGCTGCATTACACAGCCCATAATGCAAAGCCATAGTACATCTGTGTTCACATTTGAATGTCTAAAGCAAGTTAAAAAAAACTTATTTGCAGCTCAGAATTCCAAGAAAAACAGTTGTCGTGGTGAAGGGGCTTATTACCTCAATGAAGCTGTGAGCTATATCATGACGGGTCACCCAAGATGGGAAGGTCATTTTAAAGAGATCAGACAAAATGTAGTCCACGGGAGTAGGAACTGGCAACCCACTCCATTATCTTTGCCATGAAATATGGATAAGCACAACCAGAAACAGATGTACCTGGTGTGCTGCATCCATGTGGTCACTGAGAGTCAGATACGACTGAAGGACAGAACAACAAGAGACAGAGAGAGATATGAACTCACCTGAGCTCTGCAGCTGCTTCTGTTTGGTATAGGCCGGGTGGTGACAGACAAGTCACAAACTTGGTATGTGGAGCAGGGTAGTCAGAATCAATAAGACCACCAGAGTATTGACAAAGCTAAAGCATGCACTGTGAGCTGGGAGTTTTCTTTTTCAACAAATTTTATTGAGATTACACGAAGGTATTCACTTCCAGGGATACTGTGAGAGATGCTGTCCCTGCAGGATCCGGTACTTTTTCCTCTTGGCCATTCTGATTGGGTGATGCTGCGTGGGACAGGCTCAGTGCTATAGGTTAGATTCTGGAAAAGACAGCATTGTGACTGTTTTTTTTTTTTAATTCTCACATGTACCCTGATCTGTATTACTACGCTAATTACCAACAGTGGGATAGATGTAATAATTCAGTGTGTTTAACTGCAGCACATAGGTTTTTTTTATTTAAAATGACAGCAGCAGCTATTAAAATAACAGAATATTGAATATGGTAAAATTATTATTATTTTTTTAATTAAATAAATTATACAATTAAGTGATTGGGGGTTAAGTAACTTTGGGAGGTTGGTTGCTTATTTGCCCCTATGCACTAGCTGCCCCTGTTATATGAAATTTGCCACAGATTCTATTAGCTACTCGCATTCCTGCCCACAATCACTATGGGCCAGTCAAAGCCGCAAAACCGAGTGCTAAATAATTGAAGTTACACAAAATCAATATTCTATTAGACCCGTAGCTCTAGCTCGCAAATTAGGTCTGATAAAATGTATCAAGATTCTATCAAAAATGTTATGAGTACTAATTAGGACTTGCAAGCACTTTTTTTAACACTTATTACAGCTGCAGCAGCAATTTAAAATATACTAATATATGGGAAGTCATATAAATACATTAGAATTAATAGCACAATAGTCTCAAACCCAGAAATATGCAATTCAAAAATATGTTAGTATGTTACTGACAAGACAGCATTTGCTAATGTCGGGTGAGATCAGTAATAAGTATCTCAAATTGAATGAGGCACTAAGAAAGTGCTTTTCCATAAAGCTGTGATATTTAGTGAAGGGGTGCTACATTTTACTGGAATATAAACCCTGTGGATCTCAGCACGTCTTATCACTTTAAGAACTAATGACTGTCTAACCGCATCAGAGAGATCACTTGATGCTGCCAGTAAGTTCAGCACCAGGGAAGCATCACAAATACACTTAATAACATCAGATAACACATTTAATTGCTTTAAGATCTTTGCTTGTTGAATCAGAGCAAAGCACCATTTGACAACTTAGTTATATAGCATATATGATGGGGGAGGGGAATATTGGGGAATAATGTCCCCAGCTGTATCTATGTGACTACGGGTAATATATAGTTTGCCTGATTTAATTAGCAGAATTGTTCTGATTACAGACTGAAAACAGTGTTATCTTGTAATTATCGCCAGGAGCATGCCATTAGCACATGATTAAGAGCACTGTCTGCCTGGCTAGACCTCTGTTTGCAAGATGCTTTATGATCTTAATTAGCAGAGAATGATGGAGGAGGAATGAAGATGTTTCCAACGAGTAAGTAGATGTCTAGCTCTGAACAATAGGAAGTGTTTAATGAGGGCTTCAGGAATCTCAAATCATTCTTTAATGCTTTGTTATCATTGCTAGCTAGAGAGCTGGCCAAACATATCTGAACTTCAAGATTATTGTAAGAGAGCAAGGGAGGGGAGGAACACAAGAATAAAAAGTACATCTGTGGCTGAGCAACAACTTAGAAATAAAAGGAAAGATATTTGGTTGTCTGATCAGTAAACATCTGTACTTTAAATACATGATGAATTTTTAATCACACAAAACACCAGTAAGCAAATTTCAGGAATTGTATTAGTCAAGACAAAAATACATACGTATATAGTATTGAAAATAATTTGTTTTACTCATTGCTACATGTCACAACACAGGATAAGAGACACTATATATATATAAGTAATCACATATATAGTTGTGAGAATGCGGGCTGTTGCTAATGCTGCAGGCTTGCGCAGCGAGCCTGCGGCCCTCTCGAAGCGAGGGCCGCAGTTGCTGGCATGGAGCGCCGAAACCCGCGCACATGAAAACAGGAAAAACACAATAAATACACACAACAAATACATAAAAGGTTTACCTACAGCAAAGGGGGGCACCCAGGACCTCGAAAACTGAAGTTACACCTCAATTTAACTCAAAATAAAAGAGTTTAGATACCCGAAAATCCCCTAAGTGAGAGAAAAAATGGGCACCAAAAAAAACGAAAACAAGGCTACAGGACTCTAAAGACGCAAAACACCACCAAACACCTAAGGATTTTCCGAAAAAGGCGTACGAGATCCGAAAACAAGGACGCAACCAGCGTAACCCCAAAAACATTAGAAACACAATAATTACACACAACAAATACATAAAAAACTTACCTACAGCAAAGAGGGGCACCCAGGACCTCGAAAACTGAAGTTACACCTCAATTTAACTCCAAATAAAAGAGTTTAGACACCTGAAAATCACCTAAGCGAGAGAAAAAATGGCCGCCAAACAAAACAAAAACGAGGATAAAGGACCCTAAACACGCAAAACACCACCAAACACCTACGGATTTTTCGAAAAAGTCGGACGACATCCGAAAATAAGGACACTAAATCAGCCACAGTCGCATACCACACATTAGGCGCCATTTTAGAACAATAACTTATACAATCCGGAAGTACACAGCTACGCTAACTGATTTGCCTCGCGTACATACACTATTACACTCCACACTGCACACATTCATGACTCTTACACAGCAGCTCCACAGCACTGATGCTGCAGCAACATGAAAACAGATTGCCAGCTCTTCAACACAATGCTTCCTGCATATATTACTTCACAATAGGTAAAGAATATTAATTTCTTATTTTATTAATTATTCATTGCCATACCAAAAAAAAACACCAATGCTGCTCATAGCACACAAACGACCAAGAGCCTAAGCCGAGGGATCTTAAAACACCAACAAAATTAATTTTGCATGCAAACAACATTACCTGTCTTACAATCTTATTGCCGTCATTTTTTGACGGGCAAGTCGCTATATACAGTAGTTCTCAGCAATACGGGTCATTGCTAACGCTTGCGGGCCGAAGGCGCTTTTTGCGCTGGTGGAGATGAGCACCGTAGGCCTAATCCCTACGACCCCCTGCGACTTTCGGACCGCAAATGCGGGCCCTCGCATTTGCGGAGGTGGAGGCTCTACGGCGCCTCACAAGCGGTTACAAACGCCCACAGAAACGGAACTTTGCCAAAAAACACAAAACACGCAATGACTAAATACGGACTTACATAAAAAAATACGAGCCGCGGGACTTAGAAAAAAAATAATTGCGAACTTACACAAAAAAAATATGAGCCGCGGGACTGGAAAACATAAAAAAAACACAAAATACACACAAAATTAAAAACCTTACCCACAGTAAGGGGGGACACCCAGGACGTCTGGAAGTGAGGTTACATCTCGATTTCAGTCCAATTTACAAAGTTTACACACTCAAAAATCCCCTAAGCAAGATAAAAAATGGCCACCCAAAAAAACAAAAAACAAGGCTACACGACCCCTAAAGCCGCAAAACACCGCCAAGCACATACGACTTTTACAAAAACCTGTACGACCTACAACATACACCATTAGCAAGGACGCTAAATCATCCACACCCGCGTACCACATACACATTCACCGCCATTTTACAGCACTAACTTACACAATGCGGAACTACACAGCTACACAAACAGTTTCCCCTCGCGCACGCAGCCTATATACACTACACACATTGCTGACACTTACACCTCAGCTCAACAACAGTGTAAACTATCGTTGTTGAGTATAAGCCGACCCGAGTATAAGCCGAGGCACCCATTTTACCACAAAATACTGGGTAAAATGAGTGACTCGAGTATAAGCCGAGGGCGGGAAATGTGCTGCCCCCTGTGTCCCTCTTGTGCCCTCTGTGTCCCCCCTCTCTCTCCCATGTCTCTTCTCCCCTCTCCCTTTCTTCCTGTGACTCTTCCCCCCTCCCTTATCACCCTCCTCAACCCCCCTCCTCATTCTCAACCCCACTCCTCAACCCCACTCCTCAACTCAACCTCCCTCCTCATCCTCAACCTCCCTCCTCATCCTCAACCTCTCTCCTCATCCCCCTCCTCAACCTCCCTCCTCATCCTCAACCCCCTCCTCTACCTCCCTCCTCAACCCCCCATCCTCAATCCCCCTCCTCAACCCGCCATCCTCATCCTCTCTCATCAATCCCCCTCCTCAACCCCTCCATCCTCATCCTCTCTCCTCAACCCCCCATCCTCAACCCCCCTCCTCAACCTCAACCCCCCTCCTCAACCTCCCTCCTCATCCTCAACCTCCCTCCTCAACCCCCCTCCTCAACCCCCCCTCCTCAACCTCCTCCTCAACCCCCATTCTCATCCTCAACCCCCTCCTCAACCTCCACCCTCCTCAACCCCCCTCAACCCCAACCCCCCTCCTCAACCCCCCTCCTCAACCTCCATCCTCAACCGCCCATCATCAAACCCCCATCCTCATCCTCTCTCCTAAACCCCTGATCCTCAACCCCCCTCCTCAACCCCTCCTCCTCATCCTCAACCTCCCTCCTCATCTGCAACCCCCCCCGTCCTCAACCCCCTCATCCTCAACCCCCCATCCTCATCCTCTCTCCTCAACCCCTTATCCTCAACCCCCCTCCTCAACCCCCCTCCTCAACCCCTCCTCCTCATCCTCAAACTCCCTCCTCATCCTCAACCCCCCCCCGTCCTCAACCCCCTCATCCTCAACCCCCCATCCTCATCCTCTCTCCTCAACCCCTGATCCTCAACCCCCCTCCTCAACCCCTCCTCCTCATCCTCAACCTCCCTCCTCATCTGCAACCCCCCCCCGTCCTCAACCCCCTCATCCTCAACCCCCCATCCTCATCCTCTCTCCTCAACCCCTTATCCTCAACCCCCCTCCTCAACCTTCCTCCTCAACCCCCCCATCCTCATCCTCAACCTCCCTCCTCAACCCCCTCAACCCCCCCTCCTCAACCTCAACCCCCCTCAACCCCAACCCACCTCCTCAACCCCCCTCAACCTCCCCCCTCAACCTCCCTCAACCCCCCCTCAACCTCCCTCAACCCCCCTCCTCCACCAAAACCCCCCTCAACCCCCCTCCTCCACCTAAACCCCCTAAATACCTCCCCCCTCTCCCCTCACTTACCTGCTTGTGCTCCGGCCTCCGCTTCTTGACCCGGCGCCGGTGCACATGTGACGTCTCATGCGCGCCGCATCATTAGCATATACTTGTTTTTTCAGAACTACATAATATCCTAAAAGCTGACTCAGAACCCTTTCAGCTCTGCCTGCATAGGCGAAGCTGCATGAGCATTCCATTTTATAAAATATAATTTTACACTGTTAAATGTTTCTTTGTGTATAACCAAATGTACTTTCTGGTATCACACATCTGCAATAGGCACAATCAGAACAACTAAAATGATGATTGTTTTGTGGTCACATTCCACGATTTATAAAACAATAGATATATTTAGATCACTTCCTCTCTTGCATGCCTGGGTATTCACTGGAGACAATTTGGTAGATCTGGGTAGCTGAGGTATATTTAGTCATATACCTCAAGACAGGGCTTGACAAATAAAGGTTGAAAGTGCGACCAGAAACAGCATCCTGGTGGCAGAATTTTCCCTCTCAACTTTGCATGTATTCATTTTTTTTTGTGCTTATTTATTTTTTCAATAATAAGAATATATTGACTTTGCAAAGCTGCTCTGTGGTCCTCATCAAAGTTAATGAGGGCACACATAGGAAGCATCTTTAAATTTGCTGCTCTGAAGCTGCGCATTCTGGGGTGATGCATTGTCGGCACAGGCGGTGGGGCAAATTCAAATTTGCTTTATGCATGTGCTCTCTGAGCAGCAGTGATCTGAACACACAGGAAACATTTTACCCAGAAAAGGGCACTATAAGCTCCCTGTCAGATTTATTGCATTCTGACACTGTCTGCTCTGTGAGCATGAGCAGAGTATCGCTACCTGTCAACTCTGCAGGTTTTTGATGGACCATAAATTAACACAAATACAAATATGCATATAAGTAAAAAACTAAATCTGCTATTTTTCCTGGCTCATCTGAACACATACACTCCCCCTTAATAAATTATTAAGATTCTCAAATGACTTAATAAACACATTCACTACAAATTATACTTTTAATGAAACCAAACATTTCAACAACTTTTTCATACATAAACTGCCCTACCTAGGAAACAGGACTGGTAGGGTCCTCATATCAGATGGTATGACTTTCCACAGTGACCACTGGCAGGGATTCTCTTTACAAAATAGCATAAATGTCCTATAAAATAGTTTCCCTGAACTAACAAGGTACAGCTCTCACATTGCTAATCTTTGAGGATCATTTTTATTTAGGACGGATGAGCATTTTATAGGGAAAAAAGGATTAAAAACAGGAACTTTATTGTAAGCGCATTAAATATAATGATATAACTCCAATAGGGGTGCCATTAGACTCAAGGCTGGGTGGAGCAATTAATAAGTACAATAACAGTACACACCAAATATAAATAAATCTATATCACAATTTCCCTGTGTCTCATTTGAGACCTCCTATCTGAGGGCCTAAGGTGTGCCCCACAAGCTGGCTACTAGCCCTGCAATAAGATGATTCAAAAAATCAAAATAGTAACAATATGCAATATCATATAGACAAAAGGTAAATTACTGCAGGGAATTCCCTAAGTCTCATGACAGAGACCTCCTGTGTAGGAGCTATGGTGTGCCCCACAAGTTGGCTCTACAGATAAGTATTTATTAATTCTGGAATAGCAGTTTCATACATGAGACCTTTGCCAATAATTGCACTATTTTTCTAAGATGCAAGGCCACACCAGTTGTTATCTGCTCCATTGATGGACGAAATATGGGTGCAAGAATCATCACCATCAACACTTGGATCAGTTATCTTCATATGGAAGAGTTGGGTTCTGGTATATTACCGGAACTATAGCTTTTTTGGTCCTGCAGTGTAACAATTGCCTTCTCACCATCCCTACAGCTGCTCCATTGAGCTGTTACTAGATATCTTGGCATGCCTATATTTTTTTCTGCCTCTGCACTATTCTTAACTATCACTGGAATGACCACATCCACAACACCGAAGTCCTAGAACAGGCAGAAATCACCGGCATTGAGGCCATACTGTGGAAGAAGCAGTTACGATGGGCAGGACACATCTCTAGGATGGAGGATGATCGACTTCCAAAGATTGTGCTATATGGTGAGCTCACCACAAGAAGTACAAGGACTCACTGAAACAGTCCCTTGATGCCTGTCATATTGACCATCATCGATGGTCTGTCTTAGCTTCAGACCGAAAGGCATGGAGAAGTACAATTCACCAGGCTGTCTCCTCTTTCGAGACCACACGCAGAGCTGGTCTTGAGGTCAAGATGAAACATAGAAGAAAGGGTGTCACTACAGCACCCAACGAAGAACAAACCTTCCCATGCAACCACTGTGGTCGAGTCTGCCTGCCCCGCATTAACCTCCTTAGCCACCTAAGGGCCCATAGATGTGGACACTCCTATTAAATCTTTGTTCGCGAAGCCAAGTATATATATATATATATATATATATATATATATACTAAATATCTTGCCATGTCTATATTTTTTTGAGGAAATATTTTGAGATTATATATTCCAAACAGTATAAATTTATTGTGATTTATTTTATTGGGTGATTTTCATTTTTCTACAAAGCAAAGAGTCAGAGGTGCTTGATCTGAGAATGAGCAACACCTGAAGTAGGTTTGTTCTATAGGCATAGGAACCTACTCGGGGCCTCATTCTATTATCGGCCGTAAATCGGCCGTAAGGCTGCGATTCCTTGCGGGGGTTCAGTTAACTCGCGATTCTATTATACGGCCCCGCAAGGATCTCCTCTTACGGCCGGCCGCATATCTTGGAACCGGCCGTAAGCTCTGAAATATAAAAACTGAAAAATAAATTCAAGCCTGCACTGTACAGCTCTGTAAATGCTAGGGATCATATTGGGGGACATGAGGATTAAAAGGAACCCACTCTCAAGCTTGCACATCTGCCCAAACCCGAGTTCAAATTAACTCTTTATTTTCCGGCTGCGGCGTGGGTGTGTCTGAGGTGCTCCAAGCACTCTGGACTTTTTACATGGATATTTTACGGATATTAAAAATAAAATATTTTACGGATTTGAGTACAGGATAATTATGTGCTATTTTTTCTAACACCTAAAATCCCTTTATAGTCTTCTAAAAGTGCAGGATGGCTTTATTTGAGCTATTTTATGTGCTTAATTGGTGCTAGCGAGACCTCTTTCCTGCAAGTAAGCTGCGGCTCGTTTTTAGCCTTGCAGAGAGGTTTCCCGGAGGAATTGAATTGCAAAACTCTTGCGGCCGTTTTAGATCAAAGGCTTTCCTCCGGCGCGAGCGGCCGCAAGAGATAGCAAGGCACCGGCCGCAAGCCTGCCGGAGCCTCCGGCCGTAAGGGAATAGAATAGCAGAATAGCTTGCGGCCGGTCCTTGCGGCCCCGCAACGGCTGCGGACGCTAATAGAATGAGGCCCTTAGATAGCTGCCTTTTCTGGCTCACTTGTGCCCTTCACAGGGACAAATATCCTGTAGTATATCAGCAGTGGCGGAGCTAGATAATGGAGGGCCCTGGTGCAAAAAAAAAACATTTTGCCCCCCCTCGTGGTATGTAAAAAATGATTTCCACTGTGCCCCACTGGACCAAATCCCTCAGTGCTCCTGTCTGTGCAAAGCTCCTCTGCCTGCAGCATAGCTCCAGGGCGTGCATGCTTGACTTTCTTGTGACATCCTCTATGGATATTTATGTTTATTTATATAAACATCACCCTCACACAGCAGCCACCTCTCTTAGCATCAATCCCTACATAGCACCCAGTCCTTGTCAACAGCCCTCACCTCTCAGGATTCATCCCCATACAGTGCCTTGCAAAAGTATTGTAAATATTGGCATTTTTCGTGTTTTGTTGCCTTACAACCTGGAATTAACATGGATTGTTTGAGGATTTGCATCATTTAATTTACAGAACATGCCCACAACTTTGAAGATGTTTTTTTTTTTATTGTGAAGCAAACAATAAATAGGACAAAATAAAAGAAATAGTCAATGTGCATAACTAATTACCCCCCTAAAGTCAATACTTTGTAGTGTCACCTTTTACGGCGATCACAGCTCCAAGTCGCTTTGGATAAGTCTCTATGAGCTTGTCACAGCTACCCTCCTTGCAAAACTGCTCCAGCTCCTTCAAGTTGGATGGTTTGCACTTGTGAACTGAAATCTTTAAGTCTGACCACAGATTTTCTATTGGATTGAGGTCTGGGCTTTGACTAGGCCATTCCAACACATTTACATGTTTCCCCTTAAACCACTCAAGTGTTGCTTTAGCAGTGTTTTTGGGGTCATTGTGCCACTGGAAGGTGAACCTCCTTTCTAGCCTCAAATCACGCACAGAATGGTACAGGTTTTGCTCAAGAATATCCCTGTATTTAGCACCATCCATCTTTCCCTCAACTCTGACCAGTTTCCCAGTCCCAGCTGCAGAAAAACATCCCATAGCATGATGCTGCCACCACCATGTTTCACTGTGGGGATGATGTTCTTTGGGTAATGTGATGTGTTGGGTTTGCGCCAGACATAGCGCTTTCTTTGATGGCCGAAAAGTTACATTTTAGTCTCATCAGACCAGAGCACCTTCCTCCATACATTTTGGGAGTCTCCCACATGCCTTTTCGCAAACTCAAAATGTGCAATTTAGTTTTTTGCTGAAAGTAATGGCATTCTTCTGGCCACTCTGCCATAAAGCCCAACTCTATTGAGCGTATGGCTTATTGTCGTCCTATGTACAGATACTCCAGTCTCTGCTGTGGAACTCTGCAGCTCCTCCAGGGTTACCTTAGGTCTCTGTGCTGCCTCTCTGATTAATGCCCTCCTTGCCCAGTCCGTGAGTTATGGTGGGCGGCCATCTCTTGGCAGGTTTGCTGTTGTGCCATGTTCTTTCCATTTGGTTATGATAGATTTGATGGTGCTCCTGGGGATCATCAAATATTTGGATATTTTTTTATAACCTAACCCTGACTTGTACTTCTGAACAACACTGTCCCTTACTTGTTTGGAGAGTTCCTTGGTCTTCATGGCAGTGTTTGGTTAGTGGTGCCTCTTGCTTAGGTGTTGCAGCTTCTGGGGCCTTTCAAAAAAGATGTGTGTATATAATGACAGATCATGTGACACTTACATTGCACACAGTTTATTTTTTATTTTTTATTACACAGCACTGATCTTCTTCCTTGATTTTCTGGGCTCTGACTATAATGTGAAAGGAACAAAAAATATGTTCTCCCCCCCTCCCACCCAAGAAATGAGGGGGGGTCATTCCTCCATCTTCTGGCCAGAGCCCTGTGACGCGCATTGTGCATCTAATTGCAGAAGTAGCTGAACTGCCTGTATAGCTATACTTTGCAGAACATAAGCCACAAAAAAGTAACAAGAAGTAAGCCTTTGCTGCATAGTAAATCATCATACGTTATCTGCAAAGTAGCATAATTGTTCAATCGAACTTGCAGCAGCAAAATATTCTGTTTTGCTGAAATGTGCAATAATCATGTTCCCCAATATGATGTTCACATGGTGGACTAAGGCATTCAAAAAATGAACACATTTAAAAATGGAACTGACATGACTGGTATCAAACCTACAAAAGAAGAATCAAGTGAGCTCAAAACAGTATCAAAACTAAAGCCATAATATGCCAAATATAATCTTAAAGTGCCTATCCTAGAATTCTCGTCATTCCCCATTTATATATGTTGATTCAGTTTAAGAATTTGGCTCCTTGGTGGATCTGAAATTTTGTTTATATATTTGCGGAGTTGTTTATTATGACTATCCAATTTTATAATTATTTAGTTCTTTTGATATTGCTTTTCTTTTCTATATTTTGTTTAAAGGTGGAGAGTTTTATTTAAAGAAACAACAAAAATGAGAACACAACACTGATTAAATGTTGAAATTGGAAATGTAATATATGCATATGGTTTATTAAGTACAGTTTGTGTTTAATACCTTTAGATAAGTTTATTATATCTGTCTTGATATGCTGTTTTATGTATCTGTATCAATAAATATTTAATTTTTAAAACAAGCTTCATTCTTCAGGGATATCCCAGTAGGTTCACTCATCCTTGATGGAATCTGATAGACTGAGTCTGAAGGCAAGAATTAGGCTAACTGGACCCCAGGCCAAATTATAGGACTCCTTGGCATTATGGATGGAGCAGCAGAGGCTGCTCTCTGTAGAGCGCTCAATATTCTCATGAAGGCAGAAATGAAAGTCAAAGAATGGTTCTCAACAGAATAAGGACCCAGGGGAACACAAAAAAGGTCATAGATGGTTCCAAAGTATTAGGGGAAAATAGAAGTGTAGTCAGGGTCACTGGCAGAGGATCAGGGCAGGCAGCAGGAATCATATGCATGATCAAAAGACAGGAAAGGTCAGAATGCTGACAAGTCAGGGTAAAAATATCAACAGCAGAAAGAAGAATCGTAGGCAATAAATACGTAAGAAAGCATATTTTTTATAAGCTGCTAAGGTTTGTGCCAATATAAATGCAGTTTCTGTTGTCTGAACTTCTATTGCTCTAAGATGATGCACGTCACACCATTAACACGGTGGGTCATTCTGAGAAGACACAGAGCATGCTTCAAGTCATCCATAGATGATGCAACCAACCTGAAAACAGAACATGTTGCATATATTCAAAATGTATTCACATTCATCTTTTTTACTGGTGTATGCAATAAAGTTACAATGCAATCAAAGTAAAATTATAATATTTAGGATATTCATATTAAAATCCAAAAGGTCCTCATGACACATTATCAGTACATAGTAATAAGTACATAATACAATAAAACTAATTATATACACCAAATATTTCACTGGCTTTCTTTTCCACCCAGAATACAAGTTGTCTCATTTTGTAATGATTAAAATAAGGCAGATGTTTTCAGTCTGTGGTAATCAGTGCACCAGTGGTTGTCCACAAGTTTTCCACAGAATGAATGATATGACAAATATTAAGAAAAAAAATAAAGAAAAGTAGTAAAATGTATAAAAAGTAGTATAAAAGTGCCTAGATGTCATCATTTATAAGTGCACAATCTATATCCCAGTTCAGCACAGTGCATTATAATGGCAAAGAAAGCAAGCATAAGTCATTATTTGGTCAGCCAAAACCCTGGTCAACCTTCACTTCACTACAAATAAACACAATAAAGCACCTGATAAATCAATTCATTTTCTCATACCATCCCTAGCTATTGGTTAGGGAGCGTATGTCCTACATCAGAATGTATAAGCTCAGCTGGCTAGTGGTCAGAGCAATATGTAAGTAGTGAGAATATCAGACAATAAAAACACAGCTGTAGTCCTACATTTAAAATATGTGTTAATATACACAAAATATTTAAGAACACTGATAAGAAAATGCAGTCTATAATTTGTACTCTTACCTGTTATAATGCTGTTGATGAATCTACTATTTAAATTTTCTTTAAATGCACAGAGAGTTTCTATATGCATAGTGGGAATTTGTCATCTAAAACTTCCAGTGCTTTCAACAGGAAAGCTCATACGTTTACTGGAATGCACCCTAAATCAAAAAAGGAACAGGCAGAAGCAGGTCAGAAAAGAAAATGGAAACCGGCAGTAAAGAATAATAGAAAATTAAAGGGTGTGCTTTTTTATTTTTGGCCATTAGTTTAGTTACCCTGCATGCATATCCAAACTCTAAATATTTACAAATGAGCTTCCCCCATTAACACAAACTAACACACATAGTAGAGGCAAACCATGAGCCCCATTCAATTGCTGCAATTTTCAGATTTCAGCTCGCAAGAGGAGATCGCAGGCAAATTTGCTATTCAATTGGCTTTTTATTATGAGCTTGGATCAAGTTACGATAGACGTCCGTGCAAAAAAAAATCGTAGCCTACACCACTCTGAAGCCTTTCATCTGTCACTTTCGCAGTGCTAAAATCGCAAATCCATATTCAATTGCCAGATTCCCCCAAGTTCACAAACTTATCCACACTCGCACATCGCAAATGAAGGACAAAGTCCTACACGTGCTAGAGAGGACCCGCAAGGGCTTTAGAAGCCCTTCCGTATGCTCCCCTGAATGTCCCTACTGCTCCTAACACCCCCCCTACACTCCTAAATGAGATCCCAATGATGCGGGGACCCCCTCCATGCTGGGGGTCCCAACATTAACCCCATGCTGGGGGTCCCCACATTAACACTTGCAGTTCAGCTCCCAATCGGGACCCCCACTGCAATTAAAAATGTAATATTCCCAGCTGCGGGTTCTTAAAGGGCCCTATGCACACTAATGCGTAATACTGACTCCCACGGCACCTAACATTACCCCACCCCCAATGCTGGGTGTCCCTACATTAACCATTGCAGCTGGAGTCCCAATTGAGAACCCTGCTGCACTTAAAATTTTAATTTCCTACCACGGGTCCTTAAAGGACCTAAAAGGTCCTTAAAGGACCCACACTACAATAAAAATTAACCATATCACTCATGGGGCTCTATACAGAGCCCAGTGAGCCCCTAATTAACCCCATCACTCCAATTAACCCCATCACTCATGTGGCTTGTGATTGGCTCCAAGCATCTGTATCTTCTGATTGGCTGATGTAACTGTCAATTAAATTACAGCCAATCAGAAGATGCAGATGCTTGGAACCAATACCAATGGGATACACCCCATGGGGCGTATCCCATTCTGACTGGATGAAGGCAATAGTGTCTTCTGATTGGATTACAAATGACTGACAGGTCGCTCAGCCAATCAGAATAGGATATAGCGGTGTATCCCATTCTGACTGGCTCACACCATTGCCCCTTCTTTATGGCTGAAATATGATTGACAGCATTTTTATCTAATCAGAAGGCGCCATCTGAAAATGTTACCGGAAGCATGCACAGGAACTCTCATTTGTGCCAGGTAGCTCCTCCAGGGAGGAGATCTGTTAGATATTTTTTTTTTTTTTAGCCCATCAGGTTTTTTTGGAGAGACCCTGCTACCGAAGACTGCGAGGAGGACGGGGGAATCGATGGCTGGGCATTTGGGAAAGGTAAGTGTACTATTTAGAATGTATCGTGTTATATGTTGTATGTATTTATTTACTAATTGTAATGTTTCTTTTTTTGTAGGGGTGCTGGACTGTGGAAATCTATGGAGGGGCCCTTGCCTAGGGACAAAGCAAAGAAAACCATTGTTGCTGGAGGGGCATTTGGGCAAGTTAAGTGGTCTTATTTACCCTATTATAGGTTTAGTAAGGGGGGTTGTTTTAGGTTAAATTTAGGGTTTTTAATTTGATATATTTAGGGGTTTTAATTGTGTGCATTTAGGGGTCTTATTGTATATATTTAGGGGTTTTAATTGTGTGTATTTAGGAGTCTTATTGTATATATTTAGGGGTTTTAATTGTATGTATTTAGGGGTCTTATTGTATATATTTAGGGCTTTTAATTGTATATATTTAGGATGTTAATTGGATGTATTCAGGGCTGTTATTGTAGGTATTAATGGGTTTTATTGTATATATTTAGGGGTTTAATTGTATGTATTTAGGGGTCTGATTGTATGTATTTAGGAATTTAATTGGATGTATTTAGGGTTTTTATTGTATGTATTAATGGGTTTTATTGTATATATTTAGGGTTTTTTATTGTATGTAATTTATGTTTTGATTTGGTGTTATAAGGTCTTTTTTATTTTCTGTTTTTTTTTTGTTTACTGTAATGTAGGCTTCTTTTTAAATGATTTTAGTTTTTTTTATGTAGTGTTCTTTTTTTATTTTCTGTAGTGTTCTTTTTTATTTTGAGTAATGTAGTTTTTTTATTTTGTGTAATTAGGTGTTTTTTTATTTTTCGTAAGTTATGTTTTTTATTTTCTGTAATTCTTGTTTTTTGTGCGTGTGTAATTAGTGGGGTAATAGGGATTTCATTAGGGTGTTATCTAAGTAGTGTAGGGGTTAACAGGGTAGGGGGTTAATAGTGTAGAGGGAGGGTTAATAGGGTAGGTTATGAGGGGGTTTATATGATAGAGGTTTACTGGGTGCATTTGGGGTTAAATAGGCCCAGTTAGGGATAAATAGGCCCACTTAGGGTTAAATAGGTACAGTTAGGGTTATTAGGTCCAGATAGTGTTAAATACGACTAGATAGTGTTAAGTATTGCTAGATAGGGTTAATGTGACCAGATAGGGTTAAATAGGACTATATAGGGTTATGTGGTTAGTGATAGGGTTAATAAGTATGGTGAGGGTTAAATAGGGTTAATAACTTAGATGCGGTTAGTTAGTTAGAGGGGTGTTTATTACTTACAGGGGGGGTTAATTAGTTAGAGGGGGTTTATTACTTAGTAATTTAATTACTTAAATGGGGTTAATTTAGATTTATTAGATTTTGGGATGGCTAATAGTGTAATGTAGGGAGGAGCCTCATGGCACTTATAGTGTTATTATAACAATAATGTTATTGTGAGGGTTAATTATTGTCCCATAATGGTCTATATATAGACGCTTATGGGACTGATGGGGCTAATTAGGGGCTCATGGGGATCTTTATAGGGCCCCATGAGTGATGGGGTAACTTGGAGGCTCAGGGGCTCTGTATAGAGCCCCATGAGTGATGGGGTTAATTAGGGGCTCATGGGGCTTTGTATAGAGCCCTATGAGTGATGGGGTTAATTAGAGGCTCATGGGGCTCCATCTATTTGTGTGCTGTGGGATCCCAATTGGGGCTCATTATGTTTAGGTGACAGCTAACTTCAGGTTGATCACAGTGTATAAATGTTATATTTCAATGTAGACTCATCAGATGTGCATTAAATAGCTTTATATTGCATTAGGCACATTATTATAATATGATCCACTCCTTCTATATATAGTTAATCCTCACCTGCCATACAACAGTTATCTGTATAATGGCTTATTTACAAATATCCAATTAACCTTACTTTTTCGTATCTTGTGAAAAATAAATGCTTCACTGTTTGTCGGGAATAATGAGTACAAACATATAAGCTACTTCTTATTACCAGTTAATAATGTAGGTTTTATAATTGCTTGGCAAGAAACACAGCTATCATGCGCCTTAAAGCTGATAAACTCTCTTACCTTGAAAAGACTAAATGATTTTTATTTGTAATGAAATTTTTAAAAGGTAAGAACAAAAATAAGCACCAGATATCTGCATTTCCATTAAATTATACTTGTGTCCTCAGCTCACTTCTGTACCCTCTCAATACAGAATGTTATAGTCACCATTGACAGATTTACATAGCTAATTAACATCACAGTCTGCCTGGGTGTACTTGTAAGAGACATTTGTTTTGTACTCTCAGTCTGAGCCAGACAGTCTCACAGTGTACTCCAAGATATAGACTGCTGTGGCTGCCATTGTTTATGTCCCACTTAAAGAAAAAGCATTGAAAATTTGACATCATTCAGTTCACACCGCATAAAAATACAGTATATATTTGCCATCGCTAGAACATCATGTTCTGACTCACTAAATCCTTTTGAGTATGATAGTTGTATGACACTTCCCACTGGGTAAGTGTTAAATGACTATATATATTTGAAGACGTTGAGCATATTTAGGCTAAAGCTAGTACATCATTAGTAATTTTTATGCCTGTATTAGGTATCCTATTACTTTTATGAAGGTGATATGTGAGAGATGGGGTTTACATTTCTGGAGGAGCAGGACTTGCACTTATTGTTGGGGGTGAAAGGGTAAGTATTAAATTCTGTAAGATCCCATTATATAACAAATCCCCCTCACTTCTCCCTTCTTCCCTAATTCCACTCATTGAGATAAGCACAACCCTTAGGCTTCAAGCTATTAAGTAGTGTTTGAATCTGCTTTGTCACACCACTGCCAGGCACTCCTTTTCAACGGCAGCATATGCAGCCTCCCTGAGTAGTAGCTTCCTACTCAGGTAGGCAATTAGGTCATCTTGTTGGCCTAGTATGGCCTCTAGTCCATAGGTGGAAGAGTCTGTTTGGTCAATAAAGCGGTTGCTGGTAGTTCAGGTTGGCCAAAATAGGGGACAACATTAGGGCTTGCTGAGTGCCCTAAATGCTGTTTCACAAGTTTAGGTCCAGTCCACCTCCTTCGGCTTCTTCTTGCACGTCAGTACAGTGAGGGGGTTAACGATGACACTGTAATTAGAAACAAATTTCCTGTAATAACCAGCAGTTCCCAAGAAAGCAATCACCTGCTTCTTTGTCTGGGAAATGGGCCAGGACACTATACTCTCCACGTTAGTGAGTTCTGGCCTAATCTGCCCTCTGCCCACCCAGTGCCCTAGGCACTTATCAGGCTGGATAGTAAGTCCTGCTTCCATGAGAGCCCTAATACTTTCTGGAGGTTCACCCTCCCAACAACCACATAAATAATAGTCCAGATATTGTTAGCTCCCTCAAGTCATTATGTGGCCAGAGTAATGGCCTGCTTTAAAAAGCATAATTACACCTGGGCATATCATATGAATCCAAAGGGGCTGGTGGTCAGGGGGATTGTGACACAGACAACATTCAGTGGCCCTCTAACCTGATGCTCCAGGGACTTGCTCCTATAGTATGGGTTTCACTTAGTACTGGTACTCACCTTGTCTTCAAGAAGATGCTCCAATAAGAGTAACTTCTCTTTTGGAGGAACTCCCCCTTTAAGTTTTAAAACTTTTCAATTTATTGTGAAGTTAAAAAGATACTTTTTTTTGTCTTTAAAAAAACAACAAAAAAAAGACAACAGAAAATAGATTATTTTCCCACCATCTTTGTGCTTCAACTCCTCCCATTTTTAAGACGGTGACAGAGTTTGTAGCATATCTCTGAAGCTGCTTCATACCGTTTAAAAAACATGGGAGGAGTGTCAAACTCCCCCTACGTAATCATTTTTAGTTGCTAATTATTGTATGGACTGGGCCAACATTGCCGAGGCCATACATAAAGTTGCTCTTCACAATCAGCATTTTTGCTTACACAATATGATGTTCCATTTGCCAAAGTAATTTGACTGTGGTATTTAATAGAACAAAATGTATCTGCCAATTGTATTTATTTATATGCTGGAAGTTTGTTATCATATTCATTTGATAACATCTGCAACTGTAATATAAAAACGCAAAAGTTTGTTAACTAAAAAAAAAGACGTTAAGAATTATGGAGACAGTCTTTGCATTTAGCATTGAAGCAAAGTATACTTTTTCCAAGTAATGATCCTGTTTGGTCTCCTTGTAAAATTACTGGCTCACATTAACATGAACTCTGTTGAAATTTGTGTTAAACAAAATTAAGTAGAGCTGTGACTAGTTGTTCATATAACCCCTTTAAAATGGAATGGATTTGACAAATGTGTTATGTTAGTTTAAAAAGATAGCTAGGTATAAAAATGTGGGACTCTCTTGTCTACAAGACTAAATGAATATATCAGTATATAATCTGTAATAACTTTTTCATTAGTATCTTCAACCACCAAGAGGCTCTCTGCTATCAACACTATGGGAGGTTTTAGGATATTCTTCTGCTTCCAAAATGGAACCCAAAGCAAACTTCAATTTGGAATCCTCTCCATGCATATTTATGGCTCAGTATAAACTGGCTTTGATTATTCTGATTATCTAACTTTCTTAACCTCTGGTTGTGATTCAAATTACCTTGTTTGTTGCCTGCAGCTGACTTTGAATCTGCTTTGACTATTCTTTCTGCCAACTGGACCTAGATCCTGGTGTATGGGCTGGCATTCACTGTCCACCACAGTCCCTCAGCTACAATTAGTGTTTCTGAGCTCCACCATGTTCCATAGCAAGACCATAGTGTCTGAACTTTTGTACAAATAAAATTCAATCTTATATGGGTACTAGCTACTTGCCCTTAAAAAATGATGGCAAAAAAAATGTGAAGGCTAGCAATGCTGTTTACCACACAATGCAAGGCTCTCACCCCTCGAAGTTGCAAACCTCGACCAACTTACCTCTTTCATGCCTCAGAATGAGCACCTTCAGTGCTCACTGCGAGCCTCTCCCACTGTCTACTTTATGGGCCTCACAATGAGTGCCTTTGCCGTGCATTGCAGGCCTCGGGCTTGCAGGCTTTGCAATGAGCGCCTCTCCCACTGTGTACTTTCCAGGCCTCGTGCTGAGCACCTTCCTTGCTCATCGCGAACCCCTCAATAAGCGGCTTCGCTGCTCATTGCAGGCCTCGGGCAACCCGCCTCTTTCATGCCTAGCAATGAGCACCTTCGGCGCTCATTGCGAGCCTCTCCCACCGTCTACATTATGGGCCTCGCAATGAGTTTCGCTGCTCATTTAACGCCTCGGGCTTGCAGGTGATTCGCAATCAGTGCCTTCGGCGCTCATTGCGAGCCTGTCCCGCTGTGTACTTTCTGGGCCTTGCAATGAGCACCTTTGATGCTCATTGTGAGCCACGCAATGAGCAGCTTTGCCGCTCATTGCAGACCTCGGGCAACCCGCCACTTTCATGCATCACAATGAGCACATTTGGTGCTCATTGCAAGCATCTACCCACTCTCTGACCCCTGTGTCTGTTTCCCCCCTCTCCCTTCCATGTGTTCCCCCTCTCCCTGCCCTGTTTTCCCCCCCTTATTTCCCTACTCTGTGTCTCTTTTCCACCCTCTCTCACCCCTGTGCCTCTTTCCACTGTCACCCCCTCTCCCTCCCCTGTGTCTTTCTGCTCTCTGTCCCTGTGTAAATCTTCGTTCCTCGCGATGAGCGGCGTTGGTTCTTGTTTTCAAAGTCTTGCTGGCTTCACATTCATCGTCTAAGTGTTACGAGCTTAAGCCTCATTTGATCCTTTTTTCAACCAGTTACGTCTTTACAGCCGCCATTTTTTTCCTGCTTAACCGATTTTCGATCTCCGAAAATTGTTAATTAAGCCTCAAATTCACTTGTAACCTCACTCACAGGCTGCCTGCCTCTCCCCCTGTGCTGTATGGGAGTTTGTAAGCTATGTTTTTTAATTAATTGGTGTTTTTTGTTGGTTTTTCGAGTTAAATGCTTGAAAAAATAGTGTCCGTTAAAGTCGTAATTTATGAAATGTCTTGCGTGCCTCAGGATCAGCGGCACGCTATGAGAGCCTGCAATCTGTTTCCATCCTCTATCGGTGGAGCATCCTCGGGCAAATAATAGGCATGACGGGACAGATGATACATAGAGGGACCCTGAAAGTCCACAATTTCTTGCCCCAAGTCATGCTGCACTCGCAAGTTCTTCAGCGCCCATTGCAGCCTAAGTCATGTGGGCCTTGTGATGAGCGCATATGGTGCTCATCACGAGCCACACAATGAGCGCCTTCGGCAGCCCGTAACTTTTAACATTGCGTGATCAACATTCGTAAGACCCACAACTATATATATGATTATAAGCTAATATAATAATCCTATTATATACACTTTAGTTTATATCCAATGTATTAATATTTTACATGCTCTATATTTTTGTAAATATTTTATTATATCTTTTCATGTGACACTGAAGAAATTACACTCTGCTACAATGTGAAGTAGTAAATGTACAGCCTGTATAACATTGTAAATTTGCTGTGCCCTCAAAATAACCCAACACACAGCCATTAATGTCTAAACCGTTGGCAACAAAAGTGAGTACATGTCCAAATTGGGCCCAAATTGTCAATATTTTGTGTGGCCACCATTATTTTCCAGCACTACCTTAACCCTCATGGGCATGGAGTTCACCAGAGCTTCACAGGTTGCCACTGGAGACCTCTTCCACTCCTCCATGATGACATCACGGAGCTGGTGGATGTTAGAGACCTTGCACTTCCCCATCTTTTATTTGAGGATGCCCCACAGATGCTTAGTAGGGTTTAGGTCTGGAGACATGCTTGGCCAGGCCATCACCTTTACCTTCAGCTTCCTTAGCAAGGCAGTGGTCGTCTTGGAGGTGTGTTTGGGTTTGTTATCATGTTGGAATACTGCCCTGCGGCCCAGTATACGAAGGAAGGGGATCGTGCTCTGCTTCAGTATGTCACAGTACATGTTGGCATTCATGGTTCCCTCAATGAACTGTAGCTCTCCAGTGCTGGCAGCACTTATGCAGGCCCAGACCAAGATGTATTAGAATTTCTAAGATAAGTAAATTTAAAATTAAACAGAGAATACATCAATGTAAAACTGCATTTTAAGATAATTAATTGCAAAATACTGTTAATTAAGATAATAAAAAATCAAAGTTACTATAAATTGTGGTAATCTAGTAAATGTATTAGAAAAAGGGAAAAGATATGATCTATATCTATAATATCCTTGGAGCTTTACACCACTTTAGTCTGAAAAAAATAATAACTTTAATAAGATACATATTATCCGAAAATAATATTTGTATACAAAATGTATACAAAAATAGTGCACTATAAAATAAATCCCCTAAAAAAATTATGGATTAATATAGCCATCAATATTGATCTCTAATCAAGGAAGACACCCTAAATAAAGGGTTGAATGCCTATAGCTCTAATGGTCAATAATGATTAATCCTCATATATCAGAATAAACTGATACTCCTGAAAAAATCAGGATATACTGATAATCATTGGATTTGATAAAAAGTCATCTCTAAAAAAAAACACTATTCAAAAACATATAAAAAACAAAATACAGGATAGGACAGAGATCCTAAATAAACTGGAGGCTCAATATATATATATATATATATATATATATATATATATATATATATATATATATATATATGGTATCAAAGACACCTGGAACAAAAAACAACAAATGATACCAAAAACTACAGGTAACATATAACAGTATTACTGTATTGGCAACTAGTAACTAGTAAATGTATTACCTGTAATAAGATGTAATTTTAAGTCTCAAGTAAAATGAAAATAAATACCACCTACACCTTAGTTTGTCAAAGAGACCTTACACCTCTTGCAGCTCAGGGTAATAGAACCTATTATGTGCCTGTGTGTTTGAACAAGCAGTGTTACAGAACCCCTTAAGGGAAAACTGATTTATTTTTAGACAGTAAAATACAATTAAATAATAACATTACATATAGAAAGACTTACAGAAAATAATATTGTTTTCTAAAAGATAAAAAAAAGAACACATTATCTATACTCATACACAACTCTAAAAGGGAAATATTAACTCATTCCTATCCATGTACTTTGGCTGAAACAGGAACCTAAAGAGTTAATAGACCCCTCCTGAAATATAAAGAAGATAAGATGTGTAAAGTTGTAATGCATAGTTTGGCATTATGCTAAATTAACATGTAAAATAAAAATAAGTTAAAGCTAATTAAAAAGTATAATGCTATTGATTTAAGAATGTAAGTTGAATTAATAGATTTGATTTGCAGATTAACTATATGTAGCAAAAGAAACAATATAAAATAATCACAATTTCTTGTGATGAAATATGTAACTGGTTTGTATTTTTTATTTAAGAACTAGTTTTCTGAATGCATCAATCTCCATTCTACATGTATCAATGGAAATGTATTGTATCATGATGTAATCATTTGAATATTTTAAGTAATTATTTTTCCTTTTGCAAGGGTTTATCATTATTTTAACAAAGTACACATGTTTTTGTAAGTAAAGAATGTGTAATCATTATAGTGTAAACATATCCTGTTGTGATTTGTAAATGCATAAAAAAATATTGGTACTACCATCTCTACTGGGAGGCAGTTCCATGTAACTAACATGCATTGGTGAAATAAATAAGTATAAATTCCTTGAATTTTTATAATTTATCTGTTTATTTCTTATCAAAAAGTTATTAAGGTTCGTTTGTCATTAAAATTTATATATACAGATATAAATTTTGATACAAAATTTGATATCTCTTTTATCTTTTTGACCAAAACAGATATTTGTTTTTTAATAGAAATCTTCTTTTTGATCATGGTTTCACATATTTTTGTTTTTTAGCTAAGTTTGATTACCATAGAAATAATATATATATAAAACCGATTCATTTGTTTAATGTTGCACATGGATCAGAGACCCAATTTTATCGGTAAAAACTTCTTAGGGGCTGAATATTATTATCTGTAGCAAGTATTATAAAACCCAGTCCGATAAAAAAAAATGTAATGCTTTGTTAAGAAATAGTTTTGAAAAAGCCAAACACCTGGAGGACAACATTAAAATACAAGGATATCTTCTGAGAAGCTACCAAATAAACTGGTCTAACTCTTAAATGGGGAGATCAGAAAAATAAACAAACCATATATTCATTGAAAGGAATCATTCTTAAAAGTTTTAAAGTAATCATGATAAAAATCTTATCATTATGTAGGATTATCTAGATACCTAATATCTACATCCTTGTAGGCAAAGAGACCAATAATTAAACTGAAAATATAATATTCAATTGTTATGATAAAATATAATTTTAAAACTTAATTGAAAATAAATCACAGTAGTTGATCTTTAAATTTATTTGTATACATAAATATTTATAACAAGACCAAAACTTTCCTACCTTCCATCTTGAATAAATACATGAAAGGAAAGGGGGGGGGGGGGGGGGGGGGGATAGGAAAATAGGAACACACAATAATAATTAGAACATTTTTGATAAAACCATATGCTGTTAACAGTATGCCTCTGTGGAAAGTTAATCTGATTGCTAAAATAATGTATTTTTCTTCCAAACAATTGATTAAAATAAAAACATAATTTAATTCCATGATTTATACTGAGGAATTAAATTAATATCCTTTCCCTTCACAGGAAAAGGGGGGAGTAACAATAAAATAGATTAAATTACAATAAAAGACTATACTTCTATTGATATGTAATTCTAATTATAGCAGCCATATTGCTTATGCCATAAAATCTGAAAATATTGGGGATTCTAAGTACTTAGGGGTGGAGATGCCACGAATACGTGGCTCCATGTCTATTACTATATGTATGCTAATATAATTATTATAGCAATACAAATAAATGAGATGTAGTGTCAATACATGTTGTTTAAAAATAAAAGGGTTTAAAAAGAAATCTTATGTCTAAAAAATGTTTAGGTGTTTATGACATTTTTGTGAGTTAACATTATATTTAAACCAATACTTAAAATGTTGTTTTCTAATTACCATAGAAACAAGAGCAGCCCACTGATGTGATGCAAATCCTATGAAAGAGCCAATCCTTTTTCAGAAATTCTCATCAAATCATAAATGATAATTGAGAAAAATGAAAGATGCAAGAACAATGCTAATACAACTGGAAACCCTTTTAATCTTGTTAATAATTTTCTATACACTCAGAACATTTTCCCCAATTTCAAATACGAGAACCATCCTTATCCAACTTATAAGGGATAGAAAACAAAGAACTCATCGAAGTGTATTACACAGACTGAAACATTATATTTAACCAGTGACTTGCCCGTCAAAAAATGACGGTCAATAACATTTTAATGCTGTGAAAACTGTTTGCCACACAATGTGAGTCTCTGACATTTTTAACATTTTTGTATTATGTCCAAAGAAATCCAAAATGTTTCATAAAACTTTTTATTTTTTTAACTTTCAACTTGTATTTCACTAACAGGAATGTTAATTATTTTTTTTATATTAACTCTTTTAATTGTTATATATGATATAACAATATAACAATGTGTAAAGTTTTCATGAAAACAAATTAAAAGTTTGTAACATGCAACTTGTAATTGAAACAATGTTTAAACTTTGTTTTTAACAATACTAACATTTATGATTGATATTTATGCATGAATAAGATATGACTATAGAAAGCACAGAGAAAAAAGTACACCTTTAATTCCAATGATATTAAATACCCTAATAGAATGATCCTGCATATGTGGAAAAAGAATCTAAATCAAAATACCTTATTAAAATATAATTTTATTAATGTACACAATATACACAAAACAGTAAAATAACTAAAAACACGGTAGTCCGGCCATCTACAAAATTTCATTACATAGATGCAAATCCTAAATGATAAGTGAATTAATCCAACTGTACATCTATATAGAATATGATATGAATCTATACAGATTAAATCAGAAATAGAGATAAATTCCACAATGGGCTAGTAGATACAAATCTATATAGTTAGTTAGAAATTCATACAATAGAACATAAGTATACGGTATCTAGGTTGCACATGTGTCATTGATTTATACATTCATAATGCAAGTGCCACCTTCATTCTATAGTGGGGAGTGTATAGGCAGGTAGGGGAGACTATAGTTGTACCACTGTGGCCCTCTCTGAAAATACACTAGCAGTAGAAGTATATGGAGGCCCGCTAGTTACCTCCCTGACTGCCTGTATAAATAATAGCTATACTGTCTATTCTGGGACTATGCCCACCACCTGCCCACTTACCCACTCAGAATGACCTCTGTGGATTGCATGTGTAACTCATAACATCAGCTGAGCTTGGATCCCATGCAAAAGGAGATCCGACAGCATAGAATCGAAAACCGGAAGTAGGAAACCGGAAGTAGACGGTCGGAACCGGAAGTGATCCGAAGCGCGCGTTTCATGCCAGCTTCAACAGGGATCGTGAAGATGAAGGCGGCGCTCCACTATTTAAAGGTAAGTGATTGTCTTTATCCACATCAGATGTGTAAGTCAATCTTCAATAAGCCAGGATCAAAGGGAGTTTAATGAATCAGACCTCAAAGGAAGAGGAACAAGTGATTAGCTTATGTATTATTACCAAATGACATGTATTTGTGCTTTGGGCATACAGAAAATATTTCAATATTAGTATCATATCACATAGTCTTATTATATCACATATTATCATCACTTTGTCCAATATCCTCATTAAACAATATATAATTAATATTTAAATGGATCAGAACAGAGGATCCTATGATTATCATAGTATTGGATAAAACTGGGCTCACCAAAACCAACTTTAAAGACATTGGTCCTACAGGCAAAATTAGTTACACAGTTATCTATAGGCATACTGTGTAATCAAATCAATAGACAGCACAGACGAGCATCCAACACCCAGAAGGCGAATTGGGAGAGGAAACCAAGAAGGTAACCACGGACAAGATGCAGATTATTAATCTGTCTGAGAGAGTACCGACTAAAGCACAAACAGTACTATTGCAGAAAGGTTTATCCTTCTCTCCAAGTAAGAAATTTGAATTTTTTGAGGTGTATAAAGATCTCAATCTGTTCGCTCGCAAACTAATGGTAAAAAAATTCTTCTTGAATAGAACTATTTCGAGCGAACTGACAGAACCTATAGCTATGTCAGATGAACCAACCACCTCAACCTCTATTGCTCAGAAAATCAAAACTAAATCTCGATTCAATACAACATTATCTAGTTGCTCGGCAGTGGACGTCTATGTAAAAGCGGTGACACGAGATATTTAGAGACTACAGTCTTCAATAACATACAACCTTGGTAGAGATGAAAGCAAAGCTTTAAAAGAAATTGGGGAGTGGACTGATATTACGATCAAACCTTCGTACAAAGGAGGGAACATAGTTCTCTGGCCAAATGAGATGTATATACATGAAGCCCTAAGACAGTTAAATGACAAAGACTGCTATAAAAAATGACTGGGCGATCCTACTCATGATTTTGTGGAAATATATGACAAAATAATCAACAAAGCCAGGGATGACCTGATAATTGATAAGAAAGAGCATGAATTTCTAATCTCAAATAAACCGAGGACGGCAACCCTCTACATGTTACCCAAGGTCCATAAGAATGTTACAACACCTCCAGGTAGACCGATCATATCAGGCAATGGGAGTCTTGGTGAGAATGCCAGTATGTTTATTGATATTCACTTACGCCCTTTTGTATTGAGCTTACCGTCATTTGTGAGGGACACAATGGATGTTCTAAATAGATTAAATGACATCACTACTAATCCGGAAACTTTTCAAGTAACATGTGACGTGGAAAGCCTATACACCTCTATTAAACACGAAGCAGGCTGTCAAGCTGTGGAATACTTTCTGAAAATGCAAACCAACACTAGGATCCCCATGAATAATTTCCTGTTAAAATTACTGCGATTCATTCTAAATCACAATTATTTTGTGTTTAATGACGTCTTCTACCTGCAAAAAAGAGGAACAGCTATGGGATCTTCTTGTGCACCCATGTATGCCAACATCTACTTAGGATGATGGGAAAAAAAATGTGTCTTCAATGATACCAACTTACTGTTTTCCGATCATATCAGTATATGGCTGAGATACATTGACGATATCCTGTTCATTTGGGATGGTCCTGAAGAAAGTTTAAACCAGTTTATTAATCGACTGAATGTCAATGACCTCAACCTTAGGCTGTCACACACTTATGATCGATGTAAAATAGATTTTTTGGATATATCCATTTGTAAAGATGATAGTGGTAATATTACAACCGATTTATTTAGCAAACCAACGGCCACAAACAGTACCTTGCATCATTCCAGTTCACACTTTCCATCAACAATTAAATCGATTCCGACAGGTGAATTCTTACGGATCAGAAGAAACTGCTCAACCTCAGATCTATTTGTTGAGAGAGCGAAAGAATTGCGTGAACGTTTAAAGATGAGGGGATACAGCAACAACTGTATCAAAAAGGGATATCAACGAGCATTACATACTCCAAGAGAAGAACTATTATCTCCGAAGGTAAGAACAAATAAGGATGAAAACGTACGTTTTATCACAACCTACAATGAGGATTGGAAACAGATAGAAAGCATCCTTAATAAACATATCAACATCTTAAAGACAGATCCCCAGATAGAGACAATGATTGACAATAAGATAACCATTGGTTGGCGACGATCCAGCAATATTCGAGACCAACTAGTACGAAGCCACTTCTGTAGAAAAAGAAAAGTTAATTCACTATCGAATGGAACTGTAGGGTGTGGACATTGTAAATTCTGCCCGTATATGTTCAGACAAGAAGAAATATGTGACAGAACAGGAAAAGTTACCAAATTAAAAGGCCTATATAATTGCGGCACAACCGCTGTGGTTTATTGCCTGGAATGCCCATGTTTTCTCAGATATGTTGGGATCACCAGCAGAGAACTGCGAAAAAGGCTGGGTGAACACTTGAGCAACATCCGTAACAGTGCTAGTGATATCATAAAAGGAAAAACACTTACATCAGTAGCCAGACATTTTCATGAGAAACACGAGTCGAAATCTACTTTAAGATGTTGGATTCTACAAAAAATCAGTCTTGGAATTAGAAAAGGAAACTTAGAATTGGAGTTACTAAAGGCAGAAAGTAAATGGATATCTTTACTCAATACCGTTGTCCCTAGTGGACTGAATGAAAACAACAATTTTAGTGTCTTTTTATAAGGCTAATATCATTATCATTATTCTAGTGATATCTCACTAGTTACTTAACAAAGATTATTAATCTTTACTCAGATATTATCTTTTCCACAATATTGAGTTTTCCCTCAGTATCAGTCATAAGTTTAAATTTTTTTTTTTTTTTTAAGTTTTTTTGATTCTGTGCAGATGAAATTAGATCATTACAAATCTAACAATAATTATTGGAACTCTTCAATTTAACAACCACGGTTTCATTTTTCAGTATCCAACAAGGATGTTCGTCTGTGCTGTCTATTGATTTGATTACACAGTATGCCTATAGATAACTGTGTAACTAATTTTGCCTGTAGGACCAATGTCTTTAAAGTTGGTTTTGGTGAGCCCAGTTTTATCCAATACTATGATAATCATAGGATCCTCTGTTCTGATCCATTTAAATATTAATTATATATTGTTTAATGAGGATATTGGACAAAGTGATGATAATATGTGATATAATAAGACTATGTGATATGATACTAATATTGAAATAATTTCTGTATGCCCAAAGCACAAATACATGTCATTTGGTAATAATACATAAGCTAATCACTTGTTCCTCTTCCTTTGAGGTCTGATTCATTAAACTCCCTTTGATCCTGGCTTATTGAAGATTGATTTACACATCTGATGTGGATAAAGACAATCACTTACCTTTAAATAGTGGAGCGCCGCCTTCATCTTCACGATCCCTGTTGAAGCTGGCGCGAAACGCGCGCGTGAGATCACTTCCGGTTCTGGCCGTCTACTTCCGGTTTCCAGTTTCCTACTTCCGGTTTTCGATTCCATGCTGTCGGATCTCCTTTTGCATGGGATCCAAGCTCAGCTGATGTTATGAGTTACACATGCAATCCACAGAGGTCATTCTGAGTGGGTAAGTGGGCAGGTGGTGGGCATAGTCCCAGAATAGACAGTATAGCTATTATTTATACAGGCAGTCAGGGAGGTAACTAGCGGGCCTCCATATACTTTTACTGCTAGTGTATTTTCAGAGAGGGCCACAGTGGTACAACTATAGTCTCCCCTACCTGCCTATACACTCCCCACTATAGAATGAAGGTGGCACTTGCATTATGAATGTATAAATCAATGACACATATGCAACCTAGATACCGTATACTTATGTTCTACTGTATGAATTTCTAACTAACTATATAGATTTGTATCTACTAGCCCATTGTGGAATTTATCTCTATTTCTGATTTAATCTGTATAGATTCATATCATATTCTATATAGATGTACAGTTGGATTAATTCACTTATCATTTAGGATTTGCATCTATGTAATGAAATTTTGTAGATGGCCGGACTACCGTGTTTTTAGTTATTTTACTGTTTTGTGTATATTGTGTACATTAATAAAATTATATTTTAATAAGGTATTTTGATTTAGATTCTTTTTCCACATATGCAGGATCATTCTATTAGGGTATTTAATATCATTGGAATTAAAGGTGTACTTTTTTCTCTTTGCTTTCTATGGTCAATTTTCACACTGCCAATGATATTTTCTCAATAACTACATAATTTAGGAGATATGTGTTCATATCCGATTATTATATTTGTTTTCTAGAGATACCCTGGATAATTACTCTTTATTCCTCTTTTTTTTCTAAGATATGACTATGTAAACTTTCTGCAAATAACTATTTTGATCAATGATATTATTTTTAACATTCATTTTTTGTAAACCCTTTTTAAACTAAATTTGCATTGAATCCAGAGGAAGGCAAACAATAAAACCCCCTATTGAAACTTGGCCAATTGTATCAAAGCGGGGAAAAAAATAATTCCTTCCTGACCCCATCAATACTCTGTATTTAAATTATACAGTTCAATGTATTAACAAATGATGAAACTTGTAGTAACATACATCTTTGACTATATCCAATATATATTGAAATAACTTTCCCCAACTTTGAAAATACAATGTTAACATGTGAAATAGTAACATAAAACAATAACATTTAACCTTCCAAGTAAAGAAAATGTCACGTAATTGTTTTGTGGGGCCAATCATGTAAAAAGGTAACTTCTAACACATTCAAAACTGTCTAAGCACTGTTTACTGTTGTTTTTCTTGTAGTTTCCATTTTTTTTATTGTTGTTGTACTTTGTGCAAATGGCACATAGAGTTTCCTAAGTGAAATAGTGGTCCCCTATTTAAAGAGTCCCAGAGTACTAAAATGTTGTCCTGGAAGTAAAAGCACTGTTCTCTATGTTTTTTTGCCATTCTATAGCGTTTCTTATTGAAATAGTGGTTTTCTGAAATCAGTTCGAGTAACATAAAATGTTGTCGTCGAAATGAAACCACTGTCCTCTATATATACAGCACCTCATAGTACACAATATTTTTTGTAAAAACGCATCCATCTTCCAATAAATGACCCTGACTTTGGTTTTCTTCAACATGTACTTTAATTTCCTTTGGACAAGTGCGCCTTGAAAAAGCAACATAGAGTTGTCCATGTGCAAAAACAGGTTCTTTAAAAATAATACCAACAAACTTAAAAGTTTGTCTTTGGGATTTATTGCTGGTCATGGCAAATGCCATGATAACTGGAAATTGTCTCCTTTGAAGGACAAAAGGCAAACCACTCTCGCTTGGAGCTAAATCAATTCTTGGTATAAAAACTCCTTCACCTTTATGGGTCCCAGTTATAATTTCTGCATGTATAAAATGATCTGTTAACTCGTGCACAATTAATCTGGCCCCATTACAAAGTCCTTTTTTTGGATTCATATTTCTCAATAACTTGACAATTGCCCCTTTTTTCAATTGTAAAAGATGGTGGTGGCATTCCAGATGGTGTTAAATAATTAATAAATTCGATATTAAAATTTGATTCACTGTCTTTATCATCAGCCAGAACTGAATCTGCACTGTAATAATTATTTTGTGGTGCATTTATGAATTTTAAAATTTTGTTATTTAGATTCAAGGCATCTATATTTTTTGATGTTAATATCACTTTGTTTGCAATGTCTGACTAATCATCGTTATTAAGAGTGTTTATATATATGGCTGATATGAGTGATTCCTTGCAAACCATTTCTGATCGAATTTCAATGGTATCATTGGGTAAATCATGTATTTGTGAATGTTTTCCTTCTCTGATTTTAATGAGACAATCATTGAATTCATTTTGGCCTTCAGATCTCATATTTAATTCAAATTTTAGATGTGTAAATATTTTCCACAGTTGACTTGTCTTGATACATGTTTCAATGATCTCCGTTCTATTTCCATGTGGCATAATATGTAATGTTTGCCTAAAATGTCCTCCTAACAGCATCACCTTTCCAACAAATGGCAACTTATTATCCATCACTTCTTTTAAGAATCTATGAATACATTGCAGAGCATGACATGACATAATTGTTGCCTCGTCTATGATAATTAATTTTTTATTTTTTTATTTTTTTGCTTGTAAAGAATTCAGTCGAATATCTGACACTGATGTTTCCAAAATGGGAACTGGCAGCTTAAATCCACTATGCACAGTTCTACCATGGTCTAACAAAACTTCTGCAATTCCAGTTGTTGCAAATGGCATAAGTATCTGACCCTGTGCTTGAAAATAACTCATCAAACAATTGTACAGATAAGTTTTTCCTGATCCACCCGGGCCGTCTAGATAGAAATACTGGTCTTTGACCATTTCATCATCTGTAGCATTTGTGATGGCATTAAATGCTTGTAACTGTAAAGTATTTAAAGTTGCCAGTTTTTCTTAGTTTTTTTGTTTTTGTAGCTCAGTGTCATAATCATCAAAGTTGATGTCATCTATAAGTCCTGGATCAGACCATTTCATCATCTGTAGCATTTGTGATGGCATTAAATGCTTGTAACTGTAAAGTATTTAAAGTTGCCAGTTTTTCTTAGTTTTTTTGTTTTTGTAGCTCAGTGTCATAATCATCAAAGTTGATGTCATCTATAAGTCCTGGATCAGGCTAAATTAATACTTGCACAATTTAATCCATGAGCAAACAATATTTCTTGTATTTCCATCAAAGTTTTTAACAGTGCTATTGGCTCATTGTAACGTTTCAAGAAGTCTTCAGACATATTTAATTTAAATGTTTCCCACAAAGTAAATGCATCAGGTACATTTCAAAATATGCAAATTAATGCAAATTGTTGTCTCATTTGCTTTGGCATTTGACATAGTGCTCCTTCTTCCAGATACCTCTCCCATTCTGTATCATCAGCTATGAAGTTTTGATGTCTTGCAGCTAATAGGAATGTATCATAAACTATGTCATTCACTGTGCGTAAATGTTCAAAACTCTGTGCGCCGGGAACATGTAAAAGAAGTAATCTAAAACTGAAACGTTCAATGTCCCTTGGACTGACGGTATAAATTTGTGGTATAGTTTTATGTGTATCTCTTCTTTGTGGTCGCCATAGACCATTTACAAATACATAGTGATATGGTATCTCAATGTATAAAAATTGTCTGGCCTGCGTATCCTGGCAGTTTAATTTAAACCATGCAGTAAGTGTTGTATCTCAGTGTTCACCTTGAGCTAATGCAGTTCTTTCATAGCCTGCAGTAAAGCAAACAAACTTACTTTGAGGCAAATGTACAGCTAAATGATAGACAGCATGTGACCTATCATGCATCTCAAATTTCAGAAGCCGCCACATTGCTTCCGGAGCACTGACATAGCGAGCATCTAAATAATTTGATAGTTCGTCATGTAAAATTTGATTTTTCTTTTCGTTTGCAGCACCTTGCCCAACAACAGTTGCTGCGTCATATCCTTTGTATATATATTTATACACATATTTGATCGATTTAATAGAAGTGCAAGCTTCCACATTAATGTGTGCATTGTACTTGATGAGCAAATGTGGATTTCAGCCACTAGATTTGAATCTGACTGTTGCTTTAAATTGGTCACCTGCCAATAAAGTGTCAATAAGGCAGCAGTGGATACTATTAAACTTAGGCTGCTGCGGCAGATAAGGAAAAAAAAAAAAGACTCTAGTTAATTGAAGTAAATAAAGCTGTGTGGTTCCAGGGGACTGCTGCTGTAAAATACATCAAAAATTCTGATTGTTTGATTGTAACATCTGCTATTCCTTTTTTTCTATTATTATGTGTACTTGTAGCATTGTATAATGTTTCCATTTGTCTGCATCCCTTAAATAACATACCTGTATATTCTGTGTTAAGAGAAGAGAGAAAAGGGGAAGGGGAAAAAGAAAGAAGAAAGGAAAGGGAAAAAAAAGAGAGGAAAGGAGCTTGCCAAAAAGGGAAAACTCACAGGGGGTGTAGTTAAAAGGTCATCAGTGTTGGGTAACTGAAGCGGGACAAATAAGCAAAAATGATAAGGAAGGATGTGTCAGTGGTAAGAAGTAAAAACAAGGGCAGAGATACCAAATTGCAGGGTGCTATCTTAAAAAGCCCACTAACAACTAGAGAAACAGTGAAAAGAAAAAAAGTAATTTTTTCTAGCTCTCAATCGAATATATCCCAAACAGACACAGAAAACAGTGAACACGTTAATATATCAGAGATAGTAGACCTCCCCGATAGATTGAACACAGGTCAACCAGAAGCATTAACTGTAAAGGCAATGGAAAGGTTGTTTTATAACTTTGAAAACAGAATCAGGAAAGATATACTATTAGAGCTTACAGAGAATACAAAAGCAGTGAATGCGTTACTAGAGAGAATTGGCCAGCTGGAAGGCAAACAAGAAAAGCTTGTGGAGGATCATCAGAGATTAGAGACCAAAGTTGGGAGGCTTGAGGATGAAGTTGTAAGTCTCAAGAACAAATTATGTAGAATTGAAGATTTCTCTAGACGGAATAATTTAAGGCTGAGGGGGATTTCAGGGAAAGTCCTGGACAATGAGTTAGGCGAGTACGTGAATGAGTTTTTTTAATCTATCACAGGGAATGATAACACTCTGGAAGGTACGTTTGAGAAGATACACAGGCTCCCACTACCTAGGAGACTGATAGGGTGAAGAGAGCAGGATGTAATAGTAAAATTAAAAAATTACTCCTTCAAAGAACGGATAATTAAATGTAGTAGAGAAAAAAGACAGTTTGAGAGCCCTTATGAAAAGGTAGAAATTTACCAAGACTATTCAAGCGAAACTTTAGCTAAAAGAAGAGAATTAAGTTCTATCACTAAAGTGCTCAGAAGAGAAAAGGTATTATATAAATGGGGGTTCCCTGTTAAACTAATTATAACTAAAGGTAACCAAACTGAGGTGATCAAGTCCGTCGCAGAAGGTGTGCATTGCTTGGAAAAGTGGGGTTTCGAAATAGAAAAAGAAGACACGAGAAGGGATGGGAAAGGCCCCAACTTCGATGGAGGCGGTAAAACGGGAAAGTGAAAGTGAAGTACGTAGGTGAATAAAGAGAAAGGAAAAAAAAAGGAAAAGAAAATGTATAAAATATACTACTTATCCGAGACAATTTTGGGAAATGTTTCAATATTTTATTGTAGAGTCAATTAAAAGTTTTGGACGTGAAGGAAACACTTAATGTATAGTTGAGTGCTTCTAGGAGTAGGGTGAGGGGGCAATGGGCGCACTCCCAAGGTTCTGCCGGGGTCTTTTTTTTTCTCTCTCTTTTTTGAAGTTTTTTCTCCGCCCCGGAGGACCAGACATCTTAAAAGATAGCATTAAGTTTTTCTTGCCATCGGGAGGAAACGGTATGTGTGGTGTTTGTATGCTGTTGGAAGGGGAGGGGAAGTGAAGGCAATAAAAATTGTATGATAGGGAAGGAGGGGACTCGGAGGTTATCAAGTAAGTCACTTTGATGTTAAAAGTGATATCGCAAAATGCTAGAGGCTTAAATTCACCCGGCAAACGGCACTGTGCCTTCCGTCAATTTATAAAAGAAGAATTGGATGTTATTTGTCTACAAGAAACCCACTGGGTAAAGGGGAAAGAACCTAGAATAGGATATATACAGTTTGAGTTGGGTTTCTCGTCTAGCTTCAGGAAAAAGGCTAGAGGGGTTGCTATTTTGTTTCATGATAAGAATGTGATTGTAACGGATCATGTAGAATATGATGAAGAAGGGAGATTTATCATTTGGTTAGGACAGGTAAATGGTCAGTCATTTACAATTGCAAATTTATATTCTCCGAATGCGAATCAAATAAGCTTTTTGAGTAAGTGTTTAAAAATTATTTCCAAACTAAAAGTGGGTAAGCTTATTATATGTGGGGATCTGAATATGGTCCTGGACATAAAAATTGATAGGAGCTTAAGGACGAGCGATTTGGCTCTGGAAAGATTGTCTAGAAGATTTAATGAGATATTGTTGAAATACAAACTATATGACTCTTGGAGGCTAAAAAATCCTGAGGTCCGGGACTATACTTATTATTCTCAGAGACATAGTATATACACAAGGATTGATTTCATACTGGTTGACATAGAGACATGGAGAGAAGTGGATGATGTGGAGGTAGGGGTTATATCATGGTCAGACCACGCCCTGGTAAAAATAGTACTGCAAGGTCGGGGGACTAGCAATGGAAAAAAAAGAGAAAATATTAACTCAGAAGTATTTTATACAATAGAAGAAAAAAAAGAAATTAAGGAAGTAATTGAAGAGTTCTTTAGAGTTAACAGTGGCTCTATAACCTCAGATTTAAGCATTTGGAATGCGCACAAAGCGTATATGAGGGGTATTCTGAAAACAAGAATGATTAAGAAGAGGAGGGCCAGGGGGAAATCGCTGCATGATTTATATTTAGAACTCTACAAGTTATCATATGCCAACAAAAAAAGCCAGGATAACATGTTGACGGAACAGATCTATAAGATGCAAGCACAGATAAATATGATCTTACAAAGTCAAATAGATAAGAAGTTAAAGGAGCTAAAAATAAAAAATTATCATCTAGGTAATAAAGCAAATAAATCACTAGTGGATCTTATTGGGAAAAAGCGAAGCAACAAAAGGATAGTGAAATTCCTCGATGCCAAAGGAATTATGAAAAAGGATCCTATTGAAATAGGTAGAATTGCGGCGGAGTATTATAGCGCCTTTTATAATCTGGAAAATAAACCAGGGTGGGTTAAACCTGATAAAGGGCAAATACAGGATTTGTTTAAAAAGTTGAGTCTAAAAAAAAATTCCGAGGAGCAAAAGGAATTACTAAATGGGAAGATTTTAGTGGAGGAAATCGAGAATTGTGTGTCCGGTTTAAATGTCCAAAAATCCCCAGGACCAGATGGGTTCCCGATACTGTATTATAAACAATTCTTACCAGAATTGGGGGCTCATATGGTAAAAGCATTTAACAAAATTAAAGACGTAGGATGGGCTCCTAAGGAGACATTAGAAGCCGCAATAATTATGATACCGAAGGAGGGAAAAGATCTGGCAAATTGTGCTAACTACAGGCCCATCTCTTTACTCAACATCGATATCAAAATATATTCAAAGATACTAGCACAAAGATTAAATCCTCTTTTAGACCAGTTAATTGAGTCAGATCAAACAGGTTTTGTTAAAGGCCGACAAGGGACAGATAATCTGCGAAAGCTTATCGATATATATGCGCACATGCTAAAGATAATAAAATCCCGTTGGTGGCAGTAGGGTTAGATGCGGAAAAAGCCTTTGATAGGCTCAACTGGGAGTTTATCAAGTGTACTTTAGAAGAAATTGGATTGGGCAAATTCGGGTCAAGTGCGAGTATGGCGCTATACTCTAACCCTTCAGCCTTCATAAAAGGTACAGACTTTCAGTCAGAATCGTTTGAGATTAGCAATGGGACGAGACAAGGATGCCCGCTATCACCAGTGATCTTCAATTTGTGTATAGAAGTGCTGGTTGATATATAAACATGTTTTAGGATCAATTTGTATAATAAAAAAAGGTTACTTTATTAAATTTGGGGTGACAACGGCGTATTAAAAACACATATAAAAAATCCAGGATTGGGACATGACATTTAAAAGAAGGCTAAATTGTGTGAGACAAGATTACCACTAGAATGATATATAATTTGACTCTTAATAGAAGGGTAATTTGTCTCTACAGGTGCTTGTGTGTCAGGATAGATGATTAAACCTGATGTGTGGTCCTCCTAATAAAGTCCTTTAGAGGGGTAAATCACTATTCTTACTGACTGTTTATACAGTGTGTTAAAGAGACAACTCACAGAAAAAATTGCAGGGAGACTGCTTTGAGTAATACCCCCAGCACTGTCTGTGTGTCTATGAACTTATCTTACTGAGTGGATCTATATTGTAAGGTGCTATATATCTGGAAGGTATAATAGCTCTAAAATTCATCTGGACTTTTCTTCCAGTGTATGGTTGAAAAACTCCTTTTAAGTTGTGGAGTACAGATAACTCACCTCACTAGTAGGTATAGTGCTCTGGTTCTTATCTCTTATATATAAAAGTCCCTACTGGGAAATTGCCACTGTGATATATGCTCTAAATGAGCTCTGGTTTTTGCCTCTTATATATATAAGTCCCTGCTGGGAAATTACTGCTGTTAAGCGTGTTCTCATTGAACTTTCAAAGGACCATACTGCCCAGTAAAGAGCAAAATGCCTGCTATTAAAGAGCAAAATGCCTGCTATTAAAGAGTCTATACTCTGTCAGTTACTTATCTTTCCATTACAGCACTTATGCGGTCTATCACTCATTTGGATAAGGACAGGGAGGGTAACCATGCATACTACACACAAGCACTCAGTGTAAACAACGCTAGCGTGTCCTTAACATCGGGACAGACTACGTCATCAGAAGCCGACGCGTTTCGACGTCATCAAGACGTCTTCTTCAAGGGTGAGCTTGCTAAGGCCGTTGGAGCCCTTTTTAAAGTGTTGCCATCTCCATGGCAACTCATGGGGAGCTGTGGAACATGAGCAGTAACATGAAAACGCCCCCTCTGGTTGTGGGCGGAATGACATGATACTTACAGCCTGCTGAATGCACGCTGTAGATTTTAGAAAGTGCAATAAATTAAGTATCGTTCTAATTGTGACATGACTTCTTAAAAGGAGAAAAGAGGCTGTATGAAGGGTGTTGGATCTTGTTGTATGCTGAACCTTATAAAGTTGTGGCATGTCAGCATGTATGTGTGCCAATACTTATAAAGTGCTGATAATCTCTAATGTTAATGATACTTTGGAAACTTCCCTGATTGTGACGAAAAGTACTTATTTGTACTTGCTTATAATATCTACTATATATATTGAGAGTCAATATCAAGTGCTAAATTGTGTCATAATTTGTTCAGGGAGATCTCTGTGCTCCTATGATTAGGGCTCTCAAAATAATGATTGGTACACTTTCTGGTGGAAAAATGACAATATCTTGGATATATATCTTAAAGAGGGAGGCATATATAAATCCCCAATTTTGGGGGGAAGATGCTAGTGTTTTCTACCTCCTTTAAATGATTAAATGGAGAAGAGAAAAGTTGCACATTGTTAATAGTGACACATTAAGTGCTTGAGTATTTGCAGTGCATAATAGACGGATTCTTCTTTATTGCACAAAAAATACATTAAAATAAAAGGGCTAATAACTAGGTGTGCATGAGGTGAATATTTGCTGGTGGTGCCAGAGGAGGAAAGATCTTAAAATTAAAAATAAAGATAAGAATGAACATGATTATAAATGTGAAAAGATGCTTCCCAATGGATTGTGAAAATATCAAGAAATAAATGTGCTAGAGGTGAACATAAATCATCTTTTAATGTGATGATAGATGGAAGATGGATGCAAATGGTGATTAATTCAGTGTATTGTGACAGTGAAAACTAATAAGGTGTGTGTAAAAACACCCATACTCTAGCCAGGACTAGTTAGAGTAAAGGAAAAAGGGGAGGTGGGCGAGGGGAATAGGCAGATGTGGGGATAGTTAAGCCCCAAGTGATTATGTCTCTTTTTAATGGTTCGAAATGTTGGCTATCCCACATGAGCAAGGTATTGGTGGCTGTGTCCTTTCTATAGGTGGTGGTGGTAATTTCCCCCTGGTTATCTTTCCGAATGTATAAGTCTAGAAAGGTGATTTGGGAAGGATGTATTTCATGTGTAAATTTTAGACCTATCACATTGTTGTTCAATAAGTGCATGAAGGTCTCAAATTCTGCTTTTGAACCAGTCCAAATTAACAAAATGTCATCTATATATCTACGCCAAATTAATGCGTGACTAATAAGATGTTCATAAAGTGGATCAGAAAATAGTTTTTCTTCCCACCATCCCAGTAAAAGGTTGGCGTAGCTGGGTGCACAAGAGGTTCCCATAGCCGTCCCTTTCTTTTGATGGAACCATTTTCCATTGAACAAGAAGAAATTGTGTTTCAGAATGTATTCAAGTAGTTGGACCACGAAATTGTTGAATTTTTTAAGATTGTTGCTTTTAGCACTCAAAAAATATTGTACTGCCTGTATGCCAAAATTATGTGGTATGCTGCTGTATAAGGCTTCCACATCTATGGACGCAAGCCATGAATTCTTTGGTACTGTTAAATTCTCAAGTTGTCTCAGTATGTCATTGGTGTCCTTTACATAGGAAGGTAAATTTTGAACTAAGTCACGAAGATAGAAGTCTACAAAAATACTGGCATTAGAAGACAAATTGCCTGTTCCTGATATTATAGGTCTTCCTGGAATAGGAACCATTTTTTTGTGTACTTTGGGCAAAGCATAGAAGGTGGAGATGCTAGGGTATTTTGGCAAGAGAAAACCAAACGTTGGTTCATCTATGATATTATCTATTTTACCTTTCTCTAATATAGATTTAAGTATTAATCTATATTCTATGGTTGGATTTTTTGAAATTATTTCATAGGTGGATTTATCTTCCAGGATCTTATAACACATTTTTTTGTAATTCTCATTGCTCAATATAACCAAGTTCCCACCCTTGTCTGCAGGTTTGATTTGTATGTCTTTAAGAGACTTAAGTTCATTCAATGCTACGTATTCCTTTTTAGTCAAATTGAAATGTCTTTTGAGTTTCATATAGTCAAGTTTTTCTATTTCCATTGTGACTTGTTGTAGGAACACCCAAATATTAGAGAACTCCTTGAAAACCGGTGTAAACTGGCTTTTATTTTTCCAGATCTTTTTTGGTTCCTCTCTATTTTCAGAGCAGGAAATGTGGTCTTCCAATAGAGACATGAGAAGTTCAAAGGTTTCAATGTCCTCTTTGCTTATTCCCAATCTCATGTGTTCTTTTTCTTGTCTAATTTTGTAAAATTTTTGTAAAGCCAGTTTCCGGGCAAAGAGATTGATGTCTTTAATGTGTGAAAATGTATCAGATCTTGAAGTGGGGACAAACATTAGGCCTTTTTGTAATACTGATTTATGATCTTTGTTCATAATAAATTCTGAGATATTCACTATTTTGAAATTATCATCTGTGTCTGACTCTGTTGTCTGATTATTATTATGTTTGTTCATATCTTTTTCCTTTTGTCCCTCCTTTCTGGGCCTTTGTCTAAATACTGGCCCTCTTCTAAAAAAACAGTAGTATTGTGTTGATTTGGTGTTCTTGTCTGAGAGAAATTTCTTGTATTATATGCTTCTCTTCTATATGATATAGTAGGTCGTCTACCCCTGTTATGCCAAGTAGAGAGTTCATCTACATCTGAATTTTCATATTCAGAGGAGCTTATGTCTGAATTCTTTTGTAGGGAAGCTCCTGTAGGGAATTTTAAAAAAATTCTGTTTGTTTGGAAATCAGTTTTGTCTCTCCAGAATTTCTTCTGTTTGCGATCTTTTATCTCTCTTTTAAATCTATCAATGTTGTCATTCAGCTTTTTACAGAATGTTTGGTATTCTGAGGATTCATTGAATTTATTGAATTCTTGTTGACACAATACAATCTTTGGTTTTAATGATTCTAGATTTTGTTTTTCGGTTTCAATAATTAGAGTCATCAACTCAGATGAACATTTCAAAAGGATCTCTTTCCATTTGTGAATAAATGTCTCATCACTTAGATTCACAGCAGGATTAATATGAACTCTCAAGCCTCTAGGTACAAAATGGTTTTTCAGATAGTTCTGTAGACTACTTATTTCCAATACTGAACATACTTGTTTCCTCAAAACTTTTTGTAATTCATCATATATGTTTTTTATGTCTTTATTCCCCTCACCTGCGGGTTGTGTACCCGTGCAGAAACTCTCTTCTGCTTCTTTTAGGAGGGAATCTAAGTCCATATTTAGCATAGAGGGAATGGACATAATGAAAGCTCCTTAGCTTGGAATTATCAACTAAATTTAGTGTAAGTGATGATACTGCTCAGGTCCCAGAAATTCTTTATTTCAAAATAATTATATGTCTTAGAATTTCTTGTTCCTTATGTGGATTAAACCACAGGTTATGTATAGAGTGAAAACTTAGGAACACTTATTCCTATGGTATTTTCTACCAAATGTCTTATTGATATATAAACATGTTTTAGGATCAATTTGTATAATAAAAAAAGGTTACTTTATTAAATTTGGGGTGACAACGGCGTATTAAGAACACATATAAAAAATCCAGGATTGGGACATGACATTTAAAAGAAGGCTAAATTGTGTGAGACAAGATTACCACTAGAATGATATATAATTTGACTCTTAATAGAGGGGTAATTTGTCTCTACAGGTGCTTGTGTGTCAGGATAGATGATTAAACCTGATGTGTGGTCCTCCTAATAAAGTCCTTTAGAGGGGTAAATCACTATTCTTACTGACTGTTTATACAGTGTGTTAAAGAGACAACTCACAGAAAAAATTGCAGCTCACAAAAAAATGGTTCCTATTCCAGGAAGACCTATAATATCAGGAACAGGCAATTTGTCTTCTAATGCCAGTATTTTTGTAGACTTCTATCTTCGTGACTTAGTTCAAAATTTACCTTCCTATGTAAAGGACACCAATGACATACTGAGACAACTTGAGAATTTAACAGTACCAAAGAATTCATGGCTTGCGTCCATAGATGTGGAAGCCTTATACAGCAGCATACCACATAATTTTGGCATACAGGCAGTACAATATTTTTTGAGTGCTAAAAGCAACAATCTTAAAAAATTCAACAATTTCGTGGTCCAACTACTTGAATACATTCTGAAACACAATTTCTTCTTGTTCAATGGAAAATGGTTCCATCAAAAGAAAGGGACGGCTATGGGAACCTCTTGTGTACCCAGCTACGCCAACCTTTTACTGGGATGGTGGGAAGAAAAACTATTTTCTGATCCACTTTATGAACATCTTATTAGTCACGCATTAATTTGGCGTAGATATATAGATGACATTTTGTTAATTTGGACTGGTTCAAAAGCAGAATTTGAGACCTTCATGCACTTATTGAACAACAATGTGATAGGTCTAAAATTTACACATGAAATACATCCTTCCCAAATCACCTTTCTAGACTTATACATTCGGAAAGATAACCAGGGGGAAATTACCACCACCACCTATAGAAAGGACACAGCCACCAATACCTTGCTCATGTGGGATAGCCAACATTTCGAACCATTAAAAAGAGACATAATCACTTGGGGCTTAACTATCCCCACATCTGCCTATTCCCCTCGCCCACCTCCCCTTTTTCCTTTACTCTAACTAGTCCTGGCTAGAGTATGGGTGTTTTTACACACACCTTATTAGTTTTCACTGTCACAATACACTGAATTAATCACCATTTGCATCCATCTTCCATCTATCATCACATTAAAAGATGATTTATGTTCACCTCTAGCACATTTATTTCTTGATATTTTCACAATCCATTGGGAAGCATCTTTTCACATTTATAATCATGTTCATTCTTATCTTTATTTTTAATTTTAAGATCTTTCCTCCTCTGGCACCACCAGCAAATATTCACCTCATGCACACCTAGTTATTAGCCCTTTTATTTTAATGTATTTTTTGTGCAATAAAGAAGAATCCGTCTATTATGCACTGCAAATACTCAAGCACTTAATGTGTCACTATTAACAATGTGCAACTTTTCTCTTCTCCATTTAATCATTTAAAGGAGGTAGAAAACACTAGCATCTTCCCCCCAAAATTGGGGATTTATATATGCCTCCCTCTTTAAGATATATATCCAAGATATTGTCATTTTTCCACCAGAAAGTGTACCAATCATTATTTTGAGAGCCCTAATCATAGGAGCACAGAGATCTCCCTGAACAAATTATGACACAATTTAGCACTTGATATTGACTCTCAATATATATAGTAGATATTATAAGCAAGTACAAATAAGTACTTTTCGTCACAATCAGGGAAGTTTCCAAAGTATCATTAACATTAGAGATTATCAGCACTTTATAAGTATTGGCACACATACATGCTGACATGCCACAACTTTATAAGGTTCAGCATACAACAAGATCCAACACCCTTCATACAGCCTCTTTTCTCCTTTTAAGAAGTCATGTCACAATTAGAACGATACTTAATTTATTGCACTTTCTAAAATCTACAGCGTGCATTCAGCAGGCTGTAAGTATCATGTCATTCCGCCCACAACCAGAGGGGGCGTTTTCATGTTACTGCTCATGTTCCACAGCTCCCCATGAGTTGCCATGGAGATGGCAACACTTTAAAAAGGGCTCCAACGGCCTTAGCAAGCTCACCCTTGAAGAAGACGTCTTGATGACGTCGAAACGCGTCGGCTTCTGATGACGTAGTCTGTCCCGATGTTAAGGACACGCTAGCGTTGTTTACACTGAGTGCTTGTGTGTAGTATGCATGGTTACCCTCCCTGTCCTTATCCAAATGAGTGATAGACCGCATAAGTGCTGTAATGGAAAGATAAGTAACTGACAGAGTATAGACTCTTTAATAGCAGGCATTTTGCTCTTTAATAGCAGGCATTTTGCTCTTTACTGGGCAGTATGGTCCTTTGAAAGTTCAATGAGAACACGCTTAACAGCAGTAATTTCCCAGCAGGGACTTATATATATAAGAGGCAAAAAACCAGAGCTCATTTAGAGCATATATCACAGTGGCAATTTCCCAGTAGGGACTTTTATATATAAGAGATAAGAACCAGAGCACTATACCTACTAGTGAGGTGAGTTATCTGTACTCCACAACTTAAAAGGAGTTTTTCAACCATACACTGGAAGAAAAATCCAGATGAATTTTAGAGCTATTATACCTTCCAGATATATAGCACCTTACAATATAGATCCACTCAGTAAGATAAGTTCATAGACACACAGACAGTGCTGGGGGTATTACTCAAAGCAGTCTCCCTGCAATTTTTTCTGTGAGTTGTCTCTTTAACACACTGTATAAACAGTCAGTAAGAATAGTGATTTACCCCTCTAAAGGACTTTATTAGGAGGACCACACATCAGGTTTAATCATCTATCCTGACACACAAGCACCTGTAGAGACAAATTACCCCTCTATTAAGAGTCAAATTATATATCATTCTAGTGGTAATCTTGTCTCACACAATTTAGCCTTCTTTTAAATGTCATGTCCCAATCCTGGATTTTTTATATGTGTTCTTAATACGCCGTTGTCACCCCAAATTTAATAAAGTAACCTTTTTTTATTATACAAATTGATCCTAAAACATGTTTATATATCAATAAGACATTTGGTAGAAAATACCATAGGAATAAGTGTTCCTAAGTTTTCACTCTATACATAACCTGTGGTTTAATCCACATAAGGAACAAGAAATTCTAAGACATATAATTATTTTGAAATAAAGAATTTCTGGGACCTGAGCAGTATCATCACTTACACTAAATTTAGTTGATAATTCCAAGCTAAGGAGCTTTCATTATGTCCATTCCCTCTATGCTAAATATGGACTTAGATTCCCTCCTAAAAGAAGCAGAAGAGAGTTTCTGCACGGGTACACAACCCGCAGGTGAGGGGAATAAAGACATAAAAAACATATATGATGAATTACAAAAAGTTTTGAGGAAACAAGTATGTTCAGTATTGGAAATAAGTAGTCTACAGAACTATCTGAAAAACCATTTTGTACCTAGAGGCTTGAGAGTTCCTATTAATCCTGCTGTGAATCTAAGTGATGAGACATTTATTCACAAATGGAAAGAGATCCTTTTGAAATGTTCAGCTGAGTTGATGACTCTAATTATTGAAACCGAAAAACAAAATCTAGAATCATTAAAACCAAAGATTGTATTGTGTCAACAAGAATTCAATAAATTCAATGAATCCTCAGAATACCAAACATTCTGTAAAAAGCTGAATGACAACATTGATAGATTTAAAAGAGAGATAAAAGATCGCAAACAGAAGAAATTCTGGAGAGACAAAACTGATTTCCAAACAAACAGAATTTTTAAAAAATTCCCTACAGGAGCTTCCCTACAAAAGAATTCAGACATAAGCTCCTCTGAATATGAAAATTCAGATGTAGATGAACTCTCTACTTGGCATAACAGGGGTAGACGACCTACTATATCATATAGAAGAGAAGCATATAATACAAGAAATTTCTCTCAGACAAGAACACCAAATCAACACAATACTACTGGTTTTTTAGAAGAGGGCCAGTATTTAGACAAAGGCCCAGAAAGGAGGGACAAAAGGAAAAAGATATGAACAAACATAATAATAATCAGACAACAGAGTCAGACACAGATGATAATTTCAAAATAGTGAATCTCTCAGAATTTATTATGAACAAAGATCATAAATCAGTATTACAAAAAGGCCTAATGTTTGTCCCCACTTCAAGATCTGATACATTTTCACACATTAAAGACATCAATCTCTTTGCCCGGAAACTGGCTTTACAAAAATTTTACAAAATTAGACAAGAAAAAGAACACATGAGATTGGGAATAAGCAAAGAGGACATTGAAACCTTTGAACTTCTCATGTCTCTATTGGAAGACAACATTTCCTGCTCTGAAAATAGAGAGGAACCAAAAAAGATCTGGAAAAATAAAAGCCAGTTTACACCGGTTTTCAAGGAGTTCTCTAATATTTGGGTGTTCCTACAACAAGTCACAATGGAAATAGAAAAACTTGACTATATGAAACTCAAAAGACATTTCAATTTGACTAAAAAGGAATACGTAGCATTGAATGAACTTAAGTCTCTTAAAGACATACAAATCAAACCTGCAGACAAGGGTGGGAACTTGGTTATATTGAGCAATGAGAATTACAAAAAAATGTGTTATAAGATCCTGGAAGATAAATCCACCTATGAAATAATTTCAAAAAATCCAACCATAGAATATAGATTAATACTTAAATCTATATTAGAGAAAGGTAAAATAGATAATATCATAGATGAACCAACGTTTGGTTTTCTCTTGCCAAAATACCCTAGCATCTCCACCTTCTATGCTTTGCCCAAAGTACACAAAAAAATGGTTCCTATTCCAGGAAGACCTATAATATCAGGAACAGGCAATTTGTCTTCTAATGCCAGTATTTTTGTAGACTTCTATCTTCGTGACTTAGTTCAAAATTTACCTTCCTATGTAAAGGACACCAATGACATACTGAGACAACTTGAGAATTTAACAGTACCAAAGAATTCATGGCTTGCGTCCATAGATGTGGAAGCCTTATACAGCAGCATACCACATAATTTTGGCATACAGGCAGTACAATATTTTTTGAGTGCTAAAAGCAACAATCTTAAAAAATTCAACAATTTCGTGGTCCAACTACTTGAATACATTCTGAAACACAATTTCTTCTTGTTCAATGGAAAATGGTTCCATCAAAAGAAAGGGACGGCTATGGGAACCTCTTGTGTACCCAGCTACGCCAACCTTTTACTGGGATGGTGGGAAGAAAAACTATTTTCTGATCCACTTTATGAACATCTTATTAGTCACGCATTAATTTGGCGTAGATATATAGATGACATTTTGTTAATTTGGACTGGTTCAAAAGCAGAATTTGAGACCTTCATGCACTTATTGAACAACAATGTGATAGGTCTAAAATTTACACATGAAATACATCCTTCCCAAATCACCTTTCTAGACTTATACATTCGGAAAGATAACCAGGGGGAAATTACCACCACCACCTATAGAAAGGACACAGCCACCAATACCTTGCTCATGTGGGATAGCCAACATTTCGAACCATTAAAAAGAGACATAATCACTTGGGGCTTAACTATCCCCACATCTGCCTATTCCCCTCGCCCACCTCCCCTTTTTCCTTTACTCTAACTAGTCCTGGCTAGAGTATGGGTGTTTTTACACACACCTTATTAGTTTTCACTGTCACAATACACTGAATTAATCACCATTTGCATCCATCTTCCATCTATCATCACATTAAAAGATGATTTATGTTCACCTCTAGCACATTTATTTCTTGATATTTTCACAATCCATTGGGAAGCATCTTTTCACATTTATAATCATGTTCATTCTTATCTTTATTTTTAATTTTAAGATCTTTCCTCCTCTGGCACCACCAGCAAATATTCACCTCATGCACACCTAGTTATTAGCCCTTTTATTTTAATGTATTTTTTGTGCAATAAAGAAGAATCCGTCTATTATGCACTGCAAATACTCAAGCACTTAATGTGTCACTATTAACAATGTGCAACTTTTCTCTTCTCCATTTAATCATTTAAAGGAGGTAGAAAACACTAGCATCTTCCCCCAAAAATTGGGGATTTATATATGCCTCCCTCTTTAAGATATATATCCAAGATATTGTCATTTTTCCACCAGAAAGTGTACCAATTAATTTTTTTGAGAGCCCTAATCATAGGAGCACAGAGATCTCCCTGAACAAATTACGACACAATTTAGCACTTGATATTGACTCTCAATATATATAGTAGATATTATAAGCAAGTACAAATAAGTACTTTTCGTCACAATCAGGGAAGTTTCCAAAGTATCATTAACATTAGAGATTATCAGCACTTTATAAGTATTGGCACACATACATGCTGACATGCCACAACTTTATAAGGTTCAGCATACAACAAGATCCAACACCCTTCATACAGCCTCTTTTCTCCTTTTAAGAAGTCATGTCACAATTAGAACGATACTTAATTTATTGCACTTTCTAAAATCTACAGCGTGCATTCAGCAGGCTGTAAGTATCATGTCATTCCGCCCACAACCAGAGGGGGCATTTTCATGTTACTGCTCATGTTCCACAGCTCCCCATGAGTTGCCATGGAGATGGCAACACTTTAAAAAGGGCTCCAACGGCCTTAGCAAGCTCACCCTTGAAGAAGACGTCTTGATGACGTCGAAACGCGTCGGCTTCTGATGACGTAGTCTGTCCCGATGTTAAGGACACGCTAGCGTTGTTTACACTGAGTGCTTGTGTGTAGTGTGCATGGTTACCCTCCCTGTCCTTATCCAAATGAGTGATAGACCGCATAAGTGCTGTAATGGAAAGATAAGTAACTGACAGAGTATAGACTCTTTAATAGCAGGCATTTTGCTCTTTAATAGCAGGCATTTTGCTCTTTACTGGGCAGTATGGTCCTTTGAAAGTTCAATGAGAACACGCTTAACAGCAGTAATTTCCCAGCAGGTACTTATATATATAAGAGGCAAAAAACCAGAGCTCATTTAGAGCATATATCACAGTGGCAATTTCCCAGTAGGGACTTTTATATATAAGAGATAAGAACCAGAGCACTATACCTACTAGTGAGGTGAGTTATCTGTACTCCACAACTTAAAAGGAGTTTTTCAACCATACACTGGAAGAAAAATCCAGATGAATTTTAGAGCTATTATACCTTCCAGATATATAGCACCTTACAATATAGATCCACTCAGTAAAATAAGTTCATAGACACACAGACAGTGCTGGGGGTATTACTCAAAGCAGTCTCCCTGCAATTTTTTCTGTGAGTTGTCTCTTTAACACACTGTATAAACAGTCAGTAAGAATAGGGATTTACCCCTCTAAAGGACTTTATTAGGAGGACCACACATCAGGTTTAATCATCTATCCTGACACACAAGCACCTGTAGAGACAAATTACCCCTCTATTAAGAGTCAAATTATATATCATTCTAGTGGTAATCTTGTCTCACACAATTTAGCCTTCTTTTAAATGTCATGTCCCAATCCTGGATTTTTTATATGTGTTTTTAATACGCCGTTGTCACCCCAAATTTAATAAAGTAACCTTTTTTTATTATACAAATTGATCCTAAAACATGTTTATATATCAATAAGACATTTGGTAGAAAATACCATAGGAATAAGTGTTCCTAAGTTTTCACTCTATAGAAGTGCTGGCTCAAATGATAAGGAAGAATGATAGGATAAGAGGAATCATATGTGGAGCTATAGAATCGAAGATCACTCTATTCGCAGACGATGCAGTTGTAGTCTTATCAGAGCCACTAGAATCATTGGTGTATCTCATGAAGGAATTAAAAACCTTTGGTTGTCTATCATATTATAAAATTAATTCTTCCAAATCAGAGGTTATCTGGCTAAATGTGAACTTAGAAACTAAAACCTTGTTACGAGAGAAATTCCCATTTAGATGGGAGCAGAATAAAATAGAACATTTGGGAATAGAGTTGACTCCGTGTGTTGCTTCCATGTTAAAGAATAACTTGGAAATAACTTTTGTTTCAGTGTGCAAACTACTCAAGTCATGGGAGAGGCTAAATCTAACCTGGTCAGGCAGAATCGTATGTGTTAAGATGTTCATTTTACCAAAACTTACTTATGTTTTAAGAGTAATCCCTCTATTTATATCCAGAGGAAGTATTACTAAATTTCAGAAAGTGGTAGATCATTTTATATATAAAGGAAAAAGGGTTAGAGTCAGTAAAGACCAAGTAAATAAAAAGTATATAGAAGGTGGATTAGGGGCAATCAACCTCTGGAAGTATGCAGAGGCTATAAAATTGTACCACTTTCTGAGATGGACAGAAGGAGTGGAAGGACCCAAGTTTATCCAGTTAGAAGAAGCATTAAGCCCCAAAATAGTTCTGCAGCAAGCTCCATGGTATAAGAAATCGTCCAACTTTAAGACTCAGATAGAGTTCAGAATAGGGAAACAATGTTGGGCTAGTTGGCTCAAAATGAACTCAAAATTGAATTTGCTCCCTTTTCCATCTCCATTAACACCACTGGAAGTAATTTATGATATTCACCCCGAAATAGATAAGGTAGAGTGGGGGAAATGGGGTATTGACAAAATTAAGGATTTAATCAGAAATGAGGGCTTTATTAAATTTGAGGAACTGAGGAGAGTGAAAGAGGTCCCAATATCAATGTGGTGGCAATTTCTGACCCTTAAGAAGATATTAACAAAAGAAGGTTTTGATGTAAGATCAGTCAGGGATTTGACACCTCTCGAAAAATTCCTGTCCTTAAGAACAAGTAATAAGAGTTCAGTGTCGAAATGCTTAAAATTTTTAGACGAGTACAGAAGTTCTGGAAAATCTGTAGCCATGGAAAGCTGGGAAACTGATTTTAGAATTAAGAAAAATTTGGAGGACTGGGGAAAAGCGTATCAGCTAACAAAAGATAACTTGATTTGTACAACTTACAGAGAAATCCACTTTAAAATTACACAAAAATGGTACATAGTTCCAGAGCTTCTGTCTAAAATAGATCCAAGCAAATATAGTGAGCTGTGTTGGAGAGGGTGCTCGGAAATAGGCACCCAAAGTCACATGTGGTGGAAATGTGTTAAGATCAAAGGGCTTTGGGAAAGGTGTGTCACCAAGTTGGTGGGTATGGGATGTAAGGAAGTTACCTTAAACCCAGAAGCTTTTCTATTACATATCTTTCCAAGGGAATGGTCTAGTGAAACAATTGGGATAGTGGTGCAGGTTCTCATGGCAATTAAATGGTGGATTGTACGGAGATGGAGAAGTGGGGAATTGCCTAAATGGAATGAGATTTGTAGTACTATGGAAAGGAATAAACAGTATGAAATTGAATATTTAAGTTTTGATTCCAAGTTAGGATTATCAGTGGTTAAGAAATGGGCAAGATGGGACGAAGAACTGTTTGCCGATCCTTGGAAATAGATATTTTTTGTTGTTGTTGTTGTATTTGTTGCCTTTAGCGAAGTTACTTTAATTATATAATAGGTTTCGGGTATTGCCTCCTTCTGTAAATAATGAGAATATTGCCAAGGGGTGGGTGGGGGGTTTGTAGGTGGGTGATTGTGTATGATTTAGATGTAAGTATTGTTTTGCTGTATGTATTTTATTTTGGTTGTCTGTTTCTAAAAACAATAAAAAAATTAAAATATAAAAAATAAAAAAAATCTATTATCAACCTTTTGCCCACAGATAATAGCTGTTTGTCCTTGTCTTCTTTTATACAAAGGGTATCCATCACAATTTGCATAAGTTTGCATTTGAAATTGTTTAGGAAATTGTTTAGTAAATGTTTTATTTTCCATATATGGTAATAAGGATTTATCTCTCCACATGGCCCATGAATGTAACATGTGTGTAACAATCTCCCAAAGTTTGGAATATTTTTCTTGCTCTGGCAATTCAGCAGTAATTACTGAATCCACTCTCTCTGCAGTATTCAGCTTATCTTTTTCCTGCAGTATTAAAAGTATGTGAGCATGTGGCAGTCCTCTTTTTTTAAATTCAATGGTACAAACAAAAGCCTCACATTGTCCAAATAACTGTGCTCTAGTTATATCATGTATTAATGAATTGAGTTTGATTTTGAATATTCTTGCCACTAAATCTGGTCGGTCAGAAGTAGTTTGTCCCAGATTCAAATTTTCCTGATCTCTGGCCATTGAGTATTACATGTGAATGTAATAAATAAATCTGGTTTTCCAAATTTTGTGACAATAGCCATGGCATCATTATATCTTTCTTGCATATTGCGAGGAGATCCTTGGAAAGTGGATGGCAAAATAATTGCTCTTCCAGCTAGAATGTCTTTGCTGGTAGCCAATTCCGCAACATAATCTATCAATCCACAATACTGTTCTAGATTATTTGCTTCAACTTGTAGATATGAATCAATAATCAATTGTTCACTGAGTTTGCCCCCACTTGAAATGGGATTAAAAGAATCCCGAATAGCAGTTTGTGCCACTTTATATTCCAGCATAGAAATATTGCATCTAACACGAACTTTACTATTGGGATAACTTTGCAATTGTAATTTTGGTTCCCATCCAGTTTCACCATTTGGAAAGAAAATGGGATATGTCATTGGATCTAAATTACAACTTAATATATTTAAGTTTATAAATGGTTGTTCTTCATTGTGTGGATATATTCTAATATCCCGCTGAAAAGATGGTTCACCATCTTCATTTTTAAAGACCATGGCAACCTCATTTACTGTTGGTAAATTATATCGTCTTTGATCAGTGTTGCGATCTATTTTTAACACCACATTTACTCTTGGCGTTGTCAATTGATGTTTTTGAGCATGTTCCTGTTGTTCTTTTTTAAGCTGTGCTAATTGTTTGTATGCTTGACTATATGGGTTTTAGCCATATTTTATCCAGCTGTTCAAAGACTATGCGCAAACACTGTTTACTTTCTGGAAGCGTCATTCTTTGTTCCACAGCTTCCATTGTATCTAAGACATAAAACTGTGCAAATTTCCTTTGCTCTCCTTCTTGTGGGTGTAAATGTGAAGTTCGGTAGTAAATTTGCCCTTGAACTCTAAAACAGTAAGGACCATATCCTTGTACATTTTCGGCTAATGTGGCACCCATTGAAGCAAATTAAATTGCACTGTTATAAGACCTTATGTTTTTTTTTAAATTTGTATAATTTGGAAATGTTGGATCGCTCATGATACTTTGTAAGTAATCTGGAAATAGGTGTCTTTGTGGAAGTCTTACCTTTCCTTTCTGACAGCAACTAATGAAATCTCCGTCAGTAGGTCTTTCCTTTAGAAAATGACAGGCCCCACAAAACTAACAAACAACATTAAGTAATCCACAATAATGAGTGTCTACTTTTAGTGCTCTACTAAACACATTCTCATGCACTTCCTTAACATAGATATCACTACAACTTTCTATATCTACATTGGTGTCATGTGTCTCCACATTGGAGTCAGTAGGCAATGTAGTATCATTGGGCAATGGCTCACAGACATGTTTTTGTTTACTTTTTAATTTCTTGGAAGCCCCAGCACACTCACTTTGTGCTTTCTTACTCATTTTTTTTTATTTAAAAGTCTCTGTCGGTCTTCTTCTCTTAAGCGTTGGGAAGTTTCAGGTGACTGTGCATCTCTCCACCTTTGCTTCCTTTCCCTTGCCAATCTTCTTTTGTGCTCAATTTTGTCTTCTCCATTATCCACCCTTTTAATCTGTAATTGTAAATAGAGATGTAATTATTGTTTGTTGTTTGTTTTCTGTACATATTGTTTTTAGCTGTTTCCAATGTAAAAGTAAATTGGATGAATAAAATAATGCAACCATTTTAAAATCTTGTACTTTTTTACAATGAAATAAATGAAACCATTTCAGTACTTTTTTATTGACATATATTAAATAGCAAAGGCCTGCACATATATATATTTTGCAAACTTAATTATGAATTATGTAGTAAATGAATATGAATGTACGTTATTGAATGAATGCAAAAATGCGATAAATGTAAAACCTAAAAAGTTACTTAGATTGTCATAAAGAAGCTAAAACATAAACAGCTATTATCAAAGTATAGATGTATTGTAAAAGAATATTCAATTTTCTTAAAGATTCAATGAATGTAGCTATGATGTCTAATTGTTGTTCTTTAAAATGTAATGACTTAAGCATATATATTATATTTTATTTTTTGTTTTATTGTACTGACCACTTTAAATCTCTAAATGTCCTTCATTTTTTTTGTGTGCAAAATTACCTAATAAAAACCACATTTATATGCAATTTGTTGGAATCAATCTTCCACTATATAAACACCTTTTTTTTGTTTTTATTGAAACGTTATTTTGCTGCAGAAGTTCATTCTGTAAAAGGCACCTGTTTTTTTCTATGTAACAGGCTCCTATCTCCCTTATAAGGCATAAAGGGCCTTTTGTCAACCTTTTTCAACATTTTTACAACTTCTGATAAAGGGGTAGAAGCTACGTGGAGAGAGGCAACTGAATCGCAAGTATTGAGTATTTGCTGCATGTTATTACCCTCTTATTATTCCTATTATTCCTATTATTATTGTGCAATGATTTTTTCATTTATATATAGTTGCTTTATTGATTGACAAGATCCCACATTTTTGGGAGATATAGTATGCCTGGGTTTCCACAATACTATTTGTTTTTAATTCATTTATTGTGAGCTGTTTTTATCTCAAAATCTTTTTTCAACTCTATGATTATCAGTGTATCCTGTGTTTACAGGATCATCAGTATAGACTGATATATGAGAGTTGATTTGTCTATTATCATCATTGCAGTTCTGTATAAGTATAAGTCTATGAATTACTTTATCTGGGCCACACTATGATATTTAAAGTACTGCAACTTTAGAATTGAGTTAATAAGTCAGCGTAGCAACTTTCAATTGTTTTTCAGTGTTTTTCCAGGATAAAGAGTATCCCAATAAAAAATATAAACTCCTATATATAATTAAAGGGGTGTTAGGCACCCAATGGATACATACAATAGGTCAATTTAATAGACTTTCATTCTGTAAAATGTTCATTTAAAATAATATGCTATGTGGTAACGTCCTTCTTTTTTTAAATTTCATTTATTTTTCAAAATGACATAATAAAAACCACATTTATTTGCAATTTTTTTAAATCAATCTGCCACTATATAAAAACTTTTTTTTTTTAAATTTAAACGTTATTTTTTTTATAGAAGTTCAATCTGTAAAATGTTTATTTTAAATAATATGTTATATGGTTACTGTAGCGAAACCCATCACTGTTTTAAACTGTTTTATGATTATTATGGTTAAAATATGATCCTACTATATATATGTTGGTTGATGTTCTACAGAATATATTGGCTCAGAATATTAGCCAGACTTTTGCAGACCTAGGCTAATAGATAATCCTGTTACAGAGATTCAAGAGATAAGAAAGTTGTAAAGGATCCGTGCATTTTCCAAAGTGTTTTCATTCTCTGATAAGAACAAAGAAGAATGATCTAATTAATGTCTGATTGTATCCAAGTTGCCAGGGAGGTGTGACTCACCTATTGTCCTATATGTGTATTGTGTGGGGGATATGTGCAATGTCTGTGTGTTATGTGTAAAAACATACTTTTACTAACTTTTGAACCCCTGGTCTGATTCATGCCATTTTTTTATATGTTGTTCCCCTGGATGAGAGCTGTTGAATGGTGTGGGACTCAAAGGTGTACCCCCTGTATTTGGGGTACATCCAGAATGTGGTTAAAATTGTGTCTGTTTTAATTGTGTTACCTGTTATCTGAGGGGAGGAGACGTGGGGGTTGAACCATGTAGATAATTGGCTGTGATAATTATGTGGGTGTAGCCCTTCAGAGGGCACCATTGCATAAAAGGAGATTCCCTGTTATTAAAAGTTAGTTCTTCTTGACCCTTGAAAACGTAGCCTCGTCTCGTTATTTGAGGGGATCGCTATCATACTGGGGATTGCTATGCTTCTGCATACTCCCTTGAGCTGTAACTACTGAACGCTTGTTCCTGATGTACTATCCTTGGAGTCTGTGGTGGTTTTGGTGTCCGGTGCGGTGCTTGTAGGCCTCGACGCAAGCTAGGACGCATCCATCAACGGAGGTACCCGGTCGGGGTGCCAGTAGATCCGTTACATTGGTGGCAGTGGTGGGATGGCGTCCTAGTAAGAGGAAAAGCAGCACGGAGACACTGGTAACGTTTGGAGTTACAAATTGAGGGCAACGCTAGTATCCGTACAGCGCCCCTGGCTACAGCAGGATAGAACCGGCTAGTTTTCAGACAGCGTTTCATGATGAGGAGGAGGAGGCGGCCGCGGACTACAGGGATGCAGACAGAAAGGATCTCTGGTATGATGCCCTGGAAGATGCCCAATGGCGGCGAGGTGAGAGTCTCCCCAGTGATGAGCAGCGGCTACAGAAGCGTGTGGCGATGCGGATGTATCTTTTGGGAGAGCAGCCCCTGGATGAGTGGGTGACAAGACTAGAGACCCTGGTATGGCGAGAGCTCTGGCTAGACAACGCATACCAGGCCCTCTGGTGGCATACCGTTCGACTTACCCCCTGGACGACTGAACACGACTTACCGGAGGGGGATGATTATGATGGCCCGGGTTTATTATGGGATGCCTTGGAGGACGATATTGATCTTGGCAGCACGGAGGGGTCTAGGTTTTGGGACATCTACGACTACCGGATGGGCATGTATGTCTGGGATGACGAAGGCGAGGTGAGCAAAGACATGACCCACCTGGTAACGAGAGAGTGGGAGCTGGAGCAGGACTACCAACACCTGCTCAGCCTTGTGCAGCCCCAACCTACTCGACAAGCAGAACCAGACTTCATTGACTGGTCCTGGGATGACCTCCAGATGGCAGGTAGAGATGGGACCGAGGTCTCTCTACCGGCCCTACAGAGGGCAGAAGGTGTCGTCCTTCCCCCCCAGCGGCAGTGTGACCCCCAGGGGCCAGAAGGTGTCGTCCTTCCCCCCCAGCGGCAGTGTGAACCCCAGGGGGCAGAAGGTGTCGTCCTTCCTCCCCAGCGGCAGTGTGTACCCCAGGGAGCTGAAGGTGTCATCCTTCCTCCCCAGCGACAGTGTGTACCCCAGTGGGCCCAAGGTGTCGTCCTTCCCCCCCAGCGGCAGTGTGTACCCCAGGGAGCAGAAGGGGCCGTCCTTCCTCCCCAGCGGCAGTGTGAACCCCAGGGGGCAGAAGGTGTCGTCCTTTCCCCCCAGCGGCAGTGTGAACCCCAGGGGGCAGAAGGTGTCGTCCTTCCCCCTGAGCGGCAGTGTGTACCCCAGGGAGCAGAAGGTGTCGACCTTCCTCCACAGCGGCAGTTGGTACCCCAGGGCGCCAAAGGTGTCGTCCTTCCCCCCCAGCGACAGTTTACCCTAACCAGGGGAGACACCAATCTCCCAGACGGCGCAGATGGGACCGTGGTCCCTGCGCCCGCAGCCTGTCCAGATCCCCAACTACCCTCACTGGGACCACCGGAGGAGGGGGTAAGTACAAATTCCCCTGCCCAGCTAACTTCTAATGTGGCCCCAGGGTTAACAGAGGAAATGGTAACCCCCACTGACCCCCACGTTTCCCTGGCTACTGAGCCGGAATATGTCCCAGGTACCCCAGCAGAAGAGCTGACCGTGGGGCAGAGTGCAGTCGGCCTCTGCCCTCCCTTTGTTCCTTGTACAGAGCAGGAGGTCCTGCAGGTTATACCAGCAGAAGAGCTGGCATCAGGGCAGAGTGCCGCTGGCCCCTGCCCCTCAAGTCCCCTCAGCGTGTTGTACCATCACCCCAGCGAAATATCCAGGTGCCTGGTTAGACTTCCCCCCAAAGTGGAGATGTGTGACGAAGTGCCCTTCACCACTTTGGCTTGGAGAGGACTGTTTGCCAGCCTCCTGCCCTGCGACTATGGCCCTGGTACATATTGCCCTTTGGAACCAGTGTTCGGCCATACCAGAGTGTATGTCACTCATTCTGGCCCTTTACATACAGGGGGGTCATTCTGTACTTGCCCTGTGTGAACCATGATACCCCAGATAACTGTGCCATGAAGCCCATTCATATAATGAAAGACTATGGGAAAGACTTTAGCTACATGGCAATTGAACTGTGTGAAGAGGATCTGAGCGCTATTCGGTGGTTTTGTGCGCTCAGATCCCAGCTATCTGGGGATATGGGAAATGTGAGTAAATGTGAATTGCAGTAATGCTGATGGGTTGTCAAACTAGAGAATTGACCAACAAATACTTTTGTCCGGACATCCCCAGGCCGATCCGTTGGGATCAGACCGTGTATGCCGGCTTATGGTCACGGGGGAGGTGTGTAGCGGAACCCATCACTGTTTTAAACTGTTTTATGATTATTATGGTTAAAATATGATCCTACTATATATATGTTGGTTGATGTTCTACAGAATATATTGGCTCAGAATATTAGCCAGACTTTTGCAGACCTAGGCTAATAGATAATCCTGTTACAGAGTTTCAAGAGATAAGAAAGTTGTAAAGGATCCGTGCATTTTCCAAAGTGTTTTCATTCTCTGATAAGAACAAAGAAGAATGATCTAATTAATGTTTGATTGTATCCAAGTTGCCAGGGAGGTGTGACTCACCTATTGTCCTATATGTGTATTGTGTGGGGGATATGTGCAATGTCTGTGTGTTATGTGTAAAAACATACTTTTACTAACTTTTGAACCCCTGGTCTGATTCATGCCATTTTTTTATATGTTGTTCCCCTGGATGAGAGCTGTTGAATGGTGTGGGACTCAAAGGTGTACCCCCTGTATTTGGGGTACATCCAGAATGTGGTTAAAATTGTGTCTGTTTTAATTGTGTTACCTGTTATCTGAGGGGAGGAGACGTGGGGGTTGAACCATGTAGATAATTGGCTGTGATAATTATGTGGGTGTAGCCCTTCAGAGGGCACCATTGCATAAAAGGAGATTCCCTGTTATTAAAAGTTAGTTCTTCTTGACCCTTGAAAACGTAGCCTCGTCTCGTTATTTGAGGGGATCGCTATCATACTGGGGATTGCTATGCTTCTGCATACTCCCTTAAGCTGTAACTACTGAACGCTTGTTCCTGATGTACTATCCTTGGAGTCTGTGGTGGTTTTGGTGTCCGGTGCGGTGCTTGTAGGCCTCGACGCAAGCTAGGACGCATCCATCAACGGAGGTACCCGGTCGGGGTGCCAGTAGATCCGTTACAGTTACATTGCTCACTATGAATCTCTAATATACTTTTCTTAATTAATAAATAAGTGTCATCAATTTCAAACCATAAGGGCATGGTTAAATCATATACCTGTCAAGTTGCAGTTCTTTGTGTCCAAATGCACTCTCTGTCTTGAGTACGTTTAAGATATGATGAATCTGTCAAATAACATGAAAATAATTAGTAATCCTTGAATTTCATTCATTCCTGATAGACTTAACTGCATACATTTAAGAACTTAGTAAAATGTAACATTTTTCCTAAAGTCTTCTAACCTCATTGTATTTTTTATATCATTATTAATTAATATTCTCTCCACAAATTTACATAAGTCAGCTGTAAGACAGAAATATAAGTGCATGTTTAATTTTTTTTTAACTTTTATAGCATTTTTTTTAAAGATGATGACTAATTATTAATTAATTAAAATACTATTATACATTAATTAATCAATAACTGTTATCCAGTTTTGCAATTTTTAATGTAGCCTTTTTTGCTTCCTAACTCCAGAATTAAATGATATACCTGTCAAGGTGATCTTTATGGTGTTCAAAGGCTGCAAACGTCACTCTCTGTGTGAAATAAGAATGAAATCCTTTGTAATATTTTGCTTCATCCCTATCAGTCAATCACCAGCAACACACATATATTGGGATGCAAAACATAAAAGCATATTCCTTAATGTATTGTATGATCTTATTTTTTTTTTAGTATGATTACTAATTGTTAATTAATTAATATCTTAATATACATTAATTAATCAATAATTGTTATCAATTGAATTTTTTTTGGTGGCTGTAGGAATATAATTAAATTCTATACCTGTCAAGATCATCCTTATGATGTTCAATGCCTGCAAACGTCACTCTCTGTGTTCATTCAGCTGCAGGTCCGCTGAAACTGTCCAAACAGATAACATTTATTTATAATATGTTGCTTCATCCCTATCAATCAATCAGCATCAACACAGATATATTAGCATAGATGGAAAACATAAAATCAATACTCATCAATGTATTTTTGAAAAGGGAAATTTTGTAGGTCCTGCTTACTAATATTAATATACCTTAATAATGTAACTGTTATCAATTACAACTATGAGGAGTTAAATGCTTTTTTTTGCCCCAAGCACATAATTGAATGATATACCTGTAAAGGTGCTGTTTTTGTTGTTGAAAGGCTGCAAACGTCACTGTCTGTGGTGATTCAGCTGCAGCGTCACTGAAAGTGTTAAAAATAAAGGAAATCATTTGTAATATTTGAATGAATACCTATTACTCAATCCACATCATCACAGATATGTCAGTGCATCTTTTTTTTTTTTCTTTGACCTTTTTTTATTCTTAGCCTTTACAGAATAATCAATTAATGTCCATTAATAATAAATTAATGACTGACTAAATATAATGGAAAGATGTAATCATGACTATATTCCAAAAGTAATTTTTTTTGTTTGTTTATAATGAATATTACTAATTAATTAATTAAATAATGTACATTAATAATTAATGAATCAATGTGTAAAAAATAGAATTCTGCATTATTAAACGTTAACCTTTTTTGTTATTAATGATTACTAATTAGTAATTCATTAATTAAAGTACATTATTAATTAATTATTGAATTAATTTATATCTTAGATACAGGTAAGCATGATATTATTTCTAAACTAAATACATTTCAAATTCTTGTTTCCTCTATTTTTCTTTTTTATTAATAATTAATTTAATATACCTTTTTTAATGTAATATTCATCAAGTAGTATCCTGAAGAGCCTACAATCTCTTTTGATTTTCCAGCAGCAGAAAATGTCCAGTCAGACTGTCATCACCTGAGGAGAAAGTGTCAGTTATGGGTCAAGTGTGCCCTATATATAGGCTTCGTGTGCAAGACAAATCCATTGTTTTAGGCAGGAAATCCGCCATTTCACAATGTTAATGTGTAAATGTGTACGTTCGTGTTGTAAAAAGCCTTTTATTTATAATTAGTATATGTTTTATGCGTTCCGCGGTTATTTTCCAGCCTTCCTATTAGTATTTTTCGACCACATACTTCTCTGGCTGTGTTTTACCCGCTTCATGGTCATATAGCCTTCTTTTCATTTTTTTCGGGGGCCATTTTTTTTTCCGCTTAGGTGATTTTCGATGTTTGAAAATCGTCTAAATCGACTTTAATTGGCGTTCCACATCACTCACAGACGTCCTAGCTGTTTCCCCATGCTGTCGGTGATCTTGTTGTAATTTTTTTCTGTGTATTTAGTGTTTTTTAATTGTTTTTGTTCCGCCACTAATCTCGAAATTTTTTACGTCTCGTATTTTTTTTTTCTAAGTCCTGCGTCTCGTCTTTTGTTTGTCTAAGTCCGTATTTTGTTTGTCTAAGTACCGATAAAAGTGCTCCATGTTTAACGGCTCGCCTCGCAACGCGAGGCTCGCAGGCAATGAGTGCCTTTGGCGCTCATTGCCTAAGTGCTAGGGGTTTAACGGCTCTCCTCGCCGGCAATGTGCGCCTGTGGCGCTCATCGCTAAGTCGTACGGACTCCTCAAACAGCGTGACGACGACTTGCAATTTGACTATTATACTATGTGATATACCATAATTTACCTTAATGGAATAAGGTGTATTAAAAGGGGGGTTTTGTCAGAACTTTTGTACGAATAAGATCCAATCTTATATGGGTATTTTAAGCTAATATAATAATCCTATTATATACACTTTTATATCCAATGTATTAATATTTTACAATATATATATATATATATATATATATATATATAGAGAGAGAGATATATATAGATATATATTTATATACAGTATATATCTATCTCTCTCTCTCTCTCTCTATATATATATATATATATATATAGCAATTATCTCACTAAGAGTGATAGAAGACCTCCACAGTACAAAGTAAAGTAGTCCAAATAAGGAATAGTACATTAGTGATTCTATTTGAATGTCTAAAGAAAAGTTAATAAAAACATATTTCCTGCTGAAATTTCTTACAAATACAGTATATGCACTGCACTCTGGGAAAACTGGGCGGGACATGCAAATGAGACCACATACTGAACCCTCACTCACCTAATCCAAACCATTTTAAACATGGCACCTTTTCAGCATATGCTTACTGTATTTCACAGTTGTAAGCATAGCAATGGATGGATTTTTCACAAACCACATACAGCACTGTTTCACGGTTACTGACGATCATCAGTGTGGTGTGAGTGCCTGGTTTGTGTGGTGATTGTTGTAGAGAGTAGTTCAATACAGTAATTATTTCACATATGGTGGGCTAAGAGTGATAGAAGCCCTCCACCATACAAAGTATAGTAGTACAAATAAGGAATAGTATATATATTTATAGTTATATGCATGCAGTTCCATTTATTGGAAAATATCTATGTAAAAGATGTGTTTTTTTCAGTTTATTATTGAAAGTAGAATTCTTAATAATCCTTTGTCCTACAACAGACATACATGAGAAATTATTCCATTCATTTAAAAGATAAGGCTTATTTTATCTAAATACTCCCCAAATTACCATATGTAAGAATGTTTTAACTAGACATCATGTCTGTTTCCCAGAATATAAATCTTTTATTTTGGTATACATAACTGACACTCCTTATCACTAACCTGCTAACCATATCTTGTATACAATTGTAATGTCAAGTGGTGATTAATGTCAAGTGGTGATTAACAATTTTAATGTCAAGTGGTGATTAACCCACAGTACCTGGACATAATAGCAATTTATATAATTGTACTTAAACATTTTGTAAGACACAGTCAGTGCTGGGAGGAGGATCTAGTGACTGTGGGTAAATATCACAGCTAAGGAGGAAACGTTTACACCACAGTGTATAGAGATCAGGGGATCAGATTTGGGGCTCAGCTCGGGGAGTGCAGTGTGTAGACGGTCCCTAGACTCCCTGCACAACTAGGCTGCTCTGGAGGTCCACATGCAGCGGTGAGAGGAGAAGACACTGTGAGCATCGGTGTCTGGAGGCTGCCAAGGTAAGGACCAGAGGACACTGCCAGAGTGGGAGGGGGCATCCCATGGAAGCACATATATGGGGCGTGTACAGAACTAGCTGTGGTTGTAGGGAGATGAGGAGAGTGACACTGACAGCTGTGAGAACCGCGCTGATGTCCGCTTGCGCTATTTCCGGGCTTTGGTGTTTGCGTCCATGCGTCAGAGCCCATAACTCGGCGTGTATGCATGGCACGCCTTAAAGGCGTGTCACAAAAAAAAAACAGGTATGATATAAAGTATAACATTTCTTTATATGTTATTTCTTTTTCATTACAATCATGGAAATATTTTGTTAATACAATATAGAATAAATTGCTATATCAATATTTATCTGATAAATATAATATACCATATAATTTGTGAATTATAAGTCGACATATAATTTGCTAATTAATTTTATAAATACAAAATATATCAGCTTTTATAGCAATTTCATATATCCGATAATTAATTGTAATGAAATTTTTTTTCTCTTTTTGAATATTATAATTCAACTATAAAGTCATATGAAATAAAAATTGTATGATATCTTAATAAAAAAGTATTTGTAAACATACCAAAATAATCAAAACTATCTTCAATATCATAAATCACCATATTAATTATAGAAAGCACACTGTGCATGTCTCATATATGATTATGTGGAGATGAGCGCCACAGGCCACAAAAATTCCAGACCTCGCAAAATTATGAATTTAACGGCAGAACCACAAAACTCGAACAAACAACAAAAAAACCCAAATATGGCTCAAATTAACTTACACACTCACATACAGCACGGGGGGAGCCAGGGAGCCTGTGAGTGAGGTTGCAAGTTAATTTGACCCATATTTGGCATTCTTACAGGATCGAAAATCGCGAGAAAAAGAACGACGGACGAAAAAACGTAACAGGATGAAAACAAAGCCGAAGACAGTACAAAAGAGCCTGAAGCCAGTAACACTTAATGCAAGCCAGTAACACTTAACCCAAGCCTGTAACATTTAACCCAAGGCAGTAACACTTAACTCAAGGCAGTAGCACTTTACCAAAGTCAGTAACACTCATTGTGAGGCCCCTAAACTACATGGGGGTGAGAGGCTCGCAATGAGCGACGAAAATTCTCAGTGCGGGGCTCGCCATGAAAGCCAAAGGTGCTCAAAGGGGGCAGAGCCTCGCATAGTGTGGCAAACAGCATTAAGACTCAGGGGGAGAGGCTCACAATGAGCGCCAAAGGTGCTCCCTGCGAACCATGCAATGAGCGCCAAAGGCGCTCAGCGCTGGGTTTGCGATGTGCGCCGAAGGTACTCATAGGGTCCATAGCCTCGCATTGTGTGGCAAACAGATTTGCCATGGCTTCAAATTTTATAGCCAGCATTTTTTTTATGGGCATGTCGCTAGTAATGTAATAATAATGAACACTTTATAATTGATGTACCTTGATATATATATATGTTACAATTGTTTATACAATCTTGTTATATTAAAATATACTGAATTATTATTTGTATTCATTTATAAAAAAAATAATCCCACATAATACAGTTCTGTTTATTTCATGAGGCCAATGCTCTTAATATATTGTGTAGTATATATTGACAAATATGTTAAAATATGTAATTTTTTATTAGTATTAATAAAGGTTATTGATATTAATCATATCACCGTATTAATTGCCAAAACCCACGACAATAGTTTATGTCACAGTGGCTGATATATCACATTAGGCCCACACCTTCATGTTGGACTGATGCTTTCACTTCTCTCCTGAAAAATGATCCTTGCGATCCAAATCCATTCTGTATAATTTAACGTTTCCTGAGCCATCAGTGCAGCATATTGTGGTTATTAAATGAAAGGCTGCATTTATTTTTACTTTCTGAAACATTTATCCATCAAGTCTATTTGTTTAAAATAATCCTTTAGATATGTTATCTCTTTGTCCCATAGAAAGGACCAAAGCATTTAGATTCATAAGGGGGGCTTACATGTGACTTTGGGGCTATATTATATTGCTATGGATACATAGAGGTAAACATGTTGCTACGGCAATAGCATTCAGCTTTGCAGGAAAAAATATTTTGAGTGTCACCAATGATTACTATTTATTAGTTGTTATATCTGGGCACCACTGGGGGGTCTCTTGCGGTTGATTCAACCAATCGGTGCCTCTGGGGGGCATGGGGTGCGTGGTACAAGGAGTCCCTTTCAGGACAAACATTGCACCTCCAATGGACATATACACTGTACAAATGGATATATAGACTGTATCTGGACCGTTATTGTTCCCTGGTGACATCTAGTCATTACCACTTTAAGAGCTGGTCACATAGGCTTGCCATCCCTTACCACATATGTGCTTTCATCTCAGTGGTACCTAGGATACATAGTCACAAAGGCCAGTAGCCACACTGTCTCCTTCCAAGCCAGCTAGCCTTGACAAGAGGATAAAAGGAGTAATTGTCAATTACTGCCCCAGGTTCCAAGGTAACTGGGGTGTAGTTAGGGAAGCTGTCAGGCCTTGATTGACATGTGGGCCATGTAGCCAGGAGAAAAGGGCTTGAAGATTAGCTAAAGAAAAGATTGCTAAGGGGTGTGACTTGATGATGATGGGTGACTGATGGGGATAAAATATTGGATTTTGTGACTAATAAACAGTTCTCAGTGTGATCATACATATTCCCGTGTGTGCTCATTCTTGAGGGAAGGGATGATCCTGATCATTGGGAATAATACTGCTACATTTGCTTAAGGGTTACAGCCGGTAACTCTGCTACCCTGGCTAGTGGTTCCTGTGCTCCTGTGGTCTTCCTGAGGGACCAATACTGGTCTGGATTCATCTAACAACAAGAACCATTACGTATCGCTGGGTGGGTCAGAAGCAGGTTCTGGGCGAGCCCAATTGAAGTAGCGGATGTGACATGAGCCACATTCTTATACAGAGTCAATAAACTCATGTCATCGCTTTATTACATTTAATGATGTCTTTGGTTACAGATAAGAAAAGGCCATTTAGCCAGTTGTAGATAAGAAAGAGTTAACTCTTTAGCTACTTCATTCATATATTTTGGCTGCCGGACCACTCATTTCTGATCACAGCTGCCTCCTTGCCTCACTGCTTCTTTAATTAAGAGTAATGTCTGGTCAGCTCTCTATAATGGGGTATCTGATAGGTGATAGACACTATAGTTTATCGAGCCTGACACTCAAAGTATCTCCTCATGGGACCTAAGATGGAGAGCTTCTCAGAGGCAGCTGCTCTCAGTCCCCTCCTAAAGAAAGAACATGCATGTGCAATCTGAAAATACACACAGAGGATCTGTCCCAAGTGCAAAATGTGCAACCTCATCATTTTTATCACATTACAGTATCTTATAAGTATAATATTGCTGCTGATTTGCTTCACTACCCAGAATCCTCTGTGTGTGACTGAATGTCAAGGCATGCTTCCAGACATACCTGGCATACGGAAGTGCTTATAAAGGTCCTATGTAATTACTGCAAGGGGTAATGAAGCATAAAAAGCAATGCTGCTGTGAAATAGGACACTTTCACTGGTGCTTGAGATTGTGGGAGGGGAGGGGTGGCAATAGAACAAAATATGAGTATATAAAAATACACTGAACAAAAGTGTGTATCTGCACAGAACAGATGCTACAAGATCTTTTATTAACAAGAAGGAAAGACATGAAAAATGTCATACAAATAATGTGGGCGAGCAAGCACTGTACATGAGCAGTACCTTGAAAACTATTCATAATTTTCATTTAAAACATCCACTCTTCATTGATTTCTCTACTTTTCATTACAAACATTTGTTTCTTGCCTCGATACACATTGCATTATCTCAGATCTAAGCCAGTGATTCATTAAAGTAACATAACAGCTTACTACATGGCAAATTAGTCTTCTGTGAGAAAACATACTGAATATAGCTGGTTTTCTTACCATCTTCAGGCTGCACCTTCCAAAGTGTTTAGCTGCATACTGCCAAATAATATACAGCTTATAGGCAGCTGCATGTATGCTCCACTATCTGATGGAAAGAATAGTTCCAGCTTAAAATGATGGGGAAACTAGCTATATTCAGTGTAGGTTTTTGCACCAAAATATTTATTTTTGCAAATCACGACAAAGTGAAAAGATATGTATACTGATATGAAAAGGTATGTAAACTGCTATTATAAATCTTTAAATTAGATTTTTTTATTAATGACCAATGCCTAATTAAGGTAGTATTAGTATCAATAGGTTGCTAATTCATTCTCATTAGTACTAATCTGTGTATAATTCCTCTTCCATTACAAACAAACATCCAACTTGCTTTTCCCATTTGGTTGTATTGGAAAAGGAATTAGCAGCAGTAAAGGATTGGCACTAATGGCACTCTGTAGATCCTTTGCCTGACCACAACTGTGTCCAGTTTTGGAGACATTTAAAATATTTTTCAATCATCTTTTTCACAGTCCTTATACCTATGCTTCTCACAGAGCTCCTTGTTTCTATTTCAGCTACTTATTATTTCCAGGAGACCAGCACTCAAGAGGAGGGAAATTCCACCCACTTAGGTTCTAGTCTCCTTTAATTATACTATGTGCTTTCTAGACTGATATCTAGTGGCTAACTTTGCCTTGGTCTGACTTTACATTATGCAATCATTTTACTATTAGGCAATCATTCTAATAATGTTTTTTTGTTGCCAATGTGCATAATTTGTGTTGAATTTTAGATCTCACATGCTTGAACATTCTTCTAGTTTTATTAAATCATTACATAATTGACTTATGTCTCGTGAAGTCTCAACCCTGTTCATGGGTGTAGGAACTGGGGTAAACAAATCCCCCCCCCCCCCACCAGACTTTTCAATGTGTGTAGAGAAGCAGTTGTGTGCTATTTTTATACTATATGTAGTATCCCCCTCCAGATTTTCTTTGGCTCCTACACCCATGACCCTGTTACATATTTTTGTGTCATCTGCAAAGAGACACATTTTCCACTGAAGCTCACTAGTAATATCACTAATAATTATATTAAGCACTGAGCCCTGTGGCACTCCCCTGATAACTTTTCCTTTCTCTTACTATATTCTCATAATTCTGTCCCTTCGATACCTATCTTTCAGCCACTGTGTTTGAATCAAGTCCCAAACTATGAAGTTTACAAATTAGATTAATGTGTGGGATAGTGTCAAGTGCTTTACTAAGTAAGTTTTACTATATAAGCTACATCTACTGCTTCACCATAGTCTATCACTTTAATTACATATTCAAAAAAGTTAATTTGATTAGTCTGACACACCTCACATCAGTAAAGTCATGTTGTCTATGAAACATCACATACCATATGGTGATATAATACACAATATGTGCTTCACTATTCAGTTTTTTTTATCTAAACTTTGATTTTCACTAATATTGTTGATGAGGTTTATTTATATAATTATGATATACTAGAGAATTGCCCGTCAAACAATGACGGCAATGAAATTGTAAGGTAGCTAATGCTGTTTGGTGTATAATAATGAAATATATAATACATTAATAAATGAATATACTTTACCTATTTTGAAGCATTGTGTTCAAGAGCTGGCAATCTGTTTTGATGTTGCTGCAGCATTAGTGGTGTGGAGCTGCTGTGTAAGCGTGATGAATGTGTGCAGTGTAATAGTGTGCGTGGGCGATACCAAACCGTTAGCGTGTCTCGTATGTTTTTTGCGTTACGACGTGAAGTTTGCGAGTGCCGCAGTTGCTGGCAAGGAGTGCCTGCGGTGCTCCTTGCCAGCAACTGCAACCCTCACTTTGCGAGGGCCGCAGTTGCTGGCAAGTTGCTCACTTTGCGAGCCTGCAAGCATGAGCAACAGCTCTAGCTGGCTCGCCTGCTCACAACTATATATGTGATACAATGCTGATACCATCAGTGCCACTGATTATAACCAGTAGCTGGCTCCTAACTATCCTGCCTGGCTCCTAGGACCCACTATTAACACAATACTTGCCAGTATATAATAATACAATGCTGATACCCTCTATAGATATTAGTGGGCACTGCTCATGGCCTCACATTAATTACACTTCCCATGCCCACCCTGGCCATGCCCTGCAATCACCTCTTGTGCAGGAAGCCCAGCACCCTGTCATACCATAGTAAATAATCACCCACACGCTCAGGCCTTGTGCCGATTCCCGAAGAGGCCGCGCTGAAGCCAGACAATGAGAGGCCTTGTGAGAGGGCCCCTTCCTGCCGAGGCCTTGGGCATGCACAGTACAGCGGCACCCGCCCACTGCACCTCCAATCCCGCTTACTGCTCTTCCAGTACCGCCGATTGCAACTACAACCCCGCCCAGCACATCTGGAGTCCCGCCCAACCGCATCTCCAGCCCCGCCTACTTGAAATCAACCCGCAAAACTGCACCAACAGCCGCATATTCAACCGCTCCCAGTGCATCTAGAGTCCCGCCCATCTCACTTAAGGCACGCCCTCAGCAATGGCGCCCTATACACATCCACCTCCGCCCACTTCATCTCCAGCTCCACCCCACCGTTCATCTAGTCCCGCCCATCCGCCTCCATTTGGACGCTGCAGATATCTGCTCCTCACTGTGCTGTCAGCTCACAGTGTGTGGCGAATACACATTTTCGTCGCTCCATGCCAGCAACTGTGGCCCTACACGAGCCCGAGCCGCAGCCCATGCTACGCGGGGGCCGCGGGCTCGCTACGCGAGCCCGCAAGCATTAGCAACGGCTGGAGCAGGCTCGCATGCTCACAACTATATATGTGATTATCATTCACATTAATGATATTTGAGTATTATTACTTTTGTATTAGTTTGGATGTTATTACTTTGCATTAGTTTTTTCATTATATGCCCAGTCTTGGTATAAATAACTATTATTTTACAAAGCTCCTACACAATTGAACATAACTAAAAAACAGAAAATGCTGGCACTAATACTATTCCTAATCTGATTCTTAAAGACAATAAAAATCCCTGTTTTCCCAGCCTAACTCCATCTCTCATGTTAGAGACCCATCAAGGTAGCATGCTTTCCTATAAGGAGTGCGGCATGTTTCTGACCTTAAGTGAAACATTCACATTTCTTATATGCTGAAGTAAAAAAAAAACTCCCAAACATGTAGGACATTTGCCAATGTTCAAGGTGTGCAATATAGATCAGAGGTTCTATACAGCTAGCGGGGCTGGCATTGTATTTCACAAGACATCTGTTTGTCATCTTTTTATTCTCCTGCTGGAAGAACTCAGATGGATTTTAAATTGGAAGCTCTGCATAAACATATGCTGCTCTGATATAAAAGAGTTTATCTAGAGAAGTTCCATCTAGCAAGCTTGTCTTTTATAGATACAAGACGCAAACTAGAGAGTTTCCATGTTTTACATCCATATTTTTACATGACAATTTATGATCTTTCACACCTAAGAAACTTATGTTTAGGTGGAACTTGCCCTTTAATATGAAAACAAGTGTTTTAGTTACCAGTGGAAAGGAAATCTAAAATGGGACATATGATATGATAATTGTATTGGTATAAAAATGTGTTCTTTTTTTTTATTTCTTTTTTTCTGTTATATTGATTTGCTGAATAGTAGAGGTGCCATGGCGTTCCATGTTATGGCACAAGAGCCTGGTTAGAGTGGCTCAGTTTCCAGAGTATTTTATGCCAATTATTTTAATGTTCTGGAAAATGAAGAGAAAGTATGATACAATAACCTAAGCCAAGAGTTACGCTAAGTGCAAAATGGTCATAAATGCAACAGTTAGTTACCTGTGAGTGACAGCAACAAGATGGTACATGAAATCCATCAAGTTGAATGCTCAGTGAGGACTTATGTTGAGGTGTTTGACTTTAAGGAAGGAATGTCAGGGGGAGGCTGTCCATAGTGATGCCAATGTAGACCACCATTAAGTGACCTCCTATGGAGTATATTCAAGGACAAGATAACTGTTGGTCAGGAGAAATCTGTTTATCAGATAAGATGCTCATTCCAGATACAAACACTAATCAGAAAATATCCTATGCATCTTAAACTGGTGGCCATTTGGCCATATATGGCTCACTAACTTATTAAATGGGGCCCACATCCTTTTTGATTTCAACGGGAGGAGGCCCATGGCATCCAAAAATGGAGCACCTATCCTTTACTTTTCACTAAAACAATGTTTAAAATATCATAGCAAATGTTCCAGTTATTAAAGAAATGAAAAACACACATATAGATAAACATGAGTGCAATTGGCTGTTTAAAAAGAAACAAAAATGAGTGGAAATGTGACCTATTGCTAACTCTCTTTATCAAGGGCAATTAATTAACTCAGTAGGACACGGGTGATAAGGAAGAAGAGCCACAAAAACTAAGAAAGTAACTAGTCAATATGAGAGACCTGTATGCTTCCAATACACAATGAACACTTTTTAGCCACAAAGTGCAGCTCCATATTTTTTAGTGTGCTTCAAAGTTCCTAAGCTGTGGCTGAGTCTCCTCTATTTGAATACCCAAGTATGCTTTTGAGTTCTTTCCTCTGCATCAATCAGACCCCATTTAATTGAGGCATCGGGAGTTCTGGGCTTCCGTAATGGAGGCCTTAAGTTATTTTGCTATTCAATTGGTGTCTTTTTGCGGGATCCGAAAGGGTTACGGCCTCCGGCCTCCGATTCCTTGCGATGGTTAACATTGCAAGATAAGGCCTCTCCAAGCCTTTGATCTCTCACGACCGCAAGATTTCCGATCGCGAAAATCGCAAATAGCTATTTAATTGCTCCGAGTCCCCCTTGCTAACCACGCCGCCAAGGCCGCAAATGGCAAAAAGTCGGACCACAAGTTACGTGTTCCAAGGAGGACTCATAAAGAGCATGAAGACATGTCCGGAGCTCTGTAGATGCAAATATAAAATCAATACTGCACTGTAAACTATGGGGAAAGTGATGAAAGACATTAGAATTAATTGCAAAACTCTCTCTCAAGCCTGCAAATCGGCAATCAAAAATCATTTAATTTTATGTTTCAATTAAGAGTTATAGCGATCTCGGGAATCAATGAGTTAATACTTATCAGGCCACCCACATGGACTAGAACAGTATTGGCATTCATTTTTATTATTCTAAACATTGCAGGTTTTTGTGTCTGATCGCATATCGGACCCCAAATTGCGAGTTGATTGACATGTCACCTCCATGTTTTACTGACGTAATGAGTATGGACTCCGTTTCTATTGGCTGTTTCTAACTCGGGAGTTACAGCCTTGCTTAATTAATATTGATCACGCCCCGAAATGCTACTTACGATGGCATGGTTTACGGTTTCGGCTTTTGGCCTATAACTTTCAGGCTTGAACAATTGAATAGCACTGTAAGTCAAAGACGCTGCGGGCCCACAGAAGGCCCCGCAGACATGCGACCTACATCCCGGCATTTCATAAATCAGTAAACAGTTGATGCATAGAGCAGGTAGTGAGTGAAGGGAAAATGGGTATTGTGGTGGACAAAGAGGTCTTGAGATGGGTTACAGAGTAATCTGGGGCATGGTAAAAACTGAGGACTAGAAAGAGGCAAGAGATAATTTCTTAAAATCTACTGTAAAGCATGTATTATGCAATGACAGCATAAAGCAGTGTGTATTGGTTATTGTCTATATTTATTATTCAGTTGTATTAGATTGAGTTAAATCATATCTGTGGCCCATTTTAGACAATATAGCACCCAGCATCATTTCATTTTAACATGCCTGGTCTAGAGCTTGCAGATACATAAAGGCTAAGAGATGGTTTTCAAAGAGCAACTTGCTCAGATTAATAATAGGTAGAAACAAACTCAAAATTTAACTTGGTACAGAGATTACTTATTCCAACAGAACAGCAAAAATGAGAGAAATAAGGTTGGAAGCAGCAGGGGTTTTGGATGTGTCTATGGGAGTAATAAAATCACCCAGACTCCGAGCAGGACTGTCAAATGGAGACTGGTGGTAAAGTGTTCCGATTAAATACAGGCTATTGATCAGGAGGGATCTGATTGACCAAGTAATATACAGACTATTGATCAGGATAAGTAGAGTATTGATCAGGGAGTGATGATGTCTGCCTTCGGTTTGCAGTAGGATTTCCTCTTCTTCCCCTTTAATTTGAGATGGCTCATTTTCTAAAGATATTTATGCTCCTTTTGTCAGCCCTCACATAATTTCTTTTAAAAGCAAACCAATAAAGAGCATCAGGAATTACAGCCTGAGATAATAAGTGCTGCGTAACCTTGGCACAGAAAAAGGGATCGTAAAAAGATTTTCACTCCTCCGCCACAACCTTGAAATAAAAGTGACATTGAACAAACAAGTGACAGTATCAAGGCACCCATTCATATCAAAAGAAAAAAGATTGGCATCCTGTTCATATTAATTCTGTTTTATGAGACTGTATTTCAGTAAGACTACTTCTCAATCTAAGGACTCCTCCAATGAATGAGGCTACTTTCCTATATATTTAAGGGACACTGAAAGCATTTTTTTGCACCAGAAAGAGGGTATGTGATTATGTACCACTGTGTGTTTTCTTTTTCAAATGATCTTCTTTAACTGATCCGAACTGTCTCAGCAGTGCCGTGTTTTTATTGGTATGTACACTGTGCCTATGGGGTGTGTGAAACAAGTTTTATTTTGAAATAAAATATGTTTTTATGTGTATAGAATGACTCAATGTAATATGTGTTTCTGATATGAGAGTCATGTGTTTGATTAGAGAATGGTAAAAACAGGGAAACTTAGATATACCTTTAAGGACTGACGTTATCATACCATAACTGGAGCTACCCTCTGAAACTATTTTTTTCTGAGTGAGACTACCCCCCAGTAACCGAGACAGTTTTAACCGAAGGAAACGCTCTATAATGAATTAAACAGTTGCCTTAAAATGAGTATCTATGTTCTAATGAGTGAGATTACAGAGTATCCTAAAATATGTGACCCACTTGCTTTGTTGTAGAAAAATATATCCACTCACTTCCTCTTACCCTCAAAGGAATCAGTTACGACACATAAAAAACAGACTTCTTTGTAATTTTCGATTCATTATTCAAGCTTGGGAGAATTTACAGAACCATAGACAATATCTGCAAGTCGTCTCAGAATATACAAAAAACAGTTCTCTTTATATTGTGTTACAAACACACCGAATGGCCAGTTCACCACCACTATGGTGTAAGCCAAGGAAAAATCAAACAGTATGCTACCTGCGCAGATCATATTATTTCCACGAAATAAGGTGCAACATACTAGTTATTTTTCCGCCTTGCTAATTGTTTTTCGGCCTTGAAGCAGCTTGCACAGGCCATTTTACTTTGACTTAGGAAAAGTGTTCAGCTAATGAATATCACAATTAATTATTTTGCAGGGTAGGTTAGTACAATACTAAAGTGCTACAAAGGTAGCAAATACTGCAGACAAAAATGAAACAGTCCTCCGGGTTAGAACTTCCTCCAGTTCTCATATGATTAAACTGCCACTTGATAATTTTAGTAACCAAAGAGGAAAACACAGATTTCAAAAGTGTGGAAACAATTGATTACACTGATTCTTTATCTTGATTTTGTTGTAATGCAACAATATATTACATTTCCTGTCTTGCAGAATATGCAGGTGCCTCTATATCTCAGTGCTTGTAGATAACAATATGATGTTGAGTAGCACTACTTTAATGGACCACTATAGTGCATTTACAATTAAATCTCTTATGTTTGTTTGTTGGACAGATGAGGAGCTGTAAGCAGGTTTGAATACAGCTGTTACCTCTGTGTAGGTCATGGGGTGGAGCTAAATATAACACATGGCCCAGCGGAGAAAGGCAAGTCTGCTTGTGGAGAAACCGAAAATTTAAAAAGTTAGAACAATATTAACTTTTATTTATTTTAATATGCACACTGTTTTTAATAGCCTATGCGCAAGAAACAAACATATGAGCTTTACTTGTACATGCACCAGAGTGGTCCTTTAATGGGGCAGTTTTATAACTGCCTGGTCATTGTGTGAATATCTTTTATCAATGAGTGTCTGGAGTAATGATTCACTGGTAATGTTCCATTCCTATTCAGGCCAGTGCTGTATTGATTAGCAGATCACAGAAAGGCACTTGAATGGTAGGTCAAAGAATGTAGTGCTAATGAATTCCATTCATAAGAGTCTCATTTTGCCTATGATGAAGGCTCCAAGAAAGACTGGGAAACAAGGATCTGCAAACAGATAGACAGAACTACAGGAGTTAAAAAATAAAGTTAAGTGCATTTTTATATAACATGTATGGCCATTAGTGTTCTATTACACATTCCCCAATCAGTCAGAATTTTTGGTTCCCAAGGAAACATGGTACCAAGCATCCTTGATGGGTTTGCATATTTATGAAATGTTACCAAATACAGAATACTTTGAGAAAATAATCAGGATGTTCTGTTAATTAACTACACCAATCCTTTAAAAAAGATTAATTTTAGGAACCAGGCAAAATGTTTTTAGGATGTAAAAAAAGGCAACTTTTAGTTTATTACATTTTATATGCAAGAATGCTGAAGGTTACAATACAGCCAGCGATGTCATAGCCCAGTCTGCCATTTTATTTTCTGTTTGAGGTAGCTAATACCTTGAATGTAGATGAAGTTTCCATCTACACAATGGGACAGTGGCAGCTAAAACTACCAGTGCTCTCATTAGGACTAATTGAATCTTTTCTACTTGTTTGTCAAACATAAATATGTGTACTCTGTTCCTACACTGTCACAATATAGAGCAGCATTTACAACATATTACACATCAGTAATTAAATATTAATACTGTTATTAAAATACTTTTGCACAATATAATTATTAATTACTCTATACTACTTATATTTTTAGATAGTTAGACAGATATATACACATTTTGTCCTCTTCTTTCGACAAAATCATGCTATAAATTTGTATAGAATGGCAGCAATTTAAATAGTGAAAAATGTCATAATGTGGACATTAAAGAGGCAATTAAGACATAGCTACAAACACAACTGTATGCCTGTGTTAAATGCAAATATTGTACAACATTCTATAAAATAATACCCTGATTGTGGTATGGCACTGGAAAGAAGAAAAAGACATATAGTACTTTACATGACATCTCTGCTTTAATCACCTTACAACTCAACATCACCCCAATCTTTGGCAGCTTTACCACCATTTAGTACAAGGCATAAACTCAGTTTTAGAGACACAGACATTAAATATTTGGCTAATGCTTCAAACACTTATATTCTTTAGAAGTGATTTGTAGCTTTCCCCTGAACTTTGAAAAAAAAAAAAACAACAGTAGGAACCAGAGAAAGAGGGACATGACTCTCTTTTCCATGGCTCCTGTATGCTAAAATCCAATGAAGTTTACGTGCAAAACACTACCGAGCTTTCAAGTCACATCCTTAACCCTTGAGACATACCATGCAATGCTCGAAATATCCCTAATATCCCAAGCCTTGACTGATTGTCCCATACATATTTTTAAAATTGCCATCATATGCCTCCGGAAATGATATTCAAGCTCTCCGGAGTTTACCAAGAAGTTTCTCAGGGTGCTAACATTTTTTAAAAAGCCTCTAGGTTCCTTCAATTCCTCATAAAGGCACAAAAATGCCTCTAAGAAGCTTGGATACATCAAATCTGACCCTATGAAGGAGCTAATACCTAAATTGTGGCAGATTTGAGGTTTGATGGATCAAATCGGCACAATTAATGAGTAACCACCACCTAGGGCCTGTTACCCCCTGAGTATGCCTTGAAACCCCAAACATACACTAACTCCTATGAGCTTGTTATCCCCCAGAACTCGCTCAACACCCGGTGTCCATCTGCCCCCACTCTTTGCACTTGCGGGTGGGGTCATATTAACTGAATTGGGTTAGCCATGGTACCTATACCATGCGGGCCCATATGGACCTATATTCTATAGCTAATAATCTCTTCTATGATTGGCTATTACTATAGCCAATCAAAGAATGAAACCCTATTATGTTTGGCCTGCATTTCAACAATTAAGAAAGAAGAGGATGGTTTTATTCAAGATGGATGTGCCTACTTATTTAGTGAGAAATGAGGACAAACTAGAAACAGATCATCAATGGAGGGTCGTTCAAGGGAAAGTAAGTAGAATCCCTCCCAGGTGTAGATTTTTTTTAAAAAATGTGTAGTTCATCTTATCTATTTTAATCTTTTCCTTTTTTATTTGTAATCATTTTTTCTTTTTGTAGTTCATTTATGATATCTGTAGCTATTTTATTTAATCTATGTTTTTATTTTAGATAGTTGATATAGTTCATTTTTAGGAGGGTAACGGCAGAACTATAGGGGTCCTAATGGACTCCCCTGGGGGGATAGGGCCCATGGGGTTAAATGTAGGTGCCTTGGGATATACATAGGGACAACCATAGTTCTAATACAGTTCTAATATAGTATTGTAGAATCCAAGTGGTCCATAAGAACCCATATGGTAGTAGTTATTGTACCATGGGTTTGCATAAGGACCCCAATGATAATGGTTAGGTTTAGGTACCAAAGGGACCCCCATGGTTATAGGATAGTATACCATGGGGTCCTCAGGGATCCTCATAGTAAAGTGGTTAATTGTAGCTGCTATGGGGATCTGTAGGGGCCCCCATGATATAGGAGTTAATTTTAGGTAGAATAGGGACCCAATGGAAATGTGTTATTTTAGGAACAATGGGGGTCTATATGGATACCTGTGTTTTTCTTACAGTTTACCATGATATATGGATTAATATTTAGTACCATGGGGCTTATACTTTAGATTACCCCAATAGTAATGGGTGACGTTTTGCTGCCAAGCGGGTCCATAGGGAACCACATGGAGTTAATGTGCCCCTACCACAAAGCACAAGGGGCGGGAGGAGGGGTATACCCTAGGGCCCCTGGGAAAATTGGGCTCATAGGGGGTAGCAGGTCATAGAGGGGCATTCCTTTTTTTTATTTTTTATTAACCCATTCTTTGCCATACGTTTTATAAATGGATAGGCAATAGCTGCAAAATGAATATGAAGCTCTAAAGACACTGCTAACATTAGCAACTCTTAATGCACCAAGGACAATTACTTAAAGATAATACCCTTATGAGTGCTTTGTGGCAGTTGTACTAAAATGCAAAAGCTGAGGAGAGCAACCACCCTTCTTCCCCTCCACATGTGGATTCCTTTTGATCCAAAGCATTATTATATAGATTTAAACCGATATTATACAGTTTTACACCATTATTATACAAAGCTACAGCCTAATTACACGGTTCACCATAACTAGTAAATATTTTAATAGCCCTTTTTTTACAGTTTGATATCACAATTCAGCAGCTCTAGAATATTAATATAGTAAGCACAACATTATCTTACATTTTTACAACAAGGATTGAAACGAGAATATGTCTGAATGGGTTTGGGAGCTGGGTAAACACTTAAGCTATACCAGTTATTTTGCACACTAGTGCATTTTACAGAAACAAGGATACACTGAATGCTGGTGCTTTTTGACTTCTCATGTTATTACTGGGTGATGAAGGCACTAAAGTCTTGACTTGAAGTGGTGAAAGAGCGTATGGAAGAGGGTGATTCCAAAATTCATTAGATGTTCTGGTGCCGCAGGACAGGAAAAGGTTGGGAACCGTAGCTTTAGATAATAGTTTGCTTGGCATTATTTGGATACAGATTGCTTTTTCAGGCTCCAGGTATTGATTGGTGTGCATGCTCTTGATAAGATATGTCTGTTCATTGCACTGACAGAGGCTGTGCCCTGGCTTCTTGTTAATAATTATATTGTGCTGAGTTCTTGTACTTCTTCAACATGGTCACTAGATGGAGCTGTAGGATTTCCCTGTCCACTCGTTTGTTTGTGAGGGAATATATATATACTAGCGTATTGCCCGTCAAAAAATGACGGCAATGAGATGTGTATGTTTGGAAAGTTGTTTAGTTATTAATATACATATGGAATTGTAAGGTAGCTAATGTTGTTTTCTGTGTACTACTGAAATATATAATACAAATTAATAAATGAATATACTTTACCTATTTTGAAGCATTGTGTTGAAGAGCTGGCAATCTGTGTTGATGTTGCTGCAGCATTAGTGGTGCGGAGGTGCTGTGTAAGCGAAATGAACGTGTGCAGTGTAATAGTGTGCGTGCGCGAGCCGAAACCATTAGAGTAGTTGAGTACTTCCGCATTATCGTAAAATGGCGGGTAATGTTTGGTATGAGTCTTAGCGGATCATCCGTACGTCGTTCAATGGCGGGTAATGTGTGGTATGCGTCTTAGCGGATTATCCGTAAGTGTTTTCCGTGGTTATAGTGCTGTAGCCTCGTTTTCGTTTTGTTTGGCGGCCATTTTTTCTTTCGCTTCGATAATTTTTTAGTGTCTAAACTTTTTTATTTTGAGCTAAATGAAGGTGTAACTTGTTTTTTTGAGGTCGTGGATGCTCCCTCTTGCTGTCGGTAAGCTTTTTATGTATGTCCTGTGTGTATTTATTGCGGCCATATTTTTTTGCTATGGTTTAACGGCGGTTTAACGTCTCGCCTCGCTACGCAAGGCTCGCCTGCAATGAGCGCCTGCGGCGCTCATTGCCAAATTGCTCCGTATTAACGGCTCGCCTCGCTACGCGAGGCTCGCCTCCAATGAGCGCCTGCGACGCTCATTGCTAAGTTTGCTAAAGTACTACGGTTTAACGCGTTTAACCTGCGTCGCTCATCGCTAAGCCCGCCAAATCGTACGGACCACGCAAACAACGTGACGACGACTCGTAGCAGGACAATTATAATATATATATATATACACTATATATAATAAGATACACCTCGCTTTATCAAGTCAGAAGCCATACTGTTTAAGAGTTAATATAAGCATTACATTTCTGACTTGCAATGCTTGTCACTCTAATTAAAATGTTTGTCCAATAAAAAAGGTATCAATTTTTTTATACTGCAATACTGATTATTTATCTGGAACATTAATCATCCATGGCTACTCTGGCTCTTTCTCTCTCTCCCCCTCTGTCCCCTTTCTCTCCTTCTTCCCCTCTGTCCTCTCTCTCTCTCTTTATATATATATATATATATATATATACCGTATATATATATATATATATATATATATATATATATATATATATATATATACAGTGGTGGAAAACAAAACTGGGGCCACCCTAGAGGGCGGTTTGTAAAAACATTTTTTTCCCATAACAACATCCCTCCCTTAAAACCCTTTCCCATAGCTGCTCCTCTCCAAGACCCCATTCATAGCTGCTCCTTACCTCCTGCCTGCGTGAAACACACATATATACATATACTATCTCTACATATCAACCAGTGCCTCTCAGAAGCCATCTTCACATAGCACCAAGTCCCTTTCAACATCTACCTCCACAGAGCACCCACCCCACAGAACTCATCCTTCCTGCTTTTTGCTGTCCTCCAGCCCCATTGTGCCGAACTGCTCCACACTGCTACCTATTGGAGCTTCAGTATAATGCTGAACAGAAAATTTAATTAAATGCAAAATAAAATAACAAAAACACTCAACTCTGGTGCCTAGATTAAAGCTTGGAATATATGGTCCATGAGCCAACTGAATTGATGTCCTTTGCCCCCCAGTTGGCACCTTCAGTCCATTGCTAGAAGGCCTGAAGAAGCTGTGGGGAGAAACGTTAAATTGTCTCTCTTAAACTTTTGATGACAAAGACAACAGGGTCCACAAGGCAGGGAAAACCTAAGATCACCTATTGTCCTACACAAAGTACTACTGGAGACCAAACCACACAATACAGTATGAAGCATGGCATTGCCCCTTGGAAAAAATAAAATAAAAAGTTTCTCTCAACTGCGTGCATATTCCATGTCCCATTAGACAGTGCCAGCCCTAATTTTACACCCCCTCCCTTCCCCTGCTACATGTTCTGCCAAATCTGACCTGGGGACCAAATACCTATTGAAAGGAAGAGATTTAAATTACAGCAGCGATTGCAGATAAGGCCAACTTCTGTCCCAGGTTTTATGAGCATGACTAATTAGTTTTATGTCTCCTAAAAGGGTCCCAGGCAGAGTGTAATGAGTTTTATGGCACAGCATTAGGATCAGACCATCACCAGCAGGGGATGTTGCGTTTTATGATTTCTCTCTCCTATAGGCACAATATGGAGTACCCACGGGAAAATCATTGTAGGTGATTGGGTGACATGTTGGATGACAAAGACAGGGTTAAGAGTTGATAGATTGAAGGCTCTGTGTAAGAAAGAAGCAGAAGATTTAAGCTACTGGTAAGTGAAAATGTGTATTTTTTTTCTGTAGAGCAGACCCCTTGCCCGAAACAGCCTGCCCTTCTTCTCCCTGCTGTAAAATCTCATACCATGTTTGATCTTTGGCCTTGTTTTATATTCTGGAAAGTCAGATTCCTATCCCAGCAGTGATCAAATATTTATGTTTCTTCGATGAGAAATATTATGTATGTAATTTGCCACAAGTGTTTATCACGTAATCCTGCAGAATAAAGGGAGCTGCTATACACAATAAGCATCACTTGGTGGCAGCAATACATATTGTCTATTACACAGCAAAGATTCTGTCCTGGGAATTGGGCTGCTCTGCTCCTGTCTTTGCAATAAGGGATTGTTCTGTAGGAAGTCCCAACTTCGTGTTGTATCAGTTGTCTACCAAAAGATGCAGTGCACAGCAGCGGATATCTGTTTTACATGTTTATAACTTAACTCTGCAATTTACATTGTGTCCCAGTTCTGCACACAGTCTGCACCGGGCCTCTTCTCAACCTAGGCTCTGCACTTTGAGTAGGTTTCAGCTCTGCAAAAATGTTGTACCCTCTGCAGTTTGTCCTTACTCAACACTCTGAGAGGATCTATGCTCTACGCTCTGGTGTGGGTCAATGTTCTGCAAAAACACTTTATATTGGGTTTCTGCTCTGCAAAAAGTCTCTGCATTGGTTCTCGCTCAATATTTTCATTAAGTCTCAATTGTTAGCTCCAATCTCCTATTATGGTAGGCATTATCGGGCAGCTATATCTAGATTACAATGCAAGACTCATTACTCTGCATCAAAAAGAAGGTATTCATTGATGTGTAGCTGCATATTCTTTCAACATTTTGCATTGAGCTCTCGTTCTGTTCTCTGGTTTGAGTTCCTGCTCTGCACTCAAGCTTTATAATCTGCATTTAGTTTCCATTCTACACAGAGGCTCTATGCTCTGCAATTGGTCTCAACTCTGCATATATGGCCTACATTCTGCATTTGGTCTCTGCTCGACAAACACTCTACAGTTTGCATTGTGATTTTGCTCCACACAGTTTACACTCTACATTGGGTTTCTGCTCTGCAATTCTTTGCACTTTGCATTTGGGCCCTTGCTCTCCATGGCAGCTTTAAACTCTGCACTACTCTGCAGTGCTCTGCAATTTACTCTGCATCCCTGCTCTGCATTCTGCATTTGGTCCCTACATACATTTTTTTGCATACTTGTTTCCCTCATTATCAGCCTTATTAAATTGCAATCCGGCCAATTGAATAGGGCACTATATAAGCACATAGCATATTTTTTTTTACAGAAATCTTTAGTTAGTGGACATCTATCCAAAAGGAAATGTTTCACTAACTAAAAACTTCTGTAAAACAAATATGCTATGTGCTTAAATAGAGCCCTAGTCAATTGGCCAAATCGCAATTTTATCAGGCTGTATATGTTTTTATTGAGTGTCATTTGTTAGTTCTAGCCTCCTGTTATACTAGGCAGCATCTCCTGTTATACAAGACTCATTACTCTGTAGCTTCCAGACCAGATCACTAGGCTTGCAATTCATTGGTCACTCGGTGTGTATGGTGTGCATTCCTTGCTCTGCTGAGCGAGCGTTCCTTGCTAACATGGCAGCATTTCCTCTCCCTCTCCTCCAAGGCCAGTGTGGATTGCTGGACAAAAATCATTTGTGCGGGACAGAGGAATCAATTTCACACTGATTGGTTTAATATTCTCGGGAGAGAGGAGTTTTAATGGCTGCTTGTCTCTCCCTGCTGCTACAGCAGAGCATCTCACCATAATACAGGTTAAAGCATATCTCTCTGCCTCAATACATATACACAGCCCTGTGAATAGGTGCTTCTTTAGCAAAAATGCCCAATGCCCTCACCTTTATTTATTTAAAGGTTTAAACACATCTCCATTTCTCTACAAAATGTCAATATCTGCAAAATAAATGGAATTAATCTATGATGAATGTTGTATTGCTTTAATTAATGTTATTGGGATGCTGCCGTATTAACTCTTTTAGCTTGCAGGAAAAGATGATAACCTTTTAGATTGTAAGAGCCACATTCAATTCCAAGCCCGCAACTCGATTGCAGATGGCCGAATGTCTGTGTGTGTGTTGGGGGCTCCTGTTCATCTCCGATTGCGATGCTATTCAATTTAGCAAGTGCGCAAGTTACAAGCCAAAGCTTCAAGCTCGCAAATCCCTCCCGCAGCCGCAAAGTGTTAAGGGGCTGGCTGAGATGTGACCAGCCATTACGATCCAATCGTGGTATAACGTAATGAGACACTGGCCACTCAGCCAATAGAAAGCGGTCTAGCCGCAGATGATTGAAAGAGAGAGATTACAAATTTGCGTTCCACCTGCCCATGCATTGACTGTGTTGTATTTGTTTCCGAAGTAGCACGCAGGTCCCGGAGTTGGTGGGTTTTGAGAGTGAGAGAGAGAGTAGGAGAGTTTGGAGAGAAGTATTTTACAGTTACACTTAATCCTTGATTACACATATTTACAGATTACACATAATTGCAATACACATCATTTAAACAACACACATAGAGACACATAGAGTTAGGTCACTCCATACACCCCCCCCCCCCCCCATCTCATCCCCCACAACCAATCCTCCAACAGTTACTAAATACACATAATACACACATTTACTTTTTACATCCTATATACTGTATACAGCAACACTTATTTTTATTTATCCTTATTTTCTTTTTGGGATTGATTATGATGGAGGGAGGAGGGGAGAGGAGTGTAGAGGTGGGTAGGAGGAGAAGAGGAAAGATGAGAAGGAGAGAGGTGGCCCTGGGGAATAGTGGTGGAGAAAAGGAGGAGATGAGGAGTAGTGGAGGGGGAGAAGGTGGTGGAGGAGGTGGAGGAGGAGGAGGAGGTCGAGGAGGAGGTGGAGTCTAAGAAGGTGGTGGAGGAGGAGGAGGAGGTGGAGGAGGAAGAGGCGGAGGACGAGCAGCTCCATGGAATTAACAAGGGATTGATGGATGCATCATTAAATCCATGAAGCTAACAAATCACTGTCATTCGTGGGCACAACAAGAGTAATCAACCAATAGAGAGTCCATTTATTGGTGTGCACACTGCAGCCTATACAGTTACAGAACTCAGCCGGAATCAAGATAGCGTTAGGAGACAAGAAAAATCAAGTTCATGAACCAAAGAATAGATCACATCTAGCAAATGATAGCTAATCTGAGTATCATCTAGGTTAAAGCCTAGATGTAAGATAGTTAGGAATGCTCACAAAACAATGTATTATTCATCATACTAATGACATATACGTCTCTTTTATCTCTTTCAGTATCAAGAAAGTCTGGATCCAGTGGCGAGCCAGAGGCGGGGACATCGGCTCCATCAGAGCCCCCGCCCAGCAGGGACCGGAGCAGGGGGAGGAGGAAGGAAGAGGTCCCGAGGCCCCTGGCTCGAAGGAGGAGGATATAATATGGCTGGTGAGGTCACCATCCGGCCCTCCAGCCACACCGCTGGGATTCAACCCCATTATCCCCCTCCTCCAAAGACTGAGGCAACAACTGTTGCCAGGGCCCTCCAACTGGAGTGATGTCAGCAGCTAGCCACCACTTCCTCCCCCCAACGGCAGTGCGCTGGACTGACCTCCACCATCACTACCAGGCCCACACCACCGCCAGTTTTGCCCCAGGTTCCAGTTGGGCCCCAGACCCTCCCCACTTCCACACCGACGGGCCTACATCACAATCATCAGGCCAGGCTGCCCAGGTGGAGATGCTGATCCTCATGCGACAGCAGGTGGGGTTGCTCCAGGGGGTCCAGGCCAGCATCTCCTCCAATAATGCGGAGGTCATACGCAGCCTGGCTAGGCACAATAGTTAGGAGAGGAGGCATCATCTAAGGAGTCCTACCTAGCCGGGCTGCCCAGGATTGGGGCGGAGCAAAGCACATTCCAGGTAGCCCAGCTTCCTCCACCTCAGTGGAATCCCTCAGCCACCCATAGCTCGGCCCCTCCTCTCCTCCCACCGTGACTTCACCATTGACACTGCAGGTGCCGCTGCATCCCGGGCGGTGGCCTCCCCAAGATATCTAAGACATGATTGTTTTTAGCTTAAATATAGACTAATACCGCTATGGCAGTGGACTTGCAAAGTCTCACAATGGCATGTTAATGACAGCCAGCATTAATACATGCACTAGTGAAGCTTGTGATCCGAACCTCAGATCCGAAAACAGATCCTTGGGTCTGATGTAAGTAACAGTGAATTTGGCTGCTGACCTTTGTGTCCTCGTATTAATGGATATTTTCCCATATTGCTGATTATCCAGATACCTAGCTAACAGATGTGAATCAGGTGAGTTGGTATATTGTTACAGTTACAGTATTTAGCACTGTGCTGTACATGCATGTTGATTAGTTTTGTTTATCCTCCTCTGCCTTTTTTTAGTTGAGCACTTTTTTTTCAGATTTTTATTTTTGTCACCACACTGTATGTGTGAAAGCGGATTGGATTACACAGTCCAGAGGTTGAATCATCTTTTTCATTGAGCAGATGTACAGCCCTATTAAAATGCCTCAGCGTGTAAAACCGTCGCCTGTAACGTAGCCCGTAAGACTTGCGGCTATTAAATTGGCTGCGTAAAGCAACCCGCTAATGACTTGCGGGGTAAGGGCGAAAAGCCCTACGGGATGTCGAAAATTGCACTCCGCGGTCGCAAATCCTTTGTTCTGTCAAGCAAATTCACTGGCGTTCAAGCCCATAACTTGCAAATAAAACCAAAAAGCCAACGGGTACTAGAAAGGACCAGCAAGGGGTTTAAAGTCCTATCTGTAGCACTGTAAATGCTAATATCAACACACTACCGTGCTTATAATTAAAGTGAAAGTGATGTTAGGTATATACATATAATGGAACGCGCGTGGACTTAAATATAATATTTACTGTTTTATTAATATTTCAGCATTTCTGGAATGCGGGCCCGATCAAAACTCGTAATTGAAACCCGTAAGGCTTTGAAATCTAACCTCCATTTTTCAGTGACGTAATGATGAAGATCTCATTTGCCATTGGCTCTGTCTAAACCCGTAATTACGGGTTTGACTAAGTGATCATATTCACCGCTGCAGATCCAACGTCCAAAAAATGTTTTACGCGCTTGCGCCTCTGGCCCGTAACTCGTGGCAAGGTGGAATTTAATAGATCTGTAACGCAGCTAAATTTCCAGCCCGCAGCCTTTGCGTGCTTGACGATGCCGCTACAGGCTTCTAATTTAATGGGGCTGCTAGACAAGTTGCTATGCACACTAATGGTTTCTTCAATTAAATGGAGTGATTTGTGATGATTCCGGTTGCAGTGGTGTAGTGACCACATGTGACCCTGGTAGGTGCTATGCATCATGCTTATTCTAGACTATGTTATCACCCCTGTAGGCATCCCCTATTTACCACAAGTCTCTTGCTCTCTCGTGATCCGCCCACACCATACCCATGATATTGATGCACAGTCTTGTCAATTTCTGATTGCGCTCTGTGTATTAAATAAAGCATTGTTATAGCGATCTAATCGTTTCAGTGTGTTTTCAATGGTTGGGGTTATGGGACATCCATATACTGTACATCACATATGTGTCACATTCCTATATATGTAAAATACTTAGCCCTAGTTACTATGCAATAGATCAATACATATAACAATAATAATAGTCATCATAGCATTAGATATCATATAATAATATATCTCATATATAATCAACATAAAGGGTTAATACACATGCAAATGTCCATTGATATTGTGGAGTATCAACCCCTGAGGACCTGCTAACAATATGACAGGTGATACTGGAGTGGGTTGCAAGTTCCTTCACTAGTGGACTGTGATTTGTCTGACCTCTCTGCTATGACGTGCCCACCTACAGTGGCCCTACCTGGTATAGCTCACAGCTTCATTAAGGTACACAAGCCCCTTCACCACCACCACTTTGCAAACCACAAGGGTACCAGGGGAACATGCACCACGCTAATCTACTCTAACCCATCAGGAAGGCCCGCAAAAAAACAGGGAGGCTGTGCATAGGCACTGGGATCAACAACCAACTCACTTCCATCAGGGATAATCTCCGCTAGGCCCATCCTGGAAAGTCCATGCCATTGCTGGTGGCCATGTGCAAGATGTATACCCATTCCCATTTGGTGACCTCCCATTATGTTTTGCTATTCATCAATTTACATTAGTGTGGGGTATGTTCCCCTGGTCCCCTTGTGGTTTGCAAAGTGATGGTGGTGAAAGGGCTTTTGTACCTCAATGAAGCTGTGAGCTATACCATGTACAGTGGGGGGAAAAAGTATTTGATCCCCTGCTGATTTTGAATGTTTGTCCACTGACAAAGAAATAATCAGTCTATAATTGTAATGGTAGGTGTATTTTAACCATGAGAGACAGAATAACAAAAAAAAAAAAGAAGAAAAACGCATGTCAAAAAAGTTATAGATTGATTTGCAGGTCAATGAGGGAAATAAGTATTTGACTCCTTCCACTTAGTACTTGGTGGCAAAACCCTTGTTGGCAATCACAGAGGTCAGATGTTTCTTGTAGTTGGCCACCAGGTTTGCACACAGGGATTGTGTCCCACTCCTCTTTGTAGATCCTCTCCATGTCATTAAGGTTTCGAGGCTGATGTTTGGCAACTCGAACCTTCAGCTCCATCCACAGATTTTCTATGGGATTAAGGTCTGGAGACTGGCTAGGCCACTCCAGGATCTTAATGTACTTCTTATTGAGCCACTGCTTTGTTGCCTTGGCTGTGTGTTTTGGATCATTGTCATGCTGGAATACCCATCCATTTTCAATGCCCTGGCTGAGGGAAGGAGGTTCTCACCCAAGATTTGATGGTACATGGCCCCGTCCATCTTCCCTTTGATGCGGTGCAGTTGTCCTGTCCCCTTAGCAGAACCCCCCCTCCAAAAGCATAATGTTTCCACCTCCATGACGATGGGGATGGTGTTCTTGGGGTTATAGGCAGTATTCTTCCTCCTCCAAACACGGCGAGTTGAGTTGATGGCAAAGACCTCCATTTTAGTCTCATCTGACCACAACACTTTCACCCAGTTCTCCTCTGAATCATTCAGATGTTCATTGGCAAACTTCAGACGGGCCTGTACATGTGCTTTCTTGAGCAGAGGGACCTTGCGGGCGCTGCAGGATTTCAGTCCTTCACGGCGTAGTGTGTTACCAATTGTTTTCTTGTTGACTATGGTCCCAGCTGCCTTGAGATCATTAACAAGATCCTCCTGTGTAGTTCTGGGCTGATTCCTCACGGTTCTCATGATCATTGAAACTCCACAAGGTGAGATCTTGCATGGAGCATCAGACCGAGGGAGACAGCCTTGTGTAGGTCTACAATCTTGTCCCTGACATCCTTGGACAGCTCTTTGGTCTTGGCCATGGTGGAGAGTTTGGAATCTGATTGATTGCTTCTGTGGACAGGTGTCTTTTATACAGGTAATGAGCTGAGATTAGGAGCACTCCCTTTAAGAGAGTGCTCCTAATCTTAGCTCGTTACCTGTATAAAAGACATCTGGGAGCCAGAAATCTTGCTGATTCATAGGGGATCAAATATTGATTTCTCTCACTGACCTGCAAATCAATTTATAACTTTTTGGACATGCTTTTATCTTATTTTTTGTTTGTTATTCTTTCTCTCACTGTAAAAATAAACCTACCATTAAAATTATAGACTGATCATTTCTTTGTCAGTGGACAAACGTTGAAAAGCAGTCGGGATCAAATACTTTTCCCCCCCACTGTAGGGCCACTGTATTTGGGCAGGTCATAGTAGAGAGGTCAGACAAATCACAGTCCACTAGAGAAGGAACTGGCATCCCACTCCAATATATTTGGCATGCAAACCATGTGGATATGCACAGGCAAAGACATTCGTAGGTGTGCTGCAGTCCATAGGGTCACAGAGATTTAGACACAAGTGAGGGACTGAACTGCCATATGTGAAATGTTCCCCTGGTACATGATATATGTGATGTGGCAGTGTAATTTGTCCATTATTTGTTGTCCCAATGTAGATGTGATGAGTGAAATGTATATAAGATGATCTTTATATTTTTAGGGTACGCGTTAGAGCCTCTTTGGATGAGAAAGGGTTAATATGTCAGCCATTTGCATCTATTTGTATTGCAATTTAATGAGGTAGTGTGTCTTTAATAGCTTTCAGCATGTTGCAGCGTGGCTTTTCATATTGGCATATGCATGACCATTACAACCTATGAGGAAAATATATATATATATTTTTTGCAATATTTTATATCTGGGAGTTGTTTTGAATGTAATTGTAATGCCTTCCGTTGCTTTCCCCATGTTTTAAAGTCCACTGGTGTCTTTATATTGCCATTTGCAGTGTTACAAACTAGTCTGTAAACCCTTTGCGGGTCCTATTTGTAACCCGTAAGCTTTGGGCTGCCATTAGGCATTTGAGGGCTTGATTGTGGCTGCTGTGTTGAGCGATTTTTGCAATTGAATGATTGAATTGAGATATGAAAGACTACGGGAGGCTGTAAGTTACGAGTCTAACTATTGACATTTTTTCAAGGCCGTAACCCGGAAGCTGTTTGGAGCCCGCAAAAAGGCACTAATTGAATAGCAAATTAACTTGCGACCTCACTTACGGGCTACCGGATCTCCCAAAACCTCAATTGAATATGGCCCTAAGTTTGCGAGTTTTCAATCTTGCATGGTGCTTTGGGCAAGCACCATGGACACTGGATTCTAAGCTCAAAGACAGATGAGCTTGTTAATATTGTAATTGTCTTCGCCTGGAACTTAACCCTGTATAGCGCTACGGAATATGTTGGCGCGTTACAAATAAACAATAATAATAATAACACTAATCAGAGAAGGAGAAAGAATCCTATAACTTTCCAGCAATGGGAAAATGTTAGTGCCCAACATTAGTATAAACAACTTTCATATTAACTGTAATTAGTGAGAAAACAAAGATAGAAAATAGCTAGTTATAAACTCTACTTTTTCTGCCTAAAATCATAAAATTTGTACCTGTTTGGGTTTGCCCTAGCAAAGGGGTGTAGGAGCCAGAATAATTCTGGGGGGGATACAGCTCATTGTATACACAGGCCGTAAAAATAGCTTATTTATACATACACACAAACATAGAAAAATCTGGGAGGGGTTTGTTCCCTCCATTCCACCCAGTTCCTACACCCATGCCCTAGCAGCTCATGTAGCTCTTAAATACGCAGGTTGTGAAGTGCAGTCAAATTTGAAAACCAGTGATCATCTCTGAAGCAGCAGAATGTTGTGCCACTGATTGGTTACTATAAGACACTGCACACCCTGTAAAAGGTATATGTAAGTTTGTGGGATATAATGTGTTTTATGTTCGTCTGATTAGGCATGTCTCATATGAAATAATTTCATGGCTGCCTCCTGATCAGCTTTGTCTCAGCCAATGAGAAGGAAACAGATACATTGTTGTAGCTGCCTCTGATTTTCCACAACTAAATATGATTTTTTTCCTAATTTAGCTTGGATTTTCAGGGGCATTCCTTCTCAAAATCAACTGTCTGATGTTGCAAACGTTAGGGTAAGTTTATTCATGTTTATTTGGAATTTTTTCATGCAAAAAATATTTTCAAACACTACCGATTCTCCTCTATCAGATGCATTCATAATCCATGAAGCTTCCATATACCTCTAAATGTGCATTGGCTTCATGAGTAAATAGACACACAGAAGGTATTATATTCCTAGTGAAATCCAGAAACCTTCCATGTCCCTTTAAGATAAATCACTAGCTGGAGACCATGATGGTCTGGATCTATAGGTGTAAAGATGTCTTAATTCAATCATCTCCTACTCATCTGTAGCTATGGTGGAATAGGAGGTAGGGAAAGAGTAAAGGAAAGAGTAGAATAACTGGGGACCTATTTATTAATGAAATGGTGCACAAACTGAGAGGGGGATAGGATAAGGGTGGGTGAAATAAGAGATTGAATGTAAAGGAAATGAACAAAGTAAAAGTAGATGGAACAAAGTGGTTATGAATTGAGAAGATTAAAATAAATGGCTGCAAATATAGGACTTGAGTGTCTTTTCAAAGGGCTGAAGATAATCTGTCTTTTTATGTTTCTGTCTTTTTATGTTAGAGCATAGTAAGGTGGGAGGGACATTGGAGATAGTAGAGAGACATGTTTGAGAGAGAAAGGAACAGATGTTTTTAAACACATTATATGCACACAGACATCTATTCACATATGCATAGAGATATACAGTAAACACTGCTTACACAACACTCACTCCTGACTAGCCACTACTGTTCCTGACCCAGTCAGGCTGGCCCATAGTCCCTCACCCCAGAAAAAAAGACACCACACAACTGTTACGAGTTTATCACATATAATAGTTGTCAAACTGTGATTTGTCGTCACACTTGAGCGACTCGTGAAGCGTGCATGTTGCTGCAATGAGTGCCAAAGGCATGACCAACATGACAAACAAGAAAAATAACAAAAATATAAAAGCTCACTCACACACAGCACATGGGGAGAGCCAGGAAGCCTGGGAGTGAGGTTGCAAGCGATTTTGAGCATTATTTAGCATTTTTCGTCACTTGAAAATCGGCTAAGAGAGAAAAAAAATGGCGGATGAAAAACATAAAAAATATGATACAAGATGAAAACGAGGCTTTGCAACGCTAGGCATGCAGAACTTTTAAAATACACAAAGGCGCAAACAATAACACTTACACTAACCACGCCAGGCACGTAGGACTTTGAAAATACAACCAATGAGGATCAAAAGCCTCACATTGTATGACAACCAGCATTGCCAGCCTTACAATTTCATTGCAGGCACTTAACACTTAACCCAAGGCAGTAGGGCCCTAAACTACACAGGCCTATAAAGTACACGGGGGAGAGGCTCACTATGAGCACCAAAGGTGCTCATTGCAAGACATGCGATGAGCTCCAAAGTCGCTCAGCGCATTGTGTGGCAAACAGCATTGCCTGGCTTACAATTTTATTGCAGTCACTTTTTGACTGGCAATTCACTAGTTAAACATAATATGCAAACAGTATATGCAAATCTCCTCAAACAGGGGAGGAGCCCCAGGCTTAATAACTCCATCTCCTGAGCCCAGTTCCATCTGTTACAATATATACACAGATATAGTTTCAGCTGTATATTAGTATATACTTGTATATCTTTTATATTATATATATATCTATTTTTTTTTTTTTATAATTATTTTTTTTATTTTATTTCTTTATTACATACAACATGATAATCAATTTTACATTTTAAAAGTGCTTTTTTATACATACATCTGGGAAAGGGAGGGTGGGTGCCTGTTCAACTCCCGCTGTGGAGTGAGGCAAAATGGCGCCCGCGCTGATCAAAGTGGGTGGAGGTACCCGAACCCTCGCGTGAGGCTGCCACAGACCTTACCCAAACGGCACTTGATCCCACCACGTCAAGGGACCTCCACAGCCACAACCAGCCTGGCTGGTTCTGCTCTGGAGGTCCTCCATGACCCGGTCAGGCCCATAGTCCTTAACCCCAGAAATAAAGACACCACACAACTGTTGGAGGTACAACCGGCCACAGCGAGTTTATTAAACATAATATGCAAACAGCAAATGCAAATCTCCTCGGATGGGGGAGGAGCCCCAGGCTTAGGTAGTAACCCCACCGTACCCCTTCCTTAAATTCTAACATCAGCAGTTCTAGGCCTATTTCTGTAAGATGGACTCAGTGATACGAGAACAACCAATTGACATCCAAGTCTTCCAGCTCATGATGACGTAAAGCTATCCATCCCATCTTCCTAATAAAGCTCGACATCAGCTTGGTTACTTTTTGCCTTGCCCTTTCAAGGTTAGCTGGGTCCCTGGCGTTTTTCCATGCCCACCTTTTCACCATCTCCGACCAAAGTATGGTAACTCCCGGGAACCTTTACTTCCAGCCATGGATGTCTTTCTTCATATCCCTCACCAACCTTTTGAAAGGGATGTATCCTAGATCATTGCCCCCTACGAAGGATAAGCAACATCTCCAGTCGGCCAAAGCGTTGGGTCCACCCCACTAGTCTGTCTCCACTCATTCCTCTCAAACCACACCAGCTGCTCCACGCTCCTTGGGCATACCCAAATGCAGGCCATCCCGCGAGACCATGGCAAACGCTCTGCCTAATATATATATGAGTGTCCTGTCATGCCCCATCTGATTTGTCTTAGACCTCCACCTCCACACGTCCTCCACCTGAATGCCTCCTGGTCCATGTCTGCTAGCCGCAACTAATTCACTTAAACTGAATGCCCCAAAGAAGGCTAGGGAAAAAGCTGTGCGGAACAGCAATGCCTCGTAGGTCATGTGGCTAACCTCCTGTAGCGCCACAGAGATATGTAACAAAAGCAAAAACGTCACAGGGCGCCGCTTCTCCTTCCTCAACTGTCCCCTGGACAGTCCCTTCAGGACCCTTCTTATCAGGAACTCTTCCATCAAGTCATTTTGCCGGCTAGTTTATACATAAACACTAACGCCATTACTTGACTGGTAACTGATGCCGCCGACATCCCTTCTTCCCTGTATCAAAGTATGAATCATAGTAGAATGCCCAAGCTCAGATCCTCAGACTCTGTGCCAGTTGGCCCACTTAAACTCCACCTTCTTGTATGCCGACTATGTTGATGGCGCCAATGAACTTCTGATTAGCTACACTACCTCTCCGCTCCAAGCTCCCATAGCGCATGTGAGAACTGTTTTCAAGTTGCTGCCGCTCCGGGGGCCAGCTGTCTGAAGCGCTCTTACTGAAAACGAGACAGAGCGTCAGCTATCCTGTTTTCGATACACGGAACATGTCTTGCCCTAAAACATATGTGCTTTTGTAAACAGGCTAGAACTAGATGCTGTAGCAACCTGATGATGGGAATAGACGATGACATGATATTATTAATCGCTTGCACCACCGTCATGTTATTGGAATGCTAACGTGCCTGTCTTTTAGATTCTGTCCCCATAACCAAACCGAGATCACGATAGGAAAAAGCTCCAAGAATGCTAAGTTCTTGGTTAAGCCAGCATCAACCCATTTTTCCGGCCATGCTGCTGCACACCACTCGTCCGTCAACAGAGCTAGGTCAACGTTGACAGCCGACTCGGGTGAATGATCGCCTTACCGTTAAAGGTCTCCAAAATTGACACCCATACTGCCACGTCTGCTCTCATGGATGCCGAAACAATAGCGAAGTGATGCGCTCGCTTTATACCAACCATGCCTAACGCGAGCCGCCAACAGAAATTTTTACCCATAGGAATAATCCTACACGCGAACGCCAGTTTTCCAAATATTGATTGCAGCCAACAGAGGGAAACCCTCGTAGCACCCGCAAGGGCCTCCAGTTCCATTCTTAAACCCTCTACTTTTTCGCCTGGTAAACTGCATTCCATTGTCAGCGTGTTAATCGTTATGCCCAGGAAACTAAGGCAGGTAATGGGAAGTCTTCTTCATACCTCCACCACCCCATACCACCATATGTGCGATGAGCGCCCAAGCTGTCCAAACTGCATAACACCATTGACCTGACTGAGCATTTGGACCCGAAACCGCCGGAGCAGGCGGTGCCACCACCCCCGCACTAACCTCCGCCCAGGAGGCACAACTCCCTGCCTGACCTGGACTCCCAACTCTCCCCCAGGCCTGTACTGCTAAACTGGACACCCACCCGCCAAAGCCACCGTTGCTCATTTGTATGTCACAAGATCGCAAAAATCCCTTTAACCCAGCGAAAAATGTATGTGTCTGTGTGTTCTTGCCACTACCAGTGCATCCGCCCAAAGTGAGTATCTTACCTGTATTCTGACTGGCGGGCTCCTGACGTGGCCTCTGTTTCACTGAACTGTTCCTGCACTTGGACTTTGGCCGCCTCCTTGAGCACGATTCTCTCTCCGAACTGAAGTCCACCTGGCAGCGGTGGTGAGACCTGCGGCTGTGGGAGCGAGATCTGCCCCTGGATGATCTGTCAAGGCAAAAATAAGCATGAGAAGGCTGTCCCTACCTGCCACACCCATTGTCCTATCCGCTCTCATCCAATGATGAGTCATAATGGGACCTCTGTAAGGACAGCACACTGCTATCTGGCCTGGAACCACTGCTAGCAGCATGGATGCGGCTAGTTCTCTTCACCTCATCCGTAGACTGGTTCTGAGGCCTAGAAAGCGACTGCAGCCCTGTGGGGAGGGATGCCTCTCCAAATGGAGCATCCGCTACCGACTGCTCCCCCGCGGATAAAGGGGGTTCATCTCCCGCTAGAACTTGCCACAGTTGCTGCAGCAGCCTGCCCACAGTCAAGATGGTCTTCCAGCCATCTTAGTCTATAGTTGATGGCTCTTGATCACACCGCTGCTATGATGTGCTCTAATCCTAACATCTCCCGTGCATCCATACCCACAGACATAACTACACCAGACCTAGACAATGAATGATGAGTAATGAAACAAAGAACACACACACTCCACCACACACTCCCTACTGCTGCCCAAACAACTGAATGCTGTTCAGCAGAATTATACAGTGCCTTGCAAAAGTATTCACCCCCCAATGTTTTGTTAATCTGAATTTTATGTGATGGATCAGAACACAATAGTCTAAGTTGGTGAAGTGAAATGAGAAAAATATATACATACAACTATTTTTTAGAAATAGAAAACAGAAAATTGGCATGTGCGTTTGTATTCACCCCCTTTGTTATGAAGCCCATAAAAAGCTCTGGTGCAACCAATTACCTTCGGAAGTCACATAATTAGTGAAATGATGTCCAACTGTGTGCTATCTAAGTGTCACATGATCTGTCATTACATATACACACCTTTATTAAAAGGCCCCAGGGGCTGCAACACCTAAGCAAGAGGCACCACTAACCAAACATTGCCATGAAGACCAACGAACTCTCCAAACAAGTAAGGGACAATGTTGTTGAGAAGCACAAGTCAGGGTTAGGTTATAAAAAAAATATCAAAATCTTTGATGACCCCCAGGAGCACCATCAAATCTATCATAACCAAATGGAAAGTACATGGCACAATAGCAAACCTGCGAAGAGTCAGCCGCCTACCAAAACTCACGGACCGGGCAAGGAAGGCATTAATCAGAGAGGCAGCACTGAGACCAAAGGTAACCCTGGAGCAGCTGCAGAGTTCCCCAACAGAGACTGGAGTATCTGTACATAGGACGACAATAAGCCGTACACTCCATAGATTTGGGCTTTATGGCAGAGTGGCCAGAAGAAAGCCATTACTTTCAGCAAAAAACAAAATGGCACATCTTGAGTTTTGCGAAAAGGCATGTGGGTGACTCCCAAAATGTATGGTGGAAGGTGCTCTGGTCTGATGAGACTGAAATTTAACTTTTCAGCCATCAAAGAAAATGCTATGTCTGGCGCAAACCCAACACATCACATCACCCAAAGAACACCATCCGGGACTGGGAAACTGGTCAGAGTTGAGGGAAAGATGGATGGTGCTTAATACAGGGATATTCTTGAGCAAAACCTGTACCACTCTGTGCCTGATTTGAGGCTAGGACGGAGGTTCACCTTCCAGCAGGACAATGACCCTAAACACTGCTAAAGCAACACTTGAGTGCTTTAAGGGGAAACATGTAAATGTGTTGGAATGGCCTAGTCAAAGCCCAGACCTCAATCTGTGGTCACACTTAAAGATTGCTGTTCACAAGTGCAAACCATCCAACTTGAAGAAGCTGGAACAGTTTTGCAAGGAGGAATGGAAAAAAATCCCAGTGGTAAGATGTGGCAAGCTCATAGAGACTTATCCAAAGCGACTTGGAGCTGAAAATGCTGCAAATGGTGGCCCTACAAAGTATTGGCTTTAGGGGGTGAATCGTTATGCACATTGACCTTTTCTGTTATTTTGTTCTATTTGTTGTTTGCTTTACAAAAAAAAATAAAAAAATACACATCTTTAAAGTTGTGGGCATGTACGGTAAATTTAATTCTGCAAATCCTCAAACAATCCAGGTTAATTCCAGGTTGTGAGGCAACAAAACACGAAAAATGCACGAAAAGGGGGGTGAATACTTTTGCAAGGCACTATATATATATTAGCGACTTGCCCTTCAAAAATAACGGCAATAAAATGTAAAGCCTGGCAATGATGTTTGCCACACAATGTGAGGCTCTCCCCCCTCTAACTTGCGTGCCCAAAGGCGCTCATCACTGGCCTCACAATGAGCTTTCATGCCTCGCAATCAACACCTTAGACGCTTATTGCAAGCCCTGCAATGAGGGACTTCTGCCCTCATCGCGAGCTCTGCAATGAGCACATTCGGCGCTCATTGCGAGCCTCTCTCCTGATTCACCGCTCCTTTCATACGTCGTCCAACCCGCAACTTTCGTGCCTCGCGCTGAGCCCTGTGTGTGTTTCCCCCTCTCCCTTCCATGTGTCTCTCCCTCCCCCTCTCCCTGCCCTAAGTTTTTCCCCTTAGTTCCCCTTATTTCCCTCCCCTGTGTCTCTTTTTCTTCCTTTCTCACCCCTGCGTCTCTTTTCACCCTCACCCCCCTCTCCATCCCCTGTGTCTTTCTCCTCTCTCTTCCTACTCAAGTCTTGCGTGCATTGCAATGAGTGCCTATGTATCCTTTTTTCAAAGTCCTGCGGGCCTAGTTATGAGCGCGTAAGTCTTACTACCTTCAGCCTCATTTTAAGACTTTTTCAAAACAATTACGGATTTACGGACGTAAATTTTTTCCTCGCTTAGATGATTTCTAATCTCCTAAAAAAAGTTAAACCTCAAATGAGCTTGCAACCTCACTCACATGCTGCCTGCCTCTCCCCCTGTTCTCTGTGTGAGGTTGTAAGTTAATTTTTTTATTAATTGGCATCTTAAGTGGCGGGCATTAAAGTCATATTTTTTTCAAAGTCTTGAGAGCCTCACGATGAGCTCCCTCGGCTTGTGGTTGAGGTTGCGTACCTTTTAACATATCGTGACTGACAATTCATAACTACCACAATTACAGTATATATGATGAATATGACTAAGCTGCTATATGCTGCGCTGCAGAATCATATATATAACTAGCGACTTGCCCGTCAAAAAATTACGGCAATACAATTGTAAGGCAGGTAATGTTGTTTGTGGGCGACATTAATTTTGTTGGTGTTCCAAGATCCTTCGGGCGCTCATTGCGCGGCTGTTGGTTTTTTGTATGCTATGAGCAGTGTTGTGTTTTTTTTTTGTATGCCAATGAATAATTAATAAAATAATAAATGAATATACTTTACCTATTTTGAAGTAATATATGCAGGAAGCATTGTGTTGAAGAGCTGGCAATCTGTTTTCATGTTGCTGCAGCATCAGTGCTGTAGAGCTGCTGTGTCAGCAATATGAGCAGTGTGTAGTGTAAATAGTGTGTGTGCGTGAGGAAAAGGCGTTAGGGTAGCTGTGTACTGCCGGATTGTGTAAGTTAGTGTTGTAAAATGGCGCCTAATGTGTGGTACGTTGCTGTGGCTGATTTTGCGTTGTTTTCGGATCTCGTCCTTCTTTTTCGGAAAATCTGTATATGTTTGGTATTGTTTTGCGTGTCTAGGGTCCTTTAGCCTCGTTTTCGTTTTGTTCGGCGTCCATTTTTTCTCTCGCTTAGGGGATTTTCGGGTGTCTAAACTCTGTAATTTGGGCTTAAGTGGAGGTGTAACTTCACTGGCAGAGGTCCTGGGTGCATCTTCTTGCTGTGGGTAATGTTTGTATGTGTTTGTTGTGTGTATTTATTGTGTTTCTAAGGTTTTTAGGGTTGCGCGTGTTGCATCATTGTTCTTGTATCGCGTCTGTCTTTTTCGGAATATCCGTAGGTGTTTGGTGGTGTTTTGCGTCTTTAGAGTCCTGTAGCCACGTTTTCTTTTTTTTCGGCGGCCATTTTTTCTCTCGCTTAGGGGATTTTCGGGTGTCTAAACTCTTGTATTTCGAGTGAAATTTAGGTGTAACTTCAGTTTTCGAGGTCCTGGGTGCCCCCCCCTTGCTGTAGGTAAGCTTTTTATGTATTTGTTGTGTGTATTTATTGTGTTTTTAATGTTTTTATGTGTGCAGGTTTTGGGCGGTAAGGTCGTAATGTTTTTTTTTCTAAGTTCTGCGTCTCGTATTTGTTTCTTGTAAGTCCGTACATTTTTCGAGGTCCGCAGTTGCTGGCAAGGAGCACCTTCGGCGCTCCATGCCATCAACTGAGGCCCTTGCTTTGCTTGCTTGCTCACAACTATATATGTAATTGTGGACCAAGAACGTTGACCTGCAGGACTTTGGCTGCAATGAGCGCCGAAGGCACTCATTTCAGGCCTTGCGATGAGCGCCGCAGGCTCTCGTTCATCGCAAGGCCCGCAGAACTTAGGCTGCAATGAGCGCCACAACTGCAATCGCGAACCCCTTCGGACTTAGGACCAAAGCACGTAAAACGCCCAAACCACACAACTGGAAAGATCACCCAAAAACACAATTATACCTCAAATTCACTTACACACAGCTCAGGGGGAGAGCCAGGGAGCCCGTGAGTGAGGTTGCAAGTTAATTTGAGGCATATTTGGCGGCTGAAAAACGTAAAAGGATGAAAACGAGGCTGAAGCCAGTGAAAAACAGCACAAAGGAAGTAACACTTAACGCAAGCGAGTAACACTTAACCCAAGCCAGTAACATTTAACCCAAGGCATTAACACTTACACCAAGCCAGCAACACTTAACCCAAGGCAGTAACACTAATCATGATCCCCCTAAACTACACAGGGGGAGAGGCTCGCAATCAGCGCCGAAGGTGATCATTGCAAATCTAGGGTGCAAGCCCTATAAAGTACACGGGGGGAGAGGCTTGCAATGAGCGCTGAAGGCCCTTATTGCGAGCGACACATTGAAAGCCGAAGGCGCTCAGCGCGATGCTCGCGAGGAGCGTCAAATGTGCTCAGAGTGACAAAATCCTAACATTGTGTGTCAAACAGCATTGCCAGGTTTCCAATTTTATACCTGTAACAAAACTCTCAGTATGTAAAAAAAAAAAAAAATATATATATATATATATACATATTTCAATGTTGGGCCAATTCTAATTAGTTGTGCTGAATCGACAGCCTAACTTCCATTATGAATAATCCAGCTACGTTGATTTCCTGATATGCCTCAAGGACTGGAGCTGAGAATCACTGGTCTAGATTGTTCCAACGCAACCAAAATGTTTGTCATAAAAAATAAGTCACATTGTGCTTAAATAAGGGGCAAAAACATCCATCTCTCAGGATACCTAATAACAGTGGTTAAAATGATATCTACACGCTTATAATGTGCCAAATTCATTTCATACTGACAGCTGTTGTAGAAGATTAATCTGGCATATTATGTGAATGTTATTTTATTATCTGCCTTTGTGTACTCTAAAGGGATGTCCAATTTATGCCTTTTTTAATATCCTTTTTAATGAAGGCAGAAAAAGTACAGCATTGCAGAAGAATGGTAAGGACCGAGATAGAACATGGAACAGTGCAGAGTTACATTTACTAAAAAAGGACAAATCTGTATTTGGAGTGTGAATATTCAAAGTATAGTTCTTAGTGGGTACAGAGGGATTATAGCCCAGTAGCAGGCTGGAAACCGCCCGAGAGATGAAAAAAAATAATGGACCAAATGTCATGACTGACTTTTGGGGCTAGAGTGGAAGTCCCCTGAACCCCATAAGCAACCCTGTTATTTGGGACTCTAACACTTTGGGTTGTTGAAAGCAAAGGCTATAAAATGGACACAAGACCTGTTGTAAGAACTGTGATATGTTGTTTTTATGTGTAATGCAAAGTGGGCCACAATAATGAATGTTGAAGTTACTATATGATGTTTTATGCACTGTAATAATGTTTTGTTTGTTTGACAGGAAAGAGTTAAACTAAAAAGTCTGCAAGACTTTATATGGATATATGGCCCCTCAGGACAGCCTGGCATCCTCTCTCTGGCCTCAGATAGTTATAAAGTTTGAAGTTATTTTATTGCCCCTTTGGGGTTGTAAAATAGATCAGGTCTGGAAACCAGGGAGAGGGTAGCTGATAGCCTAGGTGGGGAGATCACAGTAGGAAAGCAGACCCCTTATACAGGGAAAGGAATTATGATGGGATGTAGTTGTATTCTTTGGTACTGTTTTAAAATATCTGTGGAAGAAAGAATAAACTGTCAGTCTGAGTCTGATATGCTAAGCAAAGGTGTATCTGCTTCTATTTCTTGTATTCTTCTAATCCTAAATAAAGGGAGGAAAATTAGTTTTATTATTTTCAAAAAGTCAGTATCCTTAGGGCTGAGCTTGCAACCTATACTGTAGATGAAAGCAGGAGGCGTTGGGGTGCACCTGTCCCCTCATCTCTGGGTCGTGACACCAAATGGAACAGACAGCCATAAAGCAGACCAGTGAACAAAGCTGGCAGTAACATAGATGAGTCTAGCAGACATAACTAAAAGTCAGGGTGCCAGAAGTCAGATAGGGACAGTAAACAGATCTAGGGGTCCGAGTCACAAAGATCTGAGAGGCCAGGAAACAAAGTAAATGATCACAGTACCAGTTATCAGAGAGGTCCAAGAAAAAAGCCAAGATCACAATCCAAAGGTAATATATAACACAAATCTGACGCACAGATGCAAGTATACACCCTAAATGATTAGCAGGTATGGCGGTGGAGCATACACAGAGATTCAATCACAGTTTATGGATTATGACGTGACCCATGTGCGCCCAAAGACTTAGAGCAGAGGCAGAGAGTTAAGAGCCTGAGAGTAGCACACGTCATCCAATGATACTAGATATCAAGTCACATAGAACGAGTGAGTCTGAATCACATGGGGTGGGTACCATCAGAGGATATTAAACTAAAGAGAATCCTTGTGAATGTTTGCACTCTAAACTGTATTATCTGGCTGTGTGAATGACATCTATTATCTAGAAGAATTTATATGAGGAGAGCTGACGTGTATTTATGAACTGCAGAGCCAACTGTGGTCAATGATCACAATGTGCAATGACATCATAATGCAACCATCCAAAATTAAAATACAGAATTCCCATGTTTATAATATACTCTTGAAGAAACAGAAGTGATAGTTCAGAAACTGAAAAAAACAACAACCTTTAGTTTGCTAACTATTGTATAAAGTTATTCTGCAGCAGAGAAAAATTGTGTTGCTGATAAGACCATTATATTTGATAATTAAGTTAACACACACATCTAGGTTGGCTGTCAATAAAAACAAACTTGTTAACCATTATCTAACCAACAAACACCGTAGCAAGCACCCTTGGCTTACTGCTGCTCCTGATAAGTGAAAGAGCCATCGCCCATAACATTGGTCTATTGAGCCAAATAAACCTAAGTCAAACATAACACTGTGAAAAAAATCTGAGAGAACAAATACACCTGAGAGAACAAGAAAGGGGAAAATCTCCTCAAGCATATCTGAGGGAGTACATATTTTTTATTATTCTTGTATACATGTATCATATATTTTCAGCTCTTCTAGTGTGCTGGACTAAAAATAAAGTCTGACCAGTGTAGCTTCCGTTTCAGACTCAGCATGCTCAGTTAAGTGGGTGGGGCTATGATGGCTCATGCACTGTCATTGGGCAGGATCTATGGGCAGCTGCAAGCAGGTTACAATAAAGCTGTTATGTCTGTATGCAGTGGCGGTGGAGTTGTTCATGTAATACGGCAGGGTCAGTAACCTCAGCCCAGCCTGCTTCAATGATAGTCCAGACCACAGGCTGAGCTGTTGATGCCCCAAATAGACACAGATGGGAGGAGATATGTGGCTTTGCATGAGGAGAAAACTATTTCAAAGCTAAGAAAATATAATTGTATTTATTTTAATCTGCATACTGATTTTAATATACTTCGTACAGCAAACTAACATTAGAGTTGTACTTTAAAAGTCATGAAAACTGCTGGATCATTATAGTGGCCCTTTACACATATGTAAGATATTCAAACAATTTAAAATATTATGAAGTGTTTTGAAGTAAAGCATACCTCCCAACATTGTAAAAGGTCAAATAAGACCAATGGCCAATTATGCAGCTTTACTTTCATTCTATACAATATGTAAACTAAGTCTTAGAAATACAAAGACTGTGTATGAAAAAATAAGTGGTTATAGGAAACATCGGGGTAGTGAACTTTATGTCTGAACCCCATGCTGAATAGGTGGCATATGAACTCTTGAAATCGAACACTGAAGAGGTAAGGACACTTTCAAAGGTAAATTCCAGTCTCATTTACAAATATTGGGCCAGCATGGTGTGTGACCGTGTGTATTCTGCTGGTAACACCGGTGTATACCAGCAGTGAAGCAGTTATGTCTCTTTTCAGAAGATGCTGCAGTAACCATTCAGTTTTACCTTCATATGCTTGCTTTAGCTGACTGGAGATAGGGATCCCAGAGAGAGTTTTTTTTATTTATTATGCTGTTGCATAGACAGGATCATTGCCCCTAGCCTGTGTTCAGAAACTGCTTATATCTGCTACACAGTGCTTGTCTGATAGAGCTGTATCACTTATAAGGATGCTGAAGTTGTTTGAACCCGAAGGTCAGAGGAGCCTGAAAATCCACTCAGCAATCTTAACATTAAACTAAAGGGAGACTGTGTTTACCTCTGGAGGTAAGAACTGTTGTCTTGTCTTAAAGGAACAGTGTGCTCTGTATGTGTACACTGTTTAAAGGACTTGCAGCCCCATTAAATTTGAAGCCTGTAGCGGCATCGGCAAGCCAGCAAAGCCTATGGGCTTGAAATTCGGCCTACGGGCTTGAAGTTATGGGCTGGAGATGCAATCCTGTAAAGCTTAGCCGCACATGCAAGCTGATAAGGGGCCGGCCGAGAAGGAGCATTGTAAGTTTTTGATATTTTGACCTCTAAGATAATTTAACCCTTAATTTACAACACACATAATTACTGATATCACATACTTCCCATACATAGATTTATACGTACACATAGCTATACATAGCGGTAGGCCATAGCACATCTACACCCCCCATACCCCCACCTACCCCCACCAACCTCCCCAATCAACTACTATACTACACATAACACTCACATTCTTGTTTTACCACATACAAATCCACATATATTATATTTATTTATCATTATTATTATTTCATACATCAGGAGGGGAAAGGAGGGGAGGGGGAAAGTGAGGAGCGAGGGGGGAACACCGGAAGGGGAGAGTGAGGAGAGGAGGAGAGTGAGGAGAACTAGAGGTATGGAGGGAAGGAGAACCAGGTCAGGAAGGTCAGGTGGAGGAGGGCAGCAGGGTGCAGGGATGTGCTCCCAGATGTAGGCACACAAGGTGGAGTGCAGATGGGCAGGGCCTGATACCAGGTGGGGAGGTAGTGGGCATGAGGGACCCCACCCCAGGGAGAGGACAGGGAGGCCAGGTTGGAGAGATGTGAGGGCGTGGGCCTCCAGCTAACATCACATATTGTGGATGGGAGCAGACCCTGAGGCAGTGGATTCAGCCAGCGGCAGTGGTGGGCCTACCAGAACAGGTGGGCACTTGTGTGCCAAGAACCTTGCAGAGTGGGTATCATATCACACCACACACATCGGTGTATGAAATTGTTAGGGGGAGGGGGGATGGGGTGGACAAATACAATGAACTGTATCCCTCTAGAATTATTTTGCCTCCTACACCCCTGCCCAAACGCATAGATAACTGACATACAATAGCACTGTAAGCCCTATGGTTATGACTGAAGATATATGGGGCATCAATAACCATGTCAATCCTGGTAGCAAACATATAATTTTCATAATTTGTATCAATGAAATGGCCAATACCTACAGTTCAAACTGATCAAGAGTACAATTTGCTATTATATCAAGATTGATCTGAAATTCAAAAGAGAGTACATGTCTGGGTGTGCGCACTGCAGCATATGTGGATACAGACTCTGTAGGACTGCATGTGCATGTTATATACTGTCCCAATCTGGACCATGACTCAGCTGCATGTTAAAAACCATTGCTGGGAACCTTTTTACAGATTGGTCAGTCTCACACACTGCACAGCAGATCCATCAGAGCACGTGTCTGATGCACATGCAGATGGCACACCGCACCTGCAATACACATATTCATAGGAGCCATGATCCATAATGCTCATTATGCAGGCCGTGGTGCATCTGTGTAACGCAAGCACTACAGTCAATCACAGGTGACCATGATGTCAAGGATATGGAAACACATAGCTGTAAATTGTGTATGTAAAGAAACTCAAATATTTTTTTTTCTTCCATTTCAGTACTCAGGAGGACAAGGCCAGCCACAGAGGGAGGCTCCAATGATGGTGGGAGTGTTTGAAGAGGAAGGCCCGGACATTCCAGAGGGCTTGGGACCATCCAACAGCATCATTCAGCCAGGCACAGCCTTTCCAGCCCCTTCCATCGGTCATGTCCTGGCCCCACCCATCATCACAGCTGTCACCTGCCACAACAACATTGCCCACAACTACTCCCACAGAACGGGGGCCCCAAACATGGCCTTCCACACAATGGGGCCCCCAAAATGGCCTCCCACACAATAGGGTCCCCCAACATGGCCTCCCACACAATGGGGTCCCTAAACATGGGCCAACACCCCAGCCCAACTACTGACTGCTTAAGCCCAACTACCGACATCGCAGGCCCTCGTGCCGACACCTCAGGCCCTCCTGCCTACACCTCAGGGCCTGCTTCCATCACCTGAGGACCTACAGTCGTTACCTAAGGGTCTACTGCGATCACCTGAGGGCCTGCTGCTGTCACCTCGGCCACCAATGCCATCACCTCGGCCACAAATGCCGTCACCACGGCCACCAATGCCGACACCTCTGGCCCTGCCATCATCACCTGTGGTCCCATTGCTGTCAACACCACAATCCCTGACATTGAGGCGAATTATGGGCTGGTTTGCCAGGGAGGACATGGAACAAAGGAAATAGGCAAATGAGAGGCTACAGTTGCTACGCAGGCAGTGTAGGCTCACACACACCCTCCTGGCGAGCACAAGATTGCTCCTTTCTGAGGTGAGGAGGCACAAACGAATAATGGTGAGATATGAGGAAAGGGAGATTAGGTACAGATGGCAACTCATCGAATTAGCCAAACTTCAGCTCATACCTCTCCAGCCTTCGATTGCAAAACAGCAACTTGAGACGTTGGCCTCCTCATCTCAGACATCACCGCCATCCCAACCACATCCCCAGCCAGCCAACCTACTATCACCCCATGCTCCTCCACAGCAAAGATGTAGAAGTGGGAGACTGGGCGCGGGCACAGAAGGTGGGGGCTCGGTACTGAGGAAGAGGAGGTCTTAGGACCATCCAGGAAGTCCTCCTCCTGATCCTCATTGAATATTGATTGTTATAGATGTTGACATACTATTGGCTGGCTACAGAGTTTGTATATGTCCGGTTATGTTTAACATTTCAACAATTGATGTTCAATGCGGATTGACCTTGAGATGAGGTGTTGTAGTAATCAGAATATTGTTATGATTGATATCTTGTTCTTGACTCTGTAGGTGTTATTAGCCAAATCTCATGAACCTGAAGGCATGTTCTTCATCTTCGAGCAGTACAATACCATCATGTGTGGGAACACTCAACCCAGTTCCGAACAGCCATTTTATCAGTGTCATTCACCACTACAGATGGATCTGAAATGCAATATATGACTACATATCTCTTCACTAATGAATATGACTGGTGGAGTTTCAGTTAGAATGAATAGTGTCCTATCTTTAGAGTTGCATGGTCCCATTAGGATCTGCTTATACAAACCAGTAGTTATACATGCGTTTTCTTGCATTTCATCCCGTTAACAGTATAAAAGCGGATTAATGTATTTCATGTCATCCAAACAAAATGGATCATCTCCTTGGTTTAACATCAGGATCAATGTGCAAGTGTTTAGGGGTAATGTGATCAGTGTAATCTGCCTGGCCTTGGTACCACCCATATACCAGTGAGACGTGATATCAGCATGGCACAACTATTCCATGTAGATAGTGATAGTACTTTTTGCTAAAAGGTTGTGTTCACAGTGAAGCATGCCTTGTTGTATTACACATCCTCAACATATTCCGGGAAGGCTGATTGAACAGAACAGAATCGATATGGTTATCACTGCTCGTAGATGACGTTCATGTTAATTGGTTTATTGTAGTGTCCAAAGCAAAAACAATGTACTATAATAACAGCTTATGATTGGTCTAACACCTCCTCTTTATGTTTTCCAGATTCCTATCATCTATTTGGGAATCAGCAGTAATGCATGAAAACACATTGTGTGTGGAATTGATTAGTATCACATGATCCCTGATTTCTAGCGTCTGTTTAATATAGCAGATGGGGACCATATGTTTGCTGTATGCACATTAATGGTTATTTCTATGAAATGGAGTGTTATATGATGTTTCAATGTCACATCCGATTATGGTTACTGTGGTGTCCTGACCACATGTGACCCTAGTAGATGCTATTTAGGTGTCCCTTGATTGCCCACAGCCTCTTGCCCTTCCTGTATATGCCCACACCTATGATATAAATGCATTCTTGACCATTTCTGATTGTGGTCTGTGTATAAAATAAAGCTTTGTTATACCGTTCTAACCATGTCAGTGTGTTTTCAATGGTTGGGGTTATGGGATATCCACATGCATCACATTAGTGTCACATTCCTATATCTGTAAACTAATGAGTCCTAGTTACCATGCAACAGATCAATACATATAAAAATAATATTAGTCATAATAGCAACATATATCATATAATACTATACATAATATATAATACTAAAGGGTTAATACACATGCCAAGTCCAATTAGTGATACTGTGGAGTATGAACATTCCCCTGAGGGCCTAAAAAGAATATAACAGGTGATACTGGAGTGGGATCCAGTTCCTTCTCTAGTGGACTGGGGTTTGTCTGACCTCTCTGCTATCACCTGCCCACCTAGAGTGACCCTACATGGTATAGCTCACAGCTTCATTGAAGTACACAAGCCTCTTCACCACCACCATGTAGCAATGCTAAAGGGGACCAGGGAAACATACACCACGCTAATCTACTCTAGCCCATCAGGAGGGGCCGCAAAACCACATGGAGGATGTGCAAAGGTACGTGGTTCAACAGCCAACTCATCTCCATCAAGGGTAATCTCTGCTACACCCATCCTGGAAAGTCCAACGCCATGCCGGTGGCCATGTGCCAAGATGTATAGTCATTCCCATTTTGTGACCTCCCATTATGTTCTGCTATTCATCAATATACTTTAGTGTGGATTGCTAAGTGGTGGTGGTGAAGGGGCTTGTGTACCTGAATGAAGCTGTGAACTATACCATGTAGGACCAGTGTAGGTGGGCAAGTGCTAGCAGAGAGGTCAGACAAATGCCAGTCCACTAGAGAAGGAACTGGCAACCCACTCCAGGATCTTTGGCATGCAAACCTCATGGAACAGCACAGGCAGAAACCTAGCTAAATGTGCTGCAGTCCATAGGGTCACAGAGAGCCAGACACGACTGAAGGAATGATCAACAAATATTAAAATGTTCCCTGGGGACTTGTTATATGGCGGTGAAATATGGCCACTATTTGTTTTCCCAAATGTAGATGTGATGAGCGAGATCTGCAATTATATTTATATTTCAGTGTCCACATTAGAGCCTCTGTGAGTGATAAAGGGTTAATATGGCATGAGTTTCATGTTTTTGTGTTGCAATTTAATCAGGTAGTGTGGCTTTAATTGCTTTATGCATGTTGCAGCACCTCTTTTCATATTGGCATGTGCATGACCATTCCAACATATGATAAAAGAAAGTATTTTTTAATGCCCATTTTTTATTGGGTGATTATTGTTCAAGTTATTGTAATGCCTTTCCATGCTTTCCCCATATTTTAATGTCCACTGGTGTGCTTCTATTGTCTTTTAGAGTGTTTAAAAGTTGTCTGTAAACCCTTTTGCAGGTCCTATTTGGAGGCTGTACTGTTTTTGCCTCCATTTGCAGGTTGAACGCCATGGCATCTTTGGAAAATCAGTGCGATTTGGGACGTAGCAGTTACGGGCTTGAGAGAACAAATTTCCACGTTTTGTAGGCTTTTTTCGCCCTTAAGCCGCAAGTCGTGAGCAGCTTGCTTTACAGGACCAATTTAATAGACGCAAGTCTTGCGGGCTACGTTACAGGCTACGGTTTTACAAGTTCAGCAAATTTAATAGGGCTATTGGTGGTGGCTGTGAAGGTTTAAGCTGTTGGGTTGGAAGACTCTTTCCTGACACTCCCTTTTGTAATGACTCCAACCGCAAAGACACCACTCATCAATATGTCAGGTCTTGTGTATCAGTCTCACAATCCAAACACATTAACCCAATACAGTCCCAGCCCATCTCATAGAATTATCATTCACAAGATACTTTACATGATTGTATGTGCAGAGGTGTGTAGTTTGGCCTGAGGGGTCTATATGACAAGAAACACAAATCACATCTCCTGAGCATACAGTACATAAGAACCCATCAACAGTGACTGGATATAAAGTATTCCAAAATGTAAATACCACTTACAAATTAGGAACAATATTAAAGATTATCAAAACTGAACCTGAAATAGATTCTGTATTGTTATGCCATCATTAGAATGTAATTACAGTGCCTATTTGAGTCTTGAAAATGTAAAATAATCAATCAATACTAAATACATCTCTTTATATTATTAAACCTGTTAATCTAAATCTCATATTTCATTGATCTTTTGGGTCATCATGATCTGGATTGCAGGTATATATGATATATTCCCCTTCTGGATCGCTAACTTGTCATGGTGATGAGGCTTGTATATCTAAAATGAAGCTGTGAGCTATACCATGTAGGGTCACCCAAGATGGCCAGATCATAGCAGAGAGGTCAGACAAATTGCCGTCCACTGGAGAAGGAACTGGCAACCCACTCCAGTATCATTGATAAGAAAACCATATTGATGATCACAACAAAACACACAGACAGATGTGCCTGGCAGGCTGCCCCCATGTGGTCACTGAGGGTCGGACACGACTGAAGGACTGAACAACAGCAATTATATACTGAGGGAAAGATTTCAACAAGAGATACATTTTGTATGTTTTTATTTGTGATCAGTGCCACAGTTATCTGCATGAAAATAAAATACATTTAAACTGAAGTTTTTCCAACAATATTTTTAGATAAATAGCTGACATTATCTTGTTATACTGAATATCTTAACCATGGAACCATCCAAATGATTGGCCTTCACGTATAAATAGATGCATGCATTGGTACTTTTACAGTGAATACACTGCACCTTTATAACCTTCCCTTCACAGCACTCATACATTTTATGCTGCCCTATGTTTTTATGTCCCTCCACAGAAGTAAGCACATTCTCTACACATGTATACAGTCACACACACAGTAATCACAATCACATCACAGATACACAACACACTGACACAGCACAGTCACATTCACAACAATGACTGAATATAGTCATGGCTCATTACACATGGCCCCACTCACTTCAAACAGTCACACTCATCATATAGTTTTTTTGTTCTCTTCAATGACTTTCTGTATAATACACAGAAAAGAGAAATGAGGGGAAGAAAAATGATGCAACAAGAAAAAGAAGAGATGGGGAGAAGAAAGAGAGTGAAGAAGAGGGGGAGGGTAAAGTAGAAGGAAGACAAGGAGGAGCAAGGAAGGTCTGAGGAAAGGAAGAAACAGACACACTCACTATACATAGATCCATTCACTCCATTAAACTATATACACTATATACCCACTCATAACACCATTGCAACACAATCATTGCACAATCACACTATACATTCACAGAACACTCACCAGAGATACTTAGAATCACATATATAGTTGTCAGTTCAAGGACGTTGGTCACGTTGCAGCGAAGCGATGTGAGCAGTTGAGGCACGCGGGACTTAGGCTGCAATGAGTTCAGAATGCGCTCATTGCACTGCGAGCATCGCATAGCGAGGTGAGTAGTTGAGGCACACGGGACTTAGGCTGCAATGAGTGCCGAAGGCACTCATTGCACTGCGAGCCTGGCAAAGCGAGGTGAGCAGTTGAGGCCATCAGGACTTAGGCTGCAATGTGCGCCGAAGGCTCTCATTGCACTGCAAGCCTTGCAAAGCAAGGTGAACAGTTGAGCCACGCAGGACTTAGGCTGCAATGAACCAGGGAACTGGAAAGACGTCAAAAAAACAACAAATATGCCTAAAATTTGCTTACACACTCACACACAGCATAGGGAGAGAGCCAGGAAGCCTCTGAGTTAGGTTGCAAGTTAATTTAGGGCATATTTGTCATTTTTTCCCGATCGAAAAGCGAGTAAAAAAATGGCTTGAAAAAAAATGCAACACAACGAAAACAACAAAGGACGTAAAAACAAGCCATAAGCAGGACACTTAACGAAAGCCAGTAACACTTCATCCAAGCCACTAACATTTAACACAACGTAGTAACACTTAACCCAACCCAGTAACACTTAACCCAAGGCACTAACACAACCAAGCACAGTAACACTTAAGCGGGAGGCCTATAAACTACACAGGGGGAAAGCCTTGCAATGAGCGTCAAAGACGCTCATTGCGAGCCACTCGATGAGATCGCGATGAGTGAACATTGCAATGCAGGAAAGTTGAGGCTCGCGATGAGCATCAAAGGTGCGTAGAGGGCCCATAGCCTTGCATTGTGTGGCAAACAGCATTGCCAGCTGTACAATTGTATTCTCATCATTTTTGATGGGCAATTTCCTAGTATATATATATATATATATATATATATATATATATATATATATATATATATATATTACAGTCCCACTTGCTGCAACAGCTACACACTCACAGCACAATAACATTCATAAACATAGATACACATTCACATTACACCTACTACACACATGCCCCCATTCAATTCCAAGCCTGTAATTACAATGCCTGTGGGTGTAAGTCTGAGGGTTAGAAATGTGTTACAATGCAAGCTGTATTCAATTGACTCAAGCCCACAATTTCAGGGCTAAAACCTAAAACCTTCAAACCATGAACATGTACGTAACATTTCAGGGCTTGATCATGATCAATTAAGCAAGCCCGTTGTCATAACTCAAGTTGGCCACTAGTTGTGCTTACCAGGAGGGACTGGATTACAGTAGCAGCCATTTTACCATGGACGTGGCCCAAGTTAATCTATGTCATATTGGTGGTGCACCAAGTGCCCTCCTGAGACTAATATACTCCCCAAACAACGATATCCAGGGGAGTAACAGTTCTGGGCCCAAGAGACCCAATGTTATACTGTTATTGTTATGTATTCAGGGAAAAGGCAGCTTACCACATCACCACTAATAAAGTTGACAATTACGCATGAAGTGGATTGGTGTGGTATCCGGTGTCTAACCTTCAGTACCAGGGAACAGGGGTTAGAGACCCTGAGACTAAGTGACTAAAACAGGTGAGACAATGGGGCTAAGAGGACACATAACATACCCGTAATAAAGTACTATTCCACATAAGCGGGTTATGATGATGTGCGCCTTTACGCATTGGCTAGTAAAATCTGTTAACCTGACCATGATAAAGGGATGGGGAGTGAAGAAGCCATATTGTACTGGGGGTAGCCATCTCTGTACATATTGCGACACATAAGGAGGTCAACCATCTGGTCTCCCAGGTTATCACCCAGGTAAACACACTGGAGTGATAACGGTCAGAACAAAGGGGTCTTTACAGACATTGAGGCACCTCTCAGGGGCAGATCTGACAGGGTTTCCTGGTCTTCACTTGAGGGGCTAACTATCCATCTGGGAGATGTACACAGGTCGCCAGTCAATCTTCAAATGAGCCCCTTAGCCACGCCCAGGGGGACGACTTTGGGGACAAGGCTGGCCGTTCCCAGGGATTTCCCTTAGCCCATTGAACAGGACTAATAGGAAGTCTCAGAGACCAGTTACTGTGGTCAGCATATGTACAGGAGGGCGTCCTCAAGCTAAGCCACCTCCAGGTCTTTGATGATGATTGCATATAAATAGAGATGTCCCGAATAGTTCGCCGCCGAACTGTTCCCGGCGAACTTAGCATGTTCGCGTTCGCGGCGAACTGCGAACATATGCGAGATTCGACCCACCCCTATACTTTATCGTTGAGCAAACTTTGACCCTGCATGTCATAGTCAGCAGACACATTCCAGCCAATCAGCAGCATACACTCCCTTCCAGAGCCTTCTAACAGCAGCCATTTTGGAATCATAACTAACTTGCAGTCTTACTGAGAGGAGGCTGAGTGTAGGTGATACTGCAACAATAGGGGAAACCATAGCTAGGCTACTGTACACAGTGTGCAATACAGTCCTGAAGGACTCTTTTGATCTCTGCTGCAAGGACACCCCTGTATCTCTTCCCCCCTTATCATCATCCTCCCCTCACCTTAGCACCCAACCCTAACACCCCTCACACTTATCCATAACACCCACCAACCTAACACCTAACCCTAACACCTAACCCTAACACCCCTCACACTTATCCCTAACACCCCTCACCCTAACACCTATCCCTAACACCCCTCACCCTAACCCTAACACCCCTCACACTTATCCCTAACACCCCTCACCCTAATCCTAACACCCCTCACACTTATCCCTAACACCCCTCACCCTAACACCTAACCCCTTCACCCTTATCCTTAACACCCCTTACCCTAACACCCCTCCCACTTATCCCTAACACCCCTCACCCTAACCCTAACACCCCTTCACACTTATCCCTAACACCTAACACCTAACCCTAACACCCCTTACACTTATCCCTAGCACCCCTCACCCTAACCCTAACACCCCTCACACTTATCCCTAACACCCATCACCCTAACCCTAACACCCCTCACACTTATCCCTAACACCTAACCCTAACACCTAACCCTAACACCCCTCACACTTATCCCTAACACCCCTCACCCTAACACCTATCCCTAACACCCCTCACCCTAACCCTAACACTCCTCACACTTATCCCTAACACCCCTCACCCTAACACCTAACCCTAACACCCCTCACCCTAACCCTAACACCCCTCACACTTATCCCTAACACCTAACCCTAACACCCCTCACACTTATCCCTAACACCCCTCACCCTAACACCTATCCCTAACACCCCTCACCCTAACCCTAACACCCCTCACACTTATTCCTAACATGCCTCACCCTAACACCCCTTACACTTATCCCTAACACCCCTCACGCTAACACCCCTCACACTTAGCCCTAACACCCCTCACCCTAACACTTAACCCCCTCACCCTTATCCCTAACACCCCTCACACTTATCCCTGTGTCTCTTCCCCCCCATTATCATCAAGGGAGGGGGGAGGATGATGAGGGAGGGGGGAAGAGACACAGGGGAGGATGATGAGGGAGGGGGGAAACAGACACAGGGGAGGATAATGAGGGAGGGGGTAAAGAGATACAGGGGAGGATGATGAGGGAGGTGGGAGGATGATGAGGGAGGGGGGATGAGACACAGGGGAGGGTGTTGAGGAAGGGGGCAAAGAGACACAGGGGAGGATGATGAGGGAGGGGGGGAAGAGACACAGGGGAGGATGATTAGGGAGGGGGGAAAGAGACACAGGGAAGGATGATGAGGGAGGGGGGAAAGAGACACAGGGGAGGATGATGAGGGAGGGAAGAAAGAGACACAGGGGAGGATGATGATGGAGGGGGGAAGAGACACAGGGGAGGATGATGAGGGAGGGGGTAAAGAGATACAGGGGAGGATGATGAGGGAGTTGGAGGATGATGAGGGAGGGGGGATGAGACACATGGGGAGGGTGATGAGGAAGGGGGGAAAGAGACACAGGGGAGGATGATGAGGGAGGGGGGAAGAGACACAGGGGAGGATGATGAGGGAGGCGGTAAAGAGATACAGGGGAGGATGATGAGGATGATATAACTTCTGCAAGTGCACAGTGCCACTCATATCTGTTGTCACAGTAGCTTGCACGCATAGTACCAATCTGTCAAAACCTGTAATGATGAATGAGGTCTAGAGTAGCCTGGTTCCCTTATCCTCTACAGGTTGAGACATAATGTTTGGGTGACTCCAGACCAACACATGAGTACAAGCAGCACACAAACTCAAAGCCGCCATCCACCTCCTGGTCCAGCATCATCAGCCACATCAACCACTGCTGTCCTCCTTGCCCCCTCTCAACCATCCACCACTCTGTCTCTCGCCTTGAGCAGTTCCTGCTCACCTGCCCATAGTCAGGTGCCTGTAAAGGACATGTTTGAGCGTTAGAAGCTAATGTCACAAAGTGCCCCAAATTTGAAGTGATACGACCAACCAAGCATCTTTTTCCATCTCCCGGTCCCAAAAATCCAGGCCTTATACACGTGCCCTGATAGGTGAAGTAACAAGTATTAAACTGATAAGAGTAGTACTTACAAACATGCCACTCCTATCTGGTGGCACCTTTGATTGCACGTGCCGTGCCCCAAAATTGAAGTGATACGACCAACAAAGCATCTTTTTCCATCGCCCGGTTCTAAAAATCCAGGCCTTATACACACCCCCTGATAGGTGACGTAACAAGTATTAAACTGATAAGAGTAGTACTTACAAACACGCCACTCCTATCTGGTGGCACCTTTGATTGCACGTGCCGTGCCCCAAAATTGAAGTGATACGACCAACAAAGCATTTTTCCATCTCCTGGTTCTAAAAATCCAGGCCTTATACACGCCCCCTGATAGGTGACGAAACAAGTATTAAACTGATAAGAGTAGTACTTACAAACATGCCACTCCTATCTGGTGGCACCTTTGATTGCACGTGCCGTGCCCCAAAATTGAAGTGATACGACCAACAAAGCATCTTTTTCCATCTCCCGGTTCTAAAAATCCAGGCCTTATACACGCCCCCTGATAGGTGACGTAACAAGTATTAAACTGATAAGAGTAGTACTTACAAACACGCCACTCCTATCTGGTGGCACCTTTGATTGCACGTGCCGTGCCCCAAAATTGAAGTGATACGACCAACAAAGCATCTTTTTCCATCTCCTGGTTCTAAAAATCCAGGCCTTATACACACCCCCTGATAGGTGACGTAACAAGTATTAAACTGATAAGAGTAGTACTTACAAACACGCCACTCCTATCTGGTGGCACCTTTGATTGCACGTGCCGTGCCCCAAAATTGAAGTGATACGACCAACAAAGCATCTTTTTCCATCTCCCGGTTCTAAAAATCCAGGCCTTATACACGCCCCTTGATAGGTGACGTAACAAGTATTACACTGATAAGAGTAGTACTTACAAACACGCCACTCCTATCTGGTGGCACCTTTGATTGCACATGCCTTGCCCCAAAATTGAAGTGATACGACCAACAAAGCAACTTTTTCCATCTCCTGGTTCTAAAAATCCAGGCCTTATACACACCCCCTGATAGGTGACGTAACAAGTATTAAACTGATAAGAGTAGTACTTACAAACACGCCACTCCTATCTAATGGCACCTTTGATTGCACATGCCGTGCCCCAAAATTGAAGTGATACGACCAACAAAGCATCTTTTTCCATCTCCTGGTTCTAAAAATCCAGGCCTTATACACGCCCCCTGATATGTGCTGTAACAGGTATTAAACTGATAAGAGTATTACTACTTAACACACCTTATAATAATGCAGAGAGAGGCAACGCAGTGAAGAGGAGTCAGAGGAGGAAGGTGGCTTTGAGGAAGTGGAAGACCAAACACAGCAGGCTTGTTGTCACCTTTCGGGGACCCTTGGTGGCTGGGTGGAGGGAGAGACCTTCAATGACATCAGTGAGGACAAGGAACGGGACATGGCTAGCTTGGTATCCAACCTTGTGCAAATGGGGAGTTTGCGGTTGTGCAAATGGACTGTTTGCGGTTGTTTGCGGTGCGTTAAACGGGGAGTTTGGTCTGTCACTGTGAAGAGGGCCTAACCCTTACACTACCTGATCGATACAACATCATACTTGATGTTTTAAAGCACATTATTCCAAACAATTTAGGAATGTTAGTTAATTTATGGCCTTTATGGCTTAAAACCAGACTCTGCATCAACTATGTAATTTTCCGTGGGAGTTTTGCCATGGATCCCCCTCCGGCATGCCACAGTCCAGGTGTTAGTCCCGTTGAAACAACTTTCCCATCACTATTGTGGCCAGAAAGAGTCCCTGTGGGTTTTAAAATCCGCCTGCCCATTGAAGTCTATGGCGGTTCGCCAATGTTCGCCGGTTCGCGAACATTTGCGGCGGTTCGCGTTTGCGGTTTGCGAACCGAAAATTTTATGTTCGCGACATCACTACATATAACCTGTCCAATGTAAAATAAAGGGTCTTAATTTTTCCATCATGATTATGGTGTTGGAGTGAATTATTGTCCAAGCTAGCAGTCTGCTACAGTAATGTCTGATCCAGACTTACTGTAGATCTCCAGAAGCATCTCTGGGCACTGCTAATGATTGGGAAAGCCCTGCCAGGGCTGGCTGCATCCATCATTCGGTCCAGAGTCATCCCAACAGAGCTATTCCTGCAGTAAATAGGGGTAGGCAGTGCCTTTCATATCTCACTCAAAGAGCAGGTCGTGGCACCCGTAACTTACAATTTAGATAGAGCCAATAGTTAATGAGACTGTCATCATGACGTCAGTAAAACATGGAGTTTAAATTACAATTAATTCATGTTTAGAAGTCCAATATGCGATTGTACTCACAATCCAGCAATGTAGAAATCAATAAATCATCTGATATGTATTAACTCCTTGATTCCTGGAATCAAAATAATACGGAAATAAAACTCTAAAAAAATATTTTTTTATTGCAGATTTGCATGCTTGAGACTTTTGTGCAATTAATTATAATGTCTTTCATTTACGGGTTTGAAGGTAATTGCGGGCTTGTTGATTTGTTGCAACTGAATATTGATTTTGCGTTTTTAGCACTGGTAACATTTACAGGCTTGAAACATCAAAGGAGGAGATAGGACGGAGTTACGTTTTTGACAACCCCAGGGATTTTGAGCCTGTAACATGCAATTACATTACGGGTAGCAAGAAGAGGCCAATTGAATATCAGTAACTTTTACGGGCTACATTACAGGCTCCAGCAATTACAATTTGGCCATTTGAATGGGGGCCATAGTTCCACTTACTGCAATCACACTCAAAACACAGTAGGCCTCATTCAATTGAGAAATTGTAGCTCATAATGTAGACCGTAAACTAATTTGCTATTCAAGTGGTGTCTTTTTGCGAGCCGCAAACAATCGACGGGTTTACGGGATGAAAATCCCTGTGGTTGTTACAACCATAACTTACGCCCAAGCTAAGCCTTTGATCTTTCACGTCCGCAAGAGTTACAATCGCTGAAATCACAAATCGCTATTGGGAGAATTCAATTGCTACAATGATGTAAGCCAGCAAATGTTTTCACACCCGTCACAGGAAGAGAACAAGAAAATCCTACGGGTACCCAATGGGAACCGCAAAGGGGTTATAGACATGTCCGTAGCACTGTAAATGCAAATAAAAATCAATACTGCACTGTAAATGGCGGGTAAAGAGATGAAAGGTATTACTTAATTGAACAACAGTCTCAAGCTCGCAAATCGCCAATAAAAATAATTTATTTTTATGTTTAATTTCGGGGTTATATTGATCAAGGGGATCAATGAGTTAATACATATCAGGCCACCCATATGGACTAGAACAGTATTGGCATTCATTTTTATTATTTTGTATTTTGCGGGTTTGCGAGTCCGATCGCATATCTGACCTCTAAACGCTTGACATGTTACCTCCATCTTATACTGCTGTAATGATGACGGTCTAAATTTCTATTGGCTGTTTCTGACTTGGGAGTTATGGCCTCACTTAATTGATCTGGCTCACGCTCTGAAATGCTACATATGAGTGCATGGTTTACGTTTTCGGATTACGGGCCGTAAGTTGCGTCCTTGTTCAATTGAATCGATCCATAATTGTAGCAAATCTCAAGCCTGCAGCAAGCTCGCAGACATATGGCCTATTAACTGTAACTTGCGGCCTTGCAATTGAATGAGGCGCAGTGCATGCTTACCACATAATCTCACTTACAGCACTTGAGCTACACAGTCACACAGACTGCACACATTAACCACCCATTTAATTCACATGATCCCACTCACTGCAGTCTCAACACACTCAGGTAATAGCAACACTCCTAACACACAACCCCACTCACTATACTGGACAGTTACATTGCAAATAGTCACGCTCCTTACACACTGGGAGTACATTTATTTCATAGTCCCACTTACAGCAAGCTTGTTATACTCTCCCAGCACACTCACTATACATTCTCACAACAAACCCATTATACACACTCAAAGCACAGGGAAACTTTATTATTATTGTTATTATTATTATCTTTTATTTAACGTGCCAATATATTCTGTAGCGCTATACAGGAGTTAAGTACATGGCAAAACAAAATTAACACATTGCAAGGAATGGAGGGCCCTGTTTTGGAGCTTAAAATAAAAGCACCGACACACGATTGAAAACTCGCAAACTTACAAACGAATAAGTTTGGATATGATATAGAGGGTGATAGATACAAGATAGCAGTGTGAAAGCAATTGGTTCAATCAAGTGGAGCAGTCTGTATTGTACTGTAGTTTGTGGGTGTGAGTGATATTAAGCTGTGGAGTGTGCAGTTGTGAATATTTAAGGTGAAGGTGAAAAGCTTTTTTTAAACAGATTTTAAACAGATTTTTTTAGTGAGGCAGGAAGATAGTCTAGTGGAGAGAGGCAAGGAGTTCCAGAAAGTAGGGGCAGCACAAGAAAAATCTTGAAGGCAGGAATGAGAGGAGGTGAGAGGAGGAAAGTCGAAGGAAATTAGCAGAACGCAGCGGGCGGTTGGGGGATTATTTTGAAACAAGAGCAGATATAAAAGGGGATGCACTGTTGTTCAGGGCTTTATATGTTATGATCATGATTTTAAATTTGATTCTGGAGGCTATGGGAAGCCAGTGGAGTGATTGACAGAGAGGATCTGCAGACACGGAGCGTTTAGTATGTAAGATGAGTCTAGCGGAGGAGTTCATTATGGATTGGAATGGAGACAGATGAGAGATGGGGAGGACAGCAAGGGGTGAATTGCAGTAGTCGAGTCGAGATATGATGGGAGAATGGATTAGAATTTTAGCTGTGTCACACTCACTGTATGCACTCACAGCACATAGCATCACTCACTGGTCACATTCCCAGGACACTCAGCTCTACACTCTCAGTATTCACTGCACATGCTCACAGCATACTTATTAGACATAGAACCATTCAGTGCACACATCACATATAATAGTTGTCGTAATTGCAAGTTTATCGGTAACGCTATGTTAAAAGTTATGGGTGTGAGCATGCGCAATGAGCCCCGAGATACTTGAATCATACATATGAAAAAGAACTAGTTTCGGGTCGGGAATCAAAGTCACATCTGATATTTTAACCAACTGTGTAATACATTCTTCCCAGAATATTCTTACCCATTTTCATTGCCACCAAATATGGGCCTTGGTGCCCAAAGTATTACATCCTCTCTAACACAAAGGGGAGTGGCTGCCATCTATTTTTTTAAGTTCAATAGGCACCCAGTACCATCTATGGACTAATTTATAGACAAGCTCTCTGTATCATACACATAATGAAGATTTTTCAACCATTATAAAGCCTTCTCACCACTTATCTTCTGGCCATATGATATTCAGTTTCCCATTTTCTAATTCTGTCAGTTTTACCTCTAGCATTTACCAACTTTATGGGAGGGGTTGTCCAAGATTATCAGATTTTCAAATTCGGTCACTGCTTGCTGGTAATAGCTTAGATAGCCCCTATCTGACAATTTTTATTTAGTGCAAAAAATTCCAGCCAAGAAAGAGCTTTAAGATGTAAATCTTTCCGAATCAATTCTTGTGGCAGTCTTGAACCCTTATGTAACGGAACCCATCACTGTTTTACCCTGTTTTATGATTATTATGGTTAAAATATGATCCTACTATATGTATGTTGGTTTATGCTCTGCAGAATATTAGCCAGACTATTGCAGACACCTAGCAGAATACATATTCCTATTAGGGTCTCCTAGAGGCAGGAGAGCCCTATTGTGTGAAGTGTTCACATTGTGAAAGATGGAACAAAGAGAAGCATTATCTTATCAATGTCTGTTATTGTATCAAAGTAGCCGGCTAGTCCCTGGGAGTTGTGACCACACCTATTGTTCTCTTTATGTGTATTGTGTGGCCAACTATGAGGGATGTGGATTGCCTGTGGGAAGAGATGTGTATAAATATTTCTGCACATAACAAAATAAAGTCAGTATTCATTTGACTCCCAAATTATGTGTCGTCCAATATGGGAGGTCGGGAATGGTGAAACTGTAGTGCCTCTTGGGTATTTTACCGTATACCAGCGGAGATATTGGACTGCGTGTTCCAGCTCCGTTACATTTGGTGGCAAGTGGCGGAATTGTTCCCACGGTCAGAAGGACAGCTACAGGAGACACCATTCCGTGGAGTACAAATTGAGGGCAACGCTAGTATCCATACAGCGCCCCTGGCTACAGCAGGATGGAACCGGCTAGTTTTCGGACAGCGTTCCATCATGAGGAGGAGGAGGCGGCCGCGGACTACAGGGATGCAGACAGAAAGGAACTCATGGTTACAGTACCTCTTATTACCCCACAGACTGAGTTTGGAAGAGAACTCCAAAGCAGACTGGCCTTTTTCCCAGGTACGCTTCCCATAAAAACCTTGGAATGGTTAATGACAGATGTACACAAATACATAATGGAAAAGCAGCTGGCACGAGAGCGGTCCATCTTGGGAGCTGCTAACCCACCTCCCACCATTAACCCCCCCTCAGCACTGCGTCCGGGTGGTGGGAACTACCAAACCCCTCCACGGTACATCAGGTGCCACACGTGTAACCAGCAGGGCCACATGCAGAGAGACTGTCCCAGAAACAGAAACCGCTCCACATGGAATACTCCAACTAATTCCCCTTCCCAGCAGCAGTGTGTACCCCAGGGAGCAGAAGGTGTCGTCCTTCCTCCCCAGCGACAGTGTGTACCCCAGGGAGCAGAAGGTGCCGTCCTTCCTCCCCAGCGATAGTGTGTACCCCAGGGAGCGGAAGGTGTCGTCCTTCCTCCCCAGCGGCAGTGTGTACCCCAGGGAGCGGAAGGTGTCGTCCTTCCTCCCCAGCGGCAGTGTGTACCCCAGGGAGCTGAAGGTGTCGTCCTTCCTCCCCAGCGACAGTGTGTACCCCAGGGAGCGGAAGGTGTCGTCCTTCCTCCCCAGCGGCAGTGTGTACCCCAGGGAGCTGAAGGTGTCGTCCTTCCTCCCCAGCGGCAGTGTGTACCCCAGGGAGCAGAAGGTGCCGTCCTTCCTCCCCAGCGGCAGTGTGTACCCCAGGGGGCCGAAGGTGTCGTCCTTCCCCCCCAGCGGCAGTGTGTATCCCAGGGAGCAGAAGGTGTCGTCCTTCCTCCCCAGCGACAGTGTGTACCCCAGGGAGCAGAAGGTGCCATCCTTCCTCCCCAGCGGCAGTGTGAACCCCAGGGGGCAGAAGGTGTCGTCCTTCCCTCCCAGCGGCAGTGTGAACCACAGGGGGCAGAAGGTGTCGTCCTTCCCCCCCCAGCGACAGTTTACCCTAACCAGGGGAGACACCAATCTCCCAGACGGCGCAGATGGGACCGTGGTCTCTGCGCCCACAGCCTGTCCAGATCCCCAACTACCCTCACTGGGACAACCGGAGGAGGGGGTAAGTACAAATTCCCCTCCCCAGCTAACTCCTAATGTGGCCCCAGGGTTAACAGAGGAAATGTTAACCCCCACTGACCCCCACCTTTCCCTGGCTACTGAGCCGGAATACGTCCCAAGTACCCCAGCAGAAGAGCTGACAGTGGGGCAGAGTGCAGTCGGCATCTGCCCTCCCTTTGTCCCTTGTACAGAGCAGGATGTCCTGCAGGTTATACCAGCAGAAGAGCTGGCATCAGGGCAGAGTGCTGTTGGCCTCTGCCCCTCAAGTCTCCTCAGCGTGTTGACCCATCACAACAGCAAAATATCCAGGTACCTGCTTAGACTTCCCCCCAAAGGGGAGATGTGTGACGAAGTGCCCTTCGTCACTTTGTCTTGGAGAGGACTGTTTGCCAGCCTCCTGCCCTGCGACTATGGCCCTGGGACATATTGCCCTTCAAACACAGTATTCGGCCATACCAGAGTGTATGTCACTCATTCTGGCCCTTTACATACAGGGGTGTCATTCGGTAGTTGCCCTGTGGGAGCGGTGATACCCCAGATAGCTATGCCATGGAGCCCATTCATATAATGAAAGACTATGGGAAAGACTTTAGCTACATGGCAAATGAACTGTGTGAAGAGGATCTGAGCGCTATTCGGTAGTTTTGTGCGCTCAGATCCCAGCTATCTGGGGATATTTGAAATGTGAGTAAATGCGAATTGCAGTAATGCTGATGCTGTTGTCAAAATAGAGAATTGACCAACAAATACTTTTGTCCGGACATCCCCAGGCCGATCCGTTGGGATCAGACCGTGTATGCCGGCTTATGGTCACGGGGGAGGTGTGTAACGGAACCCATCACTGTTTTACCCTGTTTTATGATTTTTATGGTTAAAATATGATCCTACTATATGTATGTTGGTTTATGCTCTGCAGAATATTAGCCAGACTATTGCAGACACCTAGCAGAATACATAATCCTATTAGGGTCTCCTAGAGGCAGGAGAGCCCTATTGAGTGAAGTGTTCACATTGTGAAAGATGGAACAAAGAGAAGCATTATCTTATCAATGTCTGTTATTGTATCAAAGTAGCCGGCTAGTCCCTGGGAGTTGTGACCACACCTATTGTTCTCTTTATGTGTATTGTGTGGCCAACTATGGGGGATGTGGATTGCCTGTGGGAAGAGATGTGTATAAATATTTCTGCACATAACAAAATAAAGTCAGTATTCATTTGACTCCCAAATTATGTGTCGTCCAATATGGGAGGTCGGGAATGGTGAAACTGTAGTGCCTCTTGGGTATTTTACCGTATACCAGCGGAGATATTGGACTGCGTGTTCCAGCTCCGTTACACCTTATAATAAAGATATTTTATAATTCTCAGATTGTTCTTTTCCAAATAAGAGATAAATCTCTTGTCTTCCTCTTCTAGCACCTCTATTGCCGCTGCTAATGAGGGGAAGTTAGAATATTTCAGTCTATTTGTGTACCAAAACGTCAATAGTGAATAAGTCCTACTGGTAAGGGTCTTAATAGTTTTAATTTCAAACTAGGAAGCCACGGGATAGACCCGTACTAATATTAGGTATCATATAATCTTCTATTTCTATCAATCTTGTTTATACCATTCCAGAACAACAAAGTCAGAGGTGCTCATCAGAGAACGAATCAACCTTAATAGGTGAGTTCTATAGCCATGATACGCCACTCTGAGAGCAACCTCTTTTAGCTCACTTGTGCCCTTCACAGGGAGAAATATCCTGTAGTATATCACTCTGGTGCCACTCAAAAGAGTGACCCAGGCCCGAAATACCAGGCAATTCTACCCTGAACAGCAGAAACAGCAAACCCCAGACGCGTTTTGGCCTTTATGGGCCTCGTCAGTGAGGTGCAGCTGAACTCCCTAAGGCACAGTGAGCAAGGGGTCCACTTCTGGAGTGCCCTATTACCCTTAGGGAGACTAAACCCTAAAGGTAATTTGCATATACAAAACAACAAAGTCAGAGGTGCTCATCAGAGAACGAACCAACCTTAATAGGTGAGTTCTATAGCCATGATACGCCACTCTGAGAGCAACCTCTTTTAGCTCACTTGTGCCCTTCACAGGGAGAAATATCCTGTAGTATATCAGTCTGGTGCCACTCAAAAGGGTGACCCAGCCCTGAAATACCAAGCAATTCTACCCTGAACAGGAGAAACAGCAAACCCCAGACGCGTTTCGAGTCAGGGAATGCTGTTTGGCACACAAAGTAAGTGTTTCGGTTGTGTGAGTAGCTTCGGCGCTCATTGCAAGCCTCATTTCCAGACATCCTGGGTGTCCCCCCTTGCTGTGTGTGATGTTTTTTTAAATTTTTTGTTTGTTTTTTGCATGTTTTTCGTTTTTTATGGTGTGCGCAGTTCGGCCGTTAAGTGCGTTTTTTTTTGTGTTATGGGCCGTATTTTTTTTTTTTATGCAATTTTTTCAAAGTGCTACGGATCTCGCAACCAGCGCAGTGAGCGCCTTTGGTGCTCCCTGCCTAAGTACTACGGGGTCGTAGGGATGATTGCCTATGGTGCTCATCTCCGCCAGCGCAATCGAGCGCCTTTGGCGCTCCCTGCCTAAGTCGTACGGGGTCAGGAGATGAGCGCCTATGGCGCTAATCTCCACCTCCACAAGAAGCGTCTTTGCCAATTTTTTCAAAGTGCTATGGTTCTTGCACCAGTGCAGTGAGAGCCTTCTGTGCTTTCTGCATAAGTGCTACGGGGTCTTAGGGATGAGCACCTATGCCGCTCATCTCCCCCAGCGCAATGGGTGCCTTTGGCGCTCCCTGCCTAAGTCGTAAGGGGTCGTAGGGATGAGCGCCTACAGCGCTCATCTCACTCTGCACAAGGAGTGCCTTTGGCACTCGCTTAGCAACAGATTTTGGCAAGCCCGCGCTGCTGAGAACTATATATGTGATTATATTTTATTTATGTATTTTAACCTTGAAATAAGACACATGCCCATATTCCTCTAATATTTTTTATAGTTCTGAAAGCAATTTAACTGGGTCCATTAATGTTAAAATTACATTGTTCGCATAAATTGATATATTAACTCTTTTAATTCTTATTGATGTTCTGATTAGTTCGGCCATAGGCTCCATGACTATTATAAAAATTAAAGGAGAAAGCGGACATCCTTGCCTAGTCCCACTTCCCAGACTGAACTTTTCTGTTTCCACTCCCAACCCACTAATAATAGCTGCTGGATTTCTATATACGGCTTTAATCACCTTTGCAACACACTGTTCTCGTCAAAATTAATCTAGTACTTTGTCTATGAACTCCCAGCTCACCCTGTCAAATGCTTTCTCTGTGTTCAGTGACAGGGTGAGTGAAAGTAGAATCTTTTTTTTTAGACCAGGACATAATATCTATTATCTTCCTGATATTGTCAGGGCCCTGTGTCCCTTTAACAAAACAAGATGAATCTTCTTTAATCAAAGTTGGAATACAATTACTTAATCTATTGGCTAGAATCCCGGAATGACATTTAATATCAACATTAATTAGTGAAATGGGTCTGTAATTTTTAGTCATCTGTTTTTTTTTTTAGCTTCCTCTACCTCCTGAGGGGTAATATCCTTATTTAACAAAGCAAGATCTTCATTGGATATTCGTGGGAGATTCATCTTCCCCAAAAATTTTTTTATATCAGAACTTGAAGGTTTAATAAAATTGAAGGTTTAATAAAATGTATTTTCAGCGCTCATTGCGAGCATTTCCTCCTGTGTACTGTATGGGCCGCTCATTTCAGGGTTCGTTAACCTGCAAGTTTTGTGTTTGGGAAAACCATGTGTTTCTTTCCACCATCTCCCCCCTGTCCCTTCCCTGTGTCATTCTCCTCTGTGTGTCTGCTGAATGTTTGCGTGTTACGTGCTGAATGCCTTTTGTTTTATTTTCAAAGTCCCGTGTGCCTGGCGTTGTTGGTGTAAGTGTTACTGTCTTTGCCGTTGTGTATTTTCCCACGTACCTGGCTTTGCTCAGCTTCATTTTCATCCTGTTTCAGACTTTTTATGTTTTTTCAAACTCCCTTTCAACAAAATACAGTTTAACAAGACATTATTCTTTTTCAGCTGTAAAATTATTTTTAAACTTCATCCAAGGCCATAAAATGTTTAGAGTTGGTAGGATTTAATATCAAAAGTTTAACTTTTGTCGAATAGACACTCCGGTTGTTTAAGTAATAAATTTACTTCCAGTCCTTGGTTTTTAACTTTGTCCATAGATATATTAAAAGCAAAACTTTTCCTTCTTCTACTGACTCAATTCTATACCTGTTAGAATGTCTCAAAATAGTTGTAGGTGTCGTAGGGATGAGCGCTCATCTCCACCAGCGCAGGAGGAAGAGAGGGGGAAAAAGAGATATGGGAGGCAGAGGGCTGAAAAGAGACACAGGGGAGGGAGGTGGAAAGAGACAGAGGGGGGAGAGTCACAGGGGAAGGGAGGGGGGAGACACATGGGTAGGAGTGGTGTTAAAAGAGACAAAGGGGAGGGAGAGGGGGAAGAGACACAGGGGAGAGGGAGAAAAGAGAGCCAGGGGAAGGGGTAAGAGACACAGGAGAGGAAGAGGGGGGTAAAGAGACACAGGGGAGGGGGAAAGAGACACACAGGTGGGATGGGGGGCAAGAGACATGAGGGGAACAGACACAGGGGAGGGAGGGGGAAGAGACACAGGGGAGGGAGAGCGGTGGGGAAGAGACACAGGGGAGAGGGGAAGAGACACAGGGGGAGGGGGGAGAGACACAGGGGAGGGGGGAATAGACACAGGGGAGGAAGAGGGGCAGAAGAGACACAGGGGAGGGAGAGTGGGGAGAAGAGACACAGGGGAGGGGGGAAGAGACAGAGGGGGGAGAGTCACAGGGGAAGGGAGGGGGAAGAGACACAGGGGTGGGGAGGGGGAAGAGACACGGGGGGTGAGGGGGGGGAAGAGACACAGGGGAGGGATAGGGGGGAAAGAGACACAGGGAAGAGGGGAAGAGACAGAGGGGGAAGAGACACAGGAGAGGGAGTGTGGGTAAAGAGACATAGGGTAGAGGGAAAGAGACACAGGCGAGGGAGAGGGGGATAGAGACATAGAGGAGGTGGAAGAGAAACAGGGGAAAGAGAGGGGGGAAAGACTCAGGGGAGAGACAGGGGGCAAGAGACACAGGGGAGGGGGGCAGACAGAGGGGATGGGGAGGGAAAGAGACACAGGGGAGGGAGAGTAGGGGGAAGAGACACAGGCAAGGGGGGGAGAGACCTGGGGGAGAGGGGAAAAGAGACACAGGGGAGGGAGAGCAGGGGGGAAGAGACACAGGGCAAGGGGGAAGAGACACAGGGGTGGGGAGGGGGAAGAGACACAGAGGGAGAGGGGGGGAAAGAGACACAGGGGAATAGGGGAAGAGACAGACGGGGGAAGAGACACAGGGGAGGGGGAGAGACAAGGGGAGAGGGTAAAAAAGACAGGGGTGGGAAAGAAAGAGACACAGTCAAGGGCGGAAGAGACACAGGGGAGGAAGAGGCGGTAAAAACACAGGGGAGAGGGAAAGGAGAGACAAAGGAGGGAGAGGAGGGGTAAATGAGCCACAAGGAAGGAAGTATACAGGGGGAGAGACTCGCAATGAATGCCGAAGGCACTCGTGTTAAGCGCTAATGGACTATACAAAACATTTTAAACAGACTACCATTAATCAGTATTGATTTGAAATTAGAGTCTTCTGAGAAAATGATTACCGCAGCTGGCTAATGCGTTCTGCGCTCCTCATCAGTGGAAGACGGACTACGGTGGTGGACGCGCTCATTTTGCGGCTGCTTCTTCACGGGCCAGACTCATCGCCTGCATAATTTAATCAATAATAAGGATGACATCTGGCATCTACAAATATCACCACAAACACTTCCTAAATGCACTACAAATATCACCACAAACACTTCCTAAACGCAAGATCGCCTTGACCTGCAAGCGGTTGACAAACGCGGGACTTAGAAAAAAAAATTACAAGACACGGGAGTTAGAAAAAAAAAGAACGCGAACAGCGAATACGAAAAAAACAATAAAAACACACTAAATCCCCAAAAAATAAAAATGACAAAAACATCACAGACAGCACGGGGCAACAGCCAGGATGTCTGGGAGTGAGGTGGAACGCAAATTTAACCCGATTTAGACGATTTGCGCCACTTGAGAAATCGTCTAAGCGAGGAAAAAAATGACTGGCGAAAAAAATTAGGACGAAGCTACACAACCCCGGACCATGCAAAACACTGCCAAACGTATAGCACTTTACACATCTAACTACAAACTACCAAATACACTAGTACAAAAGCCGGAAAATGCTCATGAGCCGCGTAACACATTAATAACATTACGACTATACAATGCCACTTTACACAATAAACCAACGGCTTTCCCTCTCGCACGCAGCATATTTATAATGCACACTTGGAACATTCATTACACTTTATAAGCAGGGCACTAACACTCACAATGTATATTCTATGCTGTCGGAAAATACAAACAGATTGTTAGCTCTTCAGGCTATGGTGGCTGCATATATTAATTATAAATACTTAAATTGTATTAATTTATTAAAAAAATAATTAATTATTACTTAACTACATATACATAAAAATATATATCTCTCTTTATCATGACTCATGAAAGTGCTCAGGGGACAAAAATTACACGACAGGAGAGTCTCGCAATGAGCGCCAAAGGCGCTCATTGCAAGGCACGCGATGAGCAGCAAAGGCGCTCAGCGCAAGCCTCGCAATGAGCGCTGAAGGTACTCAGAGTACAAAACGCTTTACATTGTGTGTCAAACAGCATTCCCATGGCTTAAAATTGTATTGACCCGTCATTTTTTGACGGGCAAGTCGCTAGTATATATATAAATATCATAGCATACCTATAGATTATCATCATAATCTATAGGTATCATAATTTAATCAATAATAAGGATGACATCTGGCATATCACCCCTGTCTCTTCACAGAGAAGTACCTGACTGAGGATACTACTCAGAAGTGGCCATCATCAAAAAACAAAAAACTGTTGTATTCATTTTTGAATTCTTTGGTAGCCTCCTCCCAAGGCTATGATTATGGTGGTGAACAGATTACAGTACGCCCTCATTTGGAATATGGAGTACAATTTTATGGCACCGCTTCATAAAAAGGACATTTTAGAGCTGGAAAAGGTACAGAGGATGGCAACAAAACTAATAAGGGGAATGGAGGGTCTAAGTTATAAAGAAAGACTAACCAAATTAAACTTATTTTCTCTCGAAAAAAGGCATCTAAGAGGAGATATGATTAACATATATAAATACATCCAGGGTCAGTATAAAGATTTGTCAAGGGAGCTTTTTGTGCCAAAAGGTTTTCAACTGACAAGAGGACATCCTCTTATCATGGATAATTAGAGAGGCAGTATTGATCCAGGGAGAAGTCTGGTCGCCGGTGTCTGGGATCAGAAGGGATTTTTTTTTTTTTTAAACAACTAATTAATTAATAGTTAATCCGCATATTGCAGATCGGAGGAGATCTTGAAAGGTTGAACTTGATGGACTGAAGGTCTTTTTTCAACCTTAAAGACTATGAGCCTCATTCAATTCCAAGTTGCCCAATTGAATAGGGCTCTATATAAGCACATACAACAAATTTTCACAGAACTTTTTAGTTACTGAACCTCTATCCAAAACCAAGGTTTTCAACAACTAAAAAATTATGTCAAAAAAATATGTTATGTGCTTATATAGAGCCCTATTCAATTGACAAAATTCAAATTGAATGAGGACCTATGGAACTATGTAACTATAAAGAACCACTGTGGACCTATACTATTTTGAAAAACAAGACTTAAAATAAGCAATATAAACATAAAAAGTTAAAAAAATCCTCTATTTTATGCTTTTTTATGCAATGCTATGCAATGTGAAATACTGATTTAGGTTAGAAAGGAATATGGAAGCCTGCAGTAAAAAATAACAGTTAAAAAGGGAAAGGTTATGTTTGATTTTTTTTTTATCAAGCATATTAATTTAAAATACCATATAGAAAAATATGACCATAGTGACTCTTTAATTAAAATCACTGAAGAAACTACCAGCAGCTACATTTCTGTAAATCATTCTCTCTTCATTCAATTTGAAATTAATCTCTGATTTTCATGTTCTTATCATCTGATTTTTAAAAAGATAGCTTGAAGGGAAAGTTCAATGTAAGCAGAAGAAAGAGTACACTTAATGAAATTGAGATATATGTGTAAACATTATAACACTTGCCTATTATTGCTGCACGTTCTTTCTATGTTATGTGAGCTGCTGTACAACACAGAAAAAATAATATTCATACAGTATGCATATTGTGAAGTTTGAGCGTATATTTGTCTACAGCAAAATAATTGCATGGGACTACTCTCAAACAAAGAATTCACATTGATTTCCACTACTCCGTTATGGCCGTCCCTGGTTCACATCACTTGTGATGGCCCTGGATGTGCAGTGCATTGATCTGAGTGTAGAGCCATGTTGCTAGCATCATCCAGGTGACAGACGTAAAGGCATCTGTAATTGATGCTGTTTGTGTTAATCTTTGCCAAAACACCACAACTATAAAATAGCGTCAGTCCAGCAATTGCTAAACCTTGCTTAAGCAATGACCTAGTCTGTGAAGGTGCTATTTCTTTTAATAGAGAAAGGAGAGTAGGTGAAAATAGGGAAAAGGAAAGATAATGGATAGAGGGGAAGGTAGAGAGAGAAGGAGTTAATAGAGAGAGAATGGTAAAAATAAGAGGTAGATAAAAGGGGGAGAAAGAAAGCTGAGAATAGGGGAAGAAGAGGCACAATTAAGGAAAAGAGAGGAATTGAAGAGAACAAGAAGATTGGGATGAGAGAAAAAAGGGAAGGGTGAAAGATGAGTGGCAAGAGGGGGGAAGGAGACATGTGGGGATAAAAGGAGGACACCAGAGAGAGAGATAAGTAAGGGAATAGAGAGGAAGAGAGTGGGGAAATGGGGGAGAGAAACAGAAAAATTAGAGGAGAGAGAAAAAAGAATAATGAAGAAAAGTGGGACATGAAGCAGGAGAGCTAGAAAAGGGAGAGAGGGACCGACTGGGAGAGAATAGGGATTATAGAAGAAGGGGAGAGAGAAAATAAAGTGAGAGAGAAAAAAGGGAGAAAGCGGATGGGGAAATATAGGAAGAAAAAAAAGAGAGGAAGAGGAAATAGGAGAGGGAGAGTGGAGAGGGAGAGAAAAAGAGGGGAGTGGAGAAAAGAAAAGGGGAAAGAACGATGGAAAAATGCGAGAGAAAGTAGGAGAGAGAGGGGAGGTAACAGGGAACAGCGGGGACTGTAGGGTGCCATGAGGGGTCCATGGGAGGGGCACTGGGGACCAGAGGAAGTCACGGAAAGGTCTGAAGGGGTCTTGGGGCAGCTGGAGAGTTGAAGGGGCTGCCGGGAGCCAGTAAAGACAATGGGAGTGCTGTAGTGACCCGAAAGGTCCAGACACCTCTGCTTTTTTCCTTAAAACTTGAATCAAATCATGTGAGCAGGTAGGCAGATTCCCTGATGGAAATAGAGAGGACCATAATGGTAAAAAAACGCCCAGGATGCTTTCTCTGATAGCCTTGATAACTGACTAGCAGACAATGGGCTCTATTCTACTGGCCAACTTGTAAATTTATAAACACTTAAAACCACTCTTAAAATTGCCACATATTCTACCAGCTACTCTCAATCTGATTACGAGTTACCCGCCCACAATCACTATGGGCCAGCCAAAGCCGCAAATTTCATCTTAGAACTCCATTGGTTTTAGCACAGCAGGGGTATTACGAGAGCTAAATAATTAATGTTACACAAAATCGATATTCTATTAGACCCGTAGGTGTAGATCGCAAATAAAGTCTAACCCGCAAATTAAAAAACTATCAAGTTTCTGTCAAAAATATTACAAGTACTAAATAGGACTTGCAAAGGCTATTTTAAACACCAACTTAGCTAAATTACTGAAAAAACTGTAGCAGCAATTAAACACAATACAGTACTTTAAAAGCAGGAGAAGGCATGTAAACACATTAGAATTAATTGCACAACAGTCTGCTCATGCATATGGTAATATTAAAAGTGTTGCTGAAAGATGCATGAAGCAATTAAAGTGCATGACTAAGTTGCAAGAAAAAAACAAGTAACTGCCTTACCTTAGAACTGATACGTAAAACTCCCAGAGGCTCAAATGTGGTCAAATAATACTCACTAGAGCAACACTAGAGATCATCACCACAGCACACTGCTGATACAGATCATCTACCCACATCCATGGGAAGGGATGTCATTTAAAACAGAAAATGGTGTGGAAGAAATGTCAGCATGGGCAGCCCAAAGCCTTAAAGTCAGGAGGGGGTGACATTGATGGTGGCTACATGGGTATATCTCTATATAGCACAGTCCAGGCACTGCGTTGTCCCTGTTGGGCAAGTGGCAAGATGTATAACAAAAATATTGATGTGAAATTATAGCAATTGTTCTAGTATTAATTAATTCTTAATAATACCTGCAATTTGGTTAACAACCCTTCCGGGGAATGGTGATAAAGAAGAGTACTACAATGTATTATTTTCCTGAGTATTAAATCACAAATCTCACCAATAATGTTGTTCAAGCATGATTTCACAAATCGTGATAATAACACATAAAATAGTACTTGAACGCATTTTGTAAATATTAATAAATCTGATCATTTGGAAACTAAGCCTGTGAAACTGTAATGGGCTTGAATGTTTATAAAACAATGTTATGAACAGTAAATAGGGATAATTATTTCAGAAGGATGGCACACTTTAGATTTAGGTGTTATGGGCACAAATGATGTTAAAAATGATAATAGAAACATGATAATATCACATCCCAATTAACTTAAGATTAGTGACATGCAAACATATGATTACAGTACTCAAATGCATGAAGAGATGGCTATACAGGAAGATGATATACATATAAATATTTGATTGTCATATAAATGTAATGTATGTTGATATCCCTAAACATTAACCATTAAAAACACACGGAAACAGTGATAGCGGTATAACAAAACTTTATTTTATACATAGAGCAAACTCATAAACATATACGACTATGAATTAATATCATGGGTGTGGTGTGGGCAGATCCCGGAAGGACCAGCGGCTGTTTGGGTAAAAGGGGAAACCTAAGGAGTTAAAGGTAATACTGTATAATAATAATGATATATAGCATATACTAGGGTCACATGTGGTCACTACGCCACAGTAACCAGAATAAGATTCATACAAATCTCATCATAAATCGCTCCATTTAATAGAAGTTACTAGTAATGCACATAGCACTTACATTTACTCTTCATCAGCTAAATTAAACAGATGCATAAACACCTGGACTATGAAATACAATTACACACATAAAGTGTGTTAAAAAAAAATCAAAAATCTGAAAAAAGGTGGTCCAAACCTAAAAAAGGTATAGTAGGATAAAAAAAAAAATCCTGCATGTACAGTACAGTTCTAAATACTGTAACTATAACAATAACCCAATTTTCTTGATCTTCATCTTCAAGCATTACTAACAATTGGGTGGTTGTCATGATACATCAGTAGCCATGAACATTAATAATCTTGTGTCATCCCACAACAAATGCTTAGCTGTGACCACAGTCAGTGGTGCAAGAGTATTATCGCCATCTCAATATGATATTGCTTAGCCACATGAATATCACATTCATCTGGTATACAGGTGTTATAATTTTTTTGAATGAATCCAATGATATCATTATGTTTTAACACCTACCCATTAATACTGATAGGACACAAAGTTAAGCAGCCATAATGTCTGTTAATTACATCAGACAAAATTATCTTTTTTCATATTGATATTGAGGAGAGGATAACAGGCTTCACTAATGCATGTATTAATGCTGACTTTGATTAACATGCCATTGTGGGACTTTGCAAGTCCATTGCCATATCCGCATTGGTCTGAATTAATGGTAACAACAACAATGTATTATAAAACTGTATATATAATTTAATTAATAGCGTGTGACCTACATTTATAGGATGTGATGTCATTGATGGAATGTCTATCTGACAGCCACTGTGAATATATTCCATTACTTGATTTTGTAGCAATGCTTGTGAATGAAGTTGCCTTCATAGACCTAAATTGTGCCTAAAATCAAAACATAAAAAAAAAACTAACGCCTTAAAACAATATAGACTGCACCCTCTCATCTCAACGGCATTCCTCAGTGACCATCAATTGGGGAAATGTTAAACATAACACTACGTGTCCACAGAGAAGAGCATTATGGACCATGTGTTGGGGGGTAGCCATCTGCTTACAAAATATCACCATCACACAGGCCATGATCCTCTTTTCTGTAGCCAGACTAGATTATGTTAACTTTTGGACCAATAGATTGTTAATGAGAAGTACTGTTGAGAATGTCCAAAACTATGTGCAGCCCCCACATGGATGAGCTTGCTTTGGTTATGCGATGACTGGAGCAGTTTGGCCATGTAGGACTCCATCACAAGGTTGTGCTTCCTCACCTCCCTATGTACCTCTGCGGCATGGTTGTAGGAGAAACTGGTCTGGAGCCCCGCTTAGCGGCCACTTACTCCTGCATCCTGCCCAGCATATCCCCAATAGTGGACCTAGGAATGGAGTTCTGCTGAGGCCGGGCATGTCTGGGTGAGGATGTGGCGGTGGCCTAGTGGGGAGGGGCTGGAGCCCGGCTGGAATCTTTGGGCCTGGTAATGGTGGGAGCCAGGCTGTACGGCTGATGGGAGGAGGAGGTGCTAGTGGTGGGGAAATTACCTTGGCTTGGTCCAGTAGTAGGGTGGTGAGTCAATTAGTTGAAGGAGGCGGGCAGTGGGGTCAAATAACACGGGTGTGGCAGAAGGTCCAGCAGGTTCCCCCACTGACCACATAAAGTTGGTGTCATCCTCCTGTTCACATCACAGACCCTCTGATCCTCTCCTTGCCTTGTCCTTCTGTGATGGCTCCTGTTAGGTGGGGTCATGATCCTGGACAGCCAGCTCTGATGGAGCCAATACCCCCGCCTCTGGCTCACTAGCAGACCCAAACCTCCCGCCAGCTGAAAATCAGAGAAGAATGGTATAATTGTTAACTATATTGAATGATCCTTTTTGTTTTGAACCTGGATGGATCACTTATTTTTTTCTATGTAGAGCGATCATTTGCTAGATATGATCAATGATTTGGATTATGTGCTTGGTTGTTATTGGCTCATATAATATCTTGATCATCAGAGAATGCAACACTTTGCCAATCAGAAGAAGCTCAATTTCACCAATCAGTGAAATCACTGTCATTTGTGGGCACAACAACAGTAATCAACCAATAGAGAGTCCATGTATTGGTGTGCCCACTGCAGCGTATGCAGTTATAGACTGCAGCCAGAATCAAGATAGCGTTAGGAGCCAAGAACGATCAAGACCAACAACCAAATAATAGATCACATCTCGAAAATGATAGCTAACCTGAGTTGCAATTAAGTGATTCATCCAGGTTCAAGCCTAGATGTCAGATACTTTGGAATGAACACAAAACACTGTATTATTAATCATTCTTTTCTCTCTTTCAGCATCAAGGAGGTCTGGGTCCAGTGGTGAGCCAGAGGCAGGGGAATCGGGTCCATCTGAGCAAGAACTTGGCTAGCGAGCCCCCGTCCAGCAGGAACCGGCACAGGAGGAAGAGAAAAGAAGTAGAGCCATGTTTCGAAGGAGGATGATGTTATCTGGGCAGTGGGGTCACCAGCAGGACTATGGGCTGCATCAGCTGCATTTGACCACACTGTCCCCCGCTCCTCCAGAACCCTTAGCCTCTCAACAGGGTCCTCCTACTGGAGGGAGCAGTGGGACTTGACCCCATCTCCTCCTCCCCTCACCAGTGCGGCAGACTGACCATCACCACTAGGCCCAGCAATACCACCACCACCCGCATGGAGAGAGACTCCAGCCGGGCCCTTTAGACCCTCCCCACAGGGCCACCATCAACACTACCACCGCCTCCTCACCCAGCAATGCCCCACGGACCTCCGTCTCGACCACCACCACCAAGCAAGGCGGAGATGCTGGCCATCATGCGCCAGCAACTGGTGTGTCTTTCGGGGATCCAGGCCAGCATCTCCACCAATCATGTGGAGGTCATGCGCAGCCTGTCCAGGCACAGTAGGGAGGAGAGGAAGCACCATCTCCTACCTTGCCGGGCTTCTCAGGATGGGGGTGGATCAAAGCGCATTCCAACACCTGACCACAGACACCATGCGCAGAGACCTGGTCCCCAGCCACTCCTCCTCCACCCTGGAGGCCTCCCCCGCACAACCACAGCCTGGCCACTCCTCCCCCCCCCCATGCCTCTGCCAAGACCACCTCCACCAGAACCACCACTGCTTGTGCCGCTGCCTCCTGGGGGGATGCGTTATCCTGAGAACTAGCTAATGGTTATTAATGCTTGCAGATGGGAATCAGGTGAGTTGGTATATTGTTACAGTTACAGTATTTAGCACTGTACTGTACATGCATGTTTTTGTATTTTTTATCCTCCTCTGCCTTTTTTAAATATTTTTGTGTTGGGAATACACTGTACGTGTGAAACTGCATTGGATTACCCAGTCCAGAGGTTTAAGCATCTGTTTCATTGAGCAGATCCAGACAAGTTGTAAGTGCTATGCACTTTAATGGTTTCTTCAATTAAATGGAGTGATTTCTGATGATCCTTGTTTTCATCAGATTCCGGTTGCAGTGGTGTAGTGACCACATGTGACCCTAGTAGGTGCTATGCATCATGCTTATTCTAGACTATCACATTACCCCCTTTAGGTATCACCTTTTTCCCCCCAAAAGCCTCTTGCCCTCCCAGGATCCGCCCACACCACACGCATGAAATTAATGCACAGTCTTGACCATTTCTGATTGTGCTCTGTGTATGAAGTAAAGCTTTGTTATACCATTCTCACTGTGTCAGTGTGTTTTCAATGGTTGGGGTTTTGGGATATCCACATACATCACATTTGTGTCACATTCCTATATCTGTTAACTACTAAGCACTAGTTACTATGCAATAGATTAATACATATTATAATAATACTAATAATAATAACATCATAAGATATCATATGAAAATATATATAATAATAAAGGGATAATACACATGCAAAGTCCAATTTGAGATACTGTGGAGTAGTAACATTCCCCTGATGGCCTGATAACAATATGACATTTGATAATTTTAATTTAATGATAGCAAAACACTAAATGGAATATCACCAAATGATAATGGGTATACATCTTGGCACATGGCCACCAGCAATAGCGTGGGACTTTCCAGGATGGGTCTAGTGGAGATTGTCCCTGATGGAGGTGAGTTGGCTGTTGCTCCACGTGCCTCTGCACAGCCTACATGTATTTTTGTGGCCCTTCCTGATAGGTTGGATTAGATTAGTGTGGCGTATGTTCCCATGTTCCCCTTCTGGATTTTTAACTGGTGGTGGTGAAGGGGCTTGTGTAGCTCAATGAATCTGTGAGCTATACAATGTAGGGCCACTGTAGGTGGGCAGGTAAAAACAAAAAGGTCAAACAAATTAAAGTCCAGTGGAGAAGGAACTGGAAACCCACTCCAGTATGTTTTTTCCATTCAAATCTTAAAGATACGCACAGACAGCCCAAAAAAAAAAAACTAAGTCAGAGGTGCTCATACATTGATAGGTTAGTTCTATGGCCATGATAAGCCACTCTGAGAGCAACCTCTTTTAGCTCACGTGTGCCCTTCACAGGGAGAAATATCCTGTAGTATATCAGTCTGGTCCCACTCAAAAAGAGGTATCCAGCCCCAAAGTACCAGGCAATTCTATCCTGAACAGGAGAAACAGCAAACCCCAGAAGCATTTCGGCCTTTATGGGCCTCGTCAGTGAGGTGCAGCTGAACTACATAAGGCACAGTGAGCAAGGGGTCCACATCTGGAGTGCCCTATCACCCTTAGGGAGACTAAACTCTAAGGGTAATTTGCATAAACAAAAAAAACTAAGTCAGAGGTGCTCATCAGAGAAAGTGAGGAGAGAGAATATCAATAAACAATCATTGATTGTTATTCTCCCTCACTTTATTTCTGTTCCTATGCTGCCTAAACAAATGATAGGTGATTAGACATAGGATTTTTGTGACCAAAGAGAAACAGCTAGTTTACTCACTTGTTTATTCACATAGACATATTGGAGTTTAAAGCTAGGAGAAGAAGGATGTCTGAACTTAGTATTATTATTTTAAAAGCACAGTTCTGTGTTTTTTTCAATAATTTTATATGGAAAATATTAAAGGTTTAACCCCCCCAAATTATTTTAAAATTACATTTATAGGTGTTAAGCACCAACTCAACTAATACTTTCCTTTAAAGTAAAAGTCTTTATTATACCCTTCTTAATACATTCTAATATTGTATTTGCCTTTGCAGCTGCTGCTTGGCTTTGAGCACTGTTACCTAGGTGGTTGTCCACAAGCACTCCCAAATCCCTTCAAACATCTGATACCCCTATATTTGTTAGATTAAGATTATAAATTGCATGGCTATTTTTCCTTCCCAGATGCATAATTTTACATTTATTCATATTAAATCTCATCTGTCATATAGATGTTTATTCCTCAATTTTATGTAAATCCCTTTGGAGGGAAAGCACATCATTATCTGATTTAATTACCTTGCACAACTTTGTGTCATCAGCGAAAATGGAGACAGTACTTTCCAATCACACCTCTAAGTCATTAATAAAAAATCCAAAAAGACTACATCCACTGAGTTTCCTTGATCCAGGTTCCTACTAACCTCCTCATAGAAACTAATTAGATATAGGTATCACATCTGCTTTTCTCTAGTCATCTGGTAGAGACCCTGTGTTGAGTGAATCTTGAAAAATTAAATATAATAGTTTGGCTATTACAGAACCCAGTTCCCTCAGTACCCTTGGATGTATTCCATCAGAGCACGGGGCTTTATTAACATTTATTTCTTCCAACCTCTTTTGGATTACTTCCTGCGTTAACCAATTATTTGGCAAAGTTAGTGTACCCCCTTTATGTTGCAGTGTCCCAACCACTGGTATCTCCCTTGTATGTACCGAATAAAATAACCTATTTATCTCATCTGCCTTTTCCTGGTCACTAATTTTCAGATGGCCTGTGTCACATTGTAATGTTCCTATAGCTTCCTTCCTCACCTTCTTCCCATTAATATACTTAAAAAAATATTTTATGTTTACTCTCTTTTGCAATTCAATTTTCATTTTCTATTTTATCCAGTATAAAATATAGCCCTTTTGCAAGCCTTGTTGATTTCCTTGTACTCCTGTAAAGCAGTCTCTGTCCCCTCTTGTTTGTATAATGTAAATGCCTGTTTTTTACTCTGATCTTTAAATCATTGTTAAGTCACATTGGATGTGATTTACTCCTTTTACTTTTATTCCCACTATATGGTGATAAGTATGTATATTTAGTAAGGATTTAAATGTTGTCCATTTATGTTCAGTATTTTTACCTATCAGTTCTCTGTCCCAGTCTATACTTTGTATTGCTGCCCTTAGACCATTAAAACCTGCCCTTTTAAAATTTAAAGTTTTTGTTGGCTCCTTAAAATTTAGTTTTTTTAATTCAATCTCAAATGAGACTGTGTTGTGATCACTGTTTCCCAAAGGTTTCCCTATTTCAACATTTGATACTTTATCAATATTATTTGTGATGGCTAAATCTAACATAGCTTCATTTCTACTAGGCTCCTGTGTAACCTAGGCCAGATAATAAAACCCGGAGTGTACTCAAGAACCTGCTCCCCTTAGCTGGACTGCTGGTCTCATTTATCCAGTTGATTTCTGGGTAATTAAAATCTCCCCTTATTAGAACTTGCCAATGCTTAGCTGCATTTCCAATCTGTAACAATAATTGTATTTTCTCCCTTTCAGCTATATTTGGGGGTTTATAGCATACTTCTACTAATATTATTTTTGGAATTTGCTGCTCCGCTATTTAACTCTACCCACAAGCATTCAACATTATCATTAGCTGCACCATAAATATCTTCTCTGACTATAGGCTTAAATTCAGGCTTAACATACAGAAAAATCCCTCCTTCTCTTTTACCAGTGCCTCTATCTTTTCTAAATAGGTTATAACCATTCAGATTAACAGTCCAGTCATGAGATTCATCCCACCACATTTTGGTAATGCCTATACATGCCACTATACATGAGTTACTTAGTAATACCTCCCTATTGACTATACAACCCCTCCCCCATCTCCTCCCCTACGAGTTGTTAATGCATCCCTTATACCCTCTACACTTTCTACCCCATTACTTATATCTAGTCCCTCCCCCCACCTACTAGTTTAAAAACTCCTCCAGCCTTTTTACCATCCAATCCCCTAGCACAAAAGCTTGATCATCATTAAGGTGCAATCAATTCCTGTTGTAGAAATTGTACCCAAGTGAGAAGTCAGCCCAGTGCTTTAAAAACCCAAATCCCTCCTTAGTGCACCACAAGGACAGGTGAGCCCTTGTAAATTAGCAAGCTTCCCCTTAGTGCTTCTTGGACACTGGCATCAGTTACTGACAATTTCCCACTGTGGATACAAACTTCCTACAAATGTTCTCTCATCTCCGGAAGTTGTGCTGTTAAAAGCAAAATGGCGGACCCCACAGCATCATAAATGCATATAAAATGTAATAAATTAGTGACTGTATTATTTTTATTTACACGTATTTAAGTGACGTTCTTCAAACTGAGCCTGCATGTCACCACTGAAAACCTCTCTCTGAAAGAGAGATGTGCTCTCTACCTCACCCCTGTTTCCAGTCCCTGCTAATTCCGTCACATGAGATAGGAAATGTGGACGTGTTGTTTGATTCATAATTACGGTGTGACTGGCCTTTTGCTCAGTCTCCTATAAAAGTCCTCCCACACCCTCATGTTGGATAATGAGGTACTGCAGATGGCTGATTGAGTCAACTGAAATAAAGGCAGGTAATTTAATATTGTATGTGGGTTGAGCTAAATTGTTTTGTTTACCTATAATTGTTCTGTTGAAAATAAAGTGAACAGTGCCCTCTTGGGACAGAGTACAAGTTTCTGAACTGTTTCTCTGGGGGTGCAAGGGGTGAAAAGGGAAGACTCTATGAGAGCTGTACCTGCCCCCTGGGATGCTAAGTGGATTCCTCTCTGCTCAACTAACTAATCTTCACTGTTCCAGTGTTACTTTGCTCCAGTTTTCTTGTGTTCTATCTTCTGTCCAGCCTCATCCAGAAGGATGAGTGCTATCTACTCCCTCACAGATGCAGAACCATAAACTAACCTGTGGGAGTTCCATAGCATTGCTGGTCCAGTTGGCTGGATATCGTTGATATAGGAACAAGCCACCTGATTCAGTAGTTTGAGGCTGCCTGTAGTGACCATGAAGATGAAGAGCTTTGGATATACCTACTACAGACAAGCAGACTGAACCCAACCAAAGACTCTAAGAAGATGATGCAAGTCATCTGGCATCAACTTTTCACAGAACAGTATCACCTGAAGGCTGAAGTGATCGTCTCCTGGGATCCCAACTGAGATGCCCCACAACACTGGGATGACAAAAAAATAGAGATTTAAATAAAGCAGACGTGAAAAAGGAGCTTTGGCTACAATGAAACTACCTAGATTTCATCGAGATGAATTTTCCTGAGGGAGTCCATTTCCCATGGTGTAAATGCTTCCTGAAGGACAAGCCAAAAGAAGAAGTGAGGGCAATGGAACAAGGTGACAAGACCAACTGCCCTGTAGAGGAGAGAGAAGCGAAGACTGATTTCAGGTGAAAGGAGGAGTGAGGTAGTCTGTACTGCAGTGGGAGAGCAGACAGATTAATCTGCTGCAGCTTTTAACCATGAGAGGTTTTGAAAGAGAGTAAACCCTCTGGGTCATTATTGGAACAGTGGTCGTCACCTGATGCTCCATTAAGGAAAAGAAGAGCAGAATAAACAATTAGACAAGTAATGAAAGGCAACCAGATGAAGATCTTACAACTGCATGCCCTTGGGGCACAATCCAGCACCAGACTGGTGCCTCCCATTTCGGAAGAGAACATCTAATGCTAAGTGGTACTGGAACTTGTAGGGAATCTGCCTCCTAGCAGCCATCCACCTAGCCTGATGGCTGTGACCCAGAAAGGGGGAGTTATCAAGTGGTCATGCCTGAAGCACGTAGATAGGGAACCTAGCAGGATTTCCTGTGAGCTCATGCCTTTAGCAGAAGTTGGAGAGCAAGAGAAGATTGTTGGAGGAGGGCCAGCTGACAAGCCTCCTTTCATCCACAATGATCAGGGAGGCCAGGCCTCCTATCCTGCAAACAAGAGAGTAGCAGAGTCAGAGGAGATTGTTGGAGGAAGGCCAGCGGATGAGCCAAATGGAGAGCCTCCTGTCAACAGCAGTGATCATGGAAGCAAGGCTTCTTGTCCTGCAACCAAGATAATAACAGAGCTAGAGTAGAATGTTGGAGGAAGGCCAGCTGATGAACCAGATGGAGAGCCTCCGGCTAACAGCAGTGATCATGGAAGCAAGACAGACTTCCCTGCAACCAAAAGTTTCACAAAATCAGAGTAAGACCGAGCCAGCTGAGCACAAGCAAGTAGCCACAAACAGGAGGGCAGGATGACCTTCCCTAGTGAAGAGTTCCAGGGACAGAGAGGAGTTTCCCAATCAACACTGCCTCTGCTGCTATCAACTGGACTCAGCAATTCACATAAAGGCTCTAAAGCCCGGAGGAGAATAGGGAAAGGAACATCCTTTAGCTTCCCCTGGCTTAATGGCTAGGGATATCACCTAAATAGTCACTGGACTACCAGATCTTTCCAACTACAGCCCTGGGAACTCCTTAATTGGCCCTGTACTGTCTATTTGACTTGCCTTGGCCTTCCTTATCTAGTGTTTTTAGTACTTGGGAATATGGGGCAGATTGATATCACTGGATTCTCAATAGATTCCAACAGTTGCCCCTGCCAAGGAGTGATTTGGAGAGAATGGGGGCCTGTTTGGTCCCACAGGAAATGATACTGGACAGTTTACTTGTGTTGTTTGGGTGGTGGTTGTCTTTTGTCCTGAGCCAGCACTAATGGAAGACTCCTTCTACTCGCACCAGCTTGGTGGGGGCCACGTTGTCAAGGGAGATTGTACTGGCAGGAAATAACTTAAAGCTGTCAGAGCTACTCCACTGATTGGAGAGAAACATTTATTGGGGTGGTTGTATTGGGATAATGGAGCTTTATGGATGCTCCCCACAGTACTACTGGGTCATTCCCCCAAGTACTTTAGCCTTATTGTGAATACTCACAGGACTGATTAAACATTTATAAGGACCCCAGAATGTTTTGCCACTATTTGCTTGGCACGTGGGACTTTGGCAGATGAGCAAAGACTTTTCTGTGGCTATCAAGATTTGTGCAAGGATTTATGACTTTGGACAACTGAAAGGAGGGAGTGATTGTGACAATCGACTTGGAGTTTGCTGGTCACCACTGAAAACCTCTCCCTGAGGTATGTGCTCCCTATCCTACCCCTGTTTACATTTGCAGTCCTTGTTAATTTCATCACAAGAAACAGGAAATTTGAACAATGGATAGATATGAGATTTGCTGGCACCACAGAAACACCTGGAAATGCCCATACTGGGCCTGGTGCCTTAGTTAATTAGTGGACAATGGGAGAGACTCACAGAGGAGGGAGGTTTAACTGGGTATGTGAATGTGTTGTTTGTTTCCAGTTTAAGGTCCTTTTGGCCCTTTTTTTCTGTACTCAGGACAAGGAGGTACTGCAGTTTTTCTGTTAGCCTACAAATGTTCTGTTTAAAATAAAGTGAACCCCAAGTGTCTAAACTATATCTCTGGAGATGCTAGGGGTGCAAATGAGTTTTATTATTAGTTTGAACTGAGAAGACTATGTCAGAGAGCTGTAGCTCTTCATGGGCAGACAAGGGGTTTCCTCCCTGCTCAAGTAGCTGACTCCATTGTTCCAGTGTACCTGTGATCCAGTTTTCCTGTACAGCATCATCCAGGAAGTTGAGTTCTGCATACTCCTCATCAATCCAGAACCAAAGCCTAATCTGTGGGAGTTCCGGAGCATTGCCAGTCGAGCTGGCTGGGTTCCGTTGACAGGGGGCAAGCAACCTGATTCAGTGGCCATTTATATCTGTTCCTAAGGCTGACCAGCTACTCCTGAAAGGTTCATGCGCTGATACCCCTTACTTGATATTGGTGCGAGGATCCTCGTGGTGGTGGTTGGAGGCCCCCTGGAGGCCAGCGGGTTGTGCTGTGACAGTATAATTTGATTGTAAATTGATTGAAAACAATAGAGAAAGTAAATCAAAGAAGTCAGAACTAATATTTTCTGCTGATAAGTGAAAAAATTAGTATTTTATTTTTATTAGGAAACAGAAAAGGAACAAGACAGATTAACTATTATATCAGATGATTTTACAAGTAGGCATACAATGCAGCAAAGTTTTGTTGCATTGGAAAATTAATAGTAGCAGAATAGGTTCTGGAAGTCAAAAAACTGCAATCCTATAACTAAGGCAGCACCTTCTGTATAAATATAATAGGATTGTGTCAGTGCACTGCACCAGTTGAGTTGTGGGGTTCTTTGGAAAAATCAGGTGCTTCATTCGCTGGCTAAACAAAAAAAATCAGAATGGAGTTCCAACATTATTTCAAAAACTGTTTGCACAGGGATTTAAACAATATTTGTATGCAAACAAATTATTTTGTATTCTATAAAACCTGCACTTTTTGATTTATGATAGAAATGTATGAATTGTCATAGCATATATAACTGCATTTTTTTTCTAAATATCTTACTTTTTCATCTTGATTTCATTTTTAATTTTTGCAAGAGTTTAGGTTCTTGCAAACTTACTTTGAAAGAACTCCAAAACCCACAATCAATGTAAGACTTTTACATACCGTAAGTTTAAACACAAGGAGATTTTTTTTTGTGTGGGAAAGTCAAATAACTTTTTCAAATGTAACAGAATAAGGTCCATACTCTGCAAGAAGAAGAACTGAACACTCTCCTGGTCCAAATTCCAGAACTGAAGTGGTAACTATGCTGGATAATGAGACTCAGAGGGGCTGTAAGAATTTTCCACAGAGCAGAGAGCAGTGTGCTGTAGACATCTGAGGCAGAGATACAGTTTGAAGACATCCTGTAATGTACCTCCTGTTTTATCCACTCAGAATAACTTAGTAAAAATCCCTTTGAGGAATACACAAACCTCAATAGTCTCCAGTGAAGAGTCAGGTCAACAAAATGTGGAGCAGCTCCTCTGTGTTGATGCTGTAGAGGGGGAACAAGGGAATTAGAAGTGTATGAAGGTGTAGTGCTAAGATACGGAAGAGAAATAAGCTGCAAATTTGAACCTGCAAAGAAACATCGAAATAATCATTTATTAAGATCACTGTAAATACTTAACTGCTATATCAGAGGTGAACCTTCTCCAACTGTGTTGTTATTAGTTATATATATATATATATATTTTTTTTTTTTTGTGCAAGACTTCTTAATTTTAAAGGGATATAAAAAACATATTTTTTAAAGTTAAATGTAAAGAACATGAAAAACTGTCTATACATTGTACTAGCTGTTTAAATGCACGAAATCATATTTATATATCATTATATATCATGATACTTCCCCTTCTTGCCTCCGGCACCCTCTCTGGCTACCTGCTGCTCTCTCGCAGCCCACGCTGCTCGTTCTGAATCCCAGCGCTCTTCACGGTCCCCCTGGTCCTCTCTGGCCACCATCAGCAATTCATGGGCTGGTCTGTGAAATCACTGGCTCCACCCAGTGTCATAATTAGCTCTGCCGACATGACCTATAACAGTATCAGCTGTATTGTAACCTACTTTCAGCCCCCTCATAGGCCCTGCCCAGTGACATTGCATGAGCTTTCATAGCCCAACCCCCATTTACTGAGCATGCTCAGTCTGTTTTTAACTTTTATTTATTTTAAACTACATACTGTTTTTAATAGACTTTGCCCTGAAAACAAACACATGAGCTTTACTTGTAAATGCACCCCAGTGGTCCTTTAAGATGGAACCAGGTTGTTATTGTCATGACAGTGTCCAGGTACAAGTCGTTTTTTCACTCAATGTCCTTTCCCACTTTGAAAAGATGAAAAACAATAAAAATTATGGTTCCTGCTACAGCGAATTTACATATTAACAATTTAAAGACAGTTATTTCTAAAATATGTTGCCATTTTTAATCCTATTTGATCAAAAGAGCAGACTGTAAATATGGTGTTAGCAAAATAATTCTCAGGTTTCCAGTAGCTGAAAGATGTGCTATTACACACGCCACATTTCCACAGTTAAGGGATTTGTTTCAAGGTGATGCAGCATTTAAACTTATTTTTGGAGGCCTGAGAAAACAAAAAAAGCAGAGAATACAAGATTTAAAAAATATGAAGCTGATTCAATTCTCTGAAATGACTTTTTCACAAAGACACAATGTTCTGGGTACAGAAGCGATACACATAAATAATACCTTTGCAACTACAAAAAATATAAAAGAAACATATTTTGAATGATGGATGGAATACAAAAATAAAATTGGGATGAGGAAGGGAGCATCTGCCAGCCTTTTGGATATGATCACCAGATATCCTCATTTTTATTAGAAAGTCCGCGGATTAAGATATTAAATGTCCCCAGATGTCAGAATAGAATAAAAAGGATTATCATTAGAGTGTATCTGATCAATGAATTATGAATGAATAATAATGAATAATGAATGTGTCCCGATCACCTCCTTAAACCCTCTATAGGCAATAATGTTTTGTTTTATAGATTATTTTTTAGCTCTATTTCAATCTTTTCCTAAGGTGGTTTACAAGTCAAGCTGCCGTAACAGACGTCCATGCAAAGTAGCCCAAAAATGCCAAAATACAAACTCTAGGTGTAACTGCCCCTTTCAAATTTTCCACAAGAAATTCCAATAAAAAATGTGAGTGAAATATGATACCTTCTGAGGGTACGTAAGTTCCCAGAAGGCACACAAATCTTTTGTGTACTGAGACCTACCTGTAGAGGCATAAAAATGCTTCTGAAAATCAAATTAACAACTAGTTTAACACCTTACTCTGTGGATGTAGGTTTAATTTTAGATGTCACAGAGGTCCTTACAGAATCTCCATGCCATAGGGGTTAATAATAGGTGCTTGGGGTCAACAACAGGTGTCATGGAGGTCCTTGCAGGATCTCCATGGCAGGGCTTTCCACAGCCTTTTTCACACCAATGTTTGAGATTGGAATAGGATTCTTAATGAATTGTTTCCTTTTCAATGTTATTGTCATATCAGATGTATTCTTCACTTACAAGAAGCCAGCAGTATAACAGATTCTCAGCTTTTGGACCCTGCCATTTCTTCTTTTACTGTGTCATGCTCTGTGCCTTTAGGGAGGCTTCTTAGAAGTGAAGGAAAAAACATGCATTTTGCAATGGTTTTCTTTAATAGGCACCTTCTTTCTCAAGGAGAAGTCTATGCACCTCCCCTAAGTATGAGCTGTTGTCCCTCTCTTCCTTCTCCCTTCAATTACTTTGTTTATATGTTATGTGCTCAGTCCATATTGTGTGTGTCCTCCGTCTCGTATCCAGTGTGTGAGTGCTTAGTCCAGTCCATTGTGTACTCTCTTCAGTTCATTATGTATGTGCAATGTGAGTGGCTTGTGCATTATAATGTGTGTGATTTTAAATTAATGGCATGGGTGGGCCACAAAAGACAGTGTTAATGTCTTGATTAGTTTATTTCCCTTGTTGTTTATCTCAATACACACCCAGGATATTATATATACATAATAAATAATAGGTACTGTACATACTGTTTAATGTATATATATATATATATATATATATATATATATATATAATATATATATATATATATATATATATATATATATATATATATATACCGATATATGTGTGTTAAGTAAGTAAATAGTATAATAAATAGTATAAAAGTAAGTGTAATTGAACAAAAAAAAACATTGTTTTGCACTAGAGCCCTCCCATCACAGCAAAACAATACTGATCCAGATGATCACCTAAAAAGCCATCTTGAGGAAAGAGTTAGTTGAATCTGTCAGAAATGTGACTGTAGAAGAAATTGTAGGAGAAATTATCAGCACAGGGAAGCTATCCACTGCTGGAGAAGTCTCAGCACAGGACATTACAGCAAAATCTCTGGCTCCAGAATAAATCCAATTCCAGCTGAGGATGCACTGATTACAAAAAAATATGTCTGGGTGAAAGAAAGGCTGGCAGCCCTGGAAAATAAAACTGACAAAACTTCAAGCACCAGAGAAAAAGACTGCAGAAATTGTCAGAAAGAAAAAGATATATTTGGAGCGAACACAGTTGGAATCTATTGACTTGTTTTGGGATCACAATCTGTCTAACAATATTGCTGCACAAAAAGTGTTTACTGTATTGCAATTTATTCTAATTTAAAAACTTGTAATCTCAAAACACTCAGGGTTATTTTTAAAATCCCAAAAATATTGACTATTGGGAAGATCTGCTTTCTTCAGTCGGGCTTGATAAGGCTGTTGTGGCCAAACCTACCCAGCAAACCTTTCAGGTTCTTTTGATCCCTTCACCAAGACAGCTGATATCTCTAAAATGCCTTACTCAGATGCAGTATTTAGTAATATGAACGCAGGCTCAGCATTATAAAAATAATCAGGAACTACTTTTATTGCTGTGTAAACATCATTACAGGTTCAATGGGTGAATGTTTAAACTTGAACTGATCAGTAACAGTCTGTTAGTCTTCTTTGTATAAATTGCTAATACAGTCATTAACAATGTTTCATATGCATCATAACATCCCATGCAGACAGTGATAGCTCTTATCTTCTTTAAGGATCTTAATATATATATATATATATATATATATATATATATATATATATATATTATATAAATATTACATTTGTGTTCACATTTGAATGTCTAAAACAAGTTAAAAAACTTGCTTCCCACTCAGAATTCGAAAGAATACAGTTATTACACTGCATTCTGGGAAGCTGAGCAGGAACATGCAGATGTGCCCACAAATGCTTTGTTCTTCAAACTATAACCATGTTAAACATGGCTTCCTTTAAGCTTATGTCTGCTGCATTACACAGCTTTTATGCAAAGCCAAGGTTGGATTATACACAAGCTGGGAACCCTACCCATAGACAGACGTTTCAAGCATACTGCCTATCATCAGCGGCATTTTTGTAAATATTTTATTATATCTTTTCATGTGACAACACTGAAGTAATAACACTCTGCTACAATGTAAAGTAGTAAGTGTACAGCCTATATAACAGTGTAAATGTGCTGTCCCTTCAAAATAACTCAACACACAGCCATTAATGCCTAAACCGTTGGCAACAAAAGTGAGTACATCCATAAGTGGAAATGTCCAAATTGGGCTCAAAGTGACAATATTTTGTGTGGCCATCAATATTTTCCAGCACTGCCTTAACCCTCATGGGCATGGAGTTCACCAGAGCTTCACAGGTTGCCACTGGAGTCCTCTTCCACTCCTCCATCATGACATCACGGAGCTGGTGGATGTTAGAGACCTTACACTCCCCCACCTTTCATTTGAGGATGTCCCACAGATGCTCAATAGGGTTTGGGTTTGGTGACATGCTTGGTAAGTCCATTACCTTTACCTTCAGCTTCTTTAGCAAGGCAGTGGTCAACTTGGAGTTGTGTTTGGGGTCGTTATCATGTTGAAATACTGCCCTTCGGCCCAGTCTCCGAAGGGAGGGGACCATGCTCTGCTTCAGTATGTCACAGTACATGTTGACATTCATGATTCCCTCAATGAACTGTAGATTCCCAGTGCCGGCCGCACTCATGCAGGCCCAGACCATGACACTCCCACCACCAAAAGTATACATCTATACTGACGAAAGGTATTTGAAATAATCCCTAAATGACAGATAAACGGAGCACAAAGAACCCCAAAAATCTTTTATGAGATGAAACCCTCAGTTTGAACATAAACTGCAATGCAGAGAGAGCGGAGGCAGCATCTGACATCAGGAGGTAAATGCATATAGGGGGAATCAACACAACATATAGAAGACATATATACACATATAGACATATGTGTATATATGTTTGGTCTGGGCCTGCAGAGTGCTGACGGCACTGGGGAGCTACATGTCATTGAGGGAACCATGAATGCCAACATGTACTGTGACATACTGAAGCAGAGCATGATCCCCTCCCTTTGGAGACTAGACCGCAGGGCAGTATTCCAACATGATAACGACCTCAAACACACCTCCAAGACGACCACTGCCTTGCTAAAGTAGCTGAAGTTAAAGGTGGTGGACTGGCCAAGCATGGAGCATCCTCAAAAGCCCTCTTCACTCTGCTAATTACAATCTTGTTTCCTCCTCTCTTAACAAACCCTCTCACTCCCACCTTCGGAACTTTTCTTGTGTTGTCCTTATTCTATGGAACTCCTTGACTCGCTCCACCAGACTATACAACTGCCTCAATACCTTCAAAACCTCACTAAAAACTCATCTGTTTAAAGAAGCACATAACCTTTAGCCTTCATCCAATATGCACAATGCATCTATCACCCTCCTGTATCATACTCAACTGTTTAGATAGTAAGGGCCTCATTCAATTGCGATTTGGCCAATTGAATAGGGCTCTAAATAAGCACATAACATATTTTTTTAAAGAAGTTTTTAGTTAGTAAACATCTATTCAAAAGCAAGGTCTTCACTAACTGGAAACTTCTTTAAAAAATATATGCTATGTGCTTATATAGAGCCCTATTCAATTGGCCAAATCGCAATTGAATGAGGCCCTAATTGTGCAAGTTTTCAATCTTGTAAGGTGCTCTGGGAACAAGCACTATAAATGTTTGTTTTTATGTTCAATGACAGGGCCCCCCATTCTTTTGCACTGTGTTAAAATTGTGTTTGCCTTGTACTTAAACCCTGTATAGTTCTACAGAATATGATGGCGCATTACAAATAAAGGATAATAATCTGTCTTCTAGTGCAACCTATATCTACTACTACAAAATAGTTTTTTTGGATTCATGAGTTTCTTCAGGTTAATTAAATATCGATACAAATTAGTATTAACTTAATGCAGAAAAGTAGGTTCAGCATTATTTAGATATTTTACAATAATAAAAATAATACACAAATAAAAATAATTATGGTATTATTGTACTACCATTTATGCCTTGTAGTACAATTTTCTTATATATATTTGTCCCACTCTAGATGTTTGTATAGAAACCTGTGTGAGTAATTTATTTTCCTTAACTGCTTGTCAGACACAACACTAGCGGTACTGCCAGCATTTAACCATTCTCATTCTAATTGGGAAGATGATACTGTCAAAACACACACAGCATGTGCAGGAATAGCAGAGTATGGTGAAGACCAACAGATAAGGCATTCACACAGATAAGGTATTGAGAACACATGTTCCTAGACTAAAAGGGCAGTACTGCATAACCAATGGTGATGTTATTCTAAATCTAAAGCTAGAGAGCTTTTGATGGTAGAGTTGTGAAAAAGAACCCACATTTGGTTCATTTCATAGATAAAAGCTTTTTAACTCTTCTCTAAGACATGGTGCATCCAAAAAATATCTGTTCTCAGTTACTGATATTTATTGAAAGTTGAACTTAACCTATGTAGAAACTTTGGGGAAAAACACTCCAAGCATGTTTTTATGTAAAAAGATAAAAAAAAATGTCTTGTAGTATCTGCACATAACCAATGTCTTTGGAAATAACAGTGTTTTCTAAAAGGAGAAAAGTTATGACTTTTTAAAAAACAAAATATTATTTATATTAAAAGATAAAAGGCCTAAGAGACTCGGCAATTGCATAAGAAAATGCTCAATAGCTAGTTGATTTTTATATTTGAAATACATTATTTTATGTTTTAAATATATTGAAACATAGGTATTTGTGTGAAGTCTCTTTATACAATGGGCCTGCAGAAAATAGGCTGAAGACCATTCTAGGTGATACTAGCTTTACAAATGACCAAGAGCCTCATTCAATTGCAAGCCTGTAATTACCTCCAAACTAAACTTTTGGCTGTGGGTCAGATTTTTCCCAAAATTTTTTAGGTATTCTATTTTCATTAACCCGTAATTACCCGCGTACAGCCTTCACACACAAACCATGAACCTGTACGTAGCATTTTAGGCATGATCATGATCAATTAAGCAAGCCCAAAAGACAAACCATGAACCTGTACATAGCATTTCAGGCATGATCATGATCAATTAAGCAAGCCCAAAAGACAGAGGCCCAATTGCGATTTGGCCAATTGAATAGGGCCCGAAATAAGCACATAGCATATATTTTTTAAAGAAGTTTTTAGTGAGTGAAAACATTGCTTTTGGATGGATGCTTACTAACTAAAAACTTCTTTAAAAAATATATGTTATGTGCTTATTTAGGGCCCTATTCAATTGGCCAAATTGCAATGGAATGAGGGCCAGAGTCAATAGTAAATGAGACCGTCATCAAGACGTCAGTAAAACATGGAATGTATACTACAACTAATTAGTGTTTAGTACAATTTTTGATAGGGCTTGCAATTCAGAAATGTATAATTAAATAAAAAACATTATTAAAGCAACTGTTCTAGTCCATGCGGGATCCATAATATGTATTAACCCCTTGATTCCCGGGATCAAAAAAATACGTAAGTAAAACTTAATTATTTTTTGTATTGCAGATTTTCGAACTTGAGAATGTTGTGCAATTAATTATAATGCTTTTAATTGCTTTACCAGTTTTTGTAAGTACAGTAGAGTGTGTTTATTTGCTTTTGCAGTGTTAAGAACAGGTGTTTAACCCACTTGTGAGTCCCATGTAGCACTCATTTAATTTTTGATACATTTGCCATTTATAGGTTAGAAGGAAATTGCGGGCTTGTTGAATTGTTGTAATTGACTATCGATTTGGCGTCTTTAGCACTGGTAACTTTTGCGGGCTTGAAGAATCAATGGAGGATATAGGATAGAGTTACGCTTTTGACAACCACAGTGATTTTGAGCCTGTAACTTGCAAATGGAATTTGAGTAGCTAAATGTATCCAATTGAATATCAGTACATTTTTTGCTTTGTTACAGGCTAATGTAATTGCAATTTGGATAATTGAATAGGGCCCCAAGTCTGCATTCCAAACCTATCATACACTGTAAACCAGTCTAGAGAACATTTAGACATATATCCCAGCTCTAGATAGTTCAAGAAAGCAGTAGTCAATAGGTAGACTTGAGTCTGAATCAAGATCTCCAACACAGTTCTTCTGGACTTCCACTGCTTCATTACATTTACTATTTATGCTTTCTGAAGTTTCCAAATATTTAAATAAACCATTTGTTAATTAATCCTTTCTTTGGGACTCCTATAATACATAAACATCCTTTCTGCACCGTTTACACTGTATTATAATAACACATTTATGTACCTGTCCATAAATAAATTTGGCTTCTGAACCTTGATGTACTTTGTTGAATTCTGTAAAAAAGTCTAACCCTCATTGAAAATATGTTGTTTCAGTTCTTGATATTTCACCCTCTATTTCTCAATCACTGGTACCTATACCAGTTACAGAAATATCAGTAACCTTGTGTAGACATCAGACACTTACAGGACCACTGTGGTCAATTCTTTCTATATGGTATTTTGAATAACTAAACTTGATAATGGGCAAAATATTTTTAGAAAGTAAAGAAAATAAACACAGCCTGTACATTTTTCAGTTGTAAATGCAGTTATTCTTTACTAAAGGCTTCCATTGTCTCTACTAAAAAAAACAAAAAGGAAAGCATATAGAGCCACGCATGGTGAACTATATCTAAAAAGGATTTTATTTGGCACTTTTAAAATTAGAATAGCAGAATTATTTGAAATTTGTATGAATCATATATAAAGCTTACAGGTGGCACACCAGTACTTAAGCTTTATTGAAATCTAAATAAGGTGTGTCCTTATAAACATTAAACCTGGCAAGTAAACTATAAATATAGCAGGATTTTCATTAACCCCATGGGATCTTGATTAAACGTGCATTAGAATTTTTATTCATGTCATACAGATTTTTAATGAATGTTTAAGTAATTAATTTAAACTCTGCTTAAAAAGCCTTAACAATGAATGTATCCATTTCCTTAAGTACATGATATGTTAAAAGGGTTTCATGTCCGTCTTAAAATTTAACCAAATACCTGTGCCAGGAACCTCAGCATAAAGACAACCTTTACAAGGACACAGACAGAGAATAATTACATCATAGTCATTCATTGTGTATCTGGATCTAATACGTGTATAAATAGATGCAAGTTTGATAGTGAGACTATGGCCTCCATTCAATTGCAAGGCCACAACTCTATGTCTGTGGGTGTGTTGTGGGCTCCCATTTGTCTCCAATTGCGATGCTATTCAATTGAGCAAGGATGCGAGTTAGGGGCCCATGCCTCATGCCCATAAATCCCTCCAGAGGCTGTTAAGGGGCTGTCCGAGATGAGTTCGTCCACTAGGATCCAATTGCGGTATAATGTTGTGCAGAACTAGACAAGTTGTAAGTGCTATGCACATTAATGGTTTCTTCTTTGTTATACCGTTCTTACCGTGTCAATGTGTTTTCAATGGTTGGGGTTATGGGATAACTAATGAGTTCTAGTTACTATGAAATAGTCATAGGGTAATCAACGTAAAATAAAAACTTATTGAATAACAATAATAATTAAGATACCCAAAGGATGGTCAGGGGGATTATGACAGTGCCCACCTACAGTGACCCTACATGGTATAACTCACAGCTTCATTCAGGTACACAAGCCCCTTCACCACCACCACTTAGCAATCCAGAAGGGGACCAGGGGAGGCTGTAAGTTACGAGTTTAACCATTGCTATTTCTTCAAGGCTGTAACTCGTAACCTGTTTGGAGCCCGCAAAAAGACGCCAATTGAATAGCAAATTAACTTGCAACCTCACTTAGGGGCTACCGGATGAGCCGAAAGCTCAATTGAATGAGGCTCTATGTGACTAACAGCCAATCAATTACCTTTATTCATACATGTTTCTAGATTCTCTGATGTAGAGTATTTGAATTGCATAGTAAAATAGAGGAGAATGTCCTTGGTGTTTTATTGTTGTTTTTCTTTTTAAAGTATTTTTAGACTCTATATTAATTTAGATAATATATGTATTCCTGCCTCCACAACATTCCTGCTTCTTAGAAGCAATGAGTCACCCTTACTGAAAAGCTTTGCTGAAATAAAGCAAAGCAGATATGGTATATTCTGAATGCAACAGAATATACCATAACTATTCTGTGGCTTTTGCATTATTTTACATTTGTTTTGTTTTTTAAAACAATTTTCACTCTATGAGACCTTTCTGAAGCTCTCAAGATTGCAGCACAAAAATGTCGGATGAACAAGCATTTACAAATGGGCCCTATACAACTACTGTTTTATGATCAAGGAATCTTTGACTTATTGGTTATATTGTTATATACTGTAGAGATCTGCTGGTGTCTGGAAATATATTTTTTGCCCCTTTGTAAGTGTGTATGCCTTCATTAGACAGTTGAAGTAAGTATGAATATGGTGCAGAATCGCATCATTCAATAACAACTATGGTATCTCTCCATTCATCCATGTCTTCATCTTCTGGTATGTCTATTTCTCTCATGCCATCTATTTGTGAACCTAATTGTTGAGCTGTATACGTTGTACTCATAATAAAAAATACTGTTGCTTTTTTTCAATATAACTATTAAATAAACTAAAATAACATTACATGCTACTGCTTGAAAAAGTCCCTCATTAGTTGAATTTTTTAGTCTTTGAGTGTTTAGCTTGCTGAATATCTAAGGGTACATATACACTTACCTGGCAGTGCTGTATAAGTCTGTAAACTGTACTCATTTCCTTGCTCACTGTACCCCCTCCTTCTCCGTATCCCTCTCTTGCTCTTCCATTTCGTTTCTTAATTAGTTCTTTGCTCTTTCAATAATGAATGAATCTCAGGAACGTAGAGTCTGTTCCACACCAGATGTGATCAATCCTAATGTTAGTGCTCCCATAATTAACTTTCTAAATGAGCAGAGCAGACAGGCCATCCTGTAAAAGCTTAAACATGCTAACCGCATAGAGAAGAGCTGAGTATGGTTATTCATATAATGTGAGATGAGGATGGAAGCCCTGCTACAAATATGGGCTGAAAGTCTGCACCAAGTGATTGGGTGTTGTATAATTCAGTGAACACTATAGTTCATCGAATGTTATCTTGGTCCTAAAAGTGGAGATAGAGAGGTATACGCAGTGGAGAGAGAGGAAAACAATGATTTAGAGAAATGTGTATAGCGAGACAGAGAGATAACAGGTTAGTCAGGCAAAGTGGGATAAAGAATAAAAAAAGAAAATGGATAAGAAATGTAGGGAAGAAATGCACAATGAGTGTGGCATGAAAGAGGGATAAGGATGGAGAAATTAAAAGTTATGTCAAGACAGGGAGGATGAATGAGAGAAGAGGTAAGAGGAGAGGCGGTGGAGGAAGATGCATGACTATTGGAGAGAGAAAGTGGGATGAGTACTTGCAAAGAAGGATTAAGAAGGATGAAATGACTGTCAAATGGGGAGAGAAAAAGGAATTGGAAGTGCGGAGAGGAGGGATATGGAGTGGGGTTTGAATGATGGATGAGGAGTGTCCCCAAAAAGTCATAAGGAATGGTAAAGGTGTTAAAAGAATTAGGTATGAGGGGAACTATCATGAGAAGTGGGAGGAGAAAGAGAGAAAAATAAACAATGAGATAAGAAATTACATGAGAAGGGGAAAGTTAAGAGGAGTGATTGGAGGAATAGGTAGAAGAGGTTTGGGTAGAAGAGGAATAATAAGGATGAACTAACTTCATAAACAAGTCACAAACACTCCAGCATAGTCATTACTGGAAGCACTGACCAGTATTACTCTTTTCAAATGACAGCAAAATAAGATGAATATTTGTCCTATCAGTTTAAAATGCTAAACTATAGTGTATTGTATTATAAAAAAATCTTGAGTACCTGGTTTGACTGTGTATAATACTGAGTCTCTCTTTCTGTATAAATCATGCATAATTAAATATCCATCCACAATTGGTCTTCAAGCATTCTTCTCAATAGAAGATGGAACACAAGCCAGTCTCTATCACAACACTTATTTCGACACCTTTGTTGAACCTCTCAGTGTATTTAGTAACAGAAGCCATGGTACACAAACAATGCAAAAATTTAGATTTAATTTGAATTTCAAAAATTTAAAATAGCTTTTCAAAATCATGGAAATTAAAAGGCAAATTGAACATAAAGAAGCCTCATATACAGAGACACATAAATTAAACTGTTTATATTGCAGACAAGCCATGTGTGTATAGATTACATATGTACAGTTATCTTCTGTAAACAAGGCATTTGTACATTTTATTACATTTACAAAAAAGCTGATCACTATCATAGAATACAATAATCCAAAAAGGACATAAGGGATTCTGTTTGATTTAAGTTTTTTTTTTAGTTTCTGTATTTTTTAACTGTACAAACTCTCTTCATAAAAATATATCTCTGTACAAAATAGTCTGTATGTATTCTGTTTGTCCTTCCCACGCGTGGCGTGGGTTGTTTTGTTAGGGGAGGACCAGTGGCAGAGCAATGAGGTGCTTAGCGAGTTCTGTTAATGTTTGCATTTCGACTGGAGTAGTTGGCAGCGGCCGTGGAGAGAGTGAGGTGTATTGTGGGAAAAGGACCCCAGATATCTGCAGGATTTTCCTCTGCGTTTATTGTCCTACAACACAGCTTTGCAGAAAGAAATCAGAGCACCAATCAAACATATTTATTTTATTAGCTGCTATCCAAGCCTCACTTTCATAATCCAGATGGAAGGTGCCATGTCATAAGAGCACAAAATGGCAGCTATAATACCTTAGAGCAGATGTCTGCTTAGAATAGTAAGCAACATTCTAACAATTTGCAAAGTACTCTGATGGCATGACAGCATTTGGTTGGCGGAAGCATAGTTTGGAGAGTAGCTATTATAACAATCCAGAACAGGTAAAAACGCAGCACCTAAATGGTAAATACTGTAGTAACCAATGGATCCCCCTGGAGGTACAAAATTGCACTATTCATATGCCAAAGACACCCACTGTTCCAAATGAAATTACATAAAGATATTTAAATATAAGGATGTGGTACAGTTAATTGAAGTACTTTACTGCATATTATATATAGATTTTCTTTTCCTTCAATAGAATTATCAAGAGATAATGTGATTGCTTAACATCTAGATTAAGGTCCCCAAGCTATATCATTAATGTTTGAGTTAACATTTATAATTATGGTTTCTGGTTGCATTATCATATATAACAAAATTAGCAGATTAACATCACAAAAACAAATTCCAAGTTCTTGTTATACACTCATGTAAACAACTGTTCTAGCCTTCAATAAATTATAATGTTAACCCATCTATTATATGATATAGTACTTCCCTAGAATAATTTTCACAGCAGCAACATTGCTCTTAGTCTGGGGCTTGTGCATTCTTTATAAATGATACAAACATATTTTTCTTGTAGTAGTTTGGACCCTGCAATATACGGCTCTCTCATATATCAGTTGTACATTCAGTTCTTGGCTTCTAGAGACAAATGTTCTTCAGTAAGTCTCATGGGAAGACATTCTGAATCATCTATTGTGATTAAAGGTTATGATATAAGGGGCAAATAGTTCAACTGAATCATTCAGTGTGCTGTAAGCAGCATGAGAAGGTATAGTATTCATAGAATTAAGTATCTCGATGCCTCTCCTTCAAGTGTTGGCTTGGTTTGGACCTGTGCACCAACCTGGGGTTTAGGGTGTAAGGCTGCGCTCCTCCTTCACGCCAACGCGACACAGTCTGTTATGTGCTGCAGGGATCCGGCGGAGAAGCATGGAGGAAAAGCACTTTTTGGAACTGGTTCTTTGCAGAATAAAAATATGTATATTTATATATATATTTATATGTATTTTTCTATCCACTTCCAATTCACATTGCATGTATACGAGTTCAGTATAAAAGCACTTGCACTGTGTCCCTGGAGGAATATGACCTCTTGAGGTGGCAGCCCTGCCATTTATTTTGGATGGAGACGCCCAGTTGCCAAGGCTTTGTGAGGCACTGGCAGTCCGACATGATAGGTATTCGCCAGTATACATCTGGCCTTACTCTCCTTTGGGACATTGGGCCTTCTCCTGGTTTCTCTTGAACCCCCCAGCCTAGCACGCTTTGGGTGGCACTGATTAATGGGCGTCGCTTCAAGGGGCACTGGTGATGTCAGCCACCCACTGGTAGGGTGCAGGGTGATGGGATGAGGGACAGGACTGAGACTCCAAGTAAACCCAGGTCACTGTAAAAATAAATAAAAAGCTAGAATTAGAGTTTAGAAGAAACTTTTTGTTTAAGTGGGGATATGAATCTGAGTGAGGACTCAATGACCCTTAGGATTCAGGTAGAAGACAGATGTTTGTTAAAAAAAAGTATTTATTACCTGAAATTGTGATATTTGTAACTAGATTTAAGAAAAACATTCTGAATAAATGCATGAGGAACTTTATATCTTGAACATCTGCATATGCTAAATATCATATAAATAGTTAACTCTCTAAAAAATGAGAACTTATATCCCCCTTGACTTGGTCACTTACCAAAGCCATTAATAGCCATAGGTCATCATTCAAGTTTAATTATCTTAGCCATGTACTGTGCTTCCTCTTTTATTTCCCCAAGTTATTTGCAAACTTGCTCAAATCTCAATCATCTTGATTCCATTGATAGCCAGCAAACTCATAAATGTCATCCATCTGCCCATGGTACCCTTTAACCCTCCCGTCACTACATGTCAATTCCCATTGTCTCCTAACCAAGTCTACCATCCAAACTCACCTTAAGAGAGGCAAGGGCTATACAGCTGTGCACACAGTGCTGACTGTGAATTCTGTTTCATTGGCCACAATTTCCGTGGGCTGCACATTACGTTCGTACATGGGGTTTTCAAATGTGGCTCGGCCATTTGTGTTCTCATGCCCCGCAAAGCCATTAAACGGTACCTTGGGTCTCCTTCTGGGAAGAATAAGCAGTGTGTTACTGGAGTCTTACACAATCATTAATACCATATTCAAGGCTGTTGCATAAAGTAAGTCTCATAGACATGAGTCATTGGGAGTTGGCAAAGTTTCAGAATCAATTAAATTACACAATAACGTTCAAATGATCTGCACATGTCAGAGCTCTAGCCTATGCAACATTTAGTAAAAACGTCAATGCATCTTGCAGTGTCTTTATAATGAAACTCAGGAGAACTATTCATATGTAACTGACACAGACAAGAGAAATGCAGGAACCTACCACAAGCAACATAGGTCATTAGATACATCTCACAGAAATGACTTGCTCACTTGGAACAACCAGTATGACTTTTTCCAGCTATATTCTATATATACACAACTCTACAAGAATAACCAGTTTTAATGTTATTTTATTGTTCTAAACTACAGACCCTATTACATACACATGGAACAGCTATAGGTCTCTCTCTCTCTCTCTCTCTCTCTCTCTCTCTCTCTCTCTCTCTCTCTCTCTCTCTCTCTCTCTCTCTCTCTCTCTCTCTCTCTCTCTCTCTCTCTCTCTCTCTCTCTCTCTCTCTCTCTCTCTCTCTCTCTCTCTCTCTCTCTCTCTCTCTCTCTCTCTCTCTCTCTCTCTCTCTCTCTCTCTCTCTCTCTCTCTCTCTCTCTCTCTCTCTCTCTCTCTCTCTCTCTCTCTCTCTCTCTCTCTCTCTCTCTCTCTCTCTCTCTCTCTCTCTCTCTCTCTCTCTCTCTCTCTCTCTCTCTCTCTCTCTCTCTCTCTCTCTCTCTCTCTCTCTCTCTCTCTCTCTCTCTCTCTCTCTCTCTCTCTCTCTCTCTCTCTCTCTCTCTCTCTCTCTCTCTCTCACCTTGTCTGTCCATTTTCTGGCTATTCCTACATTGTATATAAGATTATGTGCAGAGAAGGCACATCATGTTATTATTATAAACCTATATTTATGCAGGCTAATCAACAGAATTAATTGATTATTATTCAGTGCCATGGGAAGTAATAGATATTTTGATCTCTCAAATCTCAGATGATCTTGACATACCATTTAATCCAATATAACATTTAATCACAGCTCTATGCTCAATATCTTTCTAGCAGTTTTTTAAATGCATGTTCTTTATTTTTTATTTTGTTCTGAAATCAACAATGTGATACTACTGCAAAGGTTTTGCAAAATCTGAATAGATAGTTATACATTTTTATATGCAGGGTTACTTGATCTCATTCACAAGCAGTATTCAGTATTTTCTTCAACCCACCGCTGCATGGATAACATGATTCCTGGGACATACTCTATTGACCAATTCATAAATGTATACACACTTAAAACCACTCTTAATATTGCCACATATTCTATTAGCTACTCGCAATCCGTTTACAAGTTACCCGCCAACAATCACTACGGGCCAGCCAAAGATGCAAAACTGGATTTAGCACAGCTTGAATATTACAAGCTCTAATTAATTAAAGTTACACAAAAACAATATTCTATTAGACCCGTAGCTCTAGCTCACAAATAAAGTCTAACCCGCAACTGAAAAAAGTATCACGTTTCTGTCAAAAATATTACATGTACTAAATAGGACTAGCAAGGGCGTTTTCAAACACTTATTAGAGCTGTAACAGCAAATAAACACACAATACTGTACTTTTAAAGCACTGAAAGGAGTGGAAAGACAATATAATTAATTGCAGAACAGTCCCAACACAAATATGCAATTCAAAAATATTATTTTTAAATGTTTTTTCTGAGAAACAGATGATCTAAAACATGGACTTAAACAGATGATCTAATGCATTTTATAGATTGCTAGATTGCTTGATTGTGATACCGATCAACAAATATTATTTAATGGCACTAATTTATTTGTAACCTCCGATTACAGATTATGTCTAGCTTCCATGTTTTACTGAGGTAAAGAGGTAAAAGCAAGCACACATGGGCTTGCTTAAATATTGCAAGATTATATGATCAGGCCCCCTGAAATCCTATTTAAAAAAGAAGGGTTTATGATTGTATGCTTAATGAGGTAAATTGCGACTTTGAGTCAACAGAATACATCTAAACATCTAGAGAAAAAAACACATGCAACTAAAATTATGGGTTGGAGAAATTTGCAAGCAGCTAATAGAATGGGACTCTCTGTCTGCAGAGCAGTACTGCTGCCCCTATCTCTAAGGCTTCCAACCAACAGTTTTAAAGCAAAACAACCACAAAATATACTTTCCTTTAGTTTACCTGGATGCACTTCAGAGAACAACACTTGGGAGGTTTATGTAAATGATAATAGAATTCTTGACAATTGATTGGCTTGATAGACAGCAGACATTTAAAGTGTTCTGTCTGAGATTTGGTTCATGTATAGATGTCTTCTTGTTTCCCAACCTGAGCATGCATATTGATGACAATTACATTAACATGCATGCTCCCAGTCCCGCTTCTTATTGAGATGTGCATGCTCAAGCTGGGAAACAAGAAGACATCTATACATGAGCCAAATCTTGGGTAGAACACCTTGCCCAACCTTCTGGTGGTCACTTGATCTCCATGTGACACGCCTCCAGATGTCTCCTTAGTGGGAGGTAGGATGACTGATTTTAAGTGATAATGTGAAAGCTTGGACTTCACAATAGAGCACAGGCAAAGGCAAATGATGATGATTAATTTATTATTACCCCTCGTACTACCAATCTAACTATACTGTTTTTGCCTAGAGTGGTCCTTTATGTAAACACAAACTGGCTTCCGTTATTCCAAGCTACCAAGTCCTTGATGATCTCACCTGTGTTTGTAGAGATATAGGACAAACCCAGCGATTATCAGAGCTATAAAAGGCACAAGGATGGCAGCTGCCACCGAGCTGCTATTGGATGGAAAGTGTCCTATCGTATCTGGGTCATTCCCCAGCAACCTCAGGTCTGTGAGTAGAAGAAATAAGGTTAGCATGTTCTGTAAACAATAAATAATGTGCTACCTAGTAATATTTTTGTAATGGCCATACCAGCCAGGACACAACATGTTGTGAGAGATGGAGCTAGTCATTAGTTAAACAAGTGCAGAAGATGCAATACTCAGTATAATGGTGTGCTTATGAATACAACCAAATATGTTGCTGTTAATATGTAAGCATTCTGTAAATGTTTTAAATATGTACATGTACAGTAAACAATCATTCTACAAAACATTTGGAGTCTTATAATAAGCATTAACAGTGATTTAATGTCTAGTGTAATATAACATTATTAAGACTGTTAAGTGATTGCTAACAAGGTACTCTTAACAAAGCATCCTTATATGATATCACATTAAATGATTCCTCCCACAGCTTAACTGGCAGTTATAACAATCTGACTCAATAAGTAAAACAGAACATTAGGAAGATTTACCCAGTCTCTGGAGTCCAAACTGGCCAAACCCTTTCCCACGCACAAAGCCTTGGTACACGTATGTTCCTCCTGGGGACTCTGAGGACACCTGTAAGGAACATCCACAAAACCATTATCAGTAACCTTCTGGTGAAATTGAAAGGATTCATATATTTAATCGGTAAGTACCACCAAAAATGAAGTCAATTTTATATTGCTTATCATTCTTACAGAAGATTAGTTATCTTTGTGAAGGTCGTGTAACTTGCCTAGATTCTCCATGTTTGTGGAGAGACATTTTTAAATTGATTTTTGTTACTGACATTTCAACTGAAATTATATTAATCAAAAATGTAACTATAATTAACTGTAATGGTATGTTTAAAGGCTGTCCTCATCGCTCTTTGCCCTGAGTCTGGCAGGTATGGTCTCAGGGACTGGCTATTGAGAAACACTTGTTGAAGCCAGTTGTCTGAGAAAGAGATTTACCAGAATTAAAGGTTATACATGAAATATGAAGAGTAAAAACTTCCTAGTAGTGGAAGTTGAGGAATTTCCAGCAAAATAAAAAATCCAGTAATTGTTGGACTAGACATAACACTATGATCAGATAAGGTTTGTGTTTTTACCGCAGGTAGGACAATCCTGTGTGAACTGATATCTCTTTCTACAATTCTTTTGCTCTCTGAATGTCACAACGCAAAATAAAATGGAACATTTGGACAAATGTGTTTATTCAAGAGCCCAGCAGCACTTTTATTATGTCATGTACCACAGATACACGGAGCGGGAGGATTTATACTCTGATAAAAGGGATTTATTGAGCAGTGGCTTGTGGTTGTGTTAATCTGGCTTTTCTACTTAGTCGTATAGATATTGAATGAATGCATATGTGGTGTCTTAGAAACATAATCTCAGGAGAAAGTGGCAGAAGATAAGAACTATTGTCTGTTCTGTTCCAGTATTTACTGAATTAAATTCTACTCTGTATTATTGCATGAATTAAAAGTCCACTGTACAATTAAAAAATATACTTAGGTATGAAAACTGAATAAGAATATAATTATTCAGGCAAAAAGTCATAAAGATTTTTAATTAGAAAAAAAAATGCATCTCCTGGATGAAGGAAACTATGACACTTTGGTGAAGGTTGTGTGTATTTGAGGGTTACCATTTCTGCAGAGCAGGGCTTGCATTTATTGATTCAAGCTGCCTGCTTCTGGACTTGTGCAGGGAAAGGGATACCTGTCAAATACTAAAAAAATAAATTCAACAAATCCACATCCCTCTCCCACTCTCTCACCCACTATCCCTCCAACCTCTGATAGAAAATATAAATGCACCCCTCAGGCTTCAAGCTGTCAAGAAGCTGTGAAACAAGACAAGATGGTATACGCTATGCATACACAGAATTTTCACACATTCCCTTTTTCTCTAGTACTTTTTTTTATAATTTTAATATCTTACACAGCTTCTAATGTTATAAGTTTGTTTCATACTTTACTTTAGAAATATACATTTTATTTTGAATGTCAGTGGTCCTATAACCAAAATGTGTATCTTATCATGTTCCCTGTTGCTTGAATGTATTAATCTGAACATTTTTGTCATACTCGCTTCTTCTTTCCCATTTCCTCTCTGAGCCAGGCTTATTCAGTCTTTACTACTGTATGCAATGCAATCACTTCAGATGTTTTATAGGCTACTCCAGTAGCAATAAAGGCTGAACAGAATAGGAAAGTTTATCTATTAAATTTTGAGCAGGGAAAGAAGAAACAGCAAACTGCAATATCATGATGCAACTTGGCTGATGGAAAAGATTATTTTTCAGTGAAACATTCTTCCTTAAAGGGACACAGAAACATTTTTTACAATATTTATTTAAAATACAAAGGCTGAATTATTTTATGCTGACCACAGAAGTCATTTAACAGTTCAGGAGAGTAGGACCATTCTCTCAGTCATGACTTTATTTTTATCTTTTCTAAACTACAGAAATCTGTTTCTCAAAAAAATAAATGTCAGCACATGCACTTTTAACTGCATGATATAAATGTGTTCATTTAAGTACAATGCCGTGCTGATGAAAGAACTACAGAGCCATCTGGCAATCAGTGCCATTTAATAAGAGGGTAAAGTCTCAAGAAACCTGTAGAGGTCATTTATATATCTGTAATCAAAGAGGGTAGACAAAATGAATGATGTCATTGGGCGATATTTATTAAGATGGGATAAAAGTGGGGATAAACAGTGTTAAAATATACCTTCTACATTTTTTATGAAGCCTATTTATCAAGTGAGCATAGACTTTAATTTTCCTATAGAAAACATTGGGATGTTTATTTCCCCTTTTTAACATTAATTAAAATACAAAATGGTGTAATTATTAATAACAATCACAAACTTTGCAGCTGGAACATTTATTTATTACTTTTTCCACAATATTAATGTACATGGAACAATTGTTTTTCTTTATGCATTTGAAAGAGGACACTTTAAATATTACAAAAATGGTGCTTTGCGTGACAATTTTTTTTTAATTGACAGACAAATGTGACTCATACATCTATACTACTGTTCATTGGCTGATAGAGGCAATCCCCCAGATCATTTAAATATTTGAATCTGGATTTTTTTTAACTGCTCTGAGAGCATCATTTGAAAAAAGAAATCAGAGTGGTACATTAAAAAATACCCTCTTTTTAACAAAGAAAAATTTTGTCTATGCTCCTTTAATGACCACTTTTCTGAACAATATTCATGGCAACATAATGGGGCATAATTATCAAGCAAAGATACAAGTAGGGGCAAACAAGGAGGAGTTAATGCATCTCATTTCCTATGTTTTATAGGGAACCATTTTGCAGAGTTAAATGTTATCCCTCCCTGCTTGACAAATTGTGGCTTATGTTTTATTTGTACTTAATACCACATCATGCTATTTCAAATGTGAGAAAACACTAGGATTCAATGTATAAAGTATTGTACATCACTGCCTGCAATAATACCAGTTATAGTAACTCACATGGCCATCCAGTGCCCAGCTATCGATCCTGAATTTTTCCATGAAGATGTCTGCTGGTCCTCGTACCTGATGAGCCTGGAGAAGCAGGTGGAAGTCTTCCTTCTTATAGATACCTGTGAAGGAATGGAAGATCAATAAAAGATGTGGTCAATATGTTGCACCCAACATTAACTCTTTACTGTAGTCCTCTATAAGTCTATGGGTAATGTATAAACATACTTGCTTACTCACGTGTTTTGTATTTCTGATCAACTCCATCACACAACGGAATTCATCTTCTAACTATACTACGTGGTGGTTCTTACCAAAGCAGCCGTCTCAGGGAGATGTGTTTTTGTTGTGAGCAATTAGTGAGGCCATGCTTACTTATGTTGAGTTAAATTGACCCAGTACAGTTTCCAAATATGGTATGACTTAAAACTAGAGCCAGCAAGAAGTACTTCATAAACTGAATGTTATTTAATAAAAACATTTAATATTCCTAACACTTAAGTTTGCCATTTTCAGATGGAAATCAGTCTTACTTATCCACCCACAGATATTTGTACCATTGTCATTATTTATTGTTTATCCACTGAGGTATTGGGTCCATTGTCCTGAGCGCAGTCATCTGCACACAAAAACACTAGGGCCCTCATTCAATTGCAATTTGGCCAATTGAATCGGGCTCTAAATAAGCACCTAACATATTTTTTTTAAAGAAGTTTTTAGTTAGTGAGCTTATATCCAAAAGCAAGGTTTTCACTAACTAAAAATGTATATAAAAAAATATGCTATGTGCTTATTTAGACCGCTAATCAATTGGCCGAATCGTAATTGAATGAGGGCCTAGGGCCCTCATTCAATTGCGATTTGGCCAATTGAGTAGGGGTCTAAATAAGCACATAGCATATTTTTTTTAAAGAAGTTTTTAGTTAGTGAAAACCTTGCTTTTGGATAGATGTTTACTAACTAAAAACTTCTTTAAAAAAAATATGTTATGTGCTTATTTAGACCCCTATTCAATTGGCCAAATTGCAATTGAATGAGGGCCTAGGTATGCTCATACAGAGCTGGAAAACATTTGGAAGCTCTGCTATGTCACTTAAACATACATGACTAGCATTGCTGATCTTTTCATCCATGTGTTAATACAAGAGGGATAGGAACATACTAGTACTGAAACACTCTAAAACTGCTGACATCAATGTAAAATGGTTATAATAATTGAATATTAGTTTCACTGTAGTTTTGCTGGGTGCTTTTCTTTTTGTAATTTTCTTACTACAACAGAAAACAATTTATTATATTTGAAGTAAAGCTTTAGCTATACATTCTAGGTAAGAGAACCTCACTGTGGGTCATAAGGAACCTCTTTCATCACTGCATCCCCTTTTCCTCCATCTACCTAAATTATTTTGATTAGTTTTCCCTCTCATTATGCATATTTCATGGACACAAATAGTGTCACTCTGACACCTTATTATAAGTATCCTTGCATTATACTCCATAAACTTACACTAAGAGGCCAGTCTGCACACATACATTTTCCAGGGACTCTCTTAAGATAAATATTTTCTCCTCCAGCTTCTCTTACTAACATTTTTCTGCAGTATGTTAACAGCAGACTCAACTTTCTCACTTTGGTTGTCTTGTCTCTCTCAATAAGACACTCCTAGATACTTTGATCCTACAGATTAGCATTATATTTTATTTATAACACGAGCAAGTTCTGCAGCACTGCACAATGGGGTATTATTTTTTATTACACTACAAAAATAGAAAGACTGCTGTAACAAATGTAGTAGAGAACACTAAAGCGTACAGAAGTGTAAGAAGCACTGGGACCATTGCCTTCCATGCAGACACCTGCACATTGAGTGACTGCACAGAAGGCAATGGATCCAATGCCTCAGTAGCTTATCAGTAATTAATGTCAAAACCTCTCATTAAGAAAATATTAGAATAGATTCTAAGGGCTGTATCAGAAAGGCTGAAAGATGCTCAAAAATGCAAAAAATGACCATTCTGATGATGAAGTACACATTATTATCTATAACTAGCGAATTGCCCGTCAAAAAATGACGGCAATGAAATTGTAAGGTAGCTTATGCTGTTTGGTGTGTAATAATGAAATATGTAATACATTAATAAATGAATATACTTTACCTATTTTGAAGCATTGTGTTGAAGAGCTGCAATGTGTTTTGATGTTGCTGCAGCATTAGTGGTGTGGATCTGCTGTGTAAGCGTGCTGAATGTGTGCAGTGTAAAGCGTGCGTGTGCGAGCCCAAACCGTTAGCGTAGTCGTGTACTTCCGCATTGTCGTAAAATGGCGGGTAATGTGTGGTATGCGTCTTAGCAGAACAACCGTAGGTGTTTTGTGGTGTTTTGCGAGTTTCTTGTGGTGTTTTACGTGTTTAGAGTGCTGTAGCCTCGTTTTCGTTTTGTTCGGCGGCCATTTTTTCTCTCGCTTAGAGAATTTTTTAGTGTCTAAACTCTTTTATTTTGAGTTAAATGAAGGTGTAAGTTGTTTTTTTGAGGTCCTGGATGCTTCCTCTTGCTGTAGGTAAGCTTTTTATGTATGTGTTGTGTGTATTTATTGTGTTTTTAATTTTTTCATGTTCGTGGGTTGCGGACGATTTTTGCGAGGTTGTAATGTGTGCTAACGTGTCTCGTATGTTGTTTGCGTTTGTAGCCTCGTTTTAGTTTTGTTCGGCGGCCATTTTTTCTCTCGCTTAGCGATTTATTTTGTGTCTAAACTCTTTTATTTTGAGTTAAATGAAGGTGTAAGTTGCTTTTTTGAGGTCCTGGATGCTACCTCTTGCTGTTGGTAAGCTTTTTATGTATGTGCTGTGTGTATTTATTGTGTTTTGAATTTTGTAATGTTCGCGGGTTGCGTCCGATTGTTGCGAGGTCGTAATGTGTGTTAACGTGTCTCGTATGTTGTTTGCGTTGCAAGGTAAAGTTTGCGAGGGTCGTAGTTGGTGTGTCGTGTTGTTTGCATGGTCGCGGTTGTTGTGTGTTTTTTTGCGTTTGAACGTAAATTTTGCCAGGGTTGCAGTTGCTGGCAAGGAGCACCTTCGGCGCTCCATGCCAGCAATTGAGGCCCTCGCCCGCAGCCCTCGCTACGCAAGCCCGCAAGCGTTAGCAACAACTCGTACGCTCACAACTATATATGTGATATTAATATCTATAATATTAAATTATACCATTTTTGTAACTTTCACCATGTCGCTTTCAGGATACAGATGCACAGTGCAAAAGAGCTTACACTTATACTGTATCATTTATTTTTATTCCACAATGTATATTAGCAAACTTACCTTAATTGCTCAAATATACAAAATACAGTTTCACATTATAACAAACATGATATCATCTTTCTGTAACTTGATATTTCACAAGAAAACAACCCATTAAGATTTTAGCTTGTGTAACTGCAATAAAATTGTACATTTTGTGCACTTAGCATATTCTCTCATGCAAGGCAGTGATTCCACACTCTGTGGGTTTTTCTTTATTACATTTTGAAAGCCTCAGGAAGAGCTGACACTGCTTTCTCCAAGGTGGCCTGTGCTAAGACTAGAAGAGGATTGCAGTGGAGAATCAGATACTACAACTGCTATGGATATGAATCGAAATCCTCTCTATGCATGAAAAACAATGCACAGCTTTATTCACCCAAGAAGCAGCTCTCACCTGACACTTGCAGCTCCACCCCGCTATGGTCAATCATGGTAGCGTTGACTTTGCTGCTCGCAACGTCGAAGCTGGTGACTGTCAACATGGCCGGCTGCTTTCTGCCCTGATATTCATAAGATCCTTTCCAGAGGGAGTTCTTGGCAAAGACGTCAGTAGGAACTGTTAAGAAAGAGACAGCCAACACTACTTAGCTTCTACACATCTGATACATGATTTTTCCATACACAGGGAATCACTGTCTTCTGTGACAGTTCTTACTTGGTTGAAACTAGACAACCATAATTGCCAAAAAAAATGTTACAGATATGACTCTGCTTCAACAATCGGAACTAGAACACACAGATGTCTAAAAGCAATATCTTACTCGATAATTTAGGAATGGGAAGCTCCTTAGCTGGATAAATAGGTCTCCCACTGGGTCTGATGTCAGCTAGAAGGAAAATGAAAAAAGAAATGCAATGTAATGCTGCTGTGCAAAAACAATTTGTGGTGATTAATATAATTCTTAATATATCTCCATCAGACACAAGGTCAGTGAAGAGTAACCTGATGGGGCAAACATGCAGCTCCTGAGTCCTAAAAATACCTTAACTTTCTTTAGTTGTGTTGGACCATCAGCAAAATTTCCCAACACATGTCTATCGCCCAAAGCAGGAACTGATAAAACAGTAAATAAACTCTGGGAGACGGGCTTGCCGTATTGCTTCAGTATATGAATTGTACTCTATAAACATTGACTCCTGAAATGACCCAGACCTGCTTCAAATACCATGGAAGTTTAAGAAGTAAAATACAAAGGGTAGTATATCGGTATTACATACCAGCAGAAATAGTTGCTGTTACTACATTAATTGGATTCAAAGCTGTTTTGAATACAAAGTGAGGATCTGAGTGAAACACCATATAGGATAGGACAACTGCTTAGTATCTAGGGCTACATTCTATGTGTCCATGGTGCAGTGTCTCATATACTTGGTGTTTTGCAGATCATTAACCCTTACATGCTTATTTTATATGACAGTTAACAATAAGCAGTCACAAATGGGACACATTGTTGTGGGTATGTTGAAGTATTAACCAATTGATATCCAAATAGTGTTACAATGCAATAACAATTATTAGTTACCCAGACACACAGGAGGCTTCCCAGTCCAGGTCCCATCCACCCTGCAGGTTCGATGTTCTGAACCCCCTGTCAAGTAGTATCCAGCCTGGCAGGTGTAAATCAGAGTGTACCCCAGAGATGGCAAATCCAGTGCCCCTACATTGGCATGAGGTGGGGTTTCTGGCTGTCTGCAGTGATGAGCTGCAAAAGACAATAAGCATTAGAGTGAAGCACAACAAATAACATATAATTAATAATTATAATTATTCATTATTTGTAACTTGCCAACATATTCCATATCACTATAAAGGGGTTAAGTACAAGACAAAACCAATTTTAACACATTGCAAGACCCTGTATTTGAGCTTAATATCAACACGTATATAGTGCTTGTTGCCAGACCACCTTACAAAATTGAGAACTCACAAACTTACAATCTAAAGTGTTTGGGTGTGATACAGGAGGGTTGTGATAGATGGGTTGTACATATAAAAGCTGAATGAGATAAGCTTATTTAAACAGTTGAGTTTTTAGTTAGTTTTTGAAGGTTTTGAGGCAGATGGATAGTCTAGTGGATCGAGGGAAGGCGTTCCAAACATTAGGGACAGCAGGAGAAAAGTCCTAAAGGTGAAAGTGAGAGGAGGAAAGAAGAAGCAGAGCGAAGATGGCGGTTGGGGAGTATTTTGAGACAAGAGCAGAGATATAAGAGGATGCACTGTTTTACAAATGTCAAATGCGCTTTACATTCGCCAGCAAAAACATTTTTTTGATTCATGGGTTCCAAATTTGGAGTGCGCATTAGATTCGATGGTGCACTAGAATTGCGTAAATATGGTATTTGGAGGATGTAATAGGGTGTGAAGATTAGGAGCTCAGTCTTTGACATGTTGACTTTGAGTTTACAGGGTGACACCCAGGAGGATATTCTTGAGAGGTAGTTGGCAACTTGTGCTAGAAAGGAAGGGCAAAGAACTGGTGAAGAGTGGTAGATTTGAGTGTCATCTGCATATGGAAAATATTATATTAGTGTACCAAAGGAGGATGTATGGATGGCGAGAGGAGATGGCCTAGGACTAATTACAGTGTGGTGGCTTTGTCTAGCAGACAGCTGTTCATTTCTCAGATGCAATGTGTACCACCGACAGAGTGATCTCTATTGGTTGGAGACTTGCAATATTAAAAATGTTTTCCTTGCCAGCATATTATCGATGTTGGAGTAGTCTATACTGGATTGCATATTCTTTTATTAAATATAATTGCTCTTAAAACCCTTTAAACCTGTTTCTCAGCCAACTGCTTCCACCTTCCCCTTAATTACATTATTTGGATGGAAGTGCATACTCCAGTCCTTGAAAATTAATTTAATATTGAATATTGATATTATAAACTATTAAATAGGAATCGTATTAAATATGAATGCATAATAAAGAAGTAGAAGTATAATAAGTAGATCCTTTTGCTAGGGCATTAGGGTGGTCCATTATGAGTTATTATATCTGCTATCCGCTATCTCTTTGTAGGCTGTATAGAACACATCATCCAATGCTTGCTATTACTGCATACTTTGTTCTTATACAGAGTACTAAAGCATATACACCTGTATTCTGTTTGTTGGATTCTGTGCTAAAATATAGCACCCATATTTGGCTAGTCATTTACAATACACGGACTCCACCTCTCAGCAAAGAAGATATATCTCCATACAACTTCATTTTTCATACAACTTCATTCCCCTAATTTTCATTATACCAACTCCATGAAAGACCCTGAACCTTCTTTGAATTTCGTGACAATCCCTCCGCACTTTCTCCAGCAGTTGATTAGTGGCACTTACGAATGCACTCTGGCTGCACCCCGCTCCAGGTCAGGTTTGGAAGGCAAGTCCTTGTGGTTGATCCCTGCAGCAGGTAACCTTTCTGGCATTTGAACATCACTATGCCTCCAACCTACAGCAAGAAAGGGAGGTTCATCTCTCAATCAGTCAGTTGTGGCCTATTTTTTTTTGTTAGTTTTTACTTTTAAAGAACCACTGTAGATTGGGAAAAACGTTATATATTTGTGAAGTTTTCAACAATTTAACAGCATTAGCAGTTGTGTAAGCCATGGTGTAAAAGTATTTTTAGATGCAATATTTATTTTAGGTGTCATATATATATATATATCAAAGAAAAAATGGGTTTGGTGGCTCTAGGTGTAAATTTATTGTAATGAACTGTCCATAGGGTGCCACTAAGGGTCATATATATATAGTTGTCGTAATTACCAGTTTGTTGGTAAAGCTATGTTAAAAGTTACGGGTTGTGCATGTGCTCATCATGAGGCCAGAAATTTAGCGGGGGGGGGGGGGGGGGGGGAAGAGAGGCTCGCAAGAGAGGCTCCAAAAAGCTTCCAAGTTACGGGCTTGAAACATTTTTTTTTCCCCAAGACCGTAACTCAGAAAAGATTGGGAGACCGCCAATCTTTTGGCAGGGAGTTCATAAGTGAGGTTGAAAGCTAATTTGCTATTCAATTGGTGCCTTTTGGAGGACTCCCAAAGGCTGTGGAGTTACGGCCTTGAAAACAAATGGTGGCGATAAACCCGTAAATCAATAGCGATTTATAATTCAAAAAAAGGTACAGGTTTAACCACAGCCAAGCCCGCAAATGTTTTCAAAGCTGTGAGAGGGGGGCCAAAGAGAGACAGGGTAGGGAGAGGGTGGGAAAGAGACATGGGTGGGGGGGGGGGGAGAGGGGGAAGAGACAAAGGGGAGGGAGAGGAGGGGGGAGAGACAAAGGGGAGGCAGAGGAGAGGCAAAAGACACGGGAGGGAAGAAAGAGACACTGGGGAGGGAGTGGGGGGAAAGAGACACAGGGGAGTTATGGGCTTGCGCATTTGGGCAGCGCATGCCGCGGCCAGCAATGAGCAGCAAAGGGGGGGGGGAAGAGGCTCGCAATGAGCGCCGAAGGCAAGTTGCGGGTTTGCCGAGGCCTGCAATAAGTGGCGAAGCTGCTCACTGCGGGGCTAGCGATGAGCACCGAAGGCGCTCATCGCAAGGCCCGGAAAGTAGAGGGGGGAGAGGCTTGCAATGAGCGCTGAAGTCGATAGAATATATATATATATATATATATATATATATATATATATATATAGTATATATATATATATATATATATATATTTTTTTTTTTTTTTTAAAGGTATTGCTTGTGTCATGTTTGAGTCTTCCACCTTTCCTGCTGGCTTGGAGACTGAGTTGTATGTAGTATTTTCCTAATTTGTAGTAGCTCTTCAAAAGGGGAAGGAGGGAGAGGTGGGCGGGAGGGTGATCTCTTGCTGCATTGGAGGATTCATATAAGATCCAATTTTACAATTCTTTTCCCATAAACTTATTAGAGGCTGCTTACAAGTATATTTGCAAGCCATGCTTGCCTTGACCTGGAACAGCCTCCCTTTGCTTTGAAAAGTCATTATGACTATCATGACAGCTTCCAAGCACTAGAATAGTCTGCTACAATAAAGGTTCTCTCTAAAAATGCTATTATTTCCATGATTAACACAGCTGCTATTGCTGACAGTTTATTGCATACTTCACAAACGTAAAGTTTTTGCTAATCTAAAGTGGGCTTTAATTGGCAGTCAGGAGTTTCCATTCTCATTTTAAGCCTGAAAATCCATGTGTCTTCAATTAAAAAAACTTTCTCCTGACAGCAACAATGAAGCAGAGCCAGATAACATGTGAGTTTATACTATACCTGGAATCCTAGGGAGCTATTCTGCATTCCAAAGGACGGTATACCAGGGTCAGAACAGGTAGTGTGGGAAGGATCTGCGGGTTGAATGAGAAACAGTTTGGTAATTTATGAAAATTATGTTGGCTATCACAAATTAATCCTACTAGACCAGTTACAATTTTTTTAATCAATCAAATATATTTAGTACTAGATCCTTACATTTGCTAAGTCGACAAGACTGTTACAGATTAGTAATATATATTTCTCAAATAAATGCATATATTAGCATTACATAATCATATTTAGTGGCTAGAATCAAGTAAGACTAAGAACATATGAGACAAACATAATTATTACGTTCTCAACTGTTATTTTCACTATGATTCTACGTGCAACCAATTTGAATGATCCATGAATGTATTCCCTAAACTATATTTCATGATATAAATCTTGAGGTGCACGTCTAAAATTTATAATTTACAAAAAAGATTTAATATAGTGCTCTAACTTTCATAAAAAAGCTACAATGATTTAGGTGTGTACAATATATATAATATATATATATACTGTATATATATATGCTTTTACATTTAAAAGTATGTATATTATCTATGTGTATTCACCTAATAAAAAATGCATTTAATGTTTATTTAGTGTATGCTTATTATCTGTTTTACTTGTGTAAGCATAAAATAACATATTGTTCTGCTGGTAAGTATAAAACCTTAATTCTTTGCATACTGTATATTGATATACCTTTTTATGTTTTTGCATGTGCACTAATTTCATGTATGCTCTGTTGCATGTATATATTCAATCTATTTTTCAAGCAATATCATTGTATATGTGCCTCTTTCTATAACATGTCTATATACAGTTTGTGTAGATTGAATACGTATGGCTCATCTTGTATACTGTATGTTCTTAGGCATGTACCTATGCAACTTGGTTGAGTCCCACTCCAAGTTCCATCGGACTGGCAGAACCTGCGTACTGATCCTACCAGCACCAGTGGAGGAGGGCAGGAGAAGGAGATGGATGATCGGTAACTGAAGCCCCTGTCTACTCTACGTGCATGAGCTGGTGTTCCTGGGTCTCCACAGAATACAGCTGGAAGCAGAGCAGACATAATAGAGTTAGGGATCTTATGTACAGTTTGCTGGACCCAGGACTGGCTGTAATAATGTATTGATAATATTACACCATCACAATCTTCCCATGGGTCACTTGCTAAATTGTGTTAATAAGAATATGTTTTGTGTGCGGAATACAGAAAGTGTAGACTTACGGAAGCACTGTGGGATCTCTCCTACCCATGTCCTGTTGCTCTCACAAGTAAGGACAGCTGGAAGAGACAGCTGATAGCCCTCCACACAAGCATAAGTCAGACTGGATCCCCACAGGAAGTCAGACCCCACTGCCTTTCCATTTGGGATGGCAGGGGGAGGAGGGCAGGTGATAGCTGTGCAGAAAACAGGTGCTTTTGTTATTTCAGAAAGGCAGAACAGGTAAAAAGACTAATAATGTGCAAGAGTAAAAAAGAAAATGAATACTATTTTTAGTAAAACTGTTTGTGATCATTTACCAGCTTCTACAGAAACAAAGCTAACTAATGGACATCAATTGACAATATAAGCCAAGGGCATGCACATTTTTAGGATTTTGTAATCCTGGAAAAAATAATTGGTCCCAAGGGCAAAATAACTGATCACATATTCAGATGCAACCAAAACCATTTTAGTTGACTTTGTCTGGGGCTAGAGGATATCTCAGTGGTTTATAACATATTTGGAACATCATAATATGAATTTCCATCCCATCTTGATATGTTCTAACCCTTGCAGACGGGTTTGGTTCCATTCCAGGTTCGATCTTTGGTACAGAGCAGAGAGGGAGCTCGGTCAGACTCCATCATGTATCCAGGCAAACACTGGAATGACACAGTTTTGTTGTAACGGAAATCACTGTCCAGTCGAATTCCATTGGCCGGAATACCAGGATCACCACAGTTAATAACTGTTTGGGAACAACACAAAGACAGTGAATTTTCTGTTAGAAAAGTAAAAAAACATATTTGTGCTGCAACAACAGAACACAAATCTACTGATAGAGGCATTGTCAACAGACCAAGATTTTGATAAATCTATTAATTTGGTAAAGGCCCTCCCACATTACCTGAGCATTCTGGGGCTGTCCCAGTCCATGTACGATTAACACTGCAGTGCCGGCTCAGTGGCCCACTTAAGTAGTATCCTTCTCTACAGTCGTAGATGATGGAGCTTGAGAACACCAGTCCATCATTGAATACCACGCGGGAATTACTAGGAGTACCCGGATTGCCACAGGAGACAACTGGGAAGACAGTCGAGGAGTAAAAGTAAAAATCATGTCTCAATTGCCTACAGTGAATGCATTTACTGCTAATGGTCCACCACATGCTGATATTAGGACTAACTGATGAAGTGTATACAGCACAACATTTCTATCACATTCTTTGGGCTTTTTAAGAAATCTTGGTTCTCCATAGGTTTCATAGAATAAGGCAGGAATTGGAGCTCTGTATCTTCCTGGACATGAAGTTCACCTTAGTGTGTACAGCCTATCAGGATATTAGATGTGGAGGTGAATACCCAGAGTATAATAATTGTGGCAAAGATTTTTTTTGTTTGTTTCTAATTCTAGAGAGTTAAATGTCAGTGTTTTTTTCAACAGAGGTTTCTTTCCCAAGTATCATTTAAAGGACCACTGCAGAATGGCAAAAAAAGGTTTGTTTGAAAACATTAAGTTTGACCATAATTTAACAGGAAAAAAAGTCGTACTGCCAGTTTTTGATTAGAAAAAATAATGTTGCCTTTGTGGCACCCTAGACAGATCCACCATATATTGGTTTAAGTTGTGTTATAGGCAATTTACATTTCTTGAGAGCTGCGGTGCATGGTGTTTATGAGCTAGTGAGGTGAAAAGTGTGTGGTGTCAATTTTCAGGCTTATCCAGTCATCAAACAAAAGCTCTGGACTTTGCCTGTTCCTTTCTTATACACCCCTCCCTCCACTGTTAACTATGAACACACACACACACACACATCATCCAGCTCTGTGATGTAATAAACACAAAATGGATTCCTGTATATATAAAGAGTCTTCAAAATTCTGATAATAAACACATTAATAAAAATGGTTTTATCTCCATGGAGAACACAGTGTTAATATTGTAAATACAGAAGCCGCAAAGTTGCACTGGAAAGACTCTGTGGGCAGAGTGCTAAACTCCTTGTCCCAGAGTGATTTGAATAAAAGGAGACTGCAGGTAAATACTGGGGCAAATTGTATCATGTCTGGGAACTCTTGTTCTGTCCTGTTGCTCAAATGAGGGTCATACCTTCACACTCTGGTTGAAATCCACTCCATATCCCACTGGGCTGGCAGGTTCTCTCTGCAGATCCGCGCAGTGTGTACCCAGCCTCACAGCTGAACCGCACAATGCTGCCCGCTGTAAACTCGTCGCCTTGACGCAGACCATGGGCAGGCACACCTGGATCCCCACACTCTCCTGCACTGCCACCTGAAATACATGTGTTTATGTGTTAAAGAAAAACAGAAATGGTCTTAATACTGTTAGTAGTTCAGTTTATGCAGCCTCAAACTGTAGCTAAAAGCAAATAAGATTCAGAATAAGTACTTTCCTTTACAGACAACGTCATTAACTTGCAATAGCAGAACATCTTGGCTGGCAGCAAGTGTAGAATCAGATGGCACGGTAAGGAAATGCAATAGTTAATTCCTAATACTTATTTCCACACTTACATTAATCTTCCTAAAACACTTAACTGATTTCTCTTCCTTTTACTGCAGCCTAAAACACGGGCCATAAAGATCCAGGGTTTATGAGTTGTGACATAAAACTGCAGGGCAGATTCATAAAAACGAGGGACGGAAAAAAAAATATATCGTTGAATAGAGAAAAACACAGACGTAGGAATTCAAATAACGTTTCAAGGTTATGAAACCCTGCAGGCTCAGGAGATAGAGAGAAGGAAAGGGGGAGGAATCCAAATACACAACCTTTCATTCATTATGACTCTGATCTGTATAGTGGGACTGCTAGTGGCAATGAAAAAGGATGAGATCCCTTTCTGTGTCTTTGCCCCTGAAGGATACACAAGGGGAGAGAGAGCGGGGAAAGAGAAACAGGAGGCAAGTGGTAATCAGGGATTTACAGAAAAATGTACTATTGGGAACCATGGTTAGCTATTTATCATGTGGAGTCATGGGATCAATGAATAAGAAGTCTTTCTCAACAGAAAGATTACTCTTTGACTGTTAGGTACAGTGGTTTTTGGGAATAACTTATCATTCATTTCAAGAAGTGGAGGTAATAAAAAAGAAAGTTGGATTAATAAGAAACATTCTTCCTCCAATGAGTTATACTAGCACCCAAAAAATGAAATGTATTGTCATTAAGTAAGAATGGCCTCTAATCAGCAAGGCTGCTTTCTACTTGGTGAGGCTGCCTTCCAATAAGTGAACCTGCCCTACAAATGATTAAGACTGCCCTTCAGTGAATGTGACTAGCCTCCAATGAGCAATGCACAAATTAATGAAATGAAATTACTGTATTAATGTAACAGCCTGCAATTCAATGACTGATTATAGAGTGCAAAACGTGATCCTGCCATGAAATAACTGACATAACTTGCTAGAAGTGAACTTTCTTTAGTGAGTGATTTTACTCTCCAATGAGTGAAACAAACTTCTAACAAATACGACTGTCCTCTCCTATTTAATAGCATTGGTTTCTGCTGAGGGAGTCTTCCAATCAGTTATCCAATAAGTCAGCACTCTAGACAGTGGCACTGACATTGATTGAAAGAGACTGTCATTCACTGACTAATAACATTTAATGAGCTAGACTGCGTTTAAATGAGTGATATTGCTCTCCATTGAACAAAACTACCTTCCACTGATTGAGACTGCCTAAAGGGTGTCTTCAGTAGGTATAGCCAATTCCCAGTTCATTGTAGTTGTCTTTAGGTATCTCAAACACTCTCCCATGCTCACCTGAGCAGTGTGGCAGGAATCCGCTCCATCTACCATCTAGTTGGCAAGTACGGGTAGAGTTTCCAATCAGTGTTCTTTTCCCTAAGCAGCTGTACTGTACCACTGAGCCCACTGTGTATCTCTTGCCAGAGATTTGGGCATTGGGAGGGAGGCCAGGAGATCCGCAGGAGATCACTGTAGTGAGGACAGAAAGAAAAAAGCTGAGTAAGAGCGACTTCAGCAGAGACTACGACTCATCACTTGTAGGCCATCAAGTTTGGTAGTTTGGATATAAATGTGCCAACTTTAATACTGATTCAGAAAGACATAGACTGACATAGACTGTCAATCTCATCATCGTTTAATTCATAGCTCAGGAGATACTGTATGTGGTCATACATATAACAGACAAGACTCAAAAGCCTATGCATATCCATTATTTTTTGTTCCTGAGTATACTTCAGTCTTATTTCCTGCCTCAGTAACTTACACAAACATCGTGGAAGAGCTCTGTCCCAGGTGCCATCCCCTTGGCAGGTCAAGACGTGTGTCCCCATCAGGTAGTAACCATGACTGCACTCGTAGGACACAGAGGTTCCAAAACTGAACCGATCTGGACCTGTCTGCAGCACTCGTCTGTAACCATTGTCAATGTGGCCAGGGTCTGTACAGTTAAGAACTGAAAAAGGACAGGGAAAGGGGTGAAGAGAGGGTTAGAACACAGAAAGGAGTGAAAGAGAAAGAAGATATTAAGGATAGGAGTGTGATTAGAGGGAAAGGAATTGGAGAGGGATTAAGGAAGGGAAAAGGAAAGAGAAAATTGGATAGGGAGATGTAGAAGAGAGGAAGAGGGGAGGATAACAGAGAAGACAGGAAAACAAAAACACATCTTAATATCTGCATACTACATACATGCATCTAACTGCATAAGGTATAGCATTTGGCCTGTAGAGATATTTAATAGCGAACACAAGAATACCTGACTGTGACCTGATCATTAAACTAACTTTTGACAAAATACTTATAATTTGCTTTCACATTTAAAAGTTTGGAGGGATGACAAGGCAAGTTAAGAGTTACTTTCATAGCTCAGACCTTTGTAAAATTTGGCAAGACAGCAATATGTTTTTTGGCTGTGCTGTTACTCTTTCTACATTTAAATGTTGATGTTTAATAGCTTCATGATTTTGATTGATTAGTGGGCTCACATCAGTGTCATTGATTTTGTATTTCCAATAATTGCGAATCTCATTAGTGTAATAGTAGTATTATTAACTTGCACAATTTAGTCTCCTACTGATGACCAATTAGCTACAGTCAGATGCTACAGCAGATATGTACTTTAGAACTAATTTTATTCACACTTACTCCTGCATGTTGGCAAAGCATGACTCCACTGCCCATTGGGTTGACACTGAGTCTGTGCTGCCCCCTCCAGGACATACCCTGAACTGCATACAAACTTCACCACATCGTTCAGATTAAATTGGGATCCTTGGGTCATCCCATTTCCTGGATTACCAGGATGTCCACAAGTAATAGCTGCAAGAAGAGAGGAAACTCTGTAGGTATGTACAGAGACATGAGTAGGAAGCAGACACCCCTACTGCTATCTTAAGTACTGACCCTCTTTCTAATACTGGGCTATTTTGGTTGAGGCAAAAGGCTTCTCGTTTTTGATTTAAAACCTCTCTAATTCCATGGAGTTTCTTTTAAATGTTCCATAGATCACTTCACACTTAGAAAACTAATGCAAAAATCGGACAGTTCTCCTCCCATATACTGTTAGTAGATATAGCTCACTGACACCCCCTGCAATGCCCCACATTGATATAAAATAGCTTCCTGATGCTGATAAACTCATAAACTCACATCATCATGACTTCTACAAAGGAATTATTTGGCATTTTCTTTACCTTTCTGACAACTATAAGTTTTTATGTCCATGGATTCCACATTGCTTTTCTTCCCTCCTCTTTTTCCCCTTCCCCATCCTCAGTCTTTTCCCAATACATGATTTTTTCCGCAAGGAATGCCATCCATTTCTTTTATTCTTCGCTCTCCTATTTTAATTGTATCCCTCCCTACAGCAACTTCCTGTTTTTCTTTCTTTGCCACTATGTGTCCCTACCCACCTCTCCTAATCTTACATTGTACAGTGAACTGGTCATATATAATCCAAAAGTGGGAAAAACCTTTTTATAAGACATTTTTATAAGACGGCTTCAAGGAACAGTCGTTGACTACTTCCCTATTCACTTTGCCTCCATAGCCCTGGACATATGGACAAGTACATGAGACATTTACTACTATGACCTCAGTTGTCCTCTTCTCCATTATACTTACGCACACAGATGGGGGATTTCCCTGACCAGTGGTGGTCCTGCTGGCATATTCTCACAGACATCCCAATCAGCCTAAAGCCCCCATTACACTGGTACACCACACTGTCTCGATAATTATAATTCTGCCCATTAATCAGTCCATTGACTACAGGTTCTGGGGTCCCGCAATGTCCAGCTGTGTGACAAATAAATGTGTTAGCTAAGTGTTTATTAAATTTTTTATAGTACAATAAATACTCTAATTAAAGGCACGCTTGTTAATATTATAGGGCCACTGTGGTCACATTTTTTTCTATATGGTCTTTTCAATAACAAAACTTGATAATGTGTCAAATGTTATTCAAAAGTAATCCTTTTTTATATGCAATTCTTTACTGCAGGCCTCCATTTGCTTTACTAAGCCTCTATCTTGCAGTTTCTGTCTCATCTGGGTGTTTCCTTATAAACCAATGATCTTTCCATTAGAATTAATAAAAGAGCATTGTGCAGATACAAAAACTTGCTGTGTATTCATAGTCTCATGCCACCACATGAAGCAGATCACTGGAAACTAAAATGCTAGATTCCGCAGCATAGTTGCATATACATGTAATAAAAGTAATATAAAAGTAATAAATTACAGGCTATATTATATTTTTCATTCTAAAAACATGCTGATTTTATTCAAGTGTAGCTCTTTCAAAGGCGCTAATTTAATTTTTTTACTACAGTGGTCCTTCGATGCTTGTATAGTTTGGGGTGGGATAAGATAATAATATCAATGAACAATCCGACAATTTCTGAAATGCCCCTTAAAATACATTTTCCTTAAATTCCCTCATTTTCAGTTCCAGATTTCTGTAGAATGACTGAACATGCTACAGACTGATTAAAATGCTCAAAGTACTGCCTATTACATATATTACTTTTCCTCCAAGCAGACAAACACTTTAGTTTATAAGTCTACTAAAACACAGTTGTGCGGTGGCGTGGTAGTGAAACTTATTATCAGTTGTGTTCAGTACAGTGAACTATGGATCACCTAACATAATGTTGTTTAGGTAACATAGAAGTCATGGTTATCATTTCATTTTTACCTTACTAAGCAGGATAACTCATTTAGGATAGAAAAAAAGATGGCTAAATTGGGAGATTACTAAAATGTAGCTAAATTGACCAACCATAATCCCAAAACCCTCAAGCAACAGTACTCACCCAAGCACTTCACTTCCTGCCCACTCCACAGACCATTTGCCATGCACTCCCGCACACGGGACCCCACCAGAGTGTAGCCAGTGTTACAGGCAAAGATGGCAGTCGCCCCATACTGAGTTAACATTCCAATTTTGTTCCCATTGGCTGGAGTTGGAAGATCTCCACAGGAGATAACTGAAAAAGAAATGCCAAATGTGACATCACAAAGGAATGCAGCCAATCAGGGTTTGTGTTTGCCAATTATAGACTATGAATAAACCATATAATTATGCTGGAACTAAAATTGACAAGTGATTACTCAACTACAAAGCATCTCAAACACTTTTAATACATAACGCATTTAACTCATTTTAAGAATGTAACCCTAATTATATTAAAAATGGCCTTTTGCTATCTTTTAACAGCATGGATAATGTGCAGTTTGAGAGAGGGGTTCTTTCTAATGGTAAGATTCATGTGCTGGAATACAGCAGTAGCTATATTTAAGGATTTTACCATAATTGGGTGGCTAATAAAATAAAGATTTGTAGGAGTCTCAGAGATCCAGGCTAAAATATATATAATAAAATACAGTCACACACTTGCAGCCTTATTAAATTGCGATTCAGCAAATTGAATAGGGCTCTATTTAAGCACATAGCATATTTTTTTGACAGAAGTTTTTAGTTAGTGAAGTCCTTGCTTTTGGATAGAAGTTCACTAACTAAAAACTTCTGTAAAAAAATATGCTATGTGCTTAAATAGAGCCCTTTTCAATTTGCTAATCGCAATTTAATAAGGCTGTTGGTCAGTATTGCTCAGTCATAGGTATTAGTGTTATTCAGTCATACGATCATTCAGTGCTACCCATTAATACATTAAATCAGAATTGTACAATCATACAGTTAATCCATGTCATCGCTCCACAAAGTTCCTCTCACTCAGTGCCATAGGGTCTTACTATTACAGGTGGGCAAGCTGTCCCCCACACTCCATGTTCCATTAGCCTGGCAGCGGATAATGCGAGGTCCCAAGTAGTAATATCCAGGGTCACAGATCAGCATGAGTTCGGCTCCGTATTGATGCTGGGTCTTGTGAATGAGACGCCAACGGCCATGATCCATGTTTGTACTGGTAATATCTGAGCAGGTGACAGCTGTGACAAAAAAAAGAAGTCTGTGATAAGAGAACAATTCCACAACACACAGTATGTGACCTGTGTTTTTTCACTTATTTCCCTTTATTAACACATTGTGGTATATTTATTAAGGTGGAAAAACTACTGGTTTGTCCAGCTCAACCTTTTTAGATTACCGTACTTCTGATCCTTGTATTATTTAGATTATGAAGTGATCCAAATGCAAATAAAAAAAACACATTGAAACATTGTCAATTGTCTCATTAGGGATCACAAAAAACTGTCAGATTATTTCCCGGATCAAATCTCTACCTATTCTAGCTAACCAAGATAGACTTGTATGCAGCTGCATTCAAAAAATATATCAAAGCACTTTCTAAAGCTATCTACTGATTCTACTATCACAAAGACATTTGGTTGAGTCACACACTGACTGTCCTTACTGTGAAGAAACCTTTTCTTTCTTCTAACCTCAAAGAATGACCTCATGTATAAGAACCCACTGATATGTCTATTATTTTTCCATCATATACTCACCTACACACTGGGGTGGGTTGTTGCCATTACTCCAGTGCCCAGAGGGCAGACATTCCACCACAGCATCCTGTGAATTAAGTAGGTGGTGTCCTTCATCACACTCATATACAGCCTTGGTGCCCACAGTGTACTCCTTACCAAAGACTGCCCCATTCTTTGGAGCAACAGGGACTCCACAGAACATTGCTATGAGGAAAAATGAGATAAGCTGGATAAACACATTGCAAGGAGTTTTCTGTCTATTACATTACACAGTTTACTAGTCTGGCATTTGAAAAGCCACTTATAGTCTGGATCTGGATATGCCAAGCAGATCATATCAGAGCAGAAGGCATATGAAAGGGTTCTTCAGACTGAAGATGGAACTCTGTTCTGTCCAAAAACTACTTATTTCTGCAAATCTCTTGATAGTTGGTTCATAGACAAATGCTCCCCCCTCTCCTTCCAGAAAGCAAGTTTGCTTGAGTTTCCTGGTTTGGCCCAGAGCAAGTGCCCCTTTCTGTATCTTGACTGGTTCTGCATGTTATTGAAAGACTGATGCCGAGATACCAGTATATTAGTTTGGTCTGCAAGAAGTGAATTCTGGAAACCTCTGCTTTAAAGCTGTAAAACATAAACACTGCAGAGCCAATTTCTCTGAATAATGAACAGGAAATAGCTTTCTGATATCTCACTAAACTTTGTAATGGCACATAGGTTAAATACACGTATAACAAGACAGACCCAAAGCCACTCAATTACTCCCTCAAAGCCTGGCAGGTCCTTCAAGTCAGCCCTGGTGACAAGAAGGCAGGCAGCTCGCAGTGGCAGGTAATTTAGTGGCTGGAGTTGGGAAGGGGACACCTCATGCCTCCAGTTGAAATGATAATTATGACTGTGTCAGCCTGGCTGGGAGGGGAGCTGAGGGAAATCTGTAGTCTAGACTGCAAACCGTGCAGAATTCCAATGCAGCAAAGGGGTTAGAGTGCCAGGAGCTGAGCGAGGACGGTGCACCAGACACCTTGAGAGGCAGACTTGATGAAATTAAGGGGAGTTGCAGGAACCCTGTGATGAAAAGTTTTGGAAAACACTGTCAACAGGCTAGTATTGCAAAAAAGGCACCACATTGAAATGCTCCACTGATATTGGGTGATCTGAAAACTCATTTCCAGTATCTCAAAGCAGCTTTACAGTAATTTTTCCTTTATGCTTTCTGGCTATTTATCACCATAGCTCCTGATTTCTGTAACTGAATAAAATAAGGAAAACGTACAAGTAATGTAAATCTGTAGTCTTTACAATAAGGTAATTAATTATGGTGTAAACAGTATTGATTTATTTGTGTGCAACATTTTAGTACTATCTGGTATTATCTTTATACATTTACCTTTTAATAATACCATTATAAGCTGCACCCGTAAAGTGCAAGGGGAAAAAATAGAAAAAAGGTAGTACTCAAATATAAGCCGCACCCGTAAAATTGGAGAGAAAAAGACTCTCAAAGTGATCAGCCATTGCAAGAAATAGGCTTTTTTGGCAGGTTACAGGCTTTCCAGGATTCTAGAATCACTAAAACTGTAAATCGCTATTCAATACCGCAGTCTAAAGCACGAAAATCGGCACCCTTAACTCGCAATCTCGCAAATCGGCAGTAATTTTGCATGCGCAAATAGAAGTCGTACGTGTTACAAGCAAAGTTCGGAAATTGGCAATGATTTTTTGACGGTCGCGAATATAAGCTGCACCCTTAACTCGCAAGCTCAAAAATCGGAAAAAAGGTGCGGCTTATATTCGGACCAATACGGTATACAGATACTCTGGAATTTTTTAAACTACTCTACATCAATTGAGTGCTGAAAGTCAAGTGAAGAAAAAAGATGCATATTTCAACTGATCAAACTGTTCTGAGTAACTAATAGCTGTGAGGAGCTTAATCACTCTGCAGGTTCATCAACTCTCCTTGCTGCAAATATAAGACTGTGGCATTTATTATTGCAGTGAAAACAGCGTATAAGCATTTTGAGGGGGCGTGTAATTTATGTTGCCTTCAAGAGCTGACAATTTGTCCTATTAAGCTCAATGAATCCTATAGTGCAGCCGACCTATGCCAACTCAAGGTAATAACAGTTTGAGTGCTGAAAAAAGGTAACACTGCAGAATTTAAAACATCATAAAACAATGAAGAAGCTTAAAAATTAAAAGTTTTTACACATTTTGATTGATTTTGATTGCTCTACTGAGAAATTTGAATAACTTTAGTGGCCCTTTACCTATTATCAATCAACACTTCTGACCCTATAATTAACTTTGTAAGTGGCAACAATTATACACCTGTAAAGAAAAGAACGCCACTATAGTCAACCTCGGTTCATGGAATTTGTTATATAAATAAAATCACAGGTATACTAAGGTCTCGAGAGTTGCTTTCAAATAAATATAGTAAAAAAGAAGGAAGAAAGAGGCAACTAATACCAAGTACTGATTTATACCAGAATAATCTAGCAAAACAACATGTAAAGTCAGCTCATATGGGTGACCACTTGGATGCAAAAAGACATCCTTGCAAAGGTCAAAGTCATTAAAAAACACTGCTGAATGGAGAGATCCAAATTGCATATATATGGCAAAATAATCCAATGCTTATAACTTAACCTTTAATCCTGTATAAATAAATATATATATATATATATATATATATATATATATATATATATATATATATATATATATAGATAAATGAAATATATAAAAAAGGTGGGCACAAGAGGAACTAAGACCATCAGGAGAGTAGGTTTCTAGGTTAGAACTATATATGCTGATCTAAATAATCAACCACCTTAAAACAGGTGGGAAGAGCTATGTCAAACAAAGTGGACAGCAGAAACATGGAAACATTGATGCACATTGCCAGCAAGCATAAATAAAAATATAAGATCACATTTATATACACAAGAAAATAAATGCCACAATATACTATACTATATAACAGAATCATATGTCATATGGGTCAGAGAAATAGATCCTTACCATTCCCAAATGTAATGGACAGAGAAAAATGCCTCCTACCTTAATAGATACTCACAAGCAAACATGCAGCAAGCATGGAGCAATAAACAAATCTCAAACTGTCCATTTCCTGGTCCCTCTCTCCTGACGAGCAGTGTCACTTGTCAGTGACGCTGCGTAGTTCCACAAACGCCCTCACATGTGCAGTCACGGCCGTAGATAATAAACAAATGGTGCTTGCGCAAATCCACCCGATGCACGTTTCGCAAACTGACTGTGCTTCTACAGGGGCTAGCCATAGTGTAGACCCTCCTTCTACATCCAAGCGGTCATCCATATGAGCTGTCTTTACATGTTGTTTTGCTAGATTATTCTGGTATATATCACGTGGGTGTTTAAGAACTCCTGGTATTAGTTGCCTCTTGCTTCCTTCTTTTTTTTTTACAACAATTATATACAGTAGACTCTCAGTTAACTGGAACTCAAGCAACCAGAACTCTCAAGCAACCAGAAAAAAAAATAATGTACTTTAAATTAAAATTAAAATTTACAGGGCTCAACAAATGCCAGGAACCCGGTTATCATGCCACAAAATGCTTACAGGCACCTAGACTTCATCCACTGTATGTCTCTGTAATTCAATGTTACCTGGAAGCAGATAGGCACGAGTGACTGAGCCAGGGCAGTGTTGGCGTTACATTCCCCAGGTTCAGCACCGCACCCTCCAGCCAAATGTGCCTGTTTGTAAGTGAGGAGTGAAAGCTGCCGCTGCTAGAACTGCCCTCACTGACAAATATATTTAGCAGAGCATCCTATGTGCAGATCATCTAGGCCTCTTTTAACAGTAACTCTCAAGCAACCAGAAACTACATTTATCCGGTATGTCTACGGTAGCTCTTTCTCTCTCTCTCTCTCTCTGTGCCTCTCTCTCATTCAGAAAGGTACCAATAATAGCATTGTACAGCTATACTTTTTTTCACTGAATACACAGTTTTCATAGAATAGGCTCACATAAATTCTGCTGCAAAACAAATAACATTTATATTGGAAAATAACGAAGACTAAATGGTCTGAGGTTATACTGCAGATATAAAATGGCAAACAGGGGAGACATTATCTGTCATAATAATTTGATTAATAGAAGAAAAAATATACATAAAATATCATCTAAGTTACTGTTACATCACAAAACACAAAGATCTGTCAATAATATAATGTCATATGTTTACCCATTTGTAGAAGAATACACATAATTATACAAAACAGTCTAGAAATAGGCATCTTAGAACAGTAAAATGTCTAGCATGGGAAATACAGAATATATGCTATTTATCAGAATAGTGCATATATTATTATGCTTATTGGAGCATAAGTTCCAAGTATACCACTATACTGTAAGCTCCTTTGGGCAGTGTCTCCCTTCATACAAGTATATTATAAGTTTCCTGAGGTAGGGTCCCCATTTACAGCCCTATATGTGTTTACTAAAGCCCAATCACCATTTATAATAGTCAACTGTAAAGATGTTCATACACTGTAATATCCAGCATTATAGAAGTTGATCAGAGGATCTACACTAACTGACATACATTGAAGGATCACTATAGTGGTCCAGCTTTGAACTTTCCTTTTAAGTATTTAAGGTCAGCAACTGTCCCGTTTATTGTGATTATTGTTGCTCTTTAGTGACAAAACTTCTACTAAAACACTAATGGTTTTCTTTTGATTTTTAATCTGTAACTTCTGCTTATTTTTTAAAATGAAAGGAGCGCCATCCTAAATATGTTGTGAAAATCAGGTCATTTCAGTGTCAGTTTTCTCAAGACCAACTTTTCAATCACAATAAATTGAAAAATTGTTTTTACGGATCTTTACGTCTTAGAAACAGATTTTAAAAAAATTCCATATGAATTACCCAATTTATCTACTGAAAAGATTGGCTTAAGTAAGCGTGAGGATAACCTAATCCCAGGCATGATGTGTGTTTCACTCTACAACTTCAAATGGAAGATTGTTCCACTTACTTACTACTCTTTATTAAAAGCTATGAAAGTTGTAATATTACAGAGGCCCTTTGAATGCGAAACAGTCCTTTTTACTTATGGATTTTTCACACAGAAGTATTTGTGTCACATCTCCCCCATTTTCCTTATATATTGTTATGTAGAACATAGATTTTAAAGCACTGATGGGCAATATATTTCACTTATGGGATCTCATTTGCGACCCCTGAGTTCCTAAAAGGGCCTCATAGCACTTGAAAAAACTTTTTATATTAGCCAAAGCAAAAGGCAAGATCACTTAAAAGAGTACAGTTGGGAATGATTTTCTTGTTTAAAAGTGCTTTAATGTACTATACATTTTTGAAGGGGGGTATGTTGTTGCTGGGGCCACATGGGAAGTGCCAGAAGGCCACAGACAGCACCTGAGTTGCTTGTTGCCCAAGACAGCTCTAACATTTTTCGAGAATTGATATTTTGAGCAATCTGCTATTTTGCTTGCTGTTGCAAAGTTCCTGATTTAGCCTACACACATTTTATTAGCAGCTAGCAGCAGTACTAGCATGCTATTCCTGTAGAGCATATCTATGTAGAGTAGGAGATATTGTTTCCACTCACCCTGGCACAGTGGCACCTCTGAATTCCAGTCATAGTAGCCCTGGGGTCTTCGTAAGCAGGTTGCCGTGTTCATCCCAATGAGTCTGTAGCCAGGATTGCATGTGAATCTCACAACCCCTCCAGGGGGGCTTGTCACTGACCCCAGTGCAGTGCCATGGAGGGGAGGCTGTGGCAGGCTGCAGTAGGAAGCTGAAACCAAGCATGCATTAGAGAGTAAACAAATATAAGGAGATTAAAAAGAAAATAGAGAGGAGAGCTGAAAATTATCATGAATAGTGTAGTATATTAAAGTATCACTTTGGTGGCCCAATAAAGTGCTTTTTAAAAATAGTTAGGTGAGGTTTGGTAAGAAAAACATCTTCATTCATCTTTTACTGTGCATTTAAACAATTCATTTATTTTGTTTTTAATCACGGCCCAGGATGTATAACCTCTAGATGTCTCTGTCCTCTGAATGATTTATTGTCCCTGGAATGGGAGCTGCCCAGGGGTGAGTATCAAACTGAAAACCTTTTGGGAGCCCACACTGTAAAACACATTTTAGCAACAGGCAGCAGTGTAACATGAGCTGATAGCAATGTACACAAATATACTTTACTAGCGACTTGCCCGTCAAAAATGACGGCAATAAAATTTGAAGCCTGGCAATGCTGTTTGCCACACATTGCAAGGCTCCCCCCCCCCCCCCCCCCCCCCTCTCACTTGCTGGCCTTGCGAGCCTTTCCCCACCTCTAGTTTACGGTCCTTTTGATGAGTGCCTTTATCGCTCATTGTGGGCCCCACAAGGAGCGGCTTTGCAGCTCATTGCATGCCGGGGGCATGCGCTATGTGCAAGTCTGTAACTTTGTCACTCATAGTGGGCCTCAAGCCTCTACCCACCCCTGTGTCTCCGCCCCCTCCCGTGTCTCTCCCCTCCTCTCCCTCCCCTGTGTCTCTTCCAACCCCCTCTTCCTCCCATGTCTCTTCCACCCACTCTCCCTCCCCTGTGTCTCCATCCCCCTTTCCCTCCCCTGTGTCTCCATCCCCCTTTTCCTCCCCTGTGTCTCCGTCTCCCTCCCCTGTGCCTCCTTCCCCCTCTCCCTCCCCTGTGACTCCTTCCACCCCATCTCCCTCCACTGTGTCTCCTTTCCACCTCCCCTATGTCTCTCCCCCCTCCCGTATCTATTTCCCCCTCCCTCCCCAGTGTCTCTTTCCCCTGTCTCTCCCATGTGTCTCTTTGCCCCCTCTCCCTCCCCTGTGTATCCCCCCTCTTGCTCCCCTGTGTCTTCTTCCCCCCTCTCCCTCCCCTGTGTCTCCTTTCCCTCCTCTCCCTCCCCTGTGACTCCTTCCACCCCATCTCCCTCAACTGTGACTCCTTCCACGTCATCTCCCTCCACTGTGACTCCTTCCACCCCATCTCCCTCCCCTGTGTCTCCTTTCCCCCTCCCCTATGTCTCTTCCCCCCGTCTTCCTCCCCTGTGTATCCTCCCCCATCTCCCTCCCCTGTGTCTCCGTCCCCCCTCTCCCTCCCCTGTGACTACTTCCACCCCATCTACCTCCACTGTGACTCCATCCACCCCATCTCCCTCCCCTGTGTCTCCTTTCCCCCTCCCCTATGTCTCTCCCCCCACCCCTGTGTCTTTACCCCCTCCCTCCCCTGTGTCTCTTTCCCCCTCTCCCTCCCCTGCGTCTTTCCCCCTCTCCCGCCCCTGTGTCTCTTCCCTACCTCTCCCTCCCCTGTGTCTCTTCTCCCCTCTCCCTCCCCTGTGTCTCTTACAGCCCTCTCCCTCCACTGTGTCTCTTCCAACTCCCTCTACCGCATACTGCTTGAGGCCATGATTAGAAAATATTAATTCATTGTTCATTCGCACAGTAAAAGTTTTTTTTTTCTTATCAGGGCTTACCTATTCTTTAGAGAGCTACATATATACCTTTATAAGGATAAGTAAAAATAAAAACAAAGGTGCTCAATATGAGAACACAAAATACTGAAGTAGGCTTGTTCTATAGGCATAGTAAGCTGCTTTTAGCTCCCTTATGTGTCCTTCAGAGGCAGAAATATCCTGCAGTATATCAGTCTAGTCTCACTTAATAGAGTGATCCAGCCCCAAAATACCAGGGAATTCTACCCTGAACAGGAGAAACAGAAAACCCTAGACATATGTTTCAGCCTTAATTGGGCCTAATCAAAAGCTAAAAGAGTGGGGGGGGGGTTACGCAATAGACCCTTGGGGATTAGTCTTTCTAAGGGGGCTAAGGACATGTAGCTCACTGTGCCTCTGGAAATTCAGCTAAAGTTTACAACAAGGCTGAAACATACATCTGGGGTTTGTGATTTCTTCTGATAGAATTGCCTGGTATTTCGGGGCTGAATCACTCTATTCACTGAGACCAGACGGTTATACTACCGGATATTTATACAGGATATTTCTCCCTGAGACCATTCCCTATAGCTCCGCCTTGCATACCACATAGCATATCAATAGAACTACACATTTTCCTCCCTAAATCTACTCCTACTGTTGCATATAACCTTGCCTTTTAACTCCTCTAAGTGCTGTGTACAGTGCCTTGCAAAAGTATTCACCTCTCTTGGCATTTTTCGTGTTTTGTTGCCTCCCAACCTGGAATTAACATGGATTGTTTGACGTTTTTTTTTATTGTGAAGCAGACAACAAATAGTACAAAATAACAGAAAAAGTCAATGTGCATAACTATTCACCCCCCTAAAGTCAATACTTTGTAGAGCCACCTTTTGCGGCAATCACAGATCCAAGTCTCTTTGGATAAGTCTCTACGAGTCACATCTTAGCACTGGGATTTTTGCCCATTCCTCCTTGCAAAACTTTCCCAGCTCCTTCAAGTTGGATGGTTTGGACTTTTGAACAGTTATCTTTAAGTCTGACCACAGATTTTCTATTGGATTGAGGTCTGGGCTTTGACTAGGCCATTCCAACACATTTACATGTTTACCCTTAAACCACTCAAGTTTTGCTTTAGCAGTGGGTTTGGGGTCATTGTCCTGCTGGAAGGTGAACCTCTGTCCTAGCCTCAAATCACGCACAGAGTGGTACAGGTTTTGCTCAAAAATATCCCTGTATTTAGCACCATCCATCTTTCCCTCAACTCTGACCAGTTTCCCAGTCCCAGCTGCTGAAAAACATCCCCACAGCATGATGCTGCCACCACCATGTTTCACTGTGGGGACGGTGTTCTTTGGGTGATGTGATGTGTTGTGTTTGCGCCAGACATAGCATTCTCTTTGATGGCTGAAAAGTTCAACTTTTGTCTCATCGGACCAGAGCACCTTCCTCCATACATTTTGGGAGACTCCCACATTGCTTTTCGCAAACTCAAAACGTGTCATTTAGTTTTTTGCTAAAAGTAATGGCTTTCTTCTGGCCACTCTGCCATAAAGCCCAACTCTATGGAGCGTAGGGCTTATTATCATCCTATGTACAGATACTCCAGTCTCTGCTGTGGAACTCTGCAGCTCCTGTAGGGTTACCTTAGGTCTCTGTGCTGCCTCTCTGATTAATGCCCTACTTGCCCGGTCCGTGAGTTTTGGTGGGCGGCCATCTCTTGGCAGGTTTGCTGTTGTGCCATGTTCTTTCCATTTGGTTATTATAGATTTGATGGTGCTCCTGGCGATCATCAAAGATTTGAATATTTTTTTATAACCTAACCCTGACTTGTACTTCTCAATTGTCCCTTACTTGTTTGGAGAGTTCCTTGGTCTTCATAGCAGTGTTTGGTTAGTGGTGCCTCTTAATTAGGTGTTGCAGCCTATGGGCCTTTTAAAAAAGGTGTGTATATGTAATGACAGATCATGTGACACTTAGATTGCACACAGGTGGACATCATGTCACTAATTATGTGACTTCTGAAGGAGATTTTTATGGGCTTCATAACAAAGGGGGTGAATACATATGCACATGTTTTCTTTTTCTAAAAAATAGTTTTATGTATATATTTTTCTCATTTCACTTCACCAACTCAATTCAGATTAACAAAACATTGAACTTGAGGCTGTAATGTAACAAAATAGGTAAATACTGTTGAAAGCACTGTATAACTGTTCCCTATATCTTCCCTATATCTTCCAAAAGCACAATATAACCACTCCCTCTCACCCCTCTTTTTTCTTTTTGTACCTGTTCATTGTACTGTTCTCACCTGAGTAACGGATCTTGAATCCTTTCTTGCTGTATGCATGGTCAGATGTCCAGCGTAGATGCACCTTATTAGTGGAGCTGGTGATGGTCAGAGGTGCAGAGTAGTTCCCACTGAGAGATATCAACAGCGGACTCTGGCCAGATGGTCCTAGGAAAAGCATAAAACTCTCTCAAAACAGAGCACTAGGTGTTAAACTACCATATAATATCTGAGGTACCAGGGCAGAACCCCATCATTTACAGGGCCACTGTGGTCAATTTCGATATTGTATTTTAAATAGCTAAGCTTGAGCAAAATCTTTTAGAAGTAAAAAAGAAAACACAACCTTTACATTTTTTAAGTTTTATTTGAATTAGTGTTTACTTCAGGATTACATTCTCTTTTCTGAGATGAATCATGAATGCTTTTACATGTTTTTGTACTCCTGTAAAAATGAGCTTTATATTACTCCTATTAAATGCACTGGCTGTTCTAGCAACCACACTGAGCAAGCAGAAACTTTTTCAGCATTCAGAGTCACTTCCCAACTCAGGAGGTTCATCAGCAGAAATGAAAATGGTACACTGCAATGCAGCGTAATTGCATATAAAAGGGCCACATATTAGAGAATGAATTATTCTCAGTTATCTTCTGCTTCCACAAAAATACTAAAACTAAAGGACTTTTGAACACAGAAACCATAAGAATGTTCCATTATTCTTGGATTGACGGCCATTGTGGGAATTCACTGAAAACAATAGCCAGCTATTTATAGCAGGTGATATATAATAATATACCAAATATTAAACTTTTTAACTGTACAGGTTCCCCCAAAAAGAAAACTCATTACTGAATCTGCAAATGTGGTGAAGCTTTAATTGATCAAATATAATATAGAAGATATGACAAATTAACTTGCTATTCCCAGGTCAAATAAATCATATCCTTCTACTATATCATGAATCATGCTGAAAACATCAAAATCTATAAAAATATCTGTAGTTATAAGATGTTGCAAATATCCCTTACAGAGCAACACTGAGACTAAAATATTTTCAAGAGGTCATTATTTGAAGTTTGAAAATGGAAGATTTAGGGGTAGAATGTAATAATATACAGAAAGGGTAATACGTAAGTAATAGTGGGAAACGGCAAGGGGATACAAGCATGAGTATTCTGAGTTTGAATTAAGCCAAGCTTTTGGGGTGGATAGAACAGGCAAGCTAGACAGACCATTTCATTCTTATATTAAGTAAAATCTTAATTTTATTTATTTTTCTTGATTAGAAACTTTTACATTGACCTATTAACATCCCATTTACTAAATTCATGGATTTCTCAATATATATTTCAACTTTTGTTTACATATTGAAAAATGTATATAAAATTTTCCTTTCTCCGCCATCCTCTCACCATCAAAGATGTCAAACTCATCATATTGCTTCTCACTCAGAAAGTACTCCACACTGAGCGTCACATTGTATCCGGTCTCCACCTTAATGAGCCAGGAGCACGTCTGGAAGTGAGAGTAGGTTCCTGGAAAACTCTGGCTGAGGATCACTCCAGTGGAGTCTGTCAAAATCTCATTGGCTGGGCAGTGTACTGAGGGAGGAAAATGTTTTTTCAGCTTCAGTCATGGTGTATCACTGGAACATGGCATCAGTTTTTGTGTAGGAACACTTCATGCTACAATCAGTCACTGAGTATTACTAAAATCCTCTTACAACATTGTCAATTTATACTAGCATTATCTATGACACAAACTATAGTACAAAAGATGTTTGACAATAGGATTTATTAAGGATTTATTAAAGGCAAGCTTGCACACTGTAGTGGATAGATATGTGTATATTGCTTTTACTGCGAGATTGATAGTACTTGATACAGTGTGTAGCCATTATACAGACAGAAGACATGCTATTTGCTGTGTGTGATTTCTCCACAATCAGAAAGTACAAACTCACCATCACATGTTGGGGGAGGTCCCTCAAACTCCAAGTGGGTTCCAAGCCTACAGGTCAAGATCTCAGGACCCACCAAACTAAATCCTGGGAGACACTTATACCTGACAATGTCACCTGGGGGAGAGGACAATGACATACAGAATGAATACAGAACAGGAAGGAAAGAGTATCATCCAAAACAGTGTAATACAACTATAACTATAGTGTTGCAATTATGAGTGAGTGGATAATTGCAACACTGTTTAGTGTTAGTAATGTTCACAAAATTCTGGGACAATAGCACTTGGTGATGCTCTGCACATGTCATACTGTGAGATACTCTACATCAGTAGTGGGCAACTCGGTCCTATGAGGGCCGCCCACAGTCCAGGATGAGCCCAGGTGGAACAATCAGTTGTATTGAAGCAGAGAGAAATGGATTAAAGAGAGATAATCGAATCCTGCGCTGTGGATGACCCTCATTGCCCACCACTGCTCTGCATTGTCATATTCTGCAATATGCTGCACTGTCATACTCTGCTTTTTCACACTCTGGAAATTTAACAATATTATACAAGGTGAAAACATATATATGAATTATCTACAGATTATAGCTCATTTTGTGCTATATAAATTCTATCACCTTCAATACTTACCCATAAGAAACTCCTCACTCCCAGACAGTACCTCTCCATTGGGCACTGTAGTTGGGGGTTTGCATTTCCTGAGCCGATAACCTAAGATCAATAGAGAAATGAAGTGAGATAGCTGGGATGGGAATGTGAGAATGGGTCGTTTATACAGTACAGAAAATCTGTGCATAGAAAAGTGCTATATTCAACAATTTTTATTTAACAAAAATTAGATTTTTTCTACCAATAAATTATGGAACACAATAATTAGCACAAATAATAATTCCACCCGCTGTCATATTTGTGACTTTTGTGTTTATCTATGAGAAATATAATCATTCTAGATAAATCATGTAAAATATATCCCAATCTCAACTGACCAAAGAAGTATAGTGCAAAGATGCCTCCAGTGGCAGCATCACTGTGGAAGTGGAGGAGCACTTGGTTAGAGGAGCTCAGGGTAAACCTTTTGACAGAGCTGCTGGTGAAAACCCCCAGTTCTGGGTCTGATTGATTTGGGCCATCCCTGCAAAACAAAGAGATAATATTCTGGGTCAGTAGAAGAAATGGCATGCTGTGATATTGTATGGGAGTAAGAAAAACCCTGAACTTTTACAGTCTGAAACACTCTGCATTGTCATAATCTGAATGGCACTGTCCTGTAACATTCTGCACTGTCATATTCTAGCAATATATATATATTGTCATCATTAGTTAACCTGTCTATAACTGTGACTAATGGTGATGGTATGTATAAAATATTAGACTCTCTTCATCCCTAAGGAACAGCAACTGGTCCCAGGAATGGCTGTTTAGAAACACTGCTCTAGAAAACAGCATTGTCATACTCTGGAACACTTTGCAGGCTAATTCGCTAAACAGTTTCTGGAGGGTTTTCCATAGGATGATAGGAAAGGTCACACTTTGTTTCAGGACAGGAGGACATTGATATTTGCTTTAGATCAAAACTGTTTTCCGGATGTAAACCAAAAAACAAAAGCCATAAATTGACCCAAAATTGCCAGCAGTGAAGCTCCTTAAAGGCCTCATGAAGCTTAATGAATCTAGGGTAATAACAACATGCTAATACAAGTCTTTCTATATATCAATAAGTAAATAGATACCGCTAACAAGAAACACAATTGCAATTCATTACGCAGTAAAAGACAAAAAGATTACTTTGCATTAAAATTCACTTCTAAAAGGAGAGATGCACAATACATTAGTTTAATAGAAACTATTTCTATTCTGAAATACACTACAAGCACTGACATGTTTCAACCTGCTCCATTTTGTAATAACACTGAATTAAAACAGCCACTTAGAACAAACCATTTTACCATTATGTCAGGTTTTTAAGACTCTAATAAAATCCCATATATTTTTCGTAATATGTGGAACATACACAGAGAAAAAGAGATAGAAGGTGACAGACAGATAAGTGTCCTATATTACTACTTCCCTTTGCCTTCAAATTGCTAGAATGATTTGGCTTAAGCCATTTAACGCTTTTTTTCTATAATCGGACTCCTTACTTGACCTTTTACAAGCTGGTTTCCATGTGCAATGAACGCCAGACAGTAAAAAAAAAAAGAAACTATTCTCTACTTATCCACCTGGACATTTCCGCTGCCTTTGATACAGTTGACCACTCACATCTTCTCCAGACTCTCAGCTCCCCTAGCCTCTGTGATACTGCGCTCTTCTGAGTGCAATCATCAGTACCACTCACTGTCATGGTACCTCAAGGCACCCGTTTTGTGCTCCTTGCTTTTCTCCATTGTCTCTCTTGGTTTCCAATATCATCTCTATACTAATGATGACTAAAACTACATCTCCTCTCCTGAATTATCTCCCTCGCTACTAACTCCTGTCACCCCTTATCTAGTCACCATCTCCTCCTGAATGGCCTCTAATAACCTAAAAAAGTAAAAGTATGAGCTCTTAATAATCCCACCCTCAGCCACCTCCCTAGCTCCAGGCATCACCCTTACAGTTGGCATCAGCTCCATCACTCCTACATCACAAGTCCATTGCCTTAGTATTGCTCTCGACTCTCGACTCAGTATTGCTCTCGACTCACATCCAATCACTTTCCAAAATCTGACAATAGCTCATCTTCAAATCCACCCTTTTCTCACACAAGAAACAACCAAAAGTCTAATTCATTCACGAATCATTTCCTGTATAAAGTACTTTAATTCACTCCAAACCAGCCCTGCCCTCACTAGACTCACCCCACATACATCCCCACCTCTGGCAATCCATTTACTGGCTATCCATAACCTCTAGAATTAAGTACAAAATCCTGATATTCACCTACAAAGCCATCAACAACACTGCTCCATCCTACATATCAGATCCAATCTCCATATACTCCCCTAACTTGCCCCACTGATCTTCCCATGAAATCCATCTATCTTCAACTGTCATCATCTCCTCTCACTCTTCTCTCCAATGCTTTTCTGGTTCAGCCCCCACCTTGTGCAATCCCCTCCCCCACTCCACCATAATGTGGCAGAACTGTATAACAATGAAGCATAACTGCTTGATAGTCTGTTTAAATCTCTAATTCTGTTGAATTGTATAATAAGGCATTAACGTTTTATATATTATTATCGAACAACTGCATAACAATCATTAAGAACTATATTATAAGCCACAGAAATGTATAATAATATTGTAAATCTGTCTAAAGACATGGAACTATATAATAATCATGTAGACCTTGTAACAAATTTTAATTGAGCAAAAAAACCCTGATATTAATATTATACAAACTTTGTTATGAAATTCAAAGATTTAATGTAACAATATTTTTTTCTGATAATCGAATATGGTCTAGTGGGTCTGTGTAGCACCGAAGTATGAATCTGAACTGCACAATATTCCTCAGGTCAGAAATAAAATGACAGCTCCAGAAAAAGGAGCAATTTGTCAGTGTCATGTATTTAGAGAGTCCCCTAGGCCTCCTCCTGTCCCCCCTCACTGCACAGGCCTCCAGTCCCAGCTCTGTGGACACTTTGACAGCGTCCCCATCCTTTCCAATTAGCGTCACTCGCTTTTAAAATTAGTGTTAACGAGCTAGCCTGCCACTATCTATCAGCCATCTCAAGGTCCAACCTTCAGCTAGAAAAAAAACCACATGTGTTTATCAAGCCAGGAACCACTCTGTCAGAAGCATGAATTGGGGTGATGCATGTAACAATTAGAAAAAAGTTAAGAAAAAAACGTAATATGGGTGTTAATAAGTAGTATTGTTATGAAGCAGATGCATTAGCAATTTATCCATGATAACATTGCACTGCTTCAGTTTGTGTCCATTAGTATGTCGATTTACTGTAAAGTAAGCTCACATATTGTGGACAGCTACTGTATCTGTTGCTGATATCATTTTCCTGAGCCAATGTATGCCATATAGTATGTTAATCTACTGTAGCGCAAGTATTTAAATAATCTTGTTCTAATGTAGAGCTGCTACACATTCTTAACTGGGTATGTAATCCATGTCATCTTCCTGCTCCAATTTGTGTCACATAGGGCCCCATTAAATGCGAAGTCCGCAGCAGCCGTGGTACAGCCGCAAAGGCTGCGGGCTTGAAATTTGGCAGAGTTACAGACCGATTAAATTAGACAAGCCCCCAACATACGTGGCCGACATCTAAATCCGTAAACCATGCTTCTGCATGTTCCATTTGCGGCCATGAACATGATCAATTAGTCAAACCCGTGGTTACAAGTTTAGACGGAGCCAATGGTAAAACAATTCGTCATTATTACGTCACAAAAAAAATGGAGGTTAGATTTCAATCACTTACGGGTTTTAAGTATGAGTTGTGATCGCACGCGCATTCCAGAAATAATGCAATATGAAATAATCAATAAATATGATATTCTAGTCCGTGCAAGTTCTATTATATGTATTAACACATTGATTGCCTGGATCGATATAATACTGAAATCAAACATGAAATAAATACATTTTTATTGCTGATTTGCGGGATTGTGAATATTGTGCTATTAATATTAATACCTTACGGCAATTTAAAATTAAAAGGAAATTTATGTAAGTTATTAATATTAATTTATAAATACAGTATTGTGTTTATTATTTATTTTACAGTGCTACGGACAGGACTTTAACCCCCTTGAGGGTCCTCTCTAGTACCCGTAGGATTTTTGTCTCCATTTGCCGTTTACGGGTTTGAACGTCAGTGCGTCCTTGGGGATACAAACCAATTTAATAGCGATTTGCGATAATAGCATTTACAGACTTGACAGATCAAAGGATTAGCTGGGACGGAGTTCAGATTTTCATGGCCCATAGGGTTTTTCCACCTGTAAACCACAGATCGTTTGAGAGTAGCTAAAGGAGGCCAATTTAATAGATGTAACTCTTGCGGGCTCTTTTACGGGCTACGATCTCTAAAATCCTAGCAAATTAATGGGGCTCATAGTATATCAAAGTAATAAAGTGCAAATCTTTAAAACTACATACTAGAGTGTAGCTACTCAACTACTTTTATAATCCATAATGGTTTCACATCGTATGTCAATGTACTGTAGTGAATGTCAGTACAATAACCTACTGTGTTGTTATACATTTATTCATCCCTGACCAGGTTTATAATCCATCATCCATGTAATTTTCCTGTGCCATTTTCTGTCATATACAGTAGTATGTCAATGTGTTAAAATGCAAGTTTGTAAAATAAATATGGATGGTTGGCATACCATTATCAAAACAGGGTAAACAGTACGGTTAAAAAAGTATACTACAAATTCCAACTTCATATACTTTCAATGGAACCTACTCAGCAAATAGGAAAACAACATTTAACCTACACCTTAGCTCTGTACAAAACAAGTAGGGTAATTAACTTTTTTTTTAACCCCACTTTTCAAAATTACTAGACAATAATATGATTGATAAACAAGCTTAAGACAGAAAAGAGGGATTTTTTTCTTCAACCCCATCTCCTTGACTTTGCTTAATCATACTTTTTACTTATGTTAATAAATATACCTATTTATGCCCCCAATATTAGATTAGAAACAAGAAGATTAAGTAAATAAAATGTATTTATAACCTTTAATAGGGAAGTATAGAAAAGCGCTGCACTAAATACGAGTCAATATTTATTACGCTGACTCTCTGGTTCAGTACTGTGATGTACTAAACAAATGAGGAGACAGAAATTCCTTTAAATACTGTGGGCCTCATTCAATTGCGATTTATCCAATTGAATAGGGCTCTAAATAAGCACATAGCATATTTTCTTTAAATAAGTTTTTAGTTAGTGAACTTCTATCCAAAAGCAAAGTCTTTACTAACTAAAAACTTCTTTAAAGAAAATATGCTATGTGCTTATTTAGAGCCCTATTCAATTGGCCAAATCGCAATTGAATGAGCCCTGTGCATTTTGTGGCAAACAAAGGTGCCATTTGAATATAATGCACTTTGTGCTAATAGCAATTTATTAATATAATATTGTATCAGGAAGATGACTTCAGAATGTTGCAGCGTTGGTGAGTATTGGAACATAAAGTTGTGTTACAAGATTAATGGGTAAATAAATTAAAGAAAAAAGGAAAATAAATAATTAGATTGCTTTAGTGATGTGCAAGAAATAATGTGAGTGCAATCTATACAAAAAACATGTATATACAGTGTAAGAGATGCAGATAAGCCTGCTGCTTATAGTGAATGTGTGCTAACTGGGTGTGCTAATAAATGCACACTTAATGACTTAGTGATATGCGCTACAATATCAATTATATCAATAGTTGAAGGAAAACCTAAGTTTTGGTGAGACAAATCACTGGTATGCCTAAATTGTAGACTAATTTTATTTTTAAAAACACAGAAAAAGGGAGGAAGGAAAAAGGAATATAAAATAATATTTCATAGGCTCAATGGACATTACAAGTGATCGAAAAAGAAGGACTTCTGATGTGGTAAAATGATTTGGTTAGAATAATGAGGAATGGTCTATATACAGTCCATAATTAATTCCAAATTAACAATCCCCTGTATATATTCTCTTAAATAGTTCACTGACAATCAGCAAGGCAAGATTGCTCACTAATCAAAGGCTCAAGAGATGTTTCCTACTATTTGGCGGGCTTCATATGGTAGGTATAGCGGGTTTGAGAGAGTGAATATGTCATTTCCGGTTTTCTGTTTACCGACGTCACTTCTGGTTCTGATTATCTAGCTTTTATTTGCGATTTAGATTTCTTTCTCCCGCTGATTTCTTTTAGAAAATAACACTGGGGATCAAACAGATACTAAGCATAGACTTAAATGCCCTTATTAACAATGTCCCACATATGCTTTTATTCAATATATAATCAAAGTTGTTTATTATTCATACTTTAGGCTGTCACATGATTTAGGAAGGCCAATTGAAGCTGGCCACCAGTCATGTGATATTTAATCCTGGCGGCTGCTGTAAAAACATCATAACGGTCCTCTCTTTTGAACTAATTTGTACTTAGCTTACAGGGGATATGTTAAGCTGATAACAGCTTAGTGGGCTACAATATATTTATTGGATCTACACTTTTTTTCTGATTATTTATAAGGAGAAAAAAATATATTAAAATATAAAATGATTGAATGCTTCCTTATGTTTTGTGGCATCCCTAAATCAAATTTCTCTTTCTCTTTGGCTCTGCTGGTAGATTGATAAGAGCACTGCAGTGTTCAAAGAAAGGCTCTGGTATTGATGCTTTATTTAATGGTCCACATCTGGATTCTCCATTGACATATTTTTAGTCAATTTAAGCATTATATTTAAAGTGTTTACAACAAAAAGTGGTGACTCCATAGGCTACTCTTTTTTGGGGGGGGAAATTCTCAAAAGATCCTTTATTTGTTTTCTTAGATAGCATAAAAGACACTAAAAGTTACATTTCATTCTATAGGAGGTTACATTTTTGGTCTTCATACTTGATCTTAGGTAATTGTTTTTACAAAAAGGCTCCAAATGAGAAGCCCTCATTTAGGGCTCTTGGACTTTGCGCTCCTAAGGTGTATATCCACCGACTTTCTATTTGAAGAAGTTTCTTGCTAATATCACCCCCTCATGGTCCTCGTTTGATCTTATCCACAACATATACCTCAACACTATTGATGTTGTTTTGGTGATACAACTTAATATGTCTTTTGTCAATGTAGTTGATAATAAATGAGATGTGTTCCATAATTCGTCTTCTTAGCTGCCTATCTGTCTTGCCGACATACATTTTTGGGCAAGGGCAAACTAAGACATACACTACACATGTTGAAATACAGTTTGCAAAAAACTTTTTTCTGGCTTGATAAATTTACAGGCTACACAGTGCATTGGTATAAACCTGTTGTTTGTTCCAACCAAGTGGATGTTAGTTTTGTTTCTTGAAACATGCTGTGCATGAGGATCTCTCTCAAATTTCTATTTCGTCTGCATGTAATGGTTGCTCCGCCATTTAATACTGGTTTGAGGAATGGATTGTCCGAAATTAAATACCAGTGTCTTTCTAGGATCTGTTGAATTTCTTGGTGGTCATTGCCGTAGGTCATTACGCAACAAATCTTTTGCTCTTCAGGTTTTTTTCTTTTGTTCATACAATAGCTTCGACCTATCCATTGATAGAGCTTTCTTATACACTGTTTTTAAGGTTTTGCTTGGATCTCCTTGTTCCCTGAATCGGCTCCTTAGGTCATCTGCTTGGATTTTGAAGTTGTTGATGTTGTTACAATTCCATCTTATATGGATATATTGACCCATAGGGACGCCTTTACGCATAGATATTGGGTGCTGGCTTGTCCACTTGAGAAGTGTGTTAGTGGCTGTGATTTTTCTGTGGACCGTTGTGTGTATCACACCTTCAGCATTCTTCTTGATTTTTAAATCCAAAAAGTCTAAGTCTTCCTTCTTGATTTCCAAGGTAAACTTTAGGCCTAGAGGATTCTGATTCAGGGATTCCATAAAGGAATCAAATTGATTCTTGCTTCCAACCCACATTATTAAGATGTCGCCAATATATCGCCGCCAGGAATATATGTGGGGCGAGAAACGTGGTCATCTGGGAACACATAAACCTTTTCCCAAAATCCTAGGAAGAGGTTAGCGTAATTCGGGGCACAAGCATTTCCCATAGCTGTACCGCGTGTTTGCCTGTACCAACGGCCATCAAATGTGAAAAATGTCCTAGTTAATATGAATCTCAACAATAGAAGAATAAAGTTGTTCCACAAGGTTTTTTCCTTTCCTTTTGCATTCAAGAAGTGCTCTACAAATCGAACACCCTGATCATGTGATATTCGACTGTAGAGCTGTTCTATGTCGATGCTAGAGAGGAATGATTCAGTAGATATGCTCAGGTTGTCCAGATGTTTAAGGACATCAGTTGTAGGTGAGAAGGCAAACAGGTTACTAAATCTTTCAACTTCTTATCCACCAGTTGGTTAATTCTCTAAGTTAGGTTTCCATTCCCAGAAACTATAGGTCTGCCCGGTATTGGTTTGACCCATTTATGGACTTTGGGAGAGCATAGAAAACTGCCACAACTGGATTTTTAGTGAGGAGGAAATCATAATTTTTGGTTGAAATGAATCCTTGTTCTCTTGCCTGAAGCTCATTAAGGTATTCATGTGTCAGGTTCTTTTTTAATACTTTATAAGTTTATTTATCTTGTAATATTGTCAAACACATCTTCTTGTAATCGTTTTTATTTTGCAGGACTGTGTTGCCTCCTTTATCGGCAACTTTAATTAAAATGTTTGCTGTTTGTAGTTCTTTTAATGCTTTCCATTCTTTTCGAGAGAAATTTGATTTCGTAATGTTTTTAATCTGTGCATCATTATATAGTCTTTCTAGATCTTTAGTGACTACTATAACAAATGCTTCTATATTTCCATAATTTTTCATCTCTGGTGTAAAACTGCTTGGATTATTCGATCCTGATAGATTGTTCTTTGTTTCCATATTATTTTCTCTCAGGAAGTCATTTAAGATATCTAGAGGTTTAAGGTCCTCCAATGTAAGGCCTAAAGCTTCTAGCCTTTTTCTATCTTTATCGAAGAAATATCTTTTTAAGGCCAGTTTTCTCCCCAAAACATTTAGGTATTTTATAGTTGTAAATAACTGAGACCTACTTGTAGGGATAAATTAAAGTCCTTTTTCCAACAACGCTATGTGTTCAAATGACAACTTGAAGTCTGATAGATTTATTATGGCATTGGTTGGGATTTTATTATTAACTGGATCCTTGGTAGTGGTTTGCTGTTCTTGAGTTTTATCTTTTTTTTTCTTGTATCTCCACTGCCTCTGGTTTGTGTCCAGATTTTGGTCTGATTGCTTTTGATTTTTTTTTCAGAATTTGATAATATTTTGTAATTTTTTTCCTTTTGGATCCTTGTCATCGGTTGGTGTCTTGGATTTAGTTGTTATTGGACTGATGGTGTTTATTTGATCCATTATCTGAAGGATTCATTTTTCTGCCTGCCTTGATCTCCCTCTGATTTTTGGCCTTTGGGCGTGCGCGCTGCCTAAAAAATCTTCCATAGAGGTTTGGTTCAAATTTGGCTTATTCCGAGATTTATATCTGAGGGGATACCATGAGTTCCAATTATATCTCTCCCTTTGGGATTGGTAAAAACCCTTTCTATCGGAGTAATCCGAGGAATTTATGTCAGTGGTGGTATTATTCCAGTTTTCAACTTATATATCTAACTTATTACGTAGAAATTTGCCATGTTTCCGCAAAGATACAATTCTAAATTAGCCTTTTCGGTTTCAAGGATGAAACCCATAAGGTCTAGAGAGCATTGCTGTATGATTTTAACCCACTTTTCCATAAAAGTGCGATCTATCAAGTGGCTTGCTGGGATAATTAGAATTCTTAGTCCTCGTGGGACTATTTGATGTTTTATATAATTTTGTCACTTTCCACGCTGTTCTAATCTGCTTTTTAACCAAGTTTTGTAGGTATTTAAATGCTGTGGAAATTCCAGAGTGCCTAATTGATTTTGGTATCTCAATATCTGTGAAGGCGGCTTCAATTGGCCTTCCTAAATCACGTGACAGCCTAAAGTACAAATAATAAACAACTTTGATTATATATTGAATAAAAGCATATGTCCAGTGAGTGTGTGGAATATTATTTTATATTCCTTTTTCCTTCCTCCCTTTTTCATTGTTTTTAAAAATAAAATGAGTCTACAATTTAGGCATACCAGTGATTTGTCTCACCAAAAATTAGGTTTTCCTTCGCCTTGCTGATTGTCAGTGAACTATTTAAGAGAACAGGGGATTGTTAATTTGGAATACATTATTTACTATATGTAGACCATGCCTCATTATTCTAACCAAATGATTATACCACATCATAAGTCCTTCCTTTTTGATCATTTGTAATGTCCATTGAGCGTGTGGAATATTATTTTATATTCCTTCCTCCCTTTTTCCATGTTTTTAAAAATAAAACGAGCCCCCAATTTAGGCATACCAGTGATTTGTCTCACCAAAAATGAGGTTTGCCTTCAACTATTGATATAATTACCCATATATATTAGCAGAACTAATTGTAGCTAATTAAAGTCATTAAGTGTGCATTTATTACCACACCCAGTTAGCACATATTCACTATAAGCAGCAGGCTTATCTGCATCTCTTACACTGTATATACATGTTTTTGTATAGATTGCACTCACATTATTTCTTGCACATCACTAAAGCAATCTATTTATTTATTTTCCTTTTTTCTTTAATTTATTTACCCATTAATCTTGTAACACAACTTTATGTTCCAATACTCACCAACGCTGCAACATTCTGAAGTCATCTTCCTGATACAATATTATATTAATACATTGCTATCAGCACAAAGTGCATTATATTCAAATGGCACATTTGTTTGCCACAAAATGCACAGTATTTAAAGGCATTTATATCTCCTCATTTGTTTAGTACCTCACAGTACTCAACCAGAGAGTCAGCCTAATAAATTGAGACTCGTATTAAGTGCAGCGCTTTTCTATACTTCCCTATTAAAGTTTATAAATAAATAAAAAACTTTTTAACTTAATCTTTCCTAAATCTTCTTGTATCTATGCTAATAAAAATCAGTGTTAAGCACTAACATCAAAAATCAAGTATCTATGCCCCCAATATTACCTTAACTGCAAGGCAGAAGTAAATAATGTGAAACATAATACAAATAGTGATGGCAGAAATTTAGATTATATTGTTTTTTTCATTCTATATTTTATTTCACTAATGTGATAGAAATATTTCCCCATAGGATGTATTGCTATTAACCTTAGTTCCAGTTTCTCATGCAAATCATGTTATAATTACTCTCATATTTTCAAGCTTTTTACATACAAACTGTTGTGCTGCCATTTTATAAACCATTCACCCTCTGTGTATTTTGAAAGTTGCTCTTTACTACAGGTAAACCTCACTTAACACTACCCCATTTAACACCGATTCGATATAAAGCTTTGTTTGCCATACATTTATGTAGGACCACTTGATCCATACAATCTGCCATTTTTACACCTATTTATTATTGTTTAATGTTTACATTGTATTTTCAGCTCAAGCTCAGTCTATGTAAAGATGGGTTAAAGCTTACAAAGAGGACTTTTTGCATCATGATATCTCAATGTGATAATCACATTACTTCCCCATTTTGTTATAGATGAAAGTCTACACCGTAAGAGTCCATAATTTCTTACCAGACTGTAATGTGATCATTCTCAGGCTCTGTTTGCAAGATTGTGAAGTTGATGTGGATTCCAAATCCAACTGGTATGGTGATGAGCCAGAAGCAATCTTGGGAATTGGGGTATGGACCAGGAAAACCAGGGGAATAAATGGACCCATTAAATGCTGTAACATTACCTCCACACGGGACTGATTGGGACCCAAGAAAAAGAAGATAAACAAAGTCAGCTGGGATATACATTTATCAGCACACTTTCAATTACAAGCTTTCTTCATTGTAGCTAGTTCCAGAAGTGACATAAAAATTGATTAAATCATGTTGATATTTTGTAACAAAAATGTCAGCAAATTACAAATATGTTTGGTAATAATTTTAAAAGATACCTATTTATATGTTTCAACCAGGATTAAAAGTAGAATTATGTTGAACTAAAAAAAGCGGAGTTAATATTTCCATATCCTATGTTCTACTTTTACTCTGGAGTCTACTTACCTGACTGGGTAAATTGTGCACATTTTTATAAATCATCTTCAGAGAAAACATAGGAAGTAGTGATATTAACTCATATTTTAATGTAACATTTTGTTGTGTTGGCTGAATGCAATGCTTGGAAGTAATATGAGAACATTTTAGAGATAAATATATAGAGACACATATAGAGGCAGATCAGACTGTATATTTTTACTTCCTTTAAGATCCCAATGCACCAACTAAAGTGTTATGCTTGACCAGAATTACAAGTCATGGGGTGGTCCCCAAGAAGACTTACCCTCACACCGAGGGAAGGGATGGTCCCAGTTTCTATTGGTGCCATGCTGACATGTAAGAACAGGGTGACCAATCAACTGGTAGCCTGGAGTACACTCAAAAGAGATGGACTGTCCCACGTTGTACCCAGCTCCTCTGACAACACCGTGGGAGAAAGGTTCTGGGTCTGGGCACTCTTGAAGCTCATAGGCTGAGGAAAGAAGAACACTGTGTATTACTGAAAATCGTATGGACCAGAGAAAACATTTCAATACTGAGGGTGTGGAGCCTCTCTTTGATGATCGTGTTTAAAATTATGGCACATGCATCGTATGTAAGATGTGTCTATATGCAAAGGATTGTCTAAATGAAGTGAAATACATCTACAGTTTATAACAATCATCTTCTACCTGGGTGTGTTGCACTGTCTATAATTGGTATATATATATGCACATATATATGTCATATATATGTGACAGGGTGTTTAAGGGATTAATATATATATATATATATATATATAAATGCTTTTAGGGCATGTAGGGCTTTTATTCTAACTAGGCTAGCAGCCCTATTAAATTCCAAGCTCGTAGCAGCAAGATGAGCTGCAAGTTACGGGCTTGAGAAGCAAACCCGTAAAACCATTTGCTGCACGTTGGATGTGCGGCCGTGAACATGATCAATTAGAAAAACCCGCTCCATATGCGGGTTACTGGCTTGAACGCCAGTGAATTAGTTACAATATAATAGTGTGATTGGAACGTAACAGTTATGCACTTGACAGATCAAAGGATTTGCGGGTGCGCAGATCAAATTTCCACGTCCCATAGCCTTTTCTCGCCCTTTCCCCCGCAAGTCGTTAGGAGCTTGCTTTAAGGGGCCAATTTAATAGCCGCAAGTCTTGCGGGCTACGTTACGGGCTACGGTTTTCAATGTTGAGGGAATTTAATAGGGCTATAGGTCTTTAATTGTATAAGCAGATGGTGATATAAACTCTATTTGCTAACAATCAATTCTTTATCAAAAATGTATGTATTTTTCCTGTTTATGGTTTCTAAGATTGCATAAATTGCATCATCATATAAGCTACTAAATAAAATGCTAGACATCATCATAAAATGTAATAATTTGTATTGTTGCAAAGGAGATGGCTTTTAAACTAACTGCATGATTTGGCAACTTGAAACAATTAAGAGTTACCATAATGTATCTATAGGTTCCTCTCTCCTTACCCTACATTATGTAGCTTTTACCAATTGGTCCCTTCTACTTACTCATGCAATACTATATGTAGCCATTCTCTATACATCTCTCTCCAAACCTCACAACATGTGCAGCTATTTTTATAGGTTACACTCTGCTTATAATTGTTATACAGTATATAGAAATTGTGTATAGGTTCAATTTCCCTAATCCAAGATATATAGTATTGAGTTTTCCTTTTTCATACTATATCAAAAGATCCTTCTTACTTACCCTGATACTCCAGTTTAAATCCTGGCTTGTTCTGGGAGTGGTCACTGTGGAAATATATAGTTGTCTCATGGGATGTAGAAAGAAGTGACCCAGGGGTTTCTGAACCACTAAACCGGCCAATCACACTGCTTGTCTCATGGGGGCCATTACGTATCTCCACAAAATCATGATTGGCTTCGCTAGCAAAGCTTAGAAACTGAATGTGAGCTCCTGTGACAATAGTAAAAAAACAGAATTCAGGCTAACAAACAACACAAATTGATAGCATTTAACTGCATAGCCATCCTGCCACATAACAATATACATAGATTGACCAGTGTATACCTGCAATCTATTACTGAAATGTCATTATTTAATGTCTATCACTACAAGGAAAGAGATTTTCTCTAATATCTATTTATAAATCAAAATAAGAAACTATTTTTTCATGGAAGATAACTGTTAGTAGTGATTACATGGCACATCCACCCTGATGAGACACTTTAGACAAATGTGAAGAGCATGTTATCTAAGTAATGATTATCTTTTGACATTCTGTATTAAAATGAATTGAGTGCATCAAGACAATTTACACCCATATGCAGAGGGCACATGTCACTGCCTTATGACAGAAACATCAGTGATTACAACCTGCACATAATAGCTCCACAGGGGGAGCGCAGGAAAAGAGAATTTCACCTCATTATAACACTGCATGAACAAATACCCCATTTTAATTAACAAGTAAAATCATTTTGTGCTTGATGGTATGCACACAATTAATTCCACACACTGACCACCTCTCGGATTAATATTTAATCTCGCCATTGCTCTTCGCTTTCTATTTTTTTCTCTACAGAAAGGAAATGTATTTATATCCGCTAAATAAAACAGGTTTGTATGGGTGGATTATCTTGAGTGTAGACCTGTGGTTTTCCTCTAGACAATGCAGTATGACAAGAGATGTAAGAGATTACATTTTGGGCATGTTTGTTCCCATGAATGTACAGTAATATGGATGTATAAGACATGCATTTTATTTAAGGTTTACATGAAATTTGGTAATGTGCTAGTTTCTTTGACAAACAGTTTAAATAGTGGTTCTCTATGGAGACTATTTATCAAACAGGGTTAATGTTTATCTCTATTTAAAAAAATAGGCATCATAGGAAACGCAGAAATATAAATCAAGTATGTATCAAACTAACAATATTAGAAGATGTGTGGAGAAAATCAGATTTTGTTTAAAACTCTATGAGTACATGAATCCATTTTGTGTACATTACGTCACTTCCTCAGAGCTGAATCATGAACCTGTGTGCTTTTGCTATAAGTGTAGCTAGCGTTGCGGTAGGAGGGAACAAACAGCCTTTATTAAGATAATTGGATAATATTGAAATTGACCTTACATTCGTTCCACCTCACTGGCCAAGAAGGAGACTCCTTGCTTCAGGAAATGCAATCATATCTCTCCAGAATGTACTCACCTCAAATTAGACCTGTGCAACATGGATTCCCCCAGGGCCCAGCCCAGCAGAGGTCATCAAGGTTTATTTTTTTCTAATTAAAATCTAGCTGTATGAAGATTTTCCTTGTTTTTCATTGTGCAGCGGTCCTTTAACACTTTTTAGGTCTTCGAACAATGACACATTCACTACACAGACACACTGCACCAAGCTTCAGATTCAAATCAGGTTTTTATTCAGTATTTAAAGTTCACAAATATCTAATATGTGAGGTTTTCTATAGACTTTTAATATTTTGACTGCAAAGTGACATTTATTAAGATACATATTTAAAGGTATTAGGAATCAAATGTACTTGTTTGCTTTCACAAATTCTACCTTTTTATAGTATAGTTGCACTGAGATGTAAAGTTCAACTCAGTGATGTGTAACATCTCACTTCTCCATATTATTATGAACATCAAATATTAGTAAATCTAACCTATTAGGTTATTTTAAGCATACTAATGTAAATGAACTAGGTACAATCAGTTATCTATCTAGCTATCTATCTATCCATCCAACTGCATATCAGTCAAAATATTGCCGATGGCCTCTGCTGTCAAAACTAGTTAAGCAGGTGTAGATGTTGTGTTAGTTTATTCCCTGCTGTTCAGAGCTGCCACTCACCGAATCCCACCGGTAAAGAGATCTTCCAGGTGCAGTCCAAATTACTGGGATAGTTTCCTGGGGATCCTGGGCTCAGAATGCCGCCCTCCATGTCCTCTGACACCCCTCCACATTGAGCTGAAGTTGAACGGAAGAGAAAATTACAGAATCAGATACACAACTCTAGAAATGTGTGTGTGTGTATATATATATATATATATATATATATATATATATATATATATATGCGAAATAATATTAGAATGGGTTGAGAGCAGGGGATTGAGAGTCTGAGATGATCTACGGAATATATAGCACTATTTACAACTCTATACACAGGTGCATAACACCCTACACACAAGGGAGTAAAAGTAAAAGGAGTAAATCACTTCCAATGTGACTTAACCATGATTTAAAGATCAAGATACAGAGTAAAAAAAGAGGCATTTAAATTATACAAACAAGAGGGGACAGAGACTGCTTTACAGGAGTACAAGGAAATCAACAAGGCTCGCAAAAGGGCTATTAGACTGGCTAAAATAGGAAATGATAAATGAATTGCAAAAGGGAGTAAGACTAACTCTAAAATATTTTTCAAGGGAGCTTTTTGTGCCAAGAGGTTTTCAACTGACAAGAGGACATCCCTTGATGTTAGAAGTAAAAAGATTCCACCTTAAAGAAAGAAAAGGGTTCTTCACAGTAAGGGTGGTTAATCTGTGGAATTCTCTACCAGAGGCGGTGGCAACAGCGTTTACGATAGATAACTTTAAAAGGGGACTGGATTTATTTATAATTAAGAAGGGAATTCGGGGTTATCCTGGATAATTAGAGAGAGTGTATTGATCCATGGAGAAATACGATCACCAGTATCTGGGGTCAGGAAGGAATACATTTTTTGTTTCCCTTTGAGACGATTGGCTAAGTTTCACTTGGGGGGGGGGGGGGGGTGTTCTGTTTGCCTTCCTCTGGATTAATTAATAATAAAAAATAAAAATAAAAAAATAGTTTATTAATAATTCATTAACAATTAACAAACTAATTCATTAATAACTAATCCTCATATTGCACATCAGATGAGGTCTTAAAAGGTTGAACTTGATGGACTGAAAGTCTTTTTTCAACCTTAATTACTATGTAACTATGTAACTAAGATCACACAGCTCTGTAAACTCAAGCATATGGCTCTATACACCGAAGCACACAAGATTGTACACAGAAGGACACAGCTCTACACACGGATGTACACAGCCCACAGAGAGGTACACAACCCTATACACAGAAGCACAGAGCTACAATCATGTGCAGAGAACACTATACATAAAAGTACATAGCACTATATACAAGAGTAGAGACTCCTATATGCAGGAGCACAGACATAGGAGGAATATATGATTTCTGTTTATAGATATTCATACCAATGCAGAGTGGAGGAGGATAATTCCATCTTCTGACTGTCCCAGGCATACAGGAGATATGAGTGTGACCCTGCAGAGAGGAACAAAGAGAGTAATGCATGGACCAAGATTTCCTTCAGAAGTACCAGACAGGATGAAATAACATAATTACTAATGAATTGGGAATGAGCATATATTAAATGATAAGTACCTGCAGAGCATATCCTTGCTCACAGTGGAAGGAGACCACATCATTCACCAGGTATCGCTCTCCAATCTTCACGCCGTTACTTGGGACAGGGGGCTCTGGGCAGCTGGAGAGGCCAACAGCTAAACAGAACAAATACATATAGATCAGACAGAGACTTATCACACAGACAATTTCTTGATACAGCAGTACTGGTTTCATATAATGTATGTAGTGGTGACAAAGTGTGAAAGACTATACTCATATGCATGAAATACATTATTGATGTAAAAAGACAGACAAAATCTTCAGACTGCCAACAACACTGAATTACCTTCCAAAAACAATGTGAAGGTAATAGTAACAGCTGTCAGAATATAGTGACCTTCCTTATGTGTGCACGCAACGAAGGAAATGTGCCAGCTAGCACAGAAAGCAGTGGTAATAAATCCACAGATGCAAGCTAGAAACAGTTGAAACCTTATATGTACAGCACATACAGTAGTATTTGTATGAAGATTATAAGAATGTGTCCCTGTGTAAAAATAAAATACTATAAGTAAGATTGCCTTTTAATAATCTAACTTAATGCCACATGAGCACGTTTGTCTCCTAGTGAGTCAGGCCAAACTGCCTCCCAGTAAGAAAGACTGCACTCAAACATGCTATATAGCATCCCAATGAGTGAGAGTGCAATCTAACAAGATAGGCCACTACCTAATTGGAACTGCTTTTATCAAGCCATTTTACTTCTGAATGTGTGTGACTGCACTCTAACAAGATAAATCCTCACCTAAAGAGTGAGACTGCACTTCAACAAGAAAATATACCTTAAAGTGTAAGACTGCACTCTAACAAGCTAAAGAGCACCCTAACACATAGACCTGCTCTACTCTTGTCCTGCAACTATGTTGTAACATGCTAGAATGCCTCCTAGTAACAGCGGCTGTACTCTGACAAGTTAGATTCACTAAAAAAAATTCTCAAGTCTGATACTCAAGTCAGACCTCCCACTATATGAAACTGCCTCCTTACCTGATACTATCTTCCAATGAGGTGTGCTGTCACCAGTGACCAAAACAGCCCATAAAACATTGCCCTGTCTTGAGTACGATTACACTTTAATACTTAGGACTTCTATGTCGGGACTGAAAATACCTGGGCCAATGTATTACCAAGTGCAGTGTTCTGTTGATGTATAAATACTTGCATATGCTAGCAGGTATACGTACAGGAGAACATACCTTATTTAAAGAGCTCCATCTACCTAACTGCTAGACATTATGATTTTAATACTTAAAATTACTTTATAACTACTTTATATTATATTTAAAATGGATATTTTCAGTGACGCTTCCATAAGTGTGATTGTTATCTGTGATGTAACATTGAGGAACACCCTGCCCAAGAACTCTCACACACTCAGAGCACACACTACAAAGAGTGATCGATTCTTACTTTTATACTCCAAGTGGAAACCAGCTGCAGATACACTGATGTCAGAAAAGAAATGCAGGTAGAGGTGGTTGGAAGTGCTGTTCAGCAATGCGGGCACCGTGGTTCCTGGACATTAAATGGGGACAAGCATACAGAGCAATCACTAAATCCACTATGTATTGATGCAGTAGAGAAAGAACTTGGCCACTAACTGTAGCCACTACATGTCTATTATTGCAGCTCTATATTATTACACTGAATCTTAAGTGCTATAATATTTATTTGGGCACTACTAATGTAATAACAGTGGGATATTTAAATGGTCCTCATCAATATATAAAATAACTAAATACTTTTACAGACACTTTTTTTTTTTTTTGTACAATCAGAGTTATCCACAATAATGGTAATAATCATTGAAATACCAGATATGGGAAAAATAACAAAATCGGTTACAAAACTTTTACATTTGTAATTTTTCTATGCATTTTTTGTTTGCTGTATTTTTTCTGCCCTCTGCTTTCTCATGATGGTGTGTCCTTATAAACCAATGAGTCCTGCTGAATGCACTGGTAGTTTTAACTGATGCATTCACAATGTGCTGAGAAACTTCTCCGCATTTAAAGTCTCCTCCAACCTTACTAAACTGATAAGTCAAAAACAAAATGGAAAATTCTGCTGCAGCAATAAATGTATATAAAATGTAATAAATGTATATAAAATGTAATAAAGGAGAGGCTGTATTTTCATGTGTAGACATCAAAAGAGATATCTTGAGTATATCCCTTTTGTGGTCCTTTTTGGTTGTTTTCAATATTTAATACCTTTTGTTTTGCATCTTATATTTACTCTTTTTTATATTAACTTTTAAACTTGGGAAAAGAAACAGAAACAAAGGGAAGTTGGCAGTTTCTGCTGCCTGGCATTGAAATAGCTAATTATCTGTACCTGAGAAACTTCCCAACATGGTGGCAGTGTTGTCCCCGCCATCGAAGACCTCCAGCGAGTCCCAGTTTTGTTCTGTGACAAAGCTGATCACCTGGATCTGAAGTGAAGAGCACACAGAGGTGAGAGGTCTGGCAAGCAGACGGTAACAGCCAATAAATGTATATTAGTAGTGTTTATGCAGGAAGCTCTATGTGGAGAACAATGAGGTATGCGAATTAGGTAAGGAAAGCAGGAGCTGTGTTACTCAACAGACACGCTGCCGGGACACATGAAGATCAGCAGGAAACCTGGCTAATGAGGGCTGACGTGAAAAGCCCAGGAAAAACAAGGTGTCACAACAAGTTTTCTCAAGCTGAATACAAAGATTACATGAGATGTCTAACTCAAGGACAAAAGCCTCAGGCAGAGAATCTGCTGTGTGCAATAACATAGGAGGCTTTATATCTCAGTCTAGCTGCCTAATATATATGTATACATAAATATATATATATATATATATATATATATATATATATAAATATATATAGTAAATAAATAGTACATTGGGGGTCTGATAAGACCCTTTTGCCCAAACCTATCCCCACAGGTGTGCTCGGTTCGTTTTACCTCTGTACAGCAGGAAGAACTTTCAGTCCTTAGGTTAGACTGAGGGATGTCTGTGATCTTGTATAGCATAAGGATCTTTCTAAGTTCTGAAAATAACTTACTCCAGGAACCAGCATCCAGCATCAATAATGAAATTCACACATTAATTATGGGAACCAGTTATAGCATCTTTATTACTGAAACCATCAGACATATTTATACCACATTCTTAGCAACGAAAGACCAATCAATTCAAATGTGCATCCATGGTTACACCCAATCCTTCTGGCTCACGTTATCACCCCTGCCTGCCCGTCTAAGACAATCACCCATTGTTTTCCCTTTCACTGCTGTATTCTTTGTAGGGGGCAATCACATACAATAGGCCTGAAGACACCAGTCTGAGGCTGGTGATACATAGAGAGAGATACTGGGGTCATGTGACTCCTAGGGGTCAATAATCTCCTTAAGCTTGTTAATAAGGGACCAAGAGCCTTATTAAATTGTGATTCGGACAATTGAAAAGGGCTCTATATAAGCACAGAGCATATGTTTTTTTTACAGAAATCTTTTGTTAGTGAACGTCTATCCAAAAGCAAGGTCTTCACTAACTAAAAACTTCTGTAAAAATATATGCTCTGTTCTTATATAGAGCCCTATTCAATTGGCCAAATGGCAATTTAATAAGGCTGTAGATCATTACTATGAAATATTGGGCATATACAATATTTCCCTTGTAAGTGCTAGCCCCCCCCCAAAGTACAACACAGACATACATCCCATCACTCCCATCGTGTTCATATGCACACCACAATTATAAACCTGGGTACCATAGTATGGGCCTAGTGGTACCCAGGCAACTTTAAACAAGCTTAACAAGGTATAACACATACATCCCAAATGTTAACCCATCTCAGTGGGCCCATTTCCCCTGGCACAATAAGCCTATCTTAAAAGGCTGAGTGCATCAGTCTGTAAGGTATTGCGCAGCTGGTACCTTGGCATGCTTCAGCCATGACAATACAGTTATTACACTGCTTTCTGGGAACCTTGGCAGGGACATGCAAATGTGCCCACAAAGGCTTCACTCTTGCAATCCCTTACCATTTTAAACATGGCTTCCTCTACGCATATGTCTGCTGTATCTCACAGCTTTGAGCCAAGGCTGGATTATGCACAAGCTAGGAATCCCACCTAGGGACAAGTGTTTCAAGGTTACTGCCTCTCATCAGCGTGTGGCTGGTTCCTATCTTGTGTAGTGGATATTTTGAGTAGGTAGTTCAGCACAACAATCATTTAATTTATGTTGGGCAAAAGAGCGATAGAAGCCCTTCACTGTACAGTAGTACAGTAAATAAATAGTACATCTTTGTTCACATTCATCTATATGTTTGTCAGTGTGACTATCTGCAATCCCCATTAAAAAACAGGATTTGATAATGAAGAAAACATCTATTTCATTACAAACTGTTACATTTTTCTTTTATTCAAATATTTTACCTATATACATGATTGCATATACACAGCAAAAAGTTGCATTCTGATTAATGATTTAGCTTGAAACCCATATTTTTTCTACCATACAATGCTCACACATCTACATGCTCTTCAGTATAATATAACTAGCGAATTGCCCGTCAAAAAATGACGGCAATGAAATTGTAAGGTAGCTAAATTAGTAAATGAGTATAGTGTAGCTATTTTGAAGCATTGTGATGAAGAGCTGGCAATCTGTGTTGATGTTGCTGCAGCATTAGTGGTGTGGAGCTGCTGTATAAGCGTGGTGAATGTGTGCAGTGTAACACTGTGCGTGCGCGAGACCAAACTGTTAGCGTAGTCGTGTACTTCCGCATTGGTGTAAAATGGCGAGTAATGTGTGGTATAGGTCCGTATCGGAATATCCGTAGGTGTTTTGTGGTGTTTTGCGAGTTTAGAGTGCTGTAGCCTCGTTTTCGTTTTGTTCGGCGGCCATTTTTTCTCTCGCTTAGATTTTTTTTTAGTCTCTAAACTGTTTTATTTCGAGTAAAATCGAGGTGTAAGTTGCATTTTTGAGGTCCTGGGTGCTCCCTCTTGGTGTAGGTAAGTTTTTTATGTATGTGCTGTGTGTATGTATTGTGTTTTAAATGTTTGTATGTCGGCGTGTTGCGTCCGATGTTTGCGAGGTCGTAATGTGTGGTAACGTGTTTCGTACGTTGTTTGCGTTCCTCGTAAAATTTAGCGAGTGTCGTAATTTGTGTGTCGTGTTTTTTGAGTAGCGACGTGAATTTTGCGAGGGTTTGAGGCCCTTGCCCAGTGACCTCGCCAGCAACTGAGTCCCTCGCTTCGCGAGGGGCCTCAGTTGCTGGCATGGAGCGCCTTCGGCGCTCCATGCCAGCAACTGAGGCCCTTGCCCAGTGACCTCGCCAGCAACTGAGGCCCTCGCTTCGCGAGGGGCCTCAGTTGCTGACATGGAGCGCCTTTGGCGCTCCATGCCAGCAACTGAGGCCCGTGCCCAGTGACCTCGCCAGCAACTGAGGCCCTCGCTTCGCGAGGGGCCTCAGTTGCTGGCATGGAGCGCCTTCGGCGCTCCATGCCAGCAACTGAGGCCCTTGCCCAGTGACCTCGCTACGCGAGGGCCGCGGCTCGCTACGCGAGGGCCGCGGCTCGCTACGCGAGGGCCGCGGCTCGCTTCGCGAGGGCCGCTACGCGAGCCCGCAAGCGTGAGCAACGACTCGTACGCTCACAACTATATATGTGATGGCATCTGGACACCTACAGTACACTGCTATGAGACAATTTCTTCTTATTAATCTTACTATTACAAGTAAGATCCCTGCAGACATTGTGTTTCATACCAGATTCCTAAGCAAGGACATTTTATACATTATAAATAATGTTAATACCAGTGCTCCTGTCCTGTGTTGCTATAAGCCTTCTCCTCCACTCTTTCTGCCATATGCTTGAGTTCTGCCCTTCATTGCAATACAATGCTTAGCTTTAATAACAATAAACTTCCTTCTCTAGAGTATGCCGGACTTGGAGACACTCTGAATATGTGACGCTTTTAGTGTCTCCCATGGGAAAAAATCTGGAAGAACTATTAAACCCAACTTCAATTAGGAAACGAGCTATAAATATTGCACAGCGGTGTGTCCGGGGTGAGTGCTTTTTGTTTAATGAATGTCCATGCTGCCTCGCTAAGTAGGGGTACGGATTTTTAATTCACAGACTGAGCAAACGATGCAAAGAGCTTAATGATACGTTTATTAGAAAAGTGTATGCAACACCAGGATATAAAGCTTTGTGACTATAGCAGCATTTGGAATTACACATCATATTTAAGAAGTCCATTATGATATCATTCTGCTCAGTAAAGAGCCTTAATTGCCATACAAAGTCCTCAGTGTATGCAAGTAAGAGCTCCCTTAAAGGCATATTCAAGTTTCCTGGATTATGAATGCATCTGATAGAGAAGAATCAGTAGTGTATAAAAACATTTTTTTGCATGAAAAAATACCAAAATAGACATTTACAAACTCACCCTGATGTTTGCTAAATCTTTTCAGTTTGCAAGCTGAGGCTTTTGTCAGTTGACTCCCCCTGAAAATCCTGGCTAAGATTAGCACAATTCATTTTGGCCAATCGGGAGAAAGCAGATACATTTATATCATACTCTGGGGTTGCTATGCTGCAAAGAAGCTTGGGATATGTAGTCTCTATCCTTGTGATCTGATTCAGTTGTAAACTCAGACCCCATCCAACCATGTGATGCAATCCAGCACCAAGTACTTCTTTTGCAAGGTCCAATTCCATACCTAGCTGCATTTCCCCATGCATACTTGGTAATGACAGTTTCCTCTGGGTGTGGAAAGCTATAATGTACTTACCTGCCTATACATTTGTAAGTACAGTGAACTTATCTATAACACATCTTTTTCTGATAATCACTGCCTGTTTGTTACCAAACATTTGAACCCAGGAAACGTATATATACCTTTAACCTTCTCACACAAGCTAGCTATAATACTTGACACTGCCCACCAACCTTGTAATACAACGGCGCGTACAGAAGAGGAGTATTTTTAAAAAAGAAGTGTCATAATGTGAGGATGCAGTGTGGAAGCAAAAGAAAAATGAAGAAGCACTATTTTTAATAGTTGATTTAAGGTATAGCCTACAAGTGGATGCAGTAAGTAAATAAGGCAATATTCTTATAAAGCTAAAATCAGAACTGAAAAGCAACAGCATTTATTGTATTACAGCACATAACAAATAACAGACAAATGACTTGATTACATGGCTCCTGTAGAAACTTCTGTAAGGCTGATTCAACCCTTCAGGAGCTTTTTTAAAACTAGTTTGCGAAGCTATGGCATGGAAAATACCAGAGGGTTTTGGTAGTAGCTCTCTAGCTCTAATGTGTAATTGCAATCTGCTTCAACTATACACATAGTAGATTCATGAGTCTGAAAGTCCATACTTTCCACAGCAATGCTACAAAAGTTACCCAATATCTCATGTGCACACACTACACTACACAGGGGCGGAGCTACTAGTGGTGCAGGTGGTGCAATGCACCAGTGCCCTACTCAGAGGGGGGCACAAAAATGGAAAGGGGCATTGGGGGGTAGCAGGTATGGTAAAGGGTCTTGGGGAGGCGTGATATTATGGGAAGGGGTCTAAGGGAGGGGAACTGTTATGCAAAAAGGTCATGGGCATTGGTACTGAGCGAGTTGGTGCCCGGGGAGCCCATGCCAAAAAATGGTTTATGACCCTCCTTGGGAGGTGGCCCCACATTTTCTATTTTTCCCTAACGTCCTCCAAAGCATTTATCTATATAAACCCCCATTATGTCAGGAAGGGGTTTAACAGTAATAAAAATGAATAAAGGAGTTTAACAACTGCTCCACCTATGAACCGCAACCCCCTCAGCTATAATATCAGCCCAGGTGTCACCTGCACCCCTCAACACCAAGGGGTACAGTGGTCATTTCCCCTCCTTACCCCACCCCAATGAACAATGGCCTGATGACTGACACATATGTGAACTAATCAGAAGCCTAAAAATTTATATAAGGCATGGGCGCTGTCAAAAGCTGTTATTTTGGGTCGGTGCTCCTCAGAGTTTGTATTAGTTTAGTTGTTTTTTTTCAATAGAGCAGTTTTTTATGTGATTTGCCATGGCCCACAGATGAAGAGCGAGGGTCTTCAATCAACACTGAAGAGGCCATTTCCAGGATGACCCAAAGATGAGGATCCCAGAGATTCAATCAAGATTGGATTGGATCTAGTTTAACTGTTGTTTATTTTCATGACTTTTTATTTATTTGGGCCCTCATTGAATTGCAATTTGGCCAATTGAAGAGGGGTCTAAATAAGCACATAACATATTTTTTTAAAGAAGTTTTTACTTAGTAAACATCTATCCAAAAGCAAGGTTTTTACTAACTAAAAACTTATTTTAAAAAAAATATGTTATGTGCTTATTTAGAGCACTATTCAATTGGCTAAATCGCAATTGAATGAGAGCCTTGATCTGTAGTTTATGTTATTGCATTTTTTTCAGTAAGCTTTTTATCTGTCATTCTTTTCTTTTAATGTTGTAATTATTTTTGATTTGATATACTTAGTTTAGGTTAGGTAGTGTAGGAAAGTAGTGTTTCTGAATATGGGGTCTATGGTTGTAATTTACCATGCTATGAAGGTCCATGGGGGCCCCCATGGTAGGTAGTTCATAGTAGGTGCCATAGAGATAGTTAGAGGCCTCATGGGAATCCAGTGAGACACCCATGGGGCAGTTATTATTTAGTGTGGGTAGTGGAAGGTAAGTTAATGAGGGATTCATAGTTCGCCCATCCCAAAGCACAAGGGGGAATGGGGGGATCAGAGGACACCAAGGCTCATATGATTTCTGAGGGGTTACCGGGGCATAGACAGAGGAGTTACAAACACCTCACATTCATTTTTATTATTACTTATTCACTTCCCTGCCACAATCACAGCAAGTAAGGTTATCACGCTATGTATAATGCAACAGTTCTCAGTAGGGGTTTAGCTGGTCGTCCACATTTTAAACAGATCAAAATCTACTGCTGCGCATAAACGCTGTATTAGATATTATCCTGATGTACATGTCATGTGTTATGACTTCAGCATTTAAAATAAAATTACACACATTACCTTAGAAGAATTATTGCTATTTTATGTAGAATGAAACTGGTACAAGTCTACTAGCTGGTGTGAGTTACAGAAGAGAAACTTTGTGTACTGTACTAGTTTTTGGTAACTATTTGATAATCCAAAATAACTGAAATATGCAAAAAAATGTTGTCTTAAATGTAAATTTTAGACCAGTATGGTTCCGATTTATTTGATTAATATATTTAATGTTTATTTTTTTCACCTCTTCTCTGCGAATCGGGGTTGCCTACAGTTCACCATTGACCCAGACATGGGAATATTCCCATCTGCCTTGGGTAAAATTGGGGTGAACTTGATCATCATAGCTGTATACCTCATCTGTATATGCTCAAAACAAGATAACATAAATGTGTTCTGATTATGTGACACTAATTTATTTCTAGCATATAGTATTTTATATATAAATTAATTTGAGTGGATGTCAAAGACCCATTTTCCTGTTCCTGGATCTTAGCCCATTGAGCCACCATAAAGGACAGACTGCTTGGCTCCATCCACTGGAGTATGTGCATAAACACCTCCATTGTATTGTAATCTGTTTTGTCCCATTATTTGCCAGATAAAGTTAATGTACTCTATTTGAGGTCTGGACCACTAGACATGGAGACAGCATTATGTGTATTTGGAGGTTGGCCTATTGTTCACAGGTGCCAGACAGGATGTCCTACTATTAGACCCCATGTGGAGTCAATCTCCTGTGTTTGTCTGCCACTCCCTGTCATTGATGTGTTGTATTCAACCCTTCTGTATCTAACCCCTATAAATATTGTTGACTTTCCAAAAATAAATCAGTTCACTGCTGAGACATATAGAATGGTATATTTTCTTATTTGCTCCTGGTGACTGTGATACTGATCCTATCTCCACCCTGCAAGTAACTTGTCCTGGTCACTACCACAGGAAGGTTACTGAGACTCCTGAAAGTGCTGAATCCTCATGGAGAGACCCTGACGGCTACAGAAGCTTGATATCAGGGTGCTGGTGCCAAGATTTCCAAGAACCCAATGGTCCTTTTATCCTATATACATATTTACAGTATGTTTAGCTTATGCATCCCAGTATATATATATATATATATATATATATATATATATATATATATATATACTAGAGAATTGCCCGTCAAAAAATGACGGCAATGAAATTGTAAGGTAGCTAATGCTGTTTGGTGTATAATAATGAAATATATAATACATTAATAAATTAATATACTTTACCTAATTTGAAGCATTGTGTTGAAGAGCTGGCAATCTGTTTTGATGTTGCTGCAGTGGTGTGGAGCTGCTGTGTAAGCGTGATGAATGTGTGCAGTGTAATAGTTTGCGTGCGCGAGACGAAACCGTTAGCGTAGCTGTGTACTTCCGCATTGTCGTAAAATGGCGTGTAATGTGTCGTATGCGTCTTAGCAGAATATCCGTAGGTCTTTTGTGGTGTTTTGCGAGTTTGTTGTGGTGTTTTGCGTGTTTAGATTGCTGTAGCCTCGTTTTCGTTTTGTCAGCGGCCATTTTTTCTCTCGCTTAGAGAATTTTTTAGTGTCTAAACTCTTTTATTTTGAGTGAATTGAAGGTGTTTTTTGCGAGGTCGTAATGAGTGGTAACGTGTGTCGTAAGTTGTTTGCGTTGCAACGTTAATTTTGCGAGGGTCACTGTGTCGTGTTGTTTGCGTTTTAACATAAATTTTGCGAGGGTCGCAGTTGCCAGCAACTGAGGCCCTCGCGTAGCGTTTGCTCACAACTATATATGTGATATATATATATATATATATATATTATTTTTATTGTTTCCTTTATATTAATATGATTCTTTTCTATTGGTAATTGTTTAATTGAAATGTATGTGTTTCAATAATTCACTGTTCTGTTTCACTAATATGTTTAAATATCATCAGTTACTCATTGTACCCCTAATGACATCCCAGTAGGATTAAACAATTGGCACTGTGTTTTGAATCTTGATTTTTTTTTTTTTTATACATAACCCGTAGAATTTCCCAATTCAGGATGTATATCTATGAGTATTCATCTCAGGTGGAAGACCTCTGGAATAGGAGGCCAGCTGAATCCATTAGGAAACAACTATACCTGCTGAATTGGTGATGTTCAAAGTGTTTGTTCTTTTAATCCTGTAAGTGTGTGTTTGGCTTATTGTATCTCTAGAAGAAGCAGCTGAACCGCTAAGTGAATGTGAGAAGAACTCTCACAAAAGACTCCTTTATTTTTGTGAAGAACAAGTTTCCTCTGAAGGATGTATATAAACTATCTTTTTGAGATAAATTATATTAAAAACAATTTCTTAGTTTTTCATTTAGTTTCATTTTCTGTTTAAATATGTTTTTTAATTGTTATACTGATCTTGTGATTTAGTGTAAGATCTTGTGATCTTTCCTTTTATGGCAGCAGCAGTTGCAGCAAGGAGCTGCTAGATGGAACTGACGAAATTGTACACAGTTAATAAGCGCTGATGAGATCATTCACAATTTTCAAGCTTAAAACATTAGCCTTACCCTAACCCTAAAGCTATGATATTGGCAGCAAAATCTTGGTAGCAACATCTAGTGTACTGCTGCCGCCTGTGCTGGCAGTCTGCTCAAGTACTCATAACAGATAAGGACCCCTGTCTGTTAGACATCTGTGTCAGTGTGGCTTAAGGTATGTTAGTGTTGTTCCCAGCATGTCCTTGCCAGTGCAGGTCAAGGCATGTTACAGCAGCCATCATTAAATTATGTCATTGTATTTGTATACCTAACGTGTAACTCTGGCTTTTTGAGTTCTGCACTGCAATACCTACCTGTATGCCTGCTCCTTCAGGAACTGTGATCTTCCACACACAGTTGAGGCTGTTCAAATATGGTTCTGGAAATCCTGGGGACAAGATTGTCCCTTTGCGCTCAGTCAGATTCCCACCACAAGGCACTGGAAAGACAACAGAGAGTGTTTCTTTAATGATCCTCACTTCAGAACTTCTGCAGGGAGATTGAAGATGGGATATGATACACAATCTTAAATCATTACTACCAAATGGTGCTATTTTTCTGTGAGGAAGCTGATATATTAAAACTACTGCAAAAACAATCTGCATGCAGTGAATCTTTGAAGTTTTCTGAATCCCTTTGCTGTCCTTTCTACTTGATCTTTTCCTGCTTAAATCAACTACAGCCACAAGCCTAATTGCGGGTGGCAATGGCCGTAGCATACAATACCACAAAGCATGCTGGGAACATTAAAACGTGTCAACAAAACAGTAGAAATATTCTCTATGCTGCAGGAGATTTGAGTTTCGGTAACTAGACTCCCTTTATCCCTATGATGAAAGAGAGTCATGCAGCCCTATTAAATTCCCCAACTTTAAAATTTGTAGCCGATAAAGGAGCCCTCCAGACTTAAGGCTATTAAATTGGCCTCTTACAGCTAACCCGCAAATGATCTGTGGGTTACAGGCGGATAAACCCTACGAGCTGTCGAAATCAGAACTCTGTCGCCGCTAAGCCTTTGATCTGTCAAGCCCGTTACTGTTATGTTCGCAAATCGCTATTAAATTGCAATAAATCCACTGGCGTTCAAACCCGTAAATGGAGCCCAAAATCCTACGGGTGCTAGAGAGGACCCGCAAGAAGGTTAAAGTCCTATCCGTAGCACTGTAAATGCAAATATAAACACAATACTGTATTTTGAATTAAAGGGAAAGTGATGTTAGGTATTAAAATTAATAGCACAACATTCCCAAGCTCGCAAATCTGCAATATTAAATACTTTTATTAAGTGTAATTTCCATGTTATATCAATCCAGGCAATCAATGTGCTAATACATATAATGGAACTCGCATGGACTAGAATATAATATTTATTCATTTATTAATAATGCGTTATTTCTGGAATGCAGATTTGTTCGTAACTCGTACTTCAAACCTGTAAGGGATTGAAATCTAAGCTTCATATTTTAGTGACGTAATGATGATGATCTCTTTTACCATTGGCTCCATCTAAACTCGTAACTACGGGTTTGACTAATTGATCATGTTCATGGCCGCACATGCAACGTGCGCAAGAATGGTTTATGGGTTTTGATGCCGCCACGTCTGTTGCGGGCTTGGCAAATTTTATCGCTCTGTAACTCCACTGACTTTGAAGCCCGCAGGCTTTGCGTGTGTATCAGTGCCGCTACGGGCTTGTAATTTAATATGGCCTCTATGCAGCTTGAATTATTGTCGGAATTGCAGGTATGTGCAAGTGATGCTTGGTTGGTATATTCACAATTAGGGGTGTAGGAACAGGGCGGGGGGATAGGGTGACAAATCCCACCGCAGATTATATGAACAGGGAACACAAAAAAAAGCGAAATTAAACTTAATCATGCACTACCAGATTTGGCCACTAGTGCTTTGGACCAGTGCTAGACCCATAATATATATATATATATATATATATATATATATATATATATATATATATATATTTATATTATATATCTAAATATATAGAGCTTCATTCAATTCAGGGCTCGCAACTCGATCGGAGTAGAACTTACGTCTGTGGGCCTGCTGTGAGCCTGCAGCCGTCGCAACTTATGGTGCTATTCAGTTGGCCAGGCTCGCAAGTCCCGGCCTGATAGTGCATATCGAAACCCATGCTATCAAAAGTAGCATTTGCAGGCTTGAACATGATCACTGACACAAGACCATAACTCGCAGTAAGAAACAGCCAATGTAATGTGGTCAAGTATTTTTTGGGGCCGATTTGCAAGTTTGAGAATGTTGTGCTATTAATTCTAAGACCTAACATCACTTTCCCTTATAATAAAAAGATGTATTTACAGTGCTCCAAAAATGTAATTAAGCCCTTTGCGAGATCTCCTTGGTACCAGTAACTTATGGTTTGATTTTTGCCATTTGCAGGCTTGACGGAGTGGTTAGCGTGGGGGAACTGGAGCAATTGTATAGCGATTTTACCGATCACAACTCTTGCGGCCGCAAAAGATCAAAGGCTTGGAGGGCATTAACTTACGATTTTATAAATCACTATGAATCACAATGAATCGCATTTTGGAGTCCATAACTCGACCGGAGCCTGCCAACGGAGGCCAATTAAAATAGCAAAGTAACTTCCGGGCTCCATTTCCAAGCCCAGATCTCCCAAAAGCCTCAATTGAATGAGGTTTATCCTTTTTCATTATATTGGGGGGCAGGTGGGTTGATGTGTGGGGCCCGAGGCATAGAAAATTTAAACAAAGAAATAAATAAAAAAGTTTTGAGGGGCACTGCAGCAATGGTGCATTGGTGCACCAATGGTAGATCCACTCCTGCTGCCTGTCCTGTGAGTAGAGTTAAATTGCACCACTCAGGGCCACATTTGTTTTTCTTTTTAAGGTATATCCCCTTCAGATTTTTGTGGGGCTCCTACGCCCATGTTCACAATACATTCAATCACTGCAAAAAAAGCACCATAATCAAGAATATTGATTTTTCCAGGTACTTTTGGTACATACCCACACAAGAAGGGGCTGATGTATTCCACTGTGCCAGTGCTCCAGTTACTGCCTGGCATTCAATATCCCTGGAGCCCTGCAAAGCATAGCCAGGAATACACTCAAATCGTACTACTGCTCCCACTGAGAAGTCGTTCCCAATGCGCCGACCATATTTGGGCTCTGGGATGGAGCTGCACTGAGTGGCACTTGTGCGAGGAACAGCTGAGAAGTAAGGAACGTGGAGACAAGGCAAAGAAGGAGAAAAGGCAGGGAGAAGTAGAGAAAAGGAGATGAATCAGGAAAGAAAGAATAAAAAAAAGAATAATTTGGAGAGAAATAAATGTAAATTGAGTAGTTAGGAAAGGGAAACAAAAATGAAGAGAAAAAGGAGAAGATTGAAGTCAGAGAGAAAAGCAAAGATAGAAGGAGAGAGCAGAAGGAAAATGGGATGGGGAAAGCAGAAAATGAAAATCAGAGGCAGAGGAACAGGCAAGTGAGAAAGAGTGATGGGAAAAGGATAGGAGAGAGGTAGAACAGCAGAAATCAGCAAAAGGAGTGAGAGAGTAAGAAAGATGGAGAAGGTAAAAGGAAAAAAGGAAAGAATATAACAAATCAGAATCACATACCTTGTATGCAAGTTTATATTGGTAAAATAAGGGCAGATTAACACTGATACCGGTAAACCCTCATACTGTGAGAAGTAATAATATTTATAGGAAACTAAGCCCCTTCGTATTTGATTAGTTTCATAAATGGGGAGAAGTTATGACTATAGAATTAGGGTTACTAAGCACTTGCACCTTTCAGTAATATAGGACAGTTTCTTGTTCTATCAAAGATGGCCCTACTTATACCCAGCCACTAATTACTGGTGTTTAACCTATTTCTGTTTCTAAAAGACAAATATCTTATACTATTCTTAAATGACTTTTTTATATTAGGAAATTCCATAATTCTTCTATGCTGTATGTCTTTTACCATGTGTTTATATTTAATACAGACGATTCTACAGTACATAAGAGTGCCAGAAAGAAGATATTATGGTCACACATTATTGCTAGCTGCTGGCGGCATATGTGCCAGCTCCATGCCAGCCCTCCTGATATGTGTTTGTCTCGGTTATCTCTCCTCGCTTACTTTGCCCTTGCCCTCCCCCTCTCTCCAATTCTCCAATCTCCCTATTCCAATCTGCTCATCAGATCTTCTTGAAGGCAGCATTTAATATCAGCTCAGGGGGCCCTTGCGGAATTCATTCACTGCTTGGACGGCCACGGGACATGACATGCCAACTATACACCTACCTTGGTAGACAAAATGAAATCCTCTGGCTGTCGCCTGCCCCTTGGCACTGAACTTAATTAAAATCTGATTGGAAGTCGCAAGAGGCAGAGATTCACCTGCAACGGCAGAGCGCATGTGTTACAGAGCGGGGAGACCTGCCTCTCTCAGATAAACCCGAGGGGGATTTACATGGGGTGGCGGAGACTCTGATCACTGTGTGTGTGATGGACTGTGCTCCATGCAGTGCTGGAAACAGGACCTGATATACTCTGGCTGGAGAGACACGTCTGAATGAGGAACTAAAGAGATAACTAGAATTAAATTGTGTGCACAGCTGCTGAGGGGAACTGTAATGATGCCAGAGATTAAACAAGGCACAACAAATGGAAATGGGAGAGAGGAGTTAAAATAATCATAATAAAACTGATTAATACTGGATAGATAGATAGATAGATAGATAGATAGATAGATAGATAGATAGATAGATAGATAGATAAATAGATAGATATTACATCTTCCTGCAAATCCACCTATGAATTTGTATATTTCACTATAATTCCTCCCATTAACCTATATAATCTCTCTCTCTAAACTCTCCTTGGTTCCACACAATCTCTCACTAAAATTACCTGTGCTACTTCATAAACTTTTCTCCCATTAAGCCTCCCATTCCTCCATACACTATCTTCTGATAAATAACTCAACCTATTGCTCCATACATCTCCATTTCTAACTCCATATGACCTCTCCCTATAACACCTTCCACTGACTCATCTAACCTCTCCCTATAACTCATCAGGATCCATCCATCCATTCATTCACTGCTTGGAAAGCCACAGGGCATGACAACCCAACTACATACCTACCTTGGTAGATAAATTGAGTTGCTCATTGCTCCAAATATTACCTCTCTATACAGCATCTTTCATTTTTCAGTATAACCTCTCTAAATAAAATCTTCCATTGCACCATATAACCTCTTTAACTTCTTCTATTGCTCCATATAACTTCTCCCTATATAACTCTTTAAAATCGCCTATTGCTCCATAATAACCTTTCCCTATATTTCCTTCTATTTACACATTTGATCTCTCCAATTAACTCCTCATATTGTTCCATATAACTTCTCAATATATCCCTTCTTTTGTTTCCATATAGTTGTCAGTATATATCACCAAAAACAGATTAACCAAAGGATGGGCAGTCCTCAATGTATTTTCTTTCTTTATTTTTTCATGGGAATTGTTAGCCTTTCCAATGCAAATTGTGAGCTATGGGAAAAGTTATTAATGGTCTTCTGTTGTACCATTCTGCATTAGTTTTGCAGCTTTCTATATGGCATCGGGTCTTATCTGTCTATAGTGAATGTTTCTTTTGTCTGTTACCTACCTGTGTGAGATCCAGAGAGGGAGCTCAGGAGTCGGGCCTGGTCATTGGCCCCATCATGCACTTCAACCACATCGTTCAGAGCTGTCTGGAAGAAGGTAAACTGACCAAAAACCACTGGAAAGAGAGATTTGGACAATACAAGCCACATGAGAGATCCTGCACCATGAGAACATTATAACACAACTACAAAGACACAGAAAAAAAAACATCAAGACAATACACACTTTAACACAAAGGGCATGAGAAAGTACACAATTTAACACAAACATAGCAGCACAATAAACATTGTAACACAACCATAGCAACAAAATACACAGTCCAATGATGACACAATGTAACACAAAGTAATACAAAATAAACAGAAACTCATGCACACCAAAAATTATTTGCTGTGTATTGTTGTTAAGTTTGTATTATTAAGTATCATCTAAGGGTTGTGTTATTGTGTGTCTTGTTGCTATGCCTGTGTTACAAACTGTGTCATCTAAAGGCATTGACATGGCTAAATAAAACTTTCTGAACTGTAACACAATCACAATGAAAACAGACACACTGAAACACAATTGTACAAAGATAAAAGAAAATGTAACTTCATCATATTGTAACAGAATAGAACCAGACACCCTTACCCAAACACAAGACATGAAGATGAATGGCATAAACTGAGATAAAGTAACACATAGAACACAGAAAGAACAACAAATTAAGGGTAGTAAGTGGAACAACCTTCCACTTTCAGATAGAATAGGCAGACCAAGTATGTATATCTGCAGTGAAATATGTGGCCTCCATTCTGAATCACCTATATAGCAGATTACACCATGTTTAAGAGCAAACTAAATATCTCAAGCTTAATCACCCATCCCTGAAACATTGCAAGAGAACTGCCACGAGTGACTGCGGCAAGCCAGAGACGAAAGTTAAGGCACGCTTTTCCACTGACAAAATATTATTAATTACTTGTTTTCACTTTTACACAAAAACCCTACCCTAATTAGAATTTCTGAATCACTCACAAAATAGGGCAGTGCCGTAACATCAAAAATATTAAGAAAATATTATGGGTACAAAAGACCACATGCAAATGGTTTTAAAACCATTGTGGAGTGCCGTAGCAGCAGTCAATGAGACAGTATAGTATCAAGAAACAATAGGAAACAATGACATTTCAACATTATTTGACACTTAACAGTCCAATATAAACATATGTGTAATTAAAACATGATATTTTATTATTATGTATGTTTCACTATACAACATCAAGGGTAACACACAACACAAAACTCAAGGCAGAATTTATGAATGTGGGCTGGGTGCCGTAAGAAAAGATTGCCATAAACGTGTAATAAAGGGAGAAAAGCTACAGCAGCAATTTTTGGGTATACTGCAAATTGCACAGTTTAATTAGAATGGGAGCCCATGTTTCTAACTCTGGCAAAAAAAAAGACACTGCAACAGAATCACAACCTGCCTAACTGCTCCCTACAACAAAATCTCACTAATTTAGGGGATACTGATAAAAAACACAAAATACCAAGCCACGTCCAATGAAAATTTTTATAAAACAACCACAATGAGAACTGTTAAATTATATCACAATAAAGCTGAAAACACATACAGTTTCTCACACAACCATGCAGACTATAGGCACACTGTAAAATAGACAACCTGAGAACAGGTTCTTTTGCAATGAAAGGATTTCACTAAATGTTAAAATGCCCTAAAATACACACAGTTAACAAGCCTATTGTAATCTTACCATAATCCTTTGGTACAAAGATGAAGTAGGAGCAGTTCTGTCCAACAGTGTAGTTGCGAGGGTAGTTGGGAGACAGGATGACTCCTTCTTGATTAACGTATTGCCCACCACAAGGAGCTGGGAAAAAAAGTCAGGTAATTATAGTACTTTATATATATTTTTTAATTATTTAGTTTGCTAATACATTTTAAATAGACAAGGAACATTTATATTAGTACATTTTAAACATTACAAAACAATATTAAGTAAAATCTGTTTAAACGTCATTGAAACTAACAGAAACTGCAGTGTATACTTTAGTCTGTAGATCACATTGGCTGAAGACAAGCCCCCAAGAGCAATTAAACATCTGAATAAGTAAAAAAAAAAAAAGAAAACACACTGTGACACATTATTGAATACCCTCTTTCTTATGCAACAAAGAAAGAAAAGTTTGAATGTCTCTTTAAATAAACAAATGAAACTCTACTGTTTGACCACAGCAGTGGTTCTTTAATAATGTGAATACATTAGATCAGTAACAATTTGCTGGTAATTTCTAACAAGTGTTCTTGAACATATGATTGAATTATGACCTCAGGGAGGTGTATCGGATATCATATGGTATTATGGTTGAGTTACACTTTGAGATGACATTACATCATTAGATATTGTTTAACCAATCTGCTCCAATTCTAATTATTAAAGGTTGACAAACAAATGGAAAAGGAGGACTGTTACCTGTACAAAATGGACGAGGGTAGTTCCATATTGGCTTTCCATCATCTCCCATTACACAGGTGAGGGTGGAAGTGCCTTCTATGTCATATCCATTCTCACAGTAATAGGTGATGGTAGATCCCAGCTTTAGGTCACTGCCTACACGAGTGCCATTTTTGATTACTCCTGGATCAAAGCAGGACTCCCTGGGATTCTCTGGAACATTTTAAAAGAAAAACAATATGTTGATTACAGAAGGATTTAGGCAAAGCAGATTCAACACCAGTATTTAATCTGTAACTATGTACCAAGGAAGGCACAGAAAAAAAGGTTTTATTGCTATTATTTTGTGTCTTCCTTGATATATGTAAAGTTCTCCTAATCTCTGTGCCAATAACCCATTTGAGAGATGCATGTGGAATTGAAGTGCAGGCCTTGGACACATAAATGATGCTACACCAGCAGGTGCAGGTAATTTAAGATACAAAGGGTACATGAATTTATTCAAATCAGAATACTGGGGTTGGGGATAGGAGGAATAAGTTATATCAGTAAATTAGTTCTGCATTTTAAATGTATTTTTAACATTTGTGTTACACAAGATTTTAGTTGAAATACATTTTTCAATTTAGTGAACATAATAGTGCTAAGTAAAGTAATTTGCATTGTACTTTTAATACGCCAGATAAGTAATCATCCATAAAACAATGCAAATTAGGAATTTCTTCAACTATAATGGAATAGCATATTAGCAAATGGTACATATTATCTTTAAAAATTAATTATGTTACTAATTGGGCCAGTGTATAGATAGTGACGTTAGTGTACACTTTTAGATGCTACTGGATCAAGACTCTTGGGACTGAAGAATAGGGCTACTAAATTACGCCTTGGCTAAGAATCAGGAGACTGGTTAAAGGATAGGTGGTAGGATTATTTAAACATGGCCTGTGGTTACTATGGTACTTGTGGTTGGAAAAGGGTATCTGGTCTAAAAAAATGATGGCAGCAATACTTAAAGCCTCCTGGGTTAATGGAAAGGGTGATACAGCTACCCATGTGTGCCCGAAGCTTGAGGTGGGATTTGGCAGCTGTAGGTCTAAAGCAACTATGTCTATGAGTGTTAGTAGTCTTCTGACAAATATAAGGCACTGGTTCGGGCTTATAGATAGATACAGTGAGGCTGATAACTGTACTGCAGTTTGGGGGAAATCTTCACATGTTTGTGCAAAAAAAAAAATCTAAAAAAGTAACAACATTTGTAATGAGTTTTATTGCCATGTACAGGATGATTGGGATTTTCTTTGCAAAATCTGCCGACCATCTCCCTGCAAAGAGGCAGGCAGTTCAATGAATAACTAGATTATAAAAAAGGTCTTATAAAACAGTGAAAAATACATCAATTTTAAAAAATCAACAAGATTTTTCACTTGATTTTTGGTGTTCTGTTTGATGGTTGAGAACAGTCTATTGATGAATTCTGCATCCCTTTAAAATGGCTACCACTATTTTTATAGGACCGGCTGCAGTTAGTGTGGTAAGTGCTTTGCTCCTTGATTTGTGACTTGCTGCAAAGCAGTAACAGTCATTCCTCTGCTTTCCCCAGGACTTGTTACCACTAAACTGCACCATTAGATATCATTAACATCTGATAATAACAAAATACTTCCTTCTCTGGAGCCCTGTACTTGTTCAATGTAGCTCATGCAGAGAGCAGGCAATAAAGAATTTCTGTATTATGTCTTTTTACACATTAAAGTGTTCCAGTGCTGTGTGACAAGAGAGCTTTCAATGCTCACACAATGGAACAGCTCCTACTGAGCAAGATCTTCACCTTGGTCTTATCCAAAGCCCATTCCTTCCCATTACTTGGCTTATTTAGATGAAACGCCAACATTTCATGTTTTATATTTTATATCTACAGTTTATACAGGCTTTAATGGAAAATGAGATGTCCAACAAAAAACTCCTTGTAAAGAAGGGTTGTCTTTTGTTAGAATGAAATCTCTCTGCCCTCTGACAGCCTTTTAAACCATATATTAAGAAAAGCATTACAAATACTTTTAAGAGCTTACATAGGGAGAAAGAAAAATGAGCAATGTATTCAATCTGCTATGATGAATGTTGTGATAAATAGTTAAAAGGAGATCTTACATTTCAAATGCAGATTAATAGAACATTCTTGGCCAGAAGGGGCCACTTGAAAGACTAATGTGGGCTGTCGGACAGATCAGTCAGGTCTTGAATGGTAAGAGAAGTCATGTCAGGAGTAGAAAGCACCATGATGACCACACACTTTAACTGGCTGTTGTGTCATAAGCAAGGGAGACAAAATCCCCACACTACCCTGTGTGTCTCAGTCCAAAATAGGATAGTGCGATCACCCATCAATGCCACGTTAGACTTCAGCAGAAAAATAAATATTTCACATGTTATATATATATATATATATATATATATATATATATATATATATATATATATATAGGCCATAAATCTAAGTGTTTAATAGTGCAAATGCCTCAGTTCCTTATATGTACATGTATTATGGTATCCACTGTCAATGTTCTTTTACTTCAGATAACAAAACAATGCTAAAAAGGAATTATTAGCCATGACTTAAATAGTTTATTTGTATGCCGACTTTGAGCTCTCAGACTTGTAAAGCACTTTGTATAAACGTGTCATGTATATGATTGTTAGCTCAAGGGTAGGGCTGCAAAGGAACTTATTTTTAAACGTTTCAGCATTACTAAACAGCTTACCTTCTCTGTATACATCTATTATCTTCTTACCACATAGTTATGACACCATGCCTAAGTCATACTCTACTTGCTAACGTATTGGAGAGTTGCTCCGGCAGGAGGCTTGTTACCTGTGTAATCGATGACGAATCCTAGACCACTCACAGAGGCGTCACTACGGAAGGCGATGAAGAGACTATTGCTGCGGCTCTCTATCCTGTCTGGAAGCTGAGAGCCGAAGAAGCTGCCAATCAGAGGGCTCAGTGAATCCGGACCATCATAAATATGTAGGAAATCATAGCCAGTTTCTAGATTAAAGCTGGAGTGGGACAAACAAGAAGTCAGTAATGTCAAATGTGTAGTGTTCTGGGGATACATAGTATTTATATGTATTACAAGCAGACCATCAACACATTTAAACAAAACGTTATTGTATGATGTGCTTAGATTCCATGCTGTTCAAATTAATGACAATATCTTACATTTGAGGTCAAATGTGGAAAGCCTCTTCTTACTAACTAATTTTACTACTGGTCGTATTAATATCTAGCAGCCATCTTTTCTTAGCCCCCTTTTCCTGTACCTCATAGGCTTCTTTCTATTAAATCCATCCAAGGCAATTTCTCCTGCAAATTTTCTTATCTCACAAGGCCTCGCAAAATCATTAATGTTTCACATTCCCTTAATACTGTTTATTATAATGACTCAAAATTTCTGTTAATATATGGCTATATATATTAGGAATGATGTGCCTAATGTAAGCAATAATAAGGAGTTCTTTTAAAATGAACCACCTATTATTAGAATTATCATTAGAATGTAAACTATAATGATAATATATAAAATGTAATTATTATATTAGACCCATAATTTACAATAAAGATAATAAAGGAACATTAGATACCTATAAACTGACTCTGAAAGGCTGTAAAATCTTTGCTCCATAAATAAGAGTAGTATTATATACATAGTATAAATATTAATACAAATATTATATATATATATATATATATATAAATATATATATATATATATATATATATAAATATATATATATATATATATATAAACAATGAGTAGCTATGAATGTCCAGTATTCCAGGTGCATAATCAGAGTACTGCAGTATAGAATTATACTTTTTTATTGAACATATATTTTAGTGATGAGCTTTTGAGATATACACCTCTCTCTATCAAGTCAGAAACAATGCTGCTAAGAAACAATACATAGATTACACACATGCACACACCTCTCTCTCTCTCTATCTATCTATCTATCTATCTATCTATATATATATATATATATATATATATATACACAGTGGATATAAAAAGTCTACACACCCCTGTTAAAATGTCAGGTTTCTGTGCTGTAAAAAAATGAGTCAAAGATAAATCATTTCAGAACTTTTTCCACCATTAAAATGTGACCTTTAAACTGTACAACTCAATTGAAAAACATACTGAAATCTTTTAGGTGGAGAAAAGAAAAAAAAGAAAAGAAAAATAATGTGCATAAGTCTGCACACCCTCTTATAACTGGGTATGTAGCTGTGTTCAGAATTAAGCAATCACATTCCAAATCGTGTAAAATCGGAGTCAGCATACACCTGCCATCAATTAAAGTGCCTCTGATTAACCCCAAATAAAGTTCAGCTGCTCTAGTTGGTCTTTCCTGAAATCTTCTTAGTCGCATCCCACAGCAAAAGCCATGGTCCACAGAGAGCTTCCAAAGCATCAGAGGGATCTCGTTGTTAAAAGGTATCAGTCAGGAGAAGGGTACAAAATAATTTCCAAGGCATTAGATATACCATGGAACACAGTGAAGACAGTCATCATCAAGTGGTTGCATAAGTCTGCACACCTTCTTATAACTGGGGATGTATCTGTGACAGAGCCCAGACCTGAATCCGATTGAAAATCTGTGGGGTGATCTGAAGAGGGCTGTGCACAGGACATGCCCTCGCAATCTGACAGATTTGGAGTGATTTTGCAAAGAAGAGTGGGCAAATCTTGCCAATTTAAAATGTGCCATGCTGATAGACTCATACCCAAAAAGACGGAGTGCTGTAATAAAATCAGAAGGTGCTTCAACAAAGTATTAGTTTAAGGGTGTGCATACTTATGCAACCATATTATTTTGTTTTTATATTTTTTTCTTCCCTCTACCTAAAAGATTTCAGTTTGTTTTTCAATTGAATTGTACAGTTTATAGGTCACATTAAAGGTGGAAAAAGTTCTGAAATTATTTATCTTTGTCTCATTTTTTACAGCACAGAAACCTGCCATTTTAACAGGGGTTGTGTAGACTTTTTATATCCACTGTATATATATATATATTTATATATATGATGAGTGAGGTAGCCGTGAGTGTCCAGTGATCCAGATGAATAATCAGAGTATTGCAGTATATATTGATACCTTATTTATTGGACAAACATATTCATAAATATAAGACTAGCTTTCAAGAGCTTTCTCTCTTTCTCAAGTATGGAACAACACTGATATAACACCATAGGGTGTTAAGATACCATAAAGCTATATATACACTGCAGATATTCTTCTTGTTTCTTCACTATTGTACCATAAATGTGACCTCTGTTGTGATTCTTTAAAAAAGAATTACAATATCTACAGATAAGTTGATAGATACTGATATGTATAGTATGAACAGGACATCTGCATAGGAATCTATAATTCTTTATAATTCTTTAACATGTTTTAAGTAAATTTGTAAAAGGGACTACCTAATTCAAGATGTGTGCGAACCTCTTGACTACCTTAAAATATTAGTAAATTTAGTTGACTACATACTAATGAATAGCTGTTGAATTGTTTTCCTTTTAAATATAAAAAGTGAATATATACGGTAAGTTTATTATTTAAAGTTTCTCATTAAAATCAAATTTCCTCGACAAGCACAAACTCCTTATTTCCAAAGAAGAATGCGGTTGTGCTTTATTTTCTTGTAGTGAGGTAAGGCAGGTGGAGTTGTGGTGCCAATGTTCAGGCTTTAAGAATTTCTGTATATGGATACTACAATTGCTATCTACTGTATGGTGGTACAGATAGCACGTCAATTAGGAATTAAAAATGATCACTTTCAAAGCCTTTTCTGATTAACTCCGACTTGCTAATTCTATAACTGTAACACAGGATTTAAACGATTCTCCCCTGGGCTAAACTAAACACACATACAATATAGGAGGGTTTTGCAGATCTAATTAAGAAGACCTTCTCCTGGCCTGTGAAAAAGCAGGTGATCCCCCTCCCCTACCCCCCTTTACAGCTGGAGGGACCTGGCATTTCTTAATTTGTCATGCAACACATCACACACTTTCTCAACCTCGACGAGTTAATGCTCTAATAGAAGCTTAGATATATGTGTCTGTCCCCTGGGGACCTTATTATCACTGCTGATCTTCTCTCCACCTTATAAAAGCAAATGACTTCATTAACAAGTCTTGTCCAACACTTAATGGCAAGGCGGACATTAGCAAGATACATTAACGCCAATTCCATGTTACTTTGCGGCTCGGAAGATGAGTGATAGAATGAATTGAGGAAGCTTCTGTAGCTCATGCTTTCTTAATAGAGATCAGGAGGGAGCAGAGCGATAGAGTGCGGTTAGGAAGAGAAGGAGAATAGATTTTTTTTTGTGCTCCAGATAATACAGAAATGAGGTTTTTATGTGATCCACAATGTATATTAATAAATAATCTGCACCATTAGATCACATTCATAAAAGCAAAGTAGCTTCCTATGGGACATGCAGCAGAGAGGCATTGACTTTCTCTGTCAATTTGCACCAGTGATATACAGTACCTACACTTCTTGCCACTCGTACTCCTAGGAAGAGGCATTGCCCTATGGTTGGTTTATTTCTTTAATAGAACATTGTGACATAAACATGGCGGAACACATATGTATAACTTGAAAACCTTCTTATTAATTGTTACTAATTTCCACCATGCTCACATACACAGTCCAGTCACATTATTATGAGCTAATATTCCCATTAACCGTTGTGTGCAGCACAGACAACAGTTAGACGGTGTGGTAGCGAGTCAATAAGATGCTGGAAGATTGGCAAGGGTATCGGGAGCCATGTAGACTGCAGCACATCTGAATGCTGCTGAAGAGTGCGTGGTGAGTTTCCATCAAGGTGGTCCCACAAGTGCTTAATGAGGTTCAAGTCCTGGGAATTTGGAGGCCAAGGAAGTACTTGGAAGCCATTGTCTTGCTCCTGCAACTACTCCCAGAAAAATCTGGCCATATGACATTTTGCATTGTCCTGATAGCCACATTCGCTCCAGCAAGATAAACAAATTAGTTGATAGGGCCTTCCAGAGATATAAGTGGACCCAGACAATGCCAAGAAAACACTCCCCAGAAATAACTCTTATACCACAAGCTTGTGTTCTTCCAACAATGGTTGCAGAGTGTTTGTTCTCAGAGGTTTCACGCCTGACATGCCAACGTCCGTCCAGTCGATGGAGCAGAAAACCTGACTCATCAGAGAAGGCAACCCTTAGCCAATCAGAAGAGGTCCAATTTCGGAACTGTTGTGCAAATTCAAGTTGTTTCTGAACCCTCATCAACATGGGTACAGTGACCAGGTGGCTAAACATCTGGTAGCACCTGGTTCAGTTGGATAGTAAGTTGCTTAAATGTAGCGTTTTGGATGGCCCTCACACACATTCCCAGCCAATGTTCACCTCTGACATCAATGGCACGCGGTGCACCGCAGTTTCAAAGCAGTTAATTTTGCAATGGTGTCATTTGTCCAGTCACGGTACCAAGCGAACAGCGAACTTTTCAAAGTTGGATAAATTGCACCTTTTACCCATGACATTGATATGTTTGCAGAATGCCTGCATGCCACCATGTGTACCCAGCAGGCCAGCTCACAACACGTGCTGTATTTCATTGGCTACGTGCTGCTGACGTTCAAATTAGGTGGTGGTCATAATAATGTGACTTGTCCCTGTTTAAACTTCTGTTTTTATTACATATTCTTATTTTTCTCTTTAATTCTCAAAGAATTAAGGTCAAACTAACAACAACTCAGTAAGTCAAACACTCTTAACTACATAAGCTGAAAAGTGCTAAGGTTTTTCAGAGCATTTTCTCTCCTCCCTGTCACCCCAAAATAAAGTTTTGTTAATTTTATAGAGCATGAAAAACTGGCTATAAATTGTGTTATTCATTTTTTTCTAAAATGAACCAATCCTTGGAAATCCATATTGTTGTTGATGTATTTATATTCAAATGAGCAGCTCACAAATATTAAATAGCTGCTTTGATGTGCTAATCAGGATTATAGTCTGGTTTTCTGTCTCTGTAATGGCCAAAATAAAAATCTGCAATGTTAAGTGATAGTTAGACCCCTCTCACACCCTTATCAAGCACTCTGAGCACAAGTTATCATACAATACTGCAAATTAGCACACTGAGCAGCACATTAGCATACAAGATCTGCAAAAGTAATTCCATATATTTCAGACATTTTTACTGTACAATGTATAGCTAGTTTTTAATGTTTTAAATCAACTTCCTGTTGGGTTGATGGAGTCATTTACTTGCATTTAATGCACAGTTGAAATATATTTCCCTTAACAGGAAACATAACATAACTGGAGTGAAGCTCTTTTCGAATGTACCTCCACCATGAGAAGATACATGGTCTACTCATGTAAGTAGTCTTCTGATGTTACTTACATGTTGAAGGCCAGAGCAATCACATAATCTGAAGACACTGTCAATCTCCAGTCACACTCCTTCATTGGAGGATAAGGCTCAGGGTACTGTGGAGACAGAATAACTCCGGTAGGTCCGCTCAAATTTCCACCGCAGGGTGCTGAGAAGGAAACATAGAAGAGAAGTATTTCTCAATATCAAAACACCAGAAGTTGGTTGGTCTCCTCCTTCATATCTTCTTTGTATGACCACTAGCTAGTCCCTGACATTATCTTGAGTGAGAAAAATGTTCTGAGACAAACTGAAAGAAGCAAAAATATTTTGAAGAGCATTTTTAATTTCATGGTAACAAAAATATAATACCATCAGAGATTAGCCATGGAAAGTATTGATAACATGTTCACTAAAAACCACTTAATCAAAATGTCTGGCTAACACTTCTAATAGTTGAAGCTTCTTGTGAAAAATATATATATTTGCTTATTTGAATCGTTTGGAAATGTGTTTTCTTTGTAACCAGAAAACTGTTTTTGCTCCCAGAAAAAAAGACTGCAGATTAATTCTGGGACTTTTCCTTCAGTTACATTAATGTTATGTTGACTAGACTAAAATGTGTACAAATGCTTAAGGTGTACAGGAAAGGTTATCTTGTATATAAATAGATATCTCATGGACAGGGAAAAATCTGCAAGATAAACATCTTTTTTAATTAGTAGCATTGTAACATAATCAAAAAAACATAGTGAAACCTATGCAAAGTGGAAAACTTTAAGTCCCAGTATTTTTTGGAAAAATGTGCCCTAATATTTGTGAAATATAAAACCTTTTCTGCAGTTAGTTCATCTGACTAGCTGGAGAGTGAGCTCATTGCTGTTTATTGCAGTAACAGAAGCATTTCATGTCAAGCAGACAGAAAAATCAATGCAGTGGGTCTGATGTACTGGAGTCAATCTGTGTGTTTAACATCCCTGCTATTGATTCAGGAATATTTTTTCACTACTTGTAAAAAGTAAAATTGAGCCAATGGAAGACATGATCCACCTCTGACACTACAAGTACTTCACGCTCAGTAAACAAAATCCACCTTCTCTTCTCTGACATCTTTATTCGATTAAAGTGTATCTGCACTTTAATCGTCCTGGAACAAATCGAAACAGACACACAAATGAACTATAAATGAAAAGCTTTTCCAATCTCTTCAAAAGGATGCTAGTGTGCATGTCTTGAAAAGTGTCTATTTTTCTTTAAAGAATAGGTAAAACTAAAGATACCATATAATGCCAAAGAGAAGAAAGACAAGGGTGTCCCCTATCCTTGCTACTATGGTATGTTTCATGTTTTCATATATGTGATCATTACTAATATATTAAGTATATTAAATGATATACAAGTTTCTTGGAAAGTTTTATTGTTGTATATTTTTGTATATTTTCCAAGGATAAAATTAAGGTCAAGAAATGTTAAGCATTGTTTTCTCCTTCCAAGAAAGAGGAAGGAGAGAAAAGTGGAGGGAAAAAAACAAGGAAAGGGAAGGGAAAAAAAGAAAGGAAGAAAGGAAAAGGGAAGGGAGAGAAAAGGGAAGAAAAGGTACAAAAGTTCCCCTCCAGCTCGTCCAGTATTTGAATGATCTGTTGTTGTGGTGTTTATCTGTTGAATCATGTAAGCTGTACAATTTCAATGTTTGTAAAATTGTTAAGCAAAATCTTAAGCACTTGAGTATATAAATATCTGTCTACATGTATTTATACAAACCACTGGAGTTATTCCAAATTGTTAACAATGTGATATTCTGTGAGATTTTGCCTGGGTATTCAGGTGAGAATTGCCTGTGTGAGACCAGACTAATATGCTATGGGGTATTTCTCCCTACAAAGTGTACAAGTGAGCTAAAAGAGTGTTGCTCTTTGAGTAGATTAGCATACCTATAGAACAAACCAATTATGGTTTGTTTGTTCTTAGATTGTGTGTCTCTGAATCTACAAAGCATTATTGTTGTTAAATTACATTTGGTATTTTCCAATGATAAAATTCATTTCAAGAAGTTTTTGAATTTGAGCAAGACATTTCTATCTATGACTATGTATCCACTCCAAATAAACCTTCTATCCCAAAAAAATAACAATGCAACCTTCTGGAAGAGGCTACCAAGTTATTGAAATTATGTGTCCTACTTCAGAGTCATGCTCCACCATATACAACCACTAACCTATGCAGATTGGTGGATTGGGATTCCAGTAGAACCTGTCTGCTATCTGCACACAACTGATTTTGGGTTCCCCTTCAAGAAGATATCCAGGGTCACACTGAAACACAATGGAGTCCCCAGCATCACGGCTGTCCCCACTTCGACTGCCATTTTGTGGGATACCAGGGTCATTGCAGGAAGTGGCTGTTGTCACTGAAATACAAAAAGAAACAGAGCTAATAATAGAAACAGATATTGTGCCTGTTATGAGACATTCAACTTGACAGAAGCTACTAATATCTAACAGAAAAAAACAATTATCACATGGACCTAGGATTTATCAGTGCTGCTCTACATTATCAAACTGAACACGGAAACTGAGGTGGGAAAAAAACAGAATTTTTATTATTGATGCATATTTCCCTGTTTTTACTCTTTTAAAGAGTTTTTTATATAACCAAGTTAATCCTCCTACACTGCTTCCTGCTACATCCTTGACTTTGCAGGTTATGAAAGGACCAAAAATCATGTTTTCTTGAAATGGCCAAAGTATTCCACTGTTGCAACAAAAATTTCAGCGTCTTCCTTTTGATTCTCCAGACCTACTAATCCTAATGGAAAACTGACTGAATGTATAATTACAATGAAGAGACTAAAAGCATTTAGACAGTACAGCTGAACTACAATTAAGACTAATAGTAAATAAATAGTTTGAATGCTCTAAAAGTCAACATTGCACAACTTAAAAAAATATATATAAACCAGTGAAAAGATCTTCAAAGTAATTTTACAGCTTTTCCACTTAATTTTGAGTTTTCTAAGTGATGGTGCAGAGGAGTATTTTTTGAATGTTGACTCTTGACTATTGACCAGAAAAGTCTGTAGCAGATAAACTGGCAATCAAAATCCACAAATATAGATATATTTGAAGGTTAATTTGCATATGTTTGTGTTAGGTATGCATATCGTAAACATTAAACCATGTATACTGACCAAGCATTAAGCAGAATGTCAACCTTTGGAAAAATATATTAGTTGTTGAATTATATGTCTATACTGGTCACCAGATCAAAAGACATTATTGTTTCTGATGTTCACATAGTAGTTTCGGTGGAAAATATTAGCAGCACAGAGACCTAAGGTAACCCTGGAGGAGCTGCAGAGTTCCACAGCAGAGACTGGAGTATCTGCACATAGGACGACAATAAGCCGTACGCTCCATAGAGTTGGGCTTTATGGCCAGAGTGGCCAGAAGAAAGCCATTACTTTCAGCAAAAAGCAAAATGGCACATTTTGAGTTTGCAAAAGGCATGTGGGAGACTCCCAAAATGTATGGAGGAAGGTGCTCTGGTCTGATGAGACTAAAATTCTACTTTTTGTGCATCAAAGAAAACTTTGTCTGGCACAAACCCATCACATCACCCAAAGAACACCATCCACACAGTGAAACATGGTGATGGCAGCATCATGCTGTGGGAATGTTTTTCAGTAGCCGGGACTGGGAAACTGGTCAGACTTGAGGGAAAGATGGATGGTGTAACAGAAACCCATCACTGTTATTATACCAAGGACATTGCATCCTTGCCCAGGGCATTATACCAGGCCAGGGAAGGGTTAACTGGACTATACGAGGCCCAAGGGTTATTCTTGGCTTTCCATCATCTTTGTTTAGAAATGGAAGTCTGCAAGGGACAGGAAGAGCTAACCCAAATATCCATCTGCTTTGTTTGTAAAAGCTCTATTGTGTAGGAGACCAGTCGGCTCCAGTGATGATGTGTTTTAGATTATAATCCAGTTGCTAATTAAGTATTTCTATGGCCAAAGGTGGGAGTATTCCATTGTCCTTGTGGAGACCCTCACCCCCCCCCCCCCCCCCCCCCCGTTCTGACTGTATATATATGTGTGTAAAAGAATTAAAAATGATGCCTGTTCTGAAAATCCACGGTGTGTATCGTCCATTGTGGAAAGAGGGACTTGTGGGACCGGGCTGCACTATACTTGGCTATCTTTGTTATTTATTAGCGGAGATATTGACCTCTGATGTCACAGCTCCGTTACAGATGGTGCTAAATACAGGGATATTCTTGAGCAAAACCTGTACCACTCTGTGCGTGATTTAAGGCTAGGACGGAGGTTCACCTTCTAGCAGGACAATGACCCCAAACACACTGCTAAAGCAACACTTGAGTGGTTTAAGGGGAAGCATGTAAATATGTTGGAATGGCCAAGTCAAAGCCCAGACCTCAATCCAATAGAAAATCTGTGGTCAGACTTAACAATTGCTTTTCACAAGCGCAAACTATCCAACTTGAGGGAGCTGGAGCAGTTTTACATGGAGGAATGGGCAAAAATCCTACTGGTAAGATGTGGCAAGCTCATAGAGACTTATCCACAGGGACTTGGAGCTGTGATTGCCACAAAAGATGGCTCTACAAAGTATTGACCTTAGGGGGGTGACTAGTTATGCACATTGACTTTTTCTGTTATTTTGTCCTATTTGTTGTTTGCTTCACAATAGAAAAAAAAATATCTTCAAACTTGTGGGCATGTTCTGTAAATTAAATGATGCAAATCCTTAAACAATCCATGTTAATTTCAGGTTGTGAGGCAACAAAACACGAAAAATGCCAAGGGGGTGAATACGTTTGCAAGGCACTGTATATTATTTCACAGGCAATGGAAAATAACTTTTCTGAGAAAACCTTCCATTTATGAAATGTATTCAGTTGAAGTCATTACATACTCCATTTCCTGATTCAAATTTAAAAAATGTCATACAAATTTGAAATTCATATTTATTGACAATTTTATTAAATCTAATATTCTTACACAAATGTGTTAACTAATGTTTCTGTTGCATACGACAACAAACAAAACTAGAAGCTGGAATAGATGACTCAAATGACATTGCTACAAATAGATATAATGCTTTAACAATGAACACTATTTACATGTACAATATTTGACTGGTGTGAGTAGTAGTGGTAATTAGTGTCACAGCTTCTAATTGTAATTGTGTATTTTAACACATAAATACAACATGTAATGTAAGTGTTAAAGTGTTACAGGACAGGACATTTTATAAGTGATCAAGATTTGACTTAATTGTAGGCATTTGTAGTTATTCCTTGCATAGCTCTTAACGTTTCCACAAGCAGACACTTGACCACAAAGTCAATGAGCTACTTCATGTGGCTAGTCAATCAAGTTAGAAGCCATGTTGATACTAGAAGTCACAAACAGTTGTTTTGAGTCTCTCATTAGCTTCAGGTGTGATACATATACACAGTGGTAGCTCTGCATTGAGGGACTAAAGCTTTATCATGGTTTAAAGTGTGATATTGTAAAGGTGTGTAAGCAGGCAAATTACTGCGACTGTCAATGCACTGCAGAGACCACAATTGACTTATACCCATTCTTACAGTTTATACATCTTTTATCCTAGGACCTTACAAATAAGAGAGAACAGCTAGATTTAAACCTGGAACTGCTCCACTGCAGTCAGATGTTCATATCACTAAGATATCTATCTGCATAATTCAAACTGTGTATATAAAGCAGCGACCTATTACTCAACCCTGCACAGCAAGTTCAAGTACCTTGGTTGGTACAACCTCATAAGTTTGCGATTCATACAACCCCATCCTAATATAACTCTAATTCCATCAATTCAAAGAGGTATGCATTTGAACCCTCAAAGCTCAATTGGCAATTTCAGCCCTTTAAACAGTGTTAATTGCTTATTTGTATTGCAAATCAAACACCCGTTTCTCCAATGTTATGCTATTGCATGACAAAAGATGGTAGCATTAAAACCTGATAAAATTAGACATAGCTGTCAAGCCGTATTTTGTGCATAACTTGCTGCTAATGATTTAAAAATGATTTGAAATGTAATATATTTAATAAAATTAAATTCTGATTATTTTATTGAGTGCAATTGAATAATCTTACATAGAAAAAAATTAAATCCTTTTATGAACCAGCAAATTAATTTCCCCCTAAATGAATTGCTACTTTCATTGTTATAAGAATGATTGACAGTCATAATTAGAAATCTATATATACAGATTCAAATGTGAACACAGATGTACTATTTATTTACTGTACTACTGTACAGTGGAGGGCTTCTATCGCTCTTTGCCCACCATATATTAAATGATTGTTGTGGTGAACTACCTACTCAAAATATCCACTACACAAGCTGAAGAACCGGCCCCTTGCTGATGAGAGGCAGTAACCTTGAAACAGCTGTACGTCGGGGGATTCCTAGCTTGTGTATAAGAAAACCTGAGCTTTGTTCAAAGCTGTGTGATACTGCAGGTACAAGCTTGAAAGACAGCCATGTTTCGAAATGGTTATGGATTGCAAGAGTAAAGCCTTTGTGGGCACATTTGCATTCCCTGCCAAGGTTCTCAGAATGCAGTGGAATGACTGTATTTCTCGGAATTCTGGGCATAAAAACACGTTTTATAACTTGTTTTAAATGTGAAAAAATTTACTTTTTATTTACTACATATATATATATATATATATATATATATACACATATATACATATACATATATACAAACACACATGATAGTGACTTTTGCAGTGTTACTTGGTAGTAAGTCAACACTCTTACTCTGAATTCCCTTTCTCTATTGTACTTTCTGAGAAGCAGGGTAATGTCCTTTTTGAGAAGTGTTCAGGGTGATGCCTTATAAGTGATATGTAAAGTAATAATATTATATTTTCTTGTCTTTCATGATTCCATCTTACTAGCCTTTAAAGCAGCTGTCTGACTTTGAGCACTATTTAACAACTGGTCTATAAGAATTTATATTACAAATCAAGTTACACCTCTGATTCACCTAGATTTGTTTTATTTAGATTTTAAGTAACAAGGCATATTGTTGCTTCCTAGATACATCATTTTACATGAATCTGTATTAAATCTCATCTGACATTTATATTCCCATTCTTCAATTTTACACAATGCCTTCTCAAGCTCTGAACATCCTGATCTGATTTAATTTTCTTGCATAATCCAAAATTATCATAAAAGCTGGAGTATTTGGATGTAAGTGAACTAATATAATGTGGGTGTAAATATAAACACATTAATAAATTCTAAACTGTTTTACCAATAAATCTAACATATTCATATCAAGTGCAGTTTTACATGGTGAGCAAAATCTTTATTTAAAGGTCTTCATATGTGAAAAAAGCTGCACATTTATTGCGTCAATTATGAAAAATCCCACTGATTATACTATTAATGAAAATTTGACACAATCTAATTATTAATCTTCTTAAAAAAAAAGTTGCAAAAAAAAAAAAAGTCTTTATTCTGTTAGTAATTTGAAAAATAAGCAATTATCAAACACTAGTATTGTGGGCAAAATTATAAGAAATTATAGGACATTTTAATTATATTTGATGCAGAACATAATAATTAAATGTTGTTAGTGTAAGTGATGCCAAGTGGCTTTTTTGAAGGACAACTATTATGAACAAGATGTCTTTTTCTGTCTCTTACAATTTTATATTTCCAAAATAAAAATAATCGTATGTGCACCTCCTATATAATGAATGCTCAGTACAGATTATTATATGTCTTGGAATAGTGCCAAGGTACTACTGTCAAATAGATAGTGAATAAGTGGAGGCAGTGATAGATCTCTTCAGATAGTGACTGTCTCCAAGCAAGGCGTTTATTCCGGAGGAGGAAAGCTATGGCAAGCTTGGACAAGCTAGCAAAAAGTAAAGATATTACACTATCAACACTGGTCTGCATAGCAACAACTATGGTATTCCCAGTAGTAACATATGGATGTGAGAGCCAGACCATAAAGAAGTCTGAGCGCCATAGAGTTGACACTTTTGAATTGGGGTGTTAGAGAATGCTGCTTAGAGTTCCTAGGGCTGCAAGAACATTTAATGAAACAATACTACAGGAAATCAAGACAAACCGTTCACTGGAAGGTATGATCATAAGGATAAAGCTCAAATATTTTGTCCATATCATGAGAAGACAGGATTCCCTAGAGAAGACTCTGATGCTGGGAAAGATTGAAGAAACACGAAGAAGGGGAGAGCAGAGGCAAGAAATGGATAGATGAGGTCAATGAAGCGATGAATATTAACTTGATGGTGCTCACAGGGGCAGTGGCTGGCAGATGTGCCTGGAGTGCTGCGGTCCATAAGGTCACAGAGAGTTGGACACTACTGAATGACTAAACAACAACAACTACTGTCTAGGTTGTATTATTATTATCTTCCTTAATTATAATGTGCAAACAATGAGATTACAACATGATTTATACAGACCAGTATAAATCTAGTACAGGACCTGGCCCATTAGCTTATGCTCAAGAGCATGTTTTATAACAGGAATGAAGGCCTTACTGAGCCATGCAATAATATCCACAGATACTACACCCATGTGGCAAGAATGACTTTGAAGAAGAATCAAAGTACAGGTCAGAAAACCACAGTTATGACACAGGGCTGATATCTTTTAATCCATCATTATTTTTACAAGCATTTTGCTGAAAATATTTTAATTATATGGCATATTGATTTTAACATATTTGACAATGTCTTATTATACATTAAAGTCAATGATTAGAATATAAAATGTACTCATATAAGTAGTTAAAAGTCTACTGTGTTTTTTTTTTTTTGGGGGGGGGGGGGGGGGTCACTTTATTATATGAGGATTCCCAAGGGATCCTTTCAAAAAGTGCAGATCTAAAGTCGACAAAAATGGTCATGCGGTCCACCTGAGGTAGATCAAAACAACACACTCTGGCTATTCCTTGGAGACAAGAAGAACAGTGGTTGAAAGGAGAACTTCCTTGTAACAGCAGATATTCTTGAAAGATTTTATAAAAAGACATTTTAATGAAAGGGCTGTACAGATAGCTTTTGAAAAACTTAGAACATTAGACAGGAAAGAACTTCTGGTACAATGAAATAATAAGAATAATGGATATCAAATGTATTGTGAAGTAGAGTAAGGATTGACATCTGCTAAAAAAAGACTAAATTCTAAGGCGATGTCTAATGGATTATTGTGTGAATTTGCGGAAAAAGTCTAATGTCAATGTATTTTAATAAATTGCAAATTTCTTTAAACTATCCAAATTCAATTGAATAAGGTCATAAAATCTTTATTAAATTATATGAAATAATATCAAGTGGAAAGATAGTCAGATCTATGTGTCTGGTGCTAGAAGACAAAATCACCCTAAAATTAAAGCTGACAATCCTAACAGCCATTTATACGACTCAAATATGAATTAGCTACTATTATTCCTTTTTCACTCTGACATTAAAGGTAAAATGTCCTCCTACAAGACTAACAATTGATATTCAATGGAAATCTATAAATGATTACTATGTAAAACCATGAATAAATTAGTATGATTATACTAGGCCTGGTATGATTGCTGATTATAATCCTGGTACTGTGTTGGTACAGTAAGGATGCAAGTGATTCAAATATTAAGAGGGCATGGAAGATAGTTCTTTTTTTATGCATTTAAAAGAGTGTGCTTTAAACATAACCAAGATGTGTCCTGCATGAAAAAAAAAAAAAAGATCTGCTCAAACCTAACTGAAACTAACCAAAAGTGAACATAGTATATGTACATCTGTAGATTGCACTGGCAGACAAGTATGACATATATATTACTGCTCACTGGCTGAAAGGGAAAGCCCCCAGATTAGTTAAATGTTTCAATTAGTTTTTCCTGCTTCAAGAGCTTCATTTGAAAAAAGAAAACAGAGTGGCCCATTATCAATACTGTCCTTCAGATGCAACAATGAAAAAAAATGCTTTTGTTGTCCCTTTAAGATGCCAAATAATTTGGGAGGAGCAAGTTGGAGAATTCCATCCTACATGGAGTGAAAACTGGAGAATGATAGATGTCACTTAGTCATGCAATAGATTAACTACTCTAAATATGTAAGACTGATGTGAACACTCTAGGAGACACGGAGAGAACAATGAACAAAATAATCTAATTGATTCACATATGAAATAGGGATACCATAAAACAACAAGAGATGTTTACAGTTTTAATGCCTGATTGGAATGCCGACTCAATGTATATATTGTGTGGTATTTTATGAAACAATATACATTTTCTGATAGCTTCAAAATCACACTTGAGGGGAAAAGCTTATATCCCCTACTGGATCGCTACCTTGTCATAGTGAAGGGTAGACAAGTCATAGTAGAGAGGTCAGGCAAATCACGGGCCACTGGAACAGGAACTGGCAACCCACTCCAGTGATTTTGCCAAGATAACTTGATGGATAGGCACAAACAAAAACAATGTGACTGGCGTGCTGTGATCCATATAGTTGGACATGACTGAGCAACCAAACAACATAAATACACACACACACACATACAGTACATAATATATTGAGGACAGGCAAGGATATATAGGAAATAGATGCAGATGCACCAAAATGTCTATAGAAGACATATTGGGACACTATATACTGTATATATATATATATATATATATATATATATATATATACTAGCAAGGGGAAAGGAGGAGTGGCAACTAGGGTGTGGGGGCAATATGAATAGGCCTAGAGCAGCATAAAACCTAAATACATTTTTGAAAGCTGGGGGTGATGTACAAAAGAAGGGCACATTTGGAAAAAGAAGGTAGGAGAGAGAGGAAAGTTGGGAACCATATAAAACAGGTAAGGTGGTCAAATTATATTGATGATGTATCTTTAATTTATTAATATTTATTGAATGTTTATTATAAGCATTTTGTGGAGGAGAAATGGTTAAAAAATAAGAAGATGGAAATGGGGTTTAAAGAAAAAGGATATTCCTAGGTAAGGGTCATGTTAGGTTATTGGTTAATCTGGTACTGAGAATGGTTAGCAATTAGTGCAATGTGAAGCATTATCTGACTTCCAATACTGCCAAATAAAGTCAAGTCACCAAAGTTACAACCTAGTCCAGGGGAATTTCCACATTCAATTTTCATAACCATGTTATAATGTATTAACACATGTGTACATATATTTATATATGTCCCTTTTTATATAAACACACACAAGGCAAGAAGCTGAGTTGTTAGGCTCCTTGTATATACCATCTTTAGATCTGTCTTCAGGGTCTGAAAAAATTAAACCTGAATTTCAGGCAGGCAGAAAGAGCATTTGAGAGGTAAATGCTACTCGCTAATCTGAGCAGAGAAAAACCATCAGAGTGAGTGTTAAATGTGTGGCGAAAGTAATGCCCAGGCAGCTAGGATATTGAGGGATTGTAGAGGGGGAGCAGTGGACACTGGCCGCACAGCATCTGTCAGTGTGACCTTTAATAACAGCAGAGCCACAAACCGCATGCTGTCCTTTTATCCAGTCATATTGCTGAATGTTCCCAGTGGTAATATCATGCCACTACTCACTGTAAAACCTTATCATAATCAGTATATATATATATATATATATATATATATATATATATATATATATAATATATATACACACACACACATATTTAAGCATTGTCTATATAGACTGCTATTTTTATATTGCAGACAGTTTCATATTTTTAGCATACTGTTAATGTGTGGCATATTCACAATATTTCCATTTTTATCACAGGTATGTTCAAGTAAGTTTCTGCGTCTCTCCAGGTTCCAACCCGTGAAAACATGTTTGTATCTAGTGCTACAAAGCCCCACTGAGTCAATTACTAACCCTTGCCGGGTATACAATGCTGTCTCTACTGCACCCGAACAGAGAGACCCTGAAAGCCAAGACTGTTGTTTGCTATACCTGAGGTTGCAATGGACAGCCATGTTTTAGATAATTCCACATTCAATCTTCAAAACCACATTAATATTTATCCTTTTTATTTTCCATAGCGTTGTAGTTTATTAAAGGGCCATTGAAGAAATTAGTTATTTTGCTGCGTCTTAAAGAGGGCATTTGCTAATGTTGAACAGTGAGTTTCTTTTTTGAAAATGAAGCTCCTAGAGCAGAACATATAGCTTTGAATAGAACTGTCTTTGGGGGCTTGTCCTTCTCAGCCAATGTGCAGCAGTATGGCTTATTGAGGCATAAGTGTCTGCCAATGAGATCTAGAGTTGTGCGTACTGTCTGGTCACAGAGAGGTATTTCCTGTGAATTTATTATTAGGTTCCAATACGTTTAACCAAGTTTTGCTAAATATTTTTTAATGAAAAAATACATTTGTATAATGTTTCAAATATGCTCTTTTAAATGCATTAGAGTACAATGTACATCCATATCCCTTTGGGATTGTTTATTTTTGTTTCTCATTCAAATATTCCTGTTAACAAATGGACTTGTTAGCCAGTTTGGTCCCTTAGTTGCAAAGTTTATAGTTACAATGACCAACTTGCAAGAATACATCATTTACATATTCATTAATGTGCTTACAGGTTTGAGCTCTGGATAAATACAAGTGTCTAACAATATCTATTAAAATTAATTGGGTATAATTTGAACAAACATGACAGTCACAAAATGTACACATTATTTATGATAACTACCACTTAGTAGGAGTTTTTTAAGAGATGCTTTACAAGCTCAAAGGGACTATTTAGGCACATTTTGTTTGATATAAATTATGTAATTAGGTTACTTAATAAAATGTTATCATCAATGTTGTTTTGACATAACATTTACACTAAACTTATTCTCAAAAGCCCCAAGAGTAGCCGTTTATCCGATTCAGCAACTGCGCTCTTTCTTCCTTTCTTCCTGTTCCCTTTCATGCAGGGTGTCATCTTTCACACCTGTGACCAAGTACCATGCCCACAGGTGAGGGGCTTCATACTATTGATGCCTCGTGCTGCTGCCGACAATCACATAATGTTTGTCTGAGCAGAACGAGACACTGGTAGTGTGAAACCTGGGGGAGGTTCAAGAAGATGAGAACCTGTTACTCTAGGAGCTTCTTGGTGTATTTTTGTTCATATAATCATTATATTTAGGAGGATAAAGTTAGTAGCCTAAATAAAACATTTATATAAACTAAAAAAAAAGTGTCTGAAGAGTCACTTTAATGTCATCGCTCAGAGGGGGAAAAATTATAAAGACTATACAGTTTGGATAATTTATGCAGCCCAGTATCCTATTTTATGGATGTGTCTGGTCTACGAAAAACAAAAAACAGTCAATAAAGAATCTGTCTGAGACTTATGCAGCAAAACACAGCTTTGCCTATAACCAGATGATCCATTTCACCTTCATTTGCAATCTTGTCTCACATGGGTATAGATTCAATTATATAGAGAGGAATTAGCCCCACACTGTCTGTAGAATTGGGGGGGGGGAGAGACAAAAAGGATGGGAGTGGGAGGGGGAGAGGCAATCATCTCTAACTTTCTATTTGCCATCATTTCTACATTAAAAGGTGCAGGTTCGGCAAGGATGGAGCCTGTCAGAGGCTAAACGCCTGATTAGCTTTCTAATCTAATCTGATATTAGAGAAACATTATTTTCCTGCCGTTTGAAGAGGACGCTGCTTTTTTTATGGTCTTCTGGGAGAAGAAGATACTTGATGGCAATAAGTTCATGAATATAATTTGTGTGAGGAGGATCCTCTTTGCATGATAACACCAAGGGAAGATTGGCAATTATGAACAAAGGACAGAAAAATGAATGAGCTTATATGTATATATATGTATATATATATATATATATATATATATATATATATATATATTAATATATATACACATACTTGAAAAATATCATCATCTTATACTGTATGTACCAGGATTGCCCAAAACACAGCCCAGGGGCCAAGACTTGGCACTCCAGTGCACTTTTTTTGGCCTACTGTGCATTGTACTGAACATGACTATATCTAACAATATCATAACAATATCTAGATGTATTTACCTACCCTTTATAGGAACAGCATGTCATGCCAAGATCCTATCTCTATTATATATATATATATATATATATATATATATATATATATAGTGAGACTTTCATGCTGACATTATGCTAGCTGTTTTTCTCTATAGTGAATAATACATGAGATATTTAGCATTCTTGTTTTGCATTATTATGCTATTACACTATTCAATAAGTTAATTTGCAGCTCATTGTGTTTGAAAATAGGGTCACTGATTCAAATCAGCTAATTTGAGGTCTTTGTTGTGCAATAAAGCAGCACACACAATGGTGCATATCCTAGAAGTGATTTACCTTAGTGCAAGGTATAGCGAGTATTTCAGACTCTAAAAAAATGACTTGATTTTGAAGTTTCAGACTCCTTTTAAAAAGATACTATAACAAAATCCCTGAGAGGTCTGTTAGCAAAGTACTTATCTTAGCTGGCTTTATCACTTGTAAAACCCTTTTTCATAATGAACTGTAAAACAGTTACAATTACACAGAAGTAAGATCCAAGATTCTTCATGCAATGTTAAAACTAAAATAAAATGATGGCACTTGTTACCACCATGATCTATACGCTGAGAGGAATGAAAATGCAATTTTCCTTGAATAGTAATGGACTGTGTTTTGAGATCTCCTGTAGTGTATCATTGCTAAAAAGTTTATCATAGTTTAGATAACTTACACCTATTAGCCTACCAGTGACACAGCAAGGTGGCCCACGTGATTGTTTTCTGTCACAGCTGTGATACAGAGACTTGTCAGCTGGATCTGATTGGATGGTATATTTGGGACATATTTGGAACTATCCAAATGGGCTGTCCAGACCAGCATGTCTGCTTAGCACACAATTTTAAATTGATATAAGTAAGTATATAAAGTATTGAAGAAAAACTTTTAAATAATTTTCCTTTGTATAACCACTTTACATTTAAATATTGTATATCTGTATGGCTTCCATCCACTTCACAGTCATTGTCTGTTTTATGTAAAAAGTACTTATACTTCAGCAGTACTGACAGCATTTTATATAGTACACTAGTGAAAATATATGTTGCTTCATACATGAGTGCATTGCTGTGCTGAAGAACCAAACTTACCAGAGTAATGGATGGAGAAACCCTGTTTGCTGGTAAAGAAGTCTGTGTTGAACTGCAGTGTGACAGAGTTAAAGGTGCTGTGGATATCAGGGGGCAATATGGACCCACTCAGCTCCTTCATGAGGATCCCACTCTCCACTGAGCCATCCCATATCTTCAAGACGTCATGTACCTCCTCAGTGTGGAAGACAGTGAAATGGAGTCTGTAGGGAAACATAGAAAGAGTGTCAGCTCCTGAGGCATAATTGCATGTACATGATGCTGCATCACTGGGATTGTGGCAGAAAGAATGATCTGTATGAATTGAGTTACTGTACACATAATAATACTGCAAGTACTAAGCCAATAGGGGGTAACAGGCAGCCCGTAGACCCTCAGCCCATCTTATTGTGCGTAAAAATAAATAAATATATGGTTAAATGTGTTGTACCTTCTTCAAATAAAGGAGGTTGCCCACCATTGTACTATTTCCAATCCCCCTTATGGATCGCTACCTTGTTGTGGTGAAGGAGCTTGTCTACCTCAATGAAGCTGTGAGCTAAACCATGTAGGGTCACCCAAGATGTGCAGGTCATAGCAGAGAGGTCAGACAAATTGCGGTCCACTGGAGAAGGAACTGGCAACCCATTCCAGTATTTTTGCCAAGATAACCTTATGGATAATTACAGCTAAAGACATAACAATTGTGTCTGGCGTGCTCTAGTAGACAGGGTCACGGAGAGTCAGAAGCGACTGAATGACAACAAATAATTTCCAATCATTTCACATATCATCACACAACATCTGTGATTGATAAGTAAATACCTTCTATATCTGACACTCCACTCACTCATTCCTATTTTATGATTAGCAAATATGAAATGTATATGTTGTCATGAAATGCGCACATTGGAAAAATAAGTAATGTTACATTATTTAGTGAATATTTGGCTCAACAGGTTGAAAAAAACGGCTTTAAAAATGAACCACAGGATCGCTATAAAAAGCATTGACCCCTGGAGCCTGTAACATTATACATATTTGAAAAGGTATGAAATATAATTCATCAGAATGTGTTATATGGCTAAGTGCTAATGTCGTTTAAGATGTGTGTATTTGATATGAAGGGACTGGTGATTTTACAGACTAGCTATGAGATTAGGGTCAGGGTTAAATGAAAAAGGGCACGATTTGCACATTGTGCGAGATACATCCAAGGTAAGAAGGCTTGATAAAAGGCCTTGTAACATCACAGCAGAAATTAAAAAGCCATTGTGGCTGTGTGTTATTACAGCCTGTCACATCTCTGCCAGCATTGTCACTGATTAGCATACATTGTACCCAGACACCCATTTGCATTTATATAGGACTTTTATCCAAAATTGCATCCAACTGTGCCGTACAATCTCAGTCAGAGCAAAGGGGATTTCAGAGATCAGCTTGAGCTAGAGCAGTGAAATGAAACCCACAGATTTAAACAGACAACCTGCTAACTACCTGCCCCCGGCCTGTCCCTTCCTCCCTGGGTGACAGCGACACTCAGCCAGGAGGGAGCCTCTGACTGCGGCTGTCCGCTGTGGCTGACAGTGATAGAGTAAGAAGAGATACAGGGCAGAGCCTGTCCTTGTATACTGTGACACACAAAGGCAGGGATCTTCCTACACTGTGCTATAGCTAAGTATAAACTCCTCATATAACTGCAGGACTGTGTAATACAATGAGCAAGCATGGCGTCTCATTACAGGAACTGGCCCAACTTACAGCTTAGCAGAACAATAGCGTTTTGATAAGAGCCTGTGTTGATCTCTCAATCATCTTCCTTCATGACAATCTTGATTAATTTTTGATGCCCCATTAGCATAGCTGTGTGACACATCAGTGTATATACCAACGTAATGCATGACAATTACCACTTACAAGGAATCTGGGAGCCAGGGCTCTGGAAATTTGTACTGCTGGCTCCTAAATGTTTATCTGACATATAATGTATGTCTAGGAAGGACACCCTCCCGTGCTCTTAAACACATCTTGTCTGGCTGCTATAGATTCTAAATGGCTCCTAAATGTTATATATTTGTGTCTACCTCTGTAACTACAGTATATCTGTATTTTCCCCACATACTATAAAACATTAAATCTGCAAATTCCCATTACTTAAATATATACTCCATAACTCTAAGATTTCTATTATAATAGAAGGCGGTTAGATTATCCCATTGTTCAAAAACTCACAGCCACCTCCACTTGCATCAGCCAACAGCCATCTTGCACTGGTCACCCTCCTTTCTCTCACTCCAGCCTTACCTTCTAGTCCGGTGTTTCCCAACCCTCTCCTCAAGACCCACCAGACAGGCCATGATTTCAGTTTAACACTGTTTGAATACAGATGAGGCAATTAGAGTCTTTTGAATGATAATTGCTCATCCGGTGTTGACACGTGTTTAACCAAAATCATGGCCTATCTGGCGGGTCTTGAGGAGAGGTTTGGGAAGGTCTTAAACTGTTGCATCAAGCTATCTGCTGACTTATTTGCATCATATTTGTATTGTATCTGTACTTGTATTTTGCTTATTTTAGAATTTGTATATAGCTTTGTAATTTGCTAATTGTACCCTCATTACATAAATAATAGTGCTATGGAAAATGCTGGTGCTTTATAAATAAAAAGCAAATTTATTTATATTTTGCATTTACTGGTAATTTTGTGTTGTCACAAATATACTGCTAAACAATTTGTTTTAATTATGGGAATAGGCAGTTCTGATGGTGTGGCTGAATAGCAAGATCACACTGAGAGTAGAGAAGGAAAATTATAATGAATATTGTCAAGTGGATTTGGATTATAATCAACATATCTCCCACATGCCCAAATTGAGAAGGCTTGTCAAAGTAATGGGGATTATTACTACCCTGACACCACAGCTCAGCCTTTGCTTGTCTTAGTGAATGTAGCCCATTGTACTTATTGTATCTATGTTAACCTTTATTAGTATGCAATAAACACTGGGTAAAATACTGCTTCCACCAGCAACTCTGTGGATTATAACCTACTTCAAATCCTGTATCTAATAGCTAAAATCACATTGTTCCTTTCACATTTTAGGTGCAAGTACAGTCCATCACATGTTCTATTCCTAGCACATACACACATATAAAATGCTGTGGATACTACCAATATATCCTTCTGCTTGGGGCTGTGACACAATTCTAGCTAATAGATTCTAATGTGTCCCACTTCATTTGCTCTCAGTGGATCATCCAGAGATGCTCAGAGATTCTCCAACATGCAGCATGGTAGGTACAAGAGCTATTTTAGGATGCATTATTTTAGGAAAGTAGCAAAAGGCAGGGAGACGGTGAGGGAAAAAGAGCAAACACGCTTTAGAGAGAGATAAGGTAGAGATAGAATGGTGAGGGGGATCATTATAAGCAGGGATATGTCCAAATAGTCTAATCATCTACCTAGTAAGACCCCCTGAACACAAACTAATGTATATTTATTATTAGTCTAATTTCATATAGGAACCTGTACAAGTCAAACCCAGGCCCCTATTACTCGTCCATCCTATATTAGCATTCCTAACCATGTTGTCATAAACAATTAGCAGTATATACTAGGGTGAAAGGTTTATAAATAATGTTATAAGACCTTACCAGTTCTTATGTTCTTAAGTGTCAAGAGATCTTTCCAAAATGAACAAAGGTGTCACGGGATAACATTGGGACTGGAGACATTTCATTTAATTAATGACAAACCTCTCACCTTAGTGCTCTCCTGTTGCATGTCACTAATCACAGGCAGCCCTAAGGTTCTGGCGGCAGAAATGTTATCTTCTGGCTCAGAAATTGGTTCCAGTCTATCATTTCTAATTACAATATATGCCATGAACTAATCTGTGATGATATCACAGGAAACTCTGTTCTTCTTCCCATCAGCCTGTACATTGACATGACGACAACAATCACATGTACTATTACAAATACACAGACTTATATCCTTCCTGGACACATTCCTCAGACTGTATAATAGTGTTAGGGTACCAATCAAGCAAAACTGTATACAGAAATCTTCCATCTTGTCTGACTTCAGCACTTCTAGCTTTGGTCCCGAGGGCATATTCTTGAACAATCTACTAAACAATTATCACTTGCTCAAATAGATTTGTTAATTAATATAACTAAGCTTTTGAAGTTTAAAAAAATCTTCTGTGTCTTACTGTCTTACAAAATAAGATGATTTGTACCACCAACTCCAAGATCACAGCCAGGAGCTTGTTGAATGTAACTCAGCACAGAGCCAACTAATGTGACTCATAAAGTTTCCGCTTGTATACAGCAACTTAATCCAGGAATCCATATTGTACTCTGAATTATACAGGTAATTAATTTCTTTCAATATGATGATATCCAATTATTGGAAAGTATATTACAATTAATTCTAATAGGGGGGAAAGAAAGAAGCAAGCAAAGGAAATCTTTCTTGTCACCTCATATGAGCGTACAAATGATATATAGTGATAATTGTCGGTATAAATTACTAAAAGTATATTTTTGGTGTTTTTGTGAACCTAAGATTATATTAAAAATGATATATTATCCACTTGCAGCACTGCTAAGCAAACTATTTTGCTAGAGTTCATCTCCTCAGAAAAGTAGCGCAGAAAGAATTTCTATAAAAAAGTGGAAATGTTAAAAGAGTAGATTAGGAGACGGTCTCTAGCAAAATAGTTTTCAAAGCAGCCCTGCAATTTTGTAAGAAATTTGTAAAGTACAGTTTATAGAAGTGGATAATATTTAATGTTTAATAAAAACTAAGGTTCTGTAAAGAACCTAAAAGGTACTTTTATTCACCTATACCCATTTCACAATTATCACTTTATCATGTGACAAAAATGTTTCCTTTGCTTGCCTCTTTCTTTTCTCCTTATAAGGACTAAGTGCAATATACTTAGCAATAATTGTATGTATCTTGATTACGTTGATGTATAGAAGAGAAACTTTTGTGAGTATAATATTTTATTTTTTAAGAAAACTGTTTTTAAATAAGTTACCATGTTCAGCCCTTTTTTCCACGTTAGTTCTCTGCCTTGGCTCCCAGTTGGAAGTGGAGTTTTTCTGAGGATATTAGCGCAGCAAGAAAACTTTCTATAAGAACACAAGAACTTCTCTTACATCAAAAATTGTTCAAGAGCTTCTTGAGAGACACGCTCGAAAGAAGATTTCTACATAGTCCGAGAAGAGTGACAGACAGATATTGTCTGTAAGGACTCATTATTCAAGACTAGAGCATGGTATTATACACCTGTATTGTGCGCCTGTTTCCTATTGTTATTTTATTATGTGCTGCTTGTGATCTTGGTAGGATACATTTGAATTTGACTAATAAAAGTGAATTCTTATTTGCGTAAAAAATAAGCAGAACATTTTTAAGAACGCTTAGGTATTCAGTAAGATCCACAATACAAGATTCTGGTGTTTTGGCTTTACTGTATTTGAAAGTTTTAGACTAAAGGTTCTGAGTAAACTTATGCAAATATATTCTAAGCAAATTTTTTATTCCCTGCTTAATTATGTTCTTAGTCACACAAGGTTTTCAAACATATATACAGTATATACTATATACTTTAATTGTACAATGGCCTTTATTCAAGGTCCATTGTAGTTGAAGAAAAGGGGCACTTCTTTGTGAAGTATGTAATAAACTAACAATATTAGCAGCTGTGTAAACCATGGAAATAAAACAATTTTAGAGAAAATCAGATTAATTCAAGAATCCATTTTGTGTTTGTTACATCACTTCTTGAGAGCTTGATCATGAGGGTGTGGTGGGCAAAATCAGAAGTCAATTCCCCCTCACGGGTTCAGAAGCAGGAAGTTGGCACCAATAGATGCAAAAACTGTTCTCAAGAGATGTAAACACCTCTCTCAAACACACAACTTCCAAAGTATCACGGATCCCTCCAAGGTCCAGCAGAGGCATCCAACTTTACTTATTTTTCTTATTTAAAACAAGCTATAGGACTTCTCCCCCTGCTTAATTATGTTCTTAGTCAGGCACGAGGTTTTCAAACAGATACATCATGTAAATATATTTTAAAAGCATCATAAGATATTTATCATGACATTACTTTAAACATTTTACTGACTTATTAGCATGCGGAAGGAACATCAGTTTTTCCTTACAACAAAGTTTTATTTTATTCCTTCAAACCAATAATTCAGTGAGAATTGTCTTTTTCTGCTTTATAATATCACAACGTGATAAGAATATCCATTGGCATGGATAAAAAGTAGACAAGAAATTGGAATTGGTGACACAATACGACACAGAGTAAATCTGAATCCATCTTTATATAAATGCAGGAAGTGAAAGCAGCAGGCTGAGCTAAAAAGACCCAATATGCCTCAGAGATGTTCCTTGCTATAACAATTGAGATGCACAACACCTGACTCTATTAAATAGGCATTATTTACTCAGGTTTTCTCTTCCAAAAAAATGATGGGATATAATTTTTTTTTAAAAAGGCAACCTACTCACTCCCTGCTTGGAACATAGCTCAGAGCTCACACACCAAGCACAGGAAGCACCCACGAAGCAACTACTATGAGGTATTGAGATCAATGAGAGAGCCACAATGCAGAGTTGTGAAACGCGTCTGTACACTCAGTTTTATATGAATACCAATACATTTAAATATAACCATATACCCTAGATGTGGTTGTATTCTTAATCAAATGATGGTCTAATTTGGATTCATTTTAATATTTGCCAACATAGAAACAATACCAATATTTGTTTATATAGTGATTCAATTATGGTTCACATAGTATATATACACACTCCCACTCGCATTGTGGATTCTTGGAAAACCTATGGAACGACATTATTACAAAGAGTACCAATCGTACAGATGTTACAGATTGGGAATCGCTGGTAATTCCTCATAGCTTGAGGTTATCCAAGGTGAGGGTTGTGCCTCTATTTATCGATACTTATGTGGGAACCGGGACTGTTAAACCGCGGTCACCTGCACTAGGAATGGGTGCGCTATCTCTCCCCCACCCTTCTTTTTTTTTTAGTTCACCAGACCACTATAGTATTCATAGAATAGGATGTAATTTCTTCATTTTGTTACTGATTAGAAATGACACTAATATTTGTAGATAAATATTCAAGATAGCCTTTAAAACTTACACTTGAACTTTAGGGTTTTAGTCTTCAGCAGACTGCTGCTTCTATCAGGATTAGGACAGCCATCTTGGAAGATAATATCTCCAGTATGAAATGGAGAGATCTATTTTCAAAAATAAATTTAAAAAAACTTAATTGCTGATTTTATTGCTAACAAGCAGCAAATTAACTAATGAAACCTTATTGTATGAACATTAGAGTGGACCTTTAAATGACCACAATAGTATATAAAATATACTCTTTTGTAAACTGGACTTGAAATAGCTTTAGAATTCAGTCTTTTATAATTTTCTATACCATTAAGTTGCTGTTAGATTTGCCATTTAATTTTGCTGATTAACTTCCGGACATGGGAGGAGACCTTGAAAGAACAGGAAATCAGCACAACAGGAATATTGGCAGCTAAAACTGCCAGTGCTTTCAGCAGGAGTATTTCAAAGCTTATCAGTTTACAAGGACACAGGCTCATGAGAAAGTAGAGTGCAGTATCAACATGAAAAAGTGGAACGTCACAGTAAAGAAAATGTACATATAAATGTAAAAATGGAAAGGTTGTGTTTTTTTTGCTTTTTAAAAATATTCATTAATTTTAGTTATTTATAGGATCATATAGGAAAAAAATACCACTGTGCCTCTTTAATATTAATTACCTATAGACAACAGGTAAACAAATGTATTTTAAACATAGATTTATTTTAAATAAATGTATTTAAAAATAGATTTATTGATAATCACCTTCAAGTCATCTAGGGAGTAACTCAAGAGGAGTGAAAACAGTGTTTTAACTACTATTTAGATGATCTTTAAAATAATTAATTAAATATATTTCCTCTAAAAGATTGATAAGTATTTAATATAAAGCTGGGAGGTCCTTTTCAGTGACTTTTCAAGCTAAATAAGTAATAAAAAAATAAAAAAATACAAATGCTTGTATTTATCACAGATCATTTACACCTCTTCTGCTCTTTCCAAATTGACTAAACCTGGCGAAAGGAGCTGATATTTTAATGTTTCTTTATAGGGATATAGGCTGTTTTTCTCGATTTTCCAATTTACAGGTTATTTGCTAATTGTTTGTCACAATTTCCAGATCTAATATTTATATGTATCCAATTTTGCATAATATTTATCTTGAGTTACCATTTTACAAATTGTTGGTATTAAATTTGGAAAATAACTAGCTTGATTGTGATTCGGCCAATTGAATGGGGCTCTATATAAGCACACAGCATATTTTTTTACAAAAGTTTTTAGTTAGTGAAGACCTTGCTTTTGTATAGAAGTTCACTAACTAAAAACTTCTGTAAAAAAATATGCTCTGTGTTTATATAGAGTCCTATTCAATTGTCCGAATCACAATTTAATAAGGTTGTAAATGCTTTGTCACACTTATGGTCATCATAAAACATGTTTTAGCCTTAATGGGCCAGTGTTAGCTCATATCATCATATGCCCTTTTTTTTATAGCTTACCATTAATTAACATAAAACAAATAATTAAGTAAACAGCAGCAATCTTAGCCAGAAAATATAATTTAACTCATTAATTAAAGCTGCTGTACCCCTCCCCACCTCTCTTATTCTTGAGCACTAGTAAAAGGAATTGAAACATTTCAATTGACATAACATTTTTTCAAGTGTTACTGAAACAGCCTAACCAATGTTATATCAGTTGAAATCTGGGTCCTTTCCCTCTTCCCTTATGCAAAACATTGGCAGCACTGCCGATTTTCCGATAGTGCTGCACAATGTATATAAGGCACGCTGACAGAAGAGGTCTTGAGCTATGAGAGGCGCGCCCGAGTCCCTCGAGTTGCTCCATGTCGGAGGGAATCATTTTTGCCTTCCCTGAAACCGGACGGCACAATCTAGCTGCTGCTTGATGGCACTGCAGCTGTCAGTGCTGCGCTTACAAAATGGGACAGATTTGAAATCTGTCACTTCCTTTCAGTATTGCTCAGGACAATGAGAAAGGTGGGGTGGGGTACAGCAGTGGCCATCAATTAGGTAATCTGTGTTTTTAAATTATATTTTCTCGCAAAAGATTTGCTTTGCTTGGGCCTCATTCAATGTCAATTTTGCCAATTGAATAGTGCTCTAAATAAGCACATAGCATTATTTTTTTAAATAAGTTTTTTGTTACTAAAAACCTTGCTTTTGGATAGATGTTTACTAACTAAAAACTTCTTTAAAAAAAATATGTTATGTGCTTATTTAGAGCCCAATTCAATTGGCCAAACTGGAATTGAATGAGGGCCCTTGTGTTTACACGTGTATTTTGAATGTTAATTAATGGTGAACTAAAAAAAATTAACATGAAAAGTGTTTACACTGGCCCTTTAAATGGCTTGTGAAGTCACCAATTGTGCTGTGTACCATCAGGTGTTAAGAAGCATGTTAAAAAGTGTTTTCCTTTTTGAAATTGCTGTTGAATTGATTATGTCACTGGCATTTTGTGTGAATATCTTCCTGAACTGAAATGTATATATTCAGGCTGCACCAATTGATACACTGGAACCATCTGTTTATTGCTAAACAATATATGAATTGCTAAACAGTGGTGTAAGTGTCATGTTGCCTTATAGCTTAAAGTAGAATATCTGCATGCAATGCTATAGATCTGGAGTCCACAAGCAAATGTTTTCTCTTTCCACCACTTGCAAAGCATTGCTGAATATCACTTCTCCCCTGCAGTGTTAATTCAGGATCGCTCATGCTAAAGTGGTGCTGATGCACCCTGTTGTAGCTGATGAGATGCATAGAAGGCTCTGATTGCTGGATCTCGCAGCTGCTTTTCTGACCCATCTCCATTTACTTGATTGACTGCCCACATGAGGTACTCTATTGGCTGTGTGGCATAATCTTTATTCTTATTATCTATGAAGCTGCTGGTGGGAAGGCTTCAAGTGCTATTCTAGCAATACAAAAATGCCTTTAAAATGTAAACAGCTTTCCCACCCCACATGATTTCCAATCTCAGTCTGATATACAGCTCTTCTGGTGATTCCAATGTCCTTTTGAAGGAAGCTGGACACTAAATCATCTTACTAAAAACGTCATATGAGATTTGAGCTAACTTCTTCTCACTCCACATGAGCTTCTGTTTGGCAGAAATTCACTTTGAATATAGAACAGTTGATAGACCATCTCCATAATGCTCTATGTGGGTGCTGCATCAAAGGAGATTCAAAGGCAGTTCAAAGAAGGTAACAAGGAAGAATAGGAATGAAAAGATGAATTGGGGGATGGGATGAGAGGGAAATGGAGAATGCAAAAGGAGAGGGGTGAAAAGAAAGGAGAAAATACAACAAGCATAGAGAAATATGAAAGTCTACAATGTGTTGAGAGTAATTACCTCCCTTTGATATTACTGCCCTAGGTCATAGCCTTGTTGGTCTTTTAAGCTATTAGGTCCCACTAATAATACGCTTGCAGACATGGTATTTCTGTAATCTCCTATTATTTTAACATAAATTACACTGTGTTAAGTATGTCCTCTCCTAATCTTGAGAAGGAGCCTTCTTAGTCAGGCAACAGGTTAAATTATTGAAATGAAATTCTCTCATTCCCCAGGAATCCTCTGCTTGGCACAGAATATATTTCCTAACAAATTATTCCATTTCCTCCACCGTCCGTCACGCGCAGTTTACGCCTCATGAAAAGTAATAAGTGTGCCTGATCTGAAATTCGATTGTTCAGTTTCTTTCGGCACACAATCAGCAGAGGAATCCCTGAGCTCCCGAGCTAAAACCTTTATCAGGAGGTTGAGGAGAAAATTAGGGAATGCACAAATAATATTACTACTATATCAGTAGCGGCTTGCTCATAGGATTTAAAGGGACAATGAAAGTATAATTTTGTTTTTCAACGTAATCATATTTATGGGCAATGGTTAACCTGCATACATATTTATGTAAAAAAACCAAAAATAGGTACTTTTAAAATGTATGGGTAGTAATCACAGCTGTTGAGTTTATGATGATTTTTTATGTATTGTACTTGATAAAAGAAACATAAATGTGTTAATAGATAAGAACCAAAAGTCTCGCTATTCAATCTACCTAAATCATTTGACTTAAATTCATAAAAAGGACATTAAGAGCTGGAAAAGGTACAGAGAAGGGCTACAAAACTAATAAGAGGAATGGAGGGGCTGCGTTATGAAGAAAGACTAACCAAATTAACCTTATTTTCTCTAGAAAAAAGGCGTCTAAGATGGGATATAATTACATTATATAAATACATCCAGGGTCAGTATAAAGAATTGTCAAGGGAGCTTTTTGTGCCAAGAGTTTTTCAACTGACAAGCGGACATCCCTTGAGGTTAGAAGTAAAAAGATTCCACCTTAAAGAAAGAAAAGGGTTCTTCACAGTAAGGGTGGTTAATCTGTGGAATAGATAACTTTAAAAGGGGACTGGGTTTATTTCTAATTAAAAAGGGAATTCAGGGTTATCCTGGATAATTAGAGAGGCAGTATTGATTCAGGGAGAAGTCTGGTCGCCGGTGTCTGGGATACAACTAATGAATTAATAGTTAATCCGCATATTGCAGGTCAGAGGAGATCTTAAAAGGTTGAACTTGATAGACTGAAAGTCTTTTTTAAACCTTAAATACTATGTAACTATGTAACTATGTAAATTATTTTGAATTTGGTCTTATGTCTATACCATTCTTACTTTGAGCCTCATTCAATTCGGAGCTCGAACTAGATCCTAGACAGCCAAATGCCTGCAATCGAGTTGCGGGCTCCATTAGGTCTACTGTTTGCGATGCTATTCAATTGTCAGGACCCGCAATTTACGGGCCAAAAGCAAAAATCGGAACACCATGCCGTCGGATGTAGCATTTCCGGGCTTGAACATGTTAGGGGAGCAAGCCCGTAACTCCCGATGCAGAAACAGCCAATGGAAACCAAGATCGTCATCATGACAAACCTCCAAGCCTGTAACTCGAGGTGAAGCCTGTAGGACTTTGACAAATGGAGGTTGGATTTGAAAGTCCTACAGGCTTCAACCTCCAAGCCCGTACGACTTTGAAAAAATGGAGGTTGGATTTCAAAGTCCTACGGCTCGTAGGACTTCACATTGATTGCCGTGATCGATATAACACGATAATTGAACATGAATTAAAGTATTGGAGAATATTGCGCTAGTAATTCTAAGACCAAACATCACTTTCACTCTTAATAAAGGTACCATATTGCTTTTTTATTTGCTTTTAAAGTCCTCCGATTTGTCATTAAGCCCATTGCGAGACCTCCTGGTTACCATTAACCTGTGGTTCGAGGTTAGCCATTTGCGGGCTTGACGGAGTGGTTAGCGAGGGGGAATCAAAGCAATTGAATAGCGATTTGTGATTTTGTTTTCTTGCATTCCTCTTTTTCTGAAAAACACTTCCCTTTAATTTTATTAATTTGATATTTTGGAAGGTTTCTTTCATATCACCCCTCTCCCCTATCCACTATGCTATACATACTATGCAATCCTTTAGATTGTACGTTTTTGAGTTTTCAATCTTGCATGGGGCTTTGGGGAAAGCACTTTGGACACAGGATGCTAAGCTCAAAGACAGGAACCTCCATTACCTGCAATGTGTTAGTCGTGCCTTGAACTTAACCCATGTATAGCACTACAGAATTTGTTTTCACGTAACAAATAAAAAATATTAATAACAATAATAATAATAATACATATTAAGATCATGAAAGTCTTGCCTTTATAAGCTCGTTCTTTAAAATGTGTCTAATTTGTTAATATACTTTTTAAGATACGGTTCCCAGACAGGGGGATCTATAGAGGGACATTAATACCTATTTTCTACTTTTCTAACCATGCATCCTCTGGGCTTTGTCTGCATTGCTTGCCTACTACTAAGTGATTCAGTATAATAACTTGCTCGTCTGTTGTGGTCAACAAAAGCACATCAAGAATTATAATAATAATACATGCTCAACATCATTATGCATTTTTACTTTTTGTTGTACAGGATTCACTATAGCATCACTACAGAATTGCGCTTGTGAATTTCACTCTGATTAGATCTTAGCACATATGTTAAAGCGTGTGGCCTTAAATCACTTTATGTGTCATAACATCAACCTTTAGTTATCTGGCCCCCATGTTTCTTACTCACCCAATGGTGCAACCAGCATCTGCCTCTATTATCCATATGCAGTTGAGATTGTGGTCGTAGGGAGTAGGATACCCTGGGGACAATACTCTGCCAACCTTCTCCCCATGAATAACTCCCCCGCACTCAGCTGAAAATAAATACACAATGTGTATAGAAAGGATGCAAAATTCTGATTTCCATTCATTAAAACTTTTCTAGAGAACAGGAAACCATTTATGTTGACATTTTCATACTCAACAGTCAAATCACGGATGTAATGGTTAAAACATTACTGTATAAACCATAACTTTGACAGTACTTCCTTACATTCCCAATCAAATATACCATGTAAGTATACGTTGGCAGGACATGGTTCCTTACCTACACACAGTGGGAGTGGCTGGTCCCACACTCTGCGCTCCCCAGTCAGACATGTTAAGACACGGCTGCCTCTTAAGCTGTATCCAGGGTCACAGTTGAAAGACACAGTGCTTCCGGCAAAGTGTCCCTCATCCTTGTCTTTGTAGCCATACTGTGGCGTCCCAGGGTCCTCACATTTAATCAGCTCAAAACCTGCAGTGTCAGGACAAGGACACAATTAAGTCATATCACTTATAATAATTTAGTTGAGTGATACAATGCTAGAGCTGAGAAATTACAGACATCTGCCTGCCATTGCATTTAAAACTTTACATATATACATACTTCATGAACCTATGATTAAGTGTTACAATGCTTAATAACCCCATTGCACTTGGTACATGTTTAGTGCGGCCATCTTTGTCAAAGAGCATATGGTATTTGCAATTTATCCGACATAATTATGGACACTGCTAGGTAACTGCACTGATACAGCAAACATTCAGTCAGTGACTCTTCCAAATAAAGGCATGTTGCTGATGGGGTAGATGGAGGGAGTCTGAAGATCAACCCTAACCCAAAATTGTTGTTGGTTCCTTACAAACTTTCTAGTGGCCACAATTCATATTGTATTCCACTGATAATTCTAGGGCCATGATGCCCTTTAATTCACAAGATGCCTAATGACTCCTGTATAGGTGTGCGGAGAAGGTGGCCATCAATATGATGGAAAGAGTACAGGCGTGACAAGATAATATTGTTGTGAGATGGCACTGGCAGAGTAAAGGAGTAACTCATGCTTGACAATCTGGAAGAAAGAAGAGCAGACTTAATCTGGAGCTAAGCAGAAAACACAGGGAGGTAGGAGTAGTTCAGTAGTGCTACTGGTGTTAGGGAAAGAAAATAATTCAAAACTAGGCCCACTAGAGTAGTGGGAGTTTGAAAGTAAGGTGGTGTTGAGGAGAAATGCTAGATAGATAACTTTATGCATGTCAGCTCTTTTGTTGCTAGACAGACAGATATATATATATATATATATATATATATATATATATATATATATATATATAGATAGATAGATAGATAGATAGATAGATAGATAGATAGATAGAGAGATAGATAGATTGATAGACCAAAATAACAACAGAAGGATATATACAGACAGAGGGAGCATTAACTCTTGTTTCAAAGCAGCATTAAGAGCAATCTTCTGAATTGTGCAGCACAAGAGGATTCTGTGACAGTTCAAGAACTTTATCACACATTTAATGAAGACATTGTGACAAGACTGGTCTGTTTTGACAAATTGTTATCCACTAACTAGGCATCTTATTAGAGTTGCACACAGTATATTGTCTGTGTCTTTGGCTAAGATCCTCTAAAGATGACTCAAATTGAGACAAACCTCAAATGGATACAGTGCCTCTCAAACTGATGTCTACAATTAGCCAAGGGAGATCATCACTAAACAGATCTGCATGTCACTTTCTCAATGGGCTAAGTAATAGGATAGAGAAGCTGGGAGAGGAGCATATGAAATGATGGTGGCATGGATATGAAGACACATGAGATATAAGAGCAATAACTGGTAGGAAGATCAGAGGTAGATGGAGCAGCAGAAGAATCAGCATAATAGAATAAAATTAGGAAGAGGTCATGAGGAAAACCTGTGCCTTGGTTACAGTTATTACTAGTTAATTATCGTAAGTATGCAAGTATTTAATTCTCGTAAAATGCTTTGGACAATGTATATTTGAATGTTAGTTTAAAGATAAGATATGGTCCTCCAATCCATCAAATTTTTGGTATATGTTTTATACTGTAAATATGTTTTATACTAATCTTTTGGTATTTGCTGTATATGTACCGTACTACCTGTACAGAATCGCTACAGAATAAATTATAATGAATAGGAGCAGCTTGAGAATTAAGAGGAGGACTGTGCTAGATAAAAGTTTAAAAAGGTAATGGTCTAGACAGTGTAGGATTTAGGTGTGTTCAATAAAATAGTGTATACTTTGTTCAGAAATGGTATGAGCTTGTATGAGAAGAAACTTTGATGCAACTCTACCAATAAAACAATTGATGGTAGGTGGCTGCTTTTATGGTACCCTTATTAACATGAGTAAGATTTCTGAAGAATGAAAGCAATTATGTAAAGTCATAAATAACAATAAATATGGTCAGGATATAGGGTAATTATAATGAATAGCACTAAGTTGATTGTTGAATGAATAATACAAATAGATAGGGTTAATAGAGGTTTCAGTTGCCTAGGAGGATACTAATGTAATTCTAAAAATGTACTATTTCTGGCAGAAAAAATGACTTGGCGATCTAGGAAGAGCAGTGATAGTACAAGGAGGAGAAAAAAAGAAGTAGTGGTACACAGGAAAATTAAGAGAAGCAATGATGGGAGAATGGAGATGAGATTTAGTAGCAGGAGAATGGAGAGTAAAATAATTACTCAAAGATAAAGAGATGATAGAAATAGTAGGAAAATGAACAACAAGATGATTGAGACAGCAGAATGGAGATGGAATGTGGTAATGTAGTAAGGAAGTAGATAGAAGAGGGAGAGAAGGAGAATAGAGAGGAGAACTACTTCTAGAAAAATGGAAGGGAAAACTAAGATAACGGGGTGGAGAATCAAACTAGGGGAATCAAAGAGAAGCAATTAAAATATAGTGGAAATAAAAATTACACCAGGTGAAAGGAGAGGAAAAGCAATAGTAGAAATATGTTGAGGAAAAGTTGTACTAGGAGAAGTAAGACGAGAATTAGCACTAAGAGAATGGAAAGAAGAAGTAATGCTAAGAGAAGTAGTGAAAGTAAACTAGAGAAGAAAAGTAGTAGGAGATGTTTGGAGAGGAGGAATTGTGATAGGGGAATAGAGAGGAGCAGCAGTATGAGAAGAATGCAGAAAGCCTGATTTATATCCCATTTATTTGTGGATTCCTTGTATGAACAAAACCACATCTGCTATATTCTCTACATCACAACAGCCTCAGCGTGGGAGACTCACTGGAATAATACAGCTCGAACCCTTTGCTGGTATTTTCAGAGTTGCTGATGAATTCCAACCACAGGGCACTGGATGTGCTGTTCAGGCTGCGGCCCAGCATCTCTGTCTGACTGAAGGCCCCGAGGAGGCGAGCAGAGTTATTGTGTCCATCATACACCTAAGACAGTGAGGAGATACATCTGAGTTAAGGATACAGGAATAAAACTGCCTGAATCTTTTTCTTTTTTTTAATCCCTTTTATTTTTAATATCAATAAAATAGTGTAGGCTTTAATAATGGAAATTAATTTATAATAGTTGAAGGCTATAAAGCTATGCATATCATATTTTAAAAATAATCATTTGAATGCCTGACAAAGGCAAAACTCATCCAGTTATAAAAGGATATGCTGCAAAATACAAGGTAGATTTGAAATGTCAAACTATTTCCCATCTCTCATCATTATTCAGCACCTCAGACAGCTGCCTATGCAAAAGTAAAGTAGCTGACTTGCTCAAGAGCCTGTGTGCTCAGTTTCCTTGCTCATTCTGCGCTAGCCAAGCATAGGACTTTTGAGAAGGCAAACATATACAAGTATACAATGCTAAACTGCTCTATTCTGATTCTGTATACACTGTATCTTATTTTCAGTAATAGAGGAAATAGAGGAAAAGGGGTCAGCACCTTTAAGCTGTCTCCAGGTTGCAGGCTGAACGTCCTGGCTCTCAGCTGGACTCCCTTGCCAGGCTGGCTGTGGATGGAGTAGATGCACTCGTGGTTGTTGCTGTAGTTTGCTGGGTAGTTTGGGGACAGCAGTACTCCTTGGGTCCCAGTGACAGATGCCCCACACTCAGCTGCAAGAAAAGTGAGGTGCCAAGCATTAGGGTCTCCAAAAATAACTGTTTAAATGGAATGGACGGTGATGGGAAAGTGCACCTATCACTACCAGAGTGTTCAGTATGTAGCCTAATAAACAATATATTGCAGAATAATAAGGGAAAGGATTTGTCGATATCAGGGCTTTGTCACAGTGATGACCTAGCAAATTTTCACTTCCTACCAGCAGAATTACTTAAACAGCATTTCTCTAACCAACTACCTACATATTCACTCAATTCACTTTGTAAAAAATGCCCCCCTCTCCTCTGTACTGGATGGATTTCTACATCTGTGGATCAGACGTGACTTTCCTATTTATTTCCAGAATCCTTGATCCTCCAGTTCTTATAGAAACATGTGAATTTCTGGCACTAGTCTCCTTTTTTAAAGGGCAAGTATCATCTAAACTTAAAGGACCACTGTAGTTTAAAAAAAATCATATGATTGTTTGTTGGGCAGAAACTATAAAAACATCATGAAGTTTAAAATAAATAAAAGTTCAATGTGTTAGTTTTCCCACAAGTTGAGCTGCTTATCTCTAACAGTCTTTGTTTATCAATGAATGTGGGCAGCTCTGCCTGGAGATTGGACAAAAAAAAGTCTGAGAAGACTAGTTCAGACTGAGTATGCTTAGTAAAGGGAGTAGGCCTATGATGTCTTATGCACTGTCACCGGGCAGGGCCAATTGAGCACCTGCAGGCAGGTTACAATACAGCTATTACCTCTGTGTAGACAGTGGGGGAGGAGCTAATGATATAATCACCTAACATACAGCGGTCTTAGGAATACAAGTGCTAAAACTTTTACATATATATTTCTGTAAATTAACTCTTTCATTTGAAGAGCAATTTGTGTTTAGGTGAAACTTCACCTTTAATGCAAATTCTTATGATGGATCTACTCACAAAGCTTACCCCCACATTCTAGTATCCAGATTTATACAGAAAACAAAATGGAAGCTGTAACGTGATAAACAAAGTTATACAAAGCCAAAGATAAATTCTGAGCCCTGCTGAACCACTGCACACTGTTGAAAACATATTTCACACAATCTAGCCCTGCAGGGGGATGGCGGTGAGCACTGTCTGCTCAGTTAATCCATTCCCTGCACATTTTCCCAATTCCACGGCTTTAATGTCTATCTGGCTGTGTAGAAATCGGTGACACGTTGTATTGTCAACTTACTACAATCTCGCACCTCTCTCTTCACTGCCACAGCAGATTGACTCATGTCTCGCTGCATGAACAGGAGATGTTAGCGTGCTGTGAGAACCTCTGCACATTTTAGTGAGTGTGAACTTCCTATTATGTCTCACTGAACTTGTGTCTTGTGTCATGACTGAGTAAGGAGGAATATTAAATACAGCTAACTATAAAAAAGAAACATATGGTACCATCTGAGGGCAGATAATATCTGTTTTTATCAACTCTGGTGGAAAATGTACCAAACAAAATAAAAAAAACCATATGGCTGTCTAAGATCATGTGTGTATTTAGATTTTACTCTGGCCAAGGTCATTTGGATGTGTGCGTTCCCATGTCCCACCTGCAGCTCGTCCTTTCCCCTTTCTATTTTTCAAATCATAAGTCTATGTGTGTTTATGTACATATATATTATGTCAGAAAGTATTAAATACTGACAGACATATCACTGCATATAGACATTTCTCTGCATATACAAACAAATTTCAATGTACTGCACTGTATCTTCAGGCAGTCTGCTGACCTAGGCCTGGGTCTCATGAACCCAAGCAGGAACACACTGTAGTATATATTACATTTTCTCATGCATTAATGAAACATGTTTGTCTAACATTCCTTTAAAAGGTAACTTTCACAATTGTTATAGTGTAAATTTCAATATAAACAACCTTTGAATTTACTGTGTGTTAATAAAAATGTATTTTCTTGCAAGAAAACTGAAATTAGCTAGTTTTCCGTCAATCTTCAGGTTTGAGCTACTTTTTCAGTCTGAGGCATAATATTGAGCTGAACTTCTCTGGAGCTGCCTGTCTACTAAGCAGCTAATGTCACAGTCTGTGGAAATGTGCTGCACTTCTTGCAACAGCCTGAAAAAGATAGGCACAGCTTCATCCTAAATACTATGGGGGAACTTCAGTTTTTTATGTCATTTTACTCACAAGAGAACAACTCTTTTAATCAAAATAAATTAAAAACTTGTTTCTACTGATCTTTAGTACTTACATGTTATGAAGCTGGATCTTTAAATGACCATAGTAGTTTGGGAAAAACATCTCATCTTTGTTAAGTATATAGCAAATTGCCAATATCAGCAGCTATGTAAGCCACAAACATAAACACATCTTACACATTTAGGAGACTCTGTGTTGTGGGTGCCTCTTAAATTACTAGTGTGCCTGTACGGGAGGGTTATCTTGCTCTGTGTTTAGTTCTATTGTCAAGTGGCAATTTAAAATAACAGCCATTTAAAAGAACTGAATATAGATTGTTACTGAATCCAAGGTACATCTCATTCCTCTGTGGTATCTAATACTGTTAAAAGGAAAAGCAAAACTAAATTCAGTTATTAAACAAAAGTATTTTTAAATTTTTCAAAAAAAATATTTGCACTTTATCAAGTCAAGTTCTTCAAAAGAGCATACTATAAATATGATACAACAGTGGTCCTTTAAAGAAAAATAATTACCCCAGTGATACTTTTTCTTTTTTAAAGGACCTATCTCCTTCGAAGGACCACCCAATATGATTAACGCTTTTGTTATACACTTAACAAATATAGTAAAATTGCTGTGGGAGAGGCAGCAAGATACTAGTGGAGGTATTGATAATGGTTGGAAGTGATATAAAGGTTGTGTAACGATCTATTGAGCTGTGTGCTGTTGAAGGGGGACATACAGCCTTATTAAATTACAATTCAGCAAATCTAAAGGGCTCTATATAAGCACAGAGCATATTTTTGTAACAGAATTTTTTAGTTAGTGAAGACCTTGCTTTTGGATAGAAGTTCACTAACTAAAAACATATGCTGTGTGCTTATATAGAGCCCTTTAGATTTGCCAAATTGCAATTTAATAAGGCTGATAGCCTCCTGCTCTTAAGAATGGAAATAGGCTGCATGGGGGAAGATGGAGAGTTCAATGTGGCAGCCTGCTAAGGGTGAGCAAAGGAATAGTAATAATTCATATCTTTATATAAAATAGAGTAATAATGCTAGAAATTAATATTTTTAAAAGATTGTGTATTCTTTTAGTACTATAATTTCCCTTTAACTGTTTCTGTGCCTGACAACCAGGAGGGGTTCTGGAGGGTCAAGTGAGATCATGTGACCTTTATGTTGTCACATGACTCTCCAGATACCCTACCCACCTTCTTCCTCTGAGCGATCAATAAATACTCCCCTATCGCTAGGCAGAGAAATGTCTGCTTGCTCACAAGCTTAATCAGGTCATTTTTAGGGCCTGTAGTAGTGACCAGCTGCAATCAATGTGCAAGTGAATAAATCGATTATTACCTTGTTGTTGGACAGTAATTAATTTAAGCACCGCCACTAGATACAGGGGTTGGGGTAATGGGGACTCATATTTTAATGAATACAAAAATGTTATTGCCAAGGGGGGAATAGGATTATTTTTATGATAAATAATAGCCTCATAGCAGATAAGTGCTCTACCTAGCAGGGCCACCCACATCTATTACCCAGTGGACAGCCAGGTAACCAAATATAATTGTTCCCTTGACTTCCGATTCCTCATTTTCTGTGCAAATATAAATTAGTTGTAAATATTCTAGGCTTCAGATCTCTCATTTTTATGCCTACTTACCACATGATGGAACATATGTGACTACAATGTCCCTTTAGTATTCACTATTCTGGATTTAAACCATAATACTTTGGTTTGTTTATCACAAAAAGTTTGATTTGCCATTACCAGCCATATTCTACCAAACTAGGGACTGAGCAGCATATATTCAATTTTACACTCAAAATGTAAAGTTCGATACATTTATGGATTACCATAGCATAAGGATTAATGTCTATTACAGAGCTTTCAATAGACAGTTTTAAGATTAAATGCCCAGGATGGAGGTCCCAAGTGGCTATTTTTTCACACAAATGACCATTTTGCTGTTAATTGAATGATAAATTAGTGTCCACACATCATCGGTTTGCATCAATTTACAGCTGGTTCCGCTAATGAGTGTTAATCGGAAGATTCATGGAGGCATTAGACAATCTATTTAGATGTATCAATAACGGGAATATAGATAATTCAGTTATACCTGCTTCTCTAAGCAGCAGAAAGTCCCCAAGTTCTGACAAATAAGTGAAAAATGAAGAAGATTTATTTTTTAATTGATGGATATCGGAAGCTATTTGTCATTGTTATCACATGTATTATAGGTGATTTATGAATACAGGATTATAGGAGTAGTATTATTATTATTATTAGCTTTTGTTAGCAGAGTACCAGTAGATTCCATAGTGCTAGGGGTACAGTAAACACATGGATAACATTAGTACATATGTTTGAAGACAATGTAAATCATAGTACATGTTGTATATCCACACTGGTACTAGAGAAGATAGGGGCCATGCTCCCCTGAAAAGCTTACAATCTAAGAGTTAGTGGGGCGGGGAGATATGGGGAGAGGGAATGTCTTGAAGGAAGGAAAGATAAGGATATAATGAATCAAGGTAGGGTATTTACCACGAGTGGCTCTTGAAAAGTCATGCACGTGAGCATGGGAGTATGCTCAATTTCAGAGATCCAGTAAACCTGAATACTTTGACACCCTTCTACTAAAGCAATGGTGGGCAACTCTGTCCTATGAGGGACAACAACAGTCCAGGATTTCAGTATCTGTTTAAATGAGCAATTGTGGACCAACCAGGTTAGATCTGAGTAACTCAGATGTGCTAATGGAGAGATAACCTGAGTACAGAGAGATAATTAAATCCCGGGCTTTTGATGGCCAAGTTGCCCACCAATGCGCTAAAGGCTGTACATTATTTGATCATGAAACCTAATTGGCTCTGTGCCTGGCACCCAAATGTCAGTTGGTCAGTAGAAGTTATTCACACTGCTATATAAGTACTTTGTTGCAGCACTTGTTTTTCATGCAAAACTATTTGAAATATGGACCTTTTTTTAAATGGGAGGTAAAAACTTTGAATGTATGTGTCTATAAAAATATTATGTATTATTCTAAAAGGGACGCTGACCCCAAACTCAAGATGTCTTTTTAAGTTATTCTTAAAGAACATGAAAAAACAGCTTTTTTAGCCATTTTCCTACAGTGAACTATTCCTGAGACATTTAGTATTGTTTGAGCTGCATTCACATGCAAATAGGCAAGTCACAAGTACAAATACTGTGCTTTGATCACAATCTGCTAGTCTGTCTCTATGGTGTCAAAAGCAACGTCAACCAATGTTATCTTGAAATTAGATCTCTTCTTCCACTCATTGCAAGCCTTTTTAGCTGCAAATTAACCTAATAAGCCCCACATTAGAATACAAAACACACAATCAAGGTTGAATATCCCAGTTTTGTTTTACAGTAGCAGACAAAAATGGCTAATACAACTTACAGGTAGTTTTTCATGCTTTTTAAGATAAAGCCAACTTGTTGCAGTGGCAATATCCCATTAAACATGTTTACATAGAATTTTATGTGGCATTACAATGAACTTTTTATTATCTCTGTGATGGGTCTGCCCTTGTTTTGCACACAACTTCAAAGAATATTAACCCCACAGGATTCACCAGATAAATTTGAGGAAACAAAAAGTTATCTCAAATTGGAATACAAATAATGTAGAAATAATTACGGTAAGTATTCCAAGTTCTCTTACAAATAAATCAATGTATTTCTGAGATGTCAGCCTCCCTATGGACAGGACATACACTACACAATAATTCCCTGTTTTGACAAACTGACATGTCTCACCATTTATAACCTTTGTTACTTTTGTAACATTACTGGTAGTGGATTGAAATGACCCTGCTACATTACAAAGTAGTTAAATAAATTCTAATTAGAGATTAGATAAAGATAGATTAGATAAAATGAAGAGCTAACATACAATAACTGATACATATTCTGCCCCAGTAATGAAATGATGGGTTCCACCCACCCCCAGCTGAATGCATAAATGAACCAAGCAAAATTAAAGCACAGGACCACCTACCAACACACCTTGGGAGAGGCGAACTCCACACACGCCGTCTACCTCCCAGGCAGGTGATGCGAGAAGCTCCTTCCAGGCGGTATCCAGGAAAGCAGGAGAAGGTCAGAGAGTCGCCTACCCCAAACTGGAGACCCTTTCTGATGCTGTAAGCTGGGACCTCTGGTTCATCGCAGGGCTCCAGGTCGTACTCTGCAGAACAAAATGAGGGTGAGAGAGGAAAGATGAAAAGGAAGTGAAAAGTTTTCTTTGTTGCATGTTAAAATATTTCTGTGTGCTTCTTTATATCAAAGGTTCAAATGTTGAATGAACTGCTTTAAATGCACAGTAAGAGAATAAGTCAAGACCTTCATTCATTAAAAAAAGTTTATACATGTTTTACTAATGTTGGTATTCCTTAAAAGCTAATAATTAAAACAAATGCAGGATAGAAAATGCTGTCCCTTTAAGTAGAATGAGCACAGTAATATTAAAATAAGCCATATTACACATCACAAGATTACATAGAACAACATATAATACTGCAGATCAAACATCTTTATCACATCACTCCTATAACACAATATATTACAGTATGTATAATATCGGATCTGCATCACTTTTAGATGTTGGTAGTACAATGCAATAATACCATTAACTTTATATCAGCCACCTTTCAACATAATATATGTAAGTTAGTTCTTACTACAACCAGGGCTGGATTAACCATTAAGCAAAATAAGAACGTGTTTAGGGCATCAAGGGAAGAGGGCAAAACTACAAATGGTGCAGATGAACCAGGTTCCAAAAAAGGGGCTCCCACAATAAATGAAACAATCACATACATATAATAATAATAATAATAATAATAATAATAATAAAAATAATAATAAAAATAATAAAATAGTAATAATGGAGGTTAATGATACACATTGTATAGGTTTATTATTATTTATATTTTGTATTAGATATATATGGGGGCACCAAAATCTTTTAAGTGCTTAGGGCCTCTAAAGGTCTTAATCCGGCCCTCACTACAACAATAGACATAGCGGCAATATTATCTTACAGCTACCTACAGTATAATAATGCTTTTAATAACATCATCAGTACTAGGTCACAATACCAGGGTATAATGTAAAGCTATGACATCAATCCAAGCACATCGTACAGAGCTACAATATAATACTGTGAGAAATATTATAGCTCCTACGTATATTGTAACATTAATACATTACATTTATGGCAAATTACACTATAATGTAACATTAAACCAGCATCAATAGAACAACATTGTGTATTAGACCAATATAACGTCATGACCCTGTCATTCCTAGCACCTTGCACATACAGTTTTGCCCTGCTTATTTTATGACCACATTTTATCATCACCTCCATGGGTCCTACAGATTGATTACATAACTACAAGCCTACACAAACATGTTCAGAGTAATAATAGCCCATACTATTGAGTGTTATGACCCTATTTTTTAAACCAGATTGTGTAACCTGTTGCCCTCTAGCGGAATTCATAAGGCCCTTTGCAAGTTTTATCCATGTAATCTCCTGCCTAGGAGAGGTCATTGGTGATTCTCCTCTTACATGAAGCAGCATCATGTTAAACAATTGAATATATTCCTTTCTATGCTTTAATGATCCTTGGTGCAAAATTATACCCCCACACACACACTTTAAAAGTTCAATTTAGCACTGTATTTTACCAAATTATTTATATCGTTTTGATTGTGTTCTCAGCACTGTACAAAATTAGAAATGTAAGAGCAAAATATTCTGATTTGATTTTGGAGAGTGAAAATTTAGGGATAATGTTAGAAAGTACAGCTTTACAGAAATAGTAGTAGATATGTGGAACAAACTTCCAGTGAAGTTGAAAATACCTGCGATTCTCATAGTTGAGATTTCAGGTAGATAAAAAGGCCAGATCAGATGGGCGCTTTTGATTTTTATCTGCTTCAATGGACAGTAAAGTATTATATCTATGAGAGCAGTTTACATTCTATACTAAGGAAATTTCAGAAACATAGTATGTGACAGGAGAGCAGAAAAAACCTGTCCTAATTCCTTGACCTTCTGTTGTATTCTGATTATCATAATAGGGATAACATCAATGGGAGTATATTGAATACAAGTGTAACACTTCTTGGTTTCTTTGGGATCATTCATCATTTTAACAAAAATGCCATAAAGGAGTAATTCCCAACCCTGGTCTTCAATGCACACCAACACACCACATTCGAGAATATTGTTACTTAAGAACAGGAGAGTAACATGACAGAGTCAAAAGAGCTAGGACTAGGACTCAATGACAGCCTGGTTGTAGTGTTTTGTGTACCATCTTTTGGGAACCAATTATATACAGTCCCCCAAGATTTAGCTGTGCATAGCACATTGCATAACTACATGTCTACAGTCATTTAACCCTATAATTTGCCCTTAGTGTTAATTTCGCATATCCCTATCAGGTGCTTTTGAAGTGTTATTATAACTAGGCGATTTCTGTTTGCATTAAGTATATACAGTGGATATAAAAAGTCTACACACCCCTGTTAAAATGTCAGGTTTCTGTGCTGTAAAAAAAATTAGACAAAGATAAATAATTTCAGAACTTTTTCCACCTTTAATGTGACCTATAAACTGTACAACTCAATTGAAAAACAAACTGAAGTCTTTTAGGTAGTGGGAAGAAAAAATATAAAAATAAAATAATATGGTTGCATAAGTATGCACACCCTTACATTAATACTTTGTTGAAGCACCTTTTGATTTTATTACAGCACTCAGTCTTTTTGGGTATGAGTCTATCAGCATGGCACATTTTGACTTGGCAAGATTTGCCCACTCTTCTTTGCAAAAACACTCCAAATCTGTCAGATTGCGAGGGCATCTCCTGTGCACAGCCCTCTTCAGATCACCCCACAGATTTTCAATCGGATTCAGGTCTGGGCTCTGGCTGGGCCATTCCAAAACTTTAATCTTCTTCTGGTGAAGCCATTCCTTTGTTGATTTGGATGTATGCTTTGGGTCGTTGTCATGCTGAAAGATGAAGTTCCTCTTCGTGTTCAGCTTTCTAGCAGAAGCCTGAAAGTTTTGTGCCAATATTGACTGATATTTGGAACTGTTCATAATTCCCTCTATCTTAACTAAGGCCCCAGTTCCAGCTGAAGAAAAACAGCCCCAAAGCATGATGCTGCCTCCACCATGATTCACTGTGGGTATGGTGTTCTTTTGGTGGTGTGCAGTGTTGTTTTTGCACCAAACATATCTTTTGGAATTATGGCCCAAAAGTTCAACCTTGGTTTCATCAGACCATAACACCTTTTCCCACATGCTTTTGGGAGACTTCAGGTGTGTTTTTGCAAAATGTAGCCTGGCTTGGATGTTTTTTTTATTAAGACAAGGCTTTCGTCTTGCCACTCTACCCCATAGCCCAGACATATGAAGAATACGGGAGATTGTTGTCACATGTACCACACAGCCAGTACTTGCCAGCTATTCCTGCAGCTCCTTTAATGTTGCTGTAGGCCTCTTGGTAACCTCCCAGACAAGTTTTCTTCAATTCAAATCATTCAACTTGTTGATGATGACTGTCTTCACTGTGTTCCATGGTATATCTAATGCCTTGGAAAATCTTTTATACCCTTCTCCTGACTGATACCTTCTAACAATGAGATCCCTCTGATGCTTTGGAAGCTCTCTGTGGACCATAACTTTTGCTGTGGGATGCAACTAAGAAAATTTCAGGAAAGACCGACTAGAGCAGCTGAACTTCATTTGGGGTTAATCAGAGGCACTTTAAAAGATGGCAGGTGTATGCTGACTCCAATTTAACACGATTTGGAATGTGATTGCTTAATTCTGATCATAGCTACATCCCCAGTTATAAGAGGGTGTGCAGACTTATGCAACCAAATTATTTTTCTTTTTCTTCCCTCCACCTAAAAGATTTCAGTTTGTTTTTCAATTGAGTTGTACAGTTTATAGGTCACATTAAAGGTGGAAAAAGTTCTGAAATTATTTATCTTTGTCTAATTTTTTTTACAGCACAGAAACCTGACATTTTAACAGGGGTGTGTAGACTTTTTATATCCACTGTAGGTTTACATTCCCGCGCATCACATTTCCAAGTTCCTGGGCACTGCTGGCTCTCTCCCTGATAGGGGCCTGCCACTAAAGATGGAATCCAACATATTAACAGTTTGATTGAAAATACACCAAAAAATGTAAGTGGTTCAGGATATTATATCAATAAATTGGCTGGTGCTGCATAATTACCGATAACAGCCAAGATAAGTAAACAATGTTATGGCTTTAAAAGCCAACACTGTGACATTTACAACTATGACATCATCCCCACTATATATTCCCTGCTCCACATGATTGTGCTGATCAGTATTTTTAATTTCAAAGCCCTTTTAATAGTTAAATCAGACTTTCGAGACAGCAGAATGTCATCACAATTCCCATTAACTCTTGTTCATTAACTCTATCCCTCTATTCTTCCGTTCAGTATTTTGTTTACTGTAAAAACAACACCTGTTTGTAAAGTATGTGCCAAACTAACAATAATAGTACCTGTGTAAGCTAACGACATCAAAAGTGGTTTTGGTGAACATTTGAATTTTTGAAGACTCATACTTCATGAGTATAAGAATCTATTTTGTGTTCCACAGAGCTGGATCTTGAGGGTGTGTGTTTTTTGCTATCAGAGGAGGGAGGTTTGAAGAAGACACAGAGACTTTTTTATATGATTATATTTAACTGAAATTGACACACAAACTTTCCGCCGCACTGGCCCAGAAGCAGGAAGTTGCATCAATAGATGCCACCAAAGCTCTCAAGAAATGTAAATGTCCCTCACATACCATGGATTTATCCTGGTTACAGAAGAGGCATCAACATTTATTTATTTCTAATTAAAAACTAGCTTTATGACTTTGTTGCTGTTTAGTCATTCAGTCGTGTCCAACTCTCAATGAACCTATGGACTGTAGCATGACAGGCACATCAGTTTTTTTATCCATAAGGTTCTGCCAGTTCCTTCTCCAGTGGATCGCTATTTGTCTGATCTCTCTGCTATGACCTGTCCAAAAAGGGGTTTATGACTTCATGACCTCCTTAATTATGCTCTTAGTCCCACTCTAAGATCCATCATGTTAAATATTAGACAGTCCCTATAGATTCCTCTTTGTGTTCTCACTTTCAGGTACAGGTTCTGATCACAGACTAGATGTTAAAATTGCATTGTAATAGCAAGCAGTGCAGGCTGTCAGATCTATACAATGAATTATATATTGTAACTGGCAGGAACACATGATTATGGAAGTGGATGCAGTGTATACAGAGCAGCAGTGTTACCCACACAGCCTCTGGCAGAACATTTGTATCCGTCACAGGGAAATTAAGAATGAACATCAGGGCAGGACAAGATGGGAAAGAGCATTCAAGACTTTCAGCTTTCATGCTCAGAAACCATCATCTACTGCCAGGAATGATCATGGGAGGAAGAGACAGGGGTCTCAGTTATAAATAGCGATACTGAAAGGACACATAGCTCAACTTTGATTATTCATTCATTTGCATTGCACTACCTAGAATCCTTAGCTACTGTGGAAACACTATATACATTGTAACAGTCTTGTTATCTCTTTGGGATGTAATGTACTGGTGCAAACTGCTCACATTGATTTTGATTACAGCTAAAAAGTATCTAAAACTTTTCTATATCCCAGATATAATTGCGCTCCTTTAATGTGGATATTCTATTGCAGGATTCCAATATAATCCAAGCCAGTGAATTTCAAGCCAGTGAAAAGTTAGACAAATATTATTATTATTATTATTATTATTACTATTATTATTTTGATGCTCAGGAACCACTGGGATCTCTGGGGGTTTATTCAACCAGACCGTGCCCTGGGAGGGCATGGGATGCATGGCACAAGGATCTTCTTCCATTGCACGGATTGCATAAATATATGGACTGTTATTTCCCTGTGAGCAGGATGGTCATAATTGTGATACCCCCTGGATGTATGGGTTAGGGTCGCACTATTGGAATAAGTATAATAATTATTGTTGTATTGATTGCATGTGTAGTTTAATATTTCATGTTCTAGTTTAATATTTCATGTAGTATAAATATAACATAGATGACTTTTATATGTACTGTTAAGTATGAGAGTCCCCATATGACGTTTAGCATCAAAATGACCAGATTTCCCTGAGGAATATACTAAAACATGTCACATGAATCCTCAGGAAATAAGGTCAGAATTATGGGCTAACAGTAGTTGGATATATTCTGTAAATTATGGGGTAAAAGTAGTTGGATATATTTTGGGAAGACCTCAGGCTTAGGGGAAACAGGAAATTTAATTCAGGGAAGGGTGAGGAAGATCTAATCCCCTGAATAGCTGGCTTTCTGACAGGGGAAACGTAGCATAAACTAAAGTGTGAATCCCCCTACCCAGGAAAAAGGGCCCATTCAATGATTCCGCCTGTTAGAACCACAGGGGGCGGTTAGAAAGGCTGACATCATTGATGTGGGCCACATGGTTAGAAGGAGAAGAGAAGGGTTGAGGACTGTTGCTAGCAGGTGTGGCTTGGTGATAAGGGGTGACTAAAATATATAAAATGTTGAATGGATGACAAATAAAGAGTGCTGAGGTTGTCATACATAATTAAGTGTGTGCTTATTACTGAGGGAAAGAATAACCCTGATCATAGGGGTTAATAATTCTGCATCTACCTAAGGAAGTGTTAATGGTAATTTTGTTACTCTGGCGATTCTGGAATTCTTGTGGTCGTTCTGAGAGTCCAATAATGGTCTGGTTCTGTCTCTGCTAGCAGGGATAATACCAAGAACCATCGTGAATCGCTGGATGGGTCAGAACTAGGTTCTGGGTGAGCCCAGATGAAGAAGCAGTCTAGACAATTATTATCACTACTATTATTATTAAATGCCTCTACAGTTAAAATGTACTCAATTCAAAACAGAACACAACTATATTAAAATTTAGTTTGTCACATATAGTATCACCCTGATAAAAATGTTTTGGTTCTTGAAGATAATCAGCCAGTTCCCAAAAAGGTTGATAGGTGTTGATCTAAACAATTTATAGGAAGGTGGCAAAAAAGTATATGGTCTGAAATACAATTTAAACTTATAAGGAAATATGTCATGACATAATATGTATAGCTTGGGGGGGGGGCAGAATATATCCAACTACTTGAATGAATGCAGTTTACTTCCTTACTTCAAGCTCTAAAATATGCTTCACTATTATACTTTTATAGCGCCATTAGAGTGTGTTATCCCCTTCTGGATTGCTACCTTGTCGTGGTGAAGAGGCTTGTGTACCTCAGTGAAGCTGTGAGCTATACATGTACCAAGATGGGCAGATCATAGCTGAGAGGTCAGACAAATTGCTGTCCACTGGAGAAGCAACTGGCAACCCACTCCAGTATCTTTGCCAAGACAAGCATATGGATAAGCACAACCAGAAACACAGACAGATGTGCCTAGCGTGCTGCCTCCATGTGGTCACCAAGAGTCAAACATGACTGAAGGACTCAATTACAATAACAAAAAGTATGTTTCAATCCTCTTTCCCTTTTCTCTTATTTGTTAAGAGACAAAGTAGTAGATTCACTAAGGTAAGAAGCTTGGGGAATCTTTTCATTTACAAGGAAATGCTTAACTAACATTTCTCAAGTATGACTGGCTCTGCACAATGTGTCCATTCCTCACCTGAGAAGGTGACATTAAATCCCTCATAGGATACAGAGAAATCCGATATGAACCGGAGCTGGGCTGTGAAATTTCCATACAGCCCTGCACTGATGGGAGTCGGGAGCCTGGAACCTGTCAGGCTTTTCAAGGGTTGGATGAAGCTGCCATTCTCTGTGATCAGCAGGTAATCATGAGCACTCTCCAGGTGGAAGGTATGGAAAGTGAAGAACACACCTGTATAGAAACATAACATAATAATTTTATTATATTTATATTAAATTCATTTTTTTTTTAGATTTCTGATGGCACGGCTACTAAATTCATAAAAATACATCACAACTAATTACAAGTAGTACATGAAACAATTCAATTTATGTACAAAGAAATTCACTTTAGTTTATAATATATTTATTTTTTATTAAACAAGTATATTGAAAGCAATCCATTTAATTGATTCATAAGGCCTTACAATCTTATTCTCCTATCCTGCTTCTGACCAGCTCATTTTTGTTTACAATACAAGCTTGACTGATGCAGCAAATGCGAGACTGCCAGACTTAACTGGCAGGACTTTGCTGTTGCACAGTGGCTCCTCTGACATTACAAATAATGTCAGTGGTGATATGCATGTCTACCGATGTCATCAGTCTGTAATTTCATTAGTGACAGCGCATATGGGCATGAACCGCTCATGAATATTATTTGGCTAGTGCAGCATTTCATTGTCTACATTTCCCAGATAAAAAGTATATTTTTACAATACTTATTTGGCAAATGTCAAGCTTTGTATTATTGTTACCATTCATTGAATAGAATGAGTCAAGAATCCCATATCGTAGGTAACAAACCATAACACTCCAACAAGTATTATACAAATAAAATATCTCACCTTTGCCATGAGAAGTTTCTATCATCCACGTGCAATTGAGATTGTTGGGGTAGAAGTCAGGGAATCCAGGTGATAAGATGGTACCACTGGAACCCTGGATGTATCCCCCACACAGAGCTGCAGAGAGTATATGAAATATGCATTATAAACCATTTCAAAAATAAAACAGTCATTAGCACACTGAAAATGCCCTCAAATCATGCCAAAAACACTTTAAGGGGGTAGGATTCCCAGCTTGTGTATAATCCAACCTTGGCTTTGCAAAAAAGCTGTGTAATGCGTCGGTATAAACTTAAAGTAAGCCATGTTTAAAATGGTTTATGGATTGAAGAGCGAGGCATTTGTGAGCACATTTGCATGTCCCTGCTCAGCTAACCAGAATGCAGTGTAATAACTGTATTTCTCGGAATTCTGAGCGGGAAACTGTTTTTTTTTACTTGTTTTAGACATTCAAATGTGAACACAAATGTACTATATATATATATATATATATATATATATATATATATATATATATATATATATATAGTATGAAATTCCAAACATCCAAACATTTAACAAATCCCCCACTTTAGACCCTCCTCCTAATCCCTCTCTATACTGTTCAAATAAATAAGAACTTGATGATATTATCAAAGCTAGCAGCAAGGGCTCAAGTCAGACAAGATGAAAACTATCTATATGCAAACAGAATGGATCAAAAAATGTATCATGGCTTACACAGCTACTAACAATTAGTTTGTTATATACGTTTTTTTCATTTTTTTCTACCTCTCTCTTTCTTTACTAGCATGTTCCTGTAATTCTTCCAGCAAGCAGTAAAAAATACCCATTGAATAGAAATGCACTTCACCCAGACCCACACAACAAGTCTGTGTTATCCGTGGAAGAACTTGTCTGAACCACTGACCCATCTTCTCTCAGGAATTCTTTTATTAGCCTTCCGTTGACCTCTCTTCTCATATAAGCTTTCTACTTACTTGGTGTCATCTGTCCTAATTTTGCCTATGTTATATTTCCTTTACTGTATCATTCTATGACTCTTCTTCCCCTCCAGATGAACTGCACAATTTAGGTTAGGTGCCTCACTCTTCTACAAACTAATGGATTACTCTTGATTCTAGTTCCAAAAGCTTTGTCAGCTCTCAAGATCAATACCCATTCTACAAGCTTTTATCAGTCTGATATATATCATCCTGGATGCTTTCCCGATAACTCAAGTGCAATATCACAAAAACAGAGGTAATACTACCTATAACCAAATGCCTTTCTTTAAAAAAAAACATGAAATTTGTCTAATTTGTCAATATTTCAGCAGTAATCGCAACCAGCAAAGTCCACTGCTCTATTGAATCTTCTTCTGCCTAGAGAATATCATCACTATTCATTCCTTTGTCATAAGAACACTAAATCAAAATTCAAATTCACTCACTTATTATGCTGAATCTTGATTTCTGTAAATCACCATCATCTGATCATCATCAAAATCCTAAATAGATTAATCTTCCTCACTCATCACTCTGCTAGTCCTGTACGTGCCTACAACATTAAAATTTCACTGCACCCTCCCTATATTTATTTCCCATGCATTTATGGTACAACAGTGTACTAATGACTGGCATGTTCAAAGGTCTGGTGCTACAAGATGATAATGCACTAAAATGCTGTCATTCCCCCTGACAAATCCTTTACCTTCACAGCTGGGCAGGGCTCTGCTCCATTGGAAATTGGGCTCGCACTCTAGAGCCTCATTATCACTCAGGGTGTACCCAGAGTCACAACTGAAAGTGACCAGGGCCCCAACATAGAAGTCATTCCCATGCCGCTGCCCGTTAACCGGAATGCCGGGGTCCAGGCAATGATCTGACTGTAACTTCACAGCTGTGGAGTAAGGTACAGAGGTCAGGATCACCATATAATACAAATAATGATAAGAAAGATAACATGTTAAACATTAGGTTACTCTATCATTTTCTTCTAATGTATACCCTTCTGAGAAATTCACTATTATTTGTGCTGCATTTCTATGCAATTGAGCAGTGCCTGCATACTAATTAGTTGTTGTGATGTACTAATTAGAATCAGGTTCTGATTGTTTATCCCTGTAGTGGCCAAAATGACAATTAATGCTGTAATTCAGTTAGAACCCCCAAACACCTTGGCCCTCATTCAATTGCAATTTGGCCAATGGAATAGGGCTCTAAATAAGCACATAACATATATTTTTTAAAGAAGTTTTTAGTTAGTAAACATCTATCCAATAGCAAGGTTTTCAGTAACTAAAAATGTATTTAAAAAATATATGCTATGTGCTTATATAGAGCCTTATTCAATTGGCCAAATCGCAATTGAATCAGGGCCCTTATCCATAAGTTCTTTGAGTAGTAAATTAGCATATTAAGCTGCATACTCACTGCATAAACAATACACTTGTACACTGTGCAGCAAGTGCTCTTTAAAGGCATATTTACATTTCCTTGATTATGAGAGCATCTGATAGAGGAGAATGTGTAGTGTATGAAAACATTTTTGTATGAAAAAATACCAAAATAAATATTACTATCGATGTTTGAGTTAACACCCCTGGAAATTCCTGCTAAAATTAGCATGAAATTCATAATTTGTTTTAGCCTATCAAAGGTAGTTAATACATTTGTATCAATCTGTAAAGCCAGTTTGTGCACCAAAGTATCATGGGATGTTTAGTCCTGTTTTTACCCAAGAACAGGAAGTAAAGAGGAGCCCAGACATTGCTCTGTAGATCTCTGCATTGTGCTGCTGTTGGTTTGAAGGTTAAAATCTGTACCCACATGCAGTGCTTCTAATGGCAGGTGCACTGTGCCTATGTAAAAAGCTCTGAGAGTGTGGAAAAAAGTTTTATTTTTAAATGAAATAAGTCTGTATGTGTATAGAATAACTCAATGTAATGTGTGTTTCTGATATAAGCAGCAGGTGTTAGATTAGAAAAAAGGGAAAACAGGGAAACTTAAGAAATACCATTAAGACACAACCAACTGCTCTTTATGGTGACACTGACCTTTAAACAAGTATATAGAACTAGGAAGTTACCCGTCAAAATGACGGGAATAAAATTGTAAGGCTGGCAATGCTGTTTGCCAAACAATGTGAGACCTTTGCTTTTCTGAGCACCTTTTGTGCTCATCGTGAGCCCTGCACTGAGCGCCTTTGGCTCTCATCGCATGGCTCGCAATGAGCGCCTTCAGCGCTCATTGCAAGCTAGTCCCCCTGTGTACTTCAACTTTCCTGCTTTGCAATGATCACCTTCGCCGCTCATTGCGATCCTTTTCTCCCACCTACTGTACGGGCCGCTCATTGCAGGGTTCATTAACCTGCAAGTTTGTGCTTGGAAATGCCATGTGTCTCTTTCCACCATCTCCCCTGTCCCTTCCCTGTGTGTTTCTCCTGTGTGTGTCTGCTGAATGTGTGTTACGCGCTGAATGCCATTGTGTTTTTTCACGTCCCTGGCGTTGTTGTGTAAGTGTTACTGTATTCGTTGTCATGTATTTTCTAAGTCCAGCGTTCCTGGCATTGGTGAGCCTCGTTTTCATTGTGTTTCACATTTTTGACGTTTTTCGTCCGCCATTGTTTCCCTCGCTTAGCCGATTTTTGAAAAACTGCAAATATGGCTCAGATTCGCTTGCAACCTCTCTCCCAGGCTTCCTGGCCCTCCCTCTGTGCTGTGTGTGAGTGTGTGTTTTTTTTTTTTTTTTTTTATTATTTTGCTTGTTTTTATGGTCTTTAGAGTTACGCGCTTGTACTAAGTTTGGCCGTTAAATTAGCAAACCGCGTTCCTCGCGGTAAGCGGCAAAGTGCTATTTTTTTTCAACGGCTTCCCGCGTGCCTTTGGCGCTCTAGCAGCCTAAGTCCTGCGTGTGTCAACAGCTCGCCTCGCTTCGTGTGACCAAAATCGCGAACGTTCCCAACATCGCAAGAACCACTATATATGTGATGTGCATTTTATTACATGAATGTTAAGTGTTTCAGATCAGTAAAAGTTGCAGGGCCTCACAACCACATATTTGACAGTATCATTATTTTTCGCATGTGCAGTATATCAGATGAATAAATTGCAGTATTAAAGACTCATAGAATTTTCAGTCTAAAATACACAGAGTATCATATTAACAGAATACACTATGTACAGTGATTTAGCTTTCTGTAATGCACATAGTGAGATATACAATTGACTCTGCCTCATATCTATAGATATCCAGCGCTTTTCCTAAATCATTTTTATCCCCCAAGAGACTATTTCACTCTTAATGCTAAACACAACACTCTCCCACAGAGGATCGAGAACTGGCTGATTAATTTGGGACGTGTTGCATGTTAAAATAAAAAGATTTCCGCTGGAGTTTATACTTGAGATACCCAGGCTACCTGTGCAATAAAAAAGGATTTGCTCTAATCTGAGAGGAATCCCATCCACTCAGACACCTAGTGCTGTGGGATCAGTGTTTATTGCAAACAGAGCTTGTGGCGCAATCAGTATGGAACTCCCCAGCAGACACAGCTCTCAACAATACTATAATAGGGGCCATATTATGGCACAAAGCTGGCAAGTTAAACTGCATTACTACCCTAAGAAAAGTAATGCTCCCCTGATTACATATGTATGGTATATTAATTCACTATGTTATTTATGTATAGATTTGAACAGATATAGAAATATATAGTGATAACATGGAAAAGGGTGGGTGGAACAAACAGGCAATTAACAAACTGGGTATGAAAAAGAGAGTTAGGACAAGAACGATAAACTACAGACATACACAGGGAGGGCGAAAGAGAACAAGGCTGGCCAAGTGGGGCATTACATTTTTATTTTGCTCCATCACTATTCTATTGAAATATTGAGGGTAATAGATCATATATATGTAGTAGCCATTTAAATACATATAAAGGTTGCTAAGGGACAGCATCATATTGTATATGAGAACCACTAGAGCAGTGGTGGGCATTTGGGTCCAAAGAGACCCGCCAACAGTCCAGGATTTCAATCTCTCTTTGTATGAGCACAGATGGAGAAATCAGAGTGAAACTGAGTAACTTGAGTGCTGAAGCAAACAGAGCCAGAATATGGAGAGAGATTGAAATTTGCCCACCACTGAACTAGAGGCCTAGAGCCACAACTGATTATGTTACAATTTGAAGGTGAGTGGAAAAGCTGACAGATAAATCACAGTATCTGTAAATATAAGGTACAGTATACTTTTGATTAGAGCAGCTCATGATACTGGCATATCATTAAATCTGGTAGTTAGTTGAGGGTTAATTATGCCACATTTAGGTAAACAGATAGGGCAGATTAGATAGACCTTTTAATTTGTATCTTTTGTAAAAGCTATGTTTTTATTCTGAATTATATTTAGTACATTGGGATGATATTTGTAACTGCCCTGTGTTACATTATGACAATGCAACCAATAATTAGTGCAAACGTAGCTAATAAAATATTAAAAGAGTGGAAAAGAATTAAGGTAGGGGACAAAAGTAATAAACATAAATGTCATGACTGATTTTGGGGCCAGGAAGGGGCTCCCCTGAACCCCATAAGAAATCCTATAATTTGGGATGTGTTCTGGGGATGGTGACGGGTGGTTTTTCTCTTCATGTATTATTTTTAATGTTTAAAGGATATTGTGTGTTTTACTGCTATTGTAATATTTGGTCAGCAGTAGCCAACAGAATGGTGCCCATAGCATGTAACTGGTCTGAACTAGTTTCCATTCATGCCTTTCCTTTGTTCTAAGGGGCTGCTTGCTTTCAGCTCAGGTAACACAGACCAACCCTCAGGAAAGGGCTGACCCTTCTGTGACATCATCTCTGTCCCCACGTACACAGGACTATTCTGATTGGGCTATGCTAATTCAAGCAGTACAGCTATCCATGTAATTTGTGTTTGTGCACTCAAGTGGAAATTCAAACTTGTTCTCGCCCCAATTCATGTAAATGCTGTTTTTTTTTCTTTGTCTCCGGTCTTTCTGAAATGCTCTGCTTGGAAAGCCACTAAGGTTTGAGGCAGCCTGACATTCTAAACAACGGGGTGTTTGATTCTATTTCTTGTGTATTCAATCCTAAGCAAAGGGATGAAAAAGAGCTTATTATTTTTTAGAAGTCAGTAACCCTAGGGCTGAGCTTGCAACCTGTGATGTTCTGAGTTCTCCTAGGAGGTGTTCTGCTGGGTGCTGAGAAATTGAGCACACAACCTAAAGGGAGAAAATTGAGTTGCTCGTGGCCCCTCAGCTCTGGGTCGCTACAATAAATAAATACAGTGTGCTTATTATTACTCTGTTCCTCAATTAGGTTTTAAGAGTTATATTTCCAGTTCCATATATTTAATGAGCTCTTCTCTCCATACCTTAACAGGATCATGGTTGGTGGCAAGTCATTTATTTTTGCAAAGTTGTGAAAAAAATCCTTATACACGGATTGCTTCAAACATCAAGATAACATTCAAAGATCATTTATGTTATTGAAGTCCAACAGAAACACTCCAAGTAGGTTCTCAGGATTGCACTGGTTATGGAAAAGTAACTCAAGGGGGCTTGCTAGGCAAGATATATATTTGTAAACATTTGAAGGTCCCCTATTCTGGTATATTTTGCTACATGGAACCCAAGTTTGACAATAATTAAAGGAACAGAAAATAAGTCAGTTTAATCAATAATCTACTTTATAACATATTTTGATATTATTACAATATTACCACATAGGTATAGCAGTACTTGCTTATGATTGAGACTTTCTGTTTTCCTTATGAGCTCAGGCATTTTGCTGTTAACAGTCCTCTGTTGGAGCATGACCTTCATCTTAGTAATACTGCATCTGCAGATTTATATGCAGCACAAGCCCCCAGGGGCACTCACTCTTGAGTATTTCACTTGGTTGGCGATGTTACCGGTCAAAAAAAAGGACAAAAAGTACATGAAATAAAGTGTTTTGGGGCCCATTTTGCATGAAAATATGCAACTGCAGCATTACCAAGATGGAGATCTTGCTATCAATTGAGAACTGTAAATAGCAAAATCACTGCACCCATAAAAAGTGAGCAAGTAGTGTTATGCCTTAATTTTAATAATGTAATAATGAGTAAAAAATATCAAGTAAGTTATTGATTAAACTAAAAAATAGAAATGTAGATGATTTTGAGAAGTCGACTATTATGAATAACATGTTTTTAACCTTGAGCCCCTTGATGTAGCCATATACCAATTCACATATGAACAACTTGTTAAGAGTCCATACCTGGATATAACCTGGATAAACCTGGATATAACCAGAATTACACACAAACCATGGTTAGTTCAGTGAAAACCAGGTTTAGCTCAGCTAGGTAATCAGTATCTCCTTGGTACATGCAGACTTGGATGGACACATAGTAAATAATAAAATATATACAGCTAATTCCAAATATATAGACTGTAAGAAGTATATGTTATATGTAGTTATATCAACATAAATATTTAATAAATTTATATTTTGAATGAATACTTTAGCTATAGTACATTGCAGATTTTTTTTTGTGAGAACACTTGCTTTGCTCTACTTCCAGAAGAAGTTAATGTAATTTTTAATTAGTTGGTAAACAAGACTTAAAACAGGAAGTTTCTAAGAAAATGAAAGCAGAAGAACGAATAACCAATATATTAGATCAATCACTATGTATTTAGAGTGAGAACAAACAGTTGCTCCTGCAGTGTGAAGCAGATGAGGATTCTGGGGAACATCATCTCTCAGCAGCTCTCATTAAAAGCAGTGAAAAAAGTATCCAAATTAAGAAGGAATAAAAGCAGCTTTCTTATTCAATAATGCTGTCCAGAAGTCATTACTCCAGTTGTTATGGTAAAAGAAAATCAATAAAGATGATCAGACTGCAGTGTGTGGAACGGCTTCTAATAGATTTAAGTTCTCCAAACACTTTCAGCAGCACAGCTAACACAAAGACACCAATATCTCTGTGTACGAGGGGCGCCCCTTTCGCGCCTGCTAAGTATACAGCTACACAATCTAATAATTCCTGCAGGACCTTCCTCATAATTTACTGCTTGCAATGGCTGGGGGTAATTAGTTTTAATCAAGCATAAAGAAAAGTGTTTACTTTTATTCGATACACCAAGTCAGTATTTAGCAAAATTACCAAAATAGTGTCTGAAACACAGTGTATTTGATCCATGGGAAGTACATTGTATCAGAGCTAGAGCACATACAGTGTATGTCTGCTATAGAATGTACAGTATAGCAGGATTATATAATGTACAGTATATCAGAGGTATAGAATGGTCTGTATATCAGGAGTATAGAATGTACTGTATATCAGAGGTATATAATGTACTGTATATCAGGAGTATAGCATGTACAGTATGTCAGAGGTATAGAAAGTACTGTATATCAGGAGTATAGAATATACAGTATATCAGAGGTATTGAATGGACTGTATATCAGGAGTATAAAACCTACAGTATATCAGAGGTATAGAATGTACAGTATATCAGGAGTATAGAATATACAGTATATCAGAGGTATAAAATGTACTGTATGTCAGATGTAAAGAATGTACAGTATGTCAGAGGTATAGAATGTACTGTATATCAGGAGTATAGAATGTACTGTATATCAGAGGTATATAATGTACTGTATATCAGGAGTATAGCATGTACAGTATGTCAGAGGTATAGAAAGTACTGTATATCAGGAGTATAGAATATACAGTATATCAGAGGTATTGAATGGACTGTATATCAGGAGTATAAAACGTACAGTATATCAGAGGTATAGAATGTACAGTATATCAGGAGTATAGAATATACAGTATATCAGAGGTATAGAATGTACTGTATGTCAGATGTATAGAATGTACAGTATGTCAGAGGTATAGAATGTACTGTATATCAGGAGTATAGAATGTACTGTATATCAGAGGTATATAATGTACTGTATATCAGGAGTATAGCATGTACAGTATGTCAGAGGTATAGAAAGTACTGTATATCAGGAGTATAGAATATACAGTATATCAGAGGTATTGAATGGACTGTATATCAGGAGTATAAAACGTACAGTATATCAGAGGTATAGAATGTACAGTATATCAGGAGTATAGAATATACAGTATATCAGAGGTATAGAATGTACTGTATGTCAGATGTATAGAATGTACAGTATGTCAGAGGTATAGAATGTACTGTATATCAGGAGTATAGAATGTACTGTATATCAGAGGTATAGAATGTACTGTATATCAGGAGTATAGCATGTACAGTATGTCAGAGGTATAGAAAGTACTGTATATCAGGAGTATAGAATATACAGTATATCAGAGGTATTGAATGGACTGTATATCAGGAGTATAAAGCGTACAATATGTCAGAGGTATAGAATGTACTGTATATCAGTAGTATAGAATATACAGTATATCAGAGGTATAGAATGTACTGTATGTCAGATGTATAGAATGTACAGTATATCAGAGGTATAGAATGTACTGTATGTCAGAGGTATAGAATGTACTGTATATCAGGAGTATAGAATGTACTGTATGTCAGAGGTATAGAATGTACTGTATATCAGGAGTATAGAATGTACTGTATGTCAGAGGTATAGAATGTACTGTATATCAGGAGTATAGAATGTACTGTATATCAGAGGTATATAATGTACTGTATATCAGAGGTATAGAATGTACAGTATGTCAGAAGTATAGAATGTACTGTATATCAGAGGTATATAATGTACAATGCATTGGTTAAAAAATACAATATACACTGTATGAGATTTTATTATATACTGTACGTTGCATCGCAGCCAGAGAAAGAATAATGTACAAAAAATCAGATTTATGAGATTCACAATGCATTGGGGCTATATTATTCACAAAGGATTAAATCCATATAATACACAATGGGACAGACCCATATAATGTACAGTCTATCAGATCCATATAATATATACTCTATCAGATCCACAGAATGTACACTATACGAGACATTATGATATAATGTACGTTGCATTGCAGCTAAAGACCAATGTTTGAAATGTTTAAGTTGTACAAAGTATCAGATTCATGAAAGTCACAATATATCAGAGCATTAGGTCAGCGCTGTATAATACACAATGGGTCAAACCCATATAATGTACACTGGATCAGATCCATAAAATGTACACTGGATCAGTTCGATAAAATGTACACTGGATCAGTTCGATAAAATGTACACTGGATCAGATCCATATAATGCACAATGGACAAGATCCATATAATATATACTGGATCAGATTCATATAATGTACAGTTAATAAGATCCATATAAAGTATAGTGTATCACTGTTACAGTATATAATGTGCAGTTTATAACATGCAGTACACCTATTAAGAAGAGATAATTCCTCTTACTTTCATAGCGTATCTGGAAGCCGATGTCTGAATGGCTCTTATCAGTGGTGAACAACAGGTACAAGAAGTTGCTTGTGCTGAGGAGGAATTGAGGGACTTGTGTGCCATCATACACACCAATCAGGGGTGAGGAGTAGGATCTCCCATCCCGCACTTCCAATGTGTCATAGTTAGCCTCTGTCTTAAACCTGTAGAAGTAAAACATTCAAAAGAACAATATCTAGTAATAAGTAATTCAAAATCCAACAAAACATCAACCATATTACTCTACAGTAACACACAGGATAATACTAGAAAGACCTGCTTTTCCATTATTTTCTACCTGCCTACAGAAAATGTAGTGAACCATGGTTGATCATTTACTATTTTTTATTCTTTAAATACTTTAAAAGACTGTATATACAGTACGTAACACTACCTGAGTGGAAGGACCAGAAGCTAAATGGCTGCAGAAATCTTCAGTTTAATTTAGAATTGTTAACATAAATGATAACATAAGGGAAAGCCCAAAGGTGAAAGCTTTGTCTGTAGTGTCGATTTTGTATGGAGTAAGCCTCCTTTTCAAGTTGCAGATATGTTTCCAAGAACTTCTCCAAACAATCTCCAACTTGAAAAAGTACCATTTCTTTTGCATTGATACATACTTTTTTTGTACTTGGTTTAATGTAAGTGGAAGTTACTTCCATGTCTCATTTTAAACCCACACAGGATGTTGATGTGTTTTATTCTTTCTCCATGCATTTTATAAAATAGGTCATTTTATAAAATAGGTCATCCTAAAATATGCTTTCTCCTAAAGAGGCTAAATGAAAAGCCAGTCAATAGTGTCCACTTTCAATTTCAGAATATGAAATGTAGTGATCTTTATGTGTCACAATTAAGGCATTAACTGTATGCACATAATGTAATATATAATTTTGTCAGCTCTCCTTCACACTGTATGAGCGTCATCTACTTATGTACTCTACCGTTGTATGGCCTTGCAAGCACTTGAAGACTGCATGTTCCACTAAGCCTATTGTCCTTGATGAGCAGAGAAATAGGCATTTACCTGTCAAATGTAATTTTTATGGGATATCCAGGCTGGGCCTCCACAACCCACACACAGTTTAGTGAATCTTTGTAAAATCCAGGCCATCCTGGGGACAGAATCATTCCATTTGGTGCAGTCAGATGACCCCCACATGGAGCTGTAGAAAGAGAAGACTTCTCTGTGAGAGATAACAGGCCATGATACATACTGTCAGTGCAACATCTGCATATTATACACATAATCCAAGTAATGTGCAATAAACATTTATTTTCCCACACTCACTGGCTGATTACTTTTGCACAGAAGTAAGTTCATCACAAGAGCCTTATCTTTGTGTGAAGGAGTCTCTAACAAATTGTTCTAAGTAGGGCTTGATAAGCCAAAGAGGGAGGGAGCAGGTCAACCTTAGCTGCAAGCTATTTACAAACACACTTCCTAGCCACCACCTACTATCATACTGCAGTTGTAGTATGCCAATCTGGAAAGCCCTCCCCCATAGGATAGCGCCACTGTAGACACAATACTTAATTTAGGGGGTAGATAGATCAGGAGTTTATATAGGCTGGGGCCATGACTGAAATATAGTAATTCATTGTTTAAATGAGCAGTAAAAAAATAATAAAAGCTTGGTTCTTTTCCAGCTAACTATTCTATTAGAGTCCTTTATACGAAGACAAAATAGGTCCTTTAATTGATTTAATTAACTCTATGGTAACATCTATACCCATTGGTCCATGTGTGTCCTGCTTTAACTACTACTTCTTCCTATGATTTCTAACTTTGTCTCTCTCTATATAATATATGGGGGGTGGGCATTAGAGGAGAGAATACTTAAGTGGCAGTGCATGCACATTTTTTTCTAGCCCTATATAACTTTATTTTTTATGTTTAAACCATTATATTACAGAAGTGTTATTTTTAATAAGGTCTGTATTTAGGAGAGAAGGTGTGCGTCAAGACTTCATTTTATTGTCCTGTCCTCCAGGCACACATCTCTCCATGGGTTAAACACTGACCTGTCCCCCCACCATACAATTTAATGTGCTGAATACTCATATCCTGCTGGTTGAAGTTATTTTTAGTCTGATTTTATACCAACTTGTGCCTCTTTACGATTGCATCGTGCTCTTCCAAATCTCTGGTGTACTGTGGTGCTAAGTATAAATGTTTACAGCACGGTGTGAAGTGTTACTAATCTGAGAAGTCAGCACTAACCAGCTGGGAAAATATCAGCAAGAGCTGCTTAGAACATGGATGGTGGATTTGTGAAACAGCAACTCAGCATACGTGGTAGTAGCTGAATACAATAGTGGAAGTCCATATACAAGGACATGATGAGGATTTCTCAAACTCTTTCATCTAGAGACCAAATGGTTACCTTTTAATGCTTGTGGGGACATCCAAACATTTCATCAAATTTTGTACTAATTTGAGTTCATTTTAACTGCAGATAAGTTCATCAATAATTTTTAAAATGGTGGTGTGACTAATTGTAGTGGTATGTTTCAACTGTTAGGCTCTCCTCATCCCTTTTTGTTTGGGAGGCCTGCCAGATAAATGTAAACAGTGAATTTTATCTGCATTTACATTATACACAGGATCTAATAGAAATGACACAACAGGTTAAAACAGTCATTAGATCTGATACAACAAAGCTAAGTGGGTCTCTGAAATAGGAAGGTTACAGAATGCCAGTCTTCATTGGCGTGTGCGATAAGTACCAATTAGTGTAGGGTCATAATTATAGTGCTGTATAATGTGCCAGTGATAATAGGTTATTAGGATACTGAGCATGAGTTAGTTCTTTATCTTTCTGCAAAGAATATAGATATCCACTGTGACATCTCAGATATTCATAGCATGTATTAGCAACACGAACATAGAAACTAGATTAGTCCTATTTATATGCCCCTTCCCAGAAGAATAGAGTGGTATATAAGAGAACAGGCAGAGCAGAATTTATGCTTTTCTTCAAGGTCTGTAAGACAAGTCTTCACTGTGATTTTGGAAGTTTCTGAGTGGAAACATATAATGCAAAAAATGGAATATATGGATCCAACAAATCATCCAGGCGTAAACTTTTCTGGCTGACCGTCAACTGTAAGAAACACTTTGTTAAAAAAATTCTTGGAAGTAAGCAGAAAGAGGAAAACAGCTTTGTGCAGGATTTATCACAATAAAAAAGTAAGAAACGAAGAAAAAGAAGGGCGAAAAATCTCAGACATGACAGCCAGCAACTGGCCACACTTGTTCCACCACTTCCTTTACTTTCTCAATACTTAATTTTATGAACTTGATCCTCTTTTGCTCTCATTTTCCGGTAGGTACTGTTGACCTAACTGTCCTATTTGATGCATTTTCTCATTTTAGTTTGCAACAATTAATTAAATTACCCTACTTGATCCTTTTCTCCTCTATGTGTCTAGTCAAGATGGTAGTACAATAATCCCATTTGATCAATGTACACATCTTCCTTTCTAAAGGTTAATAAATTACCTTACTTGATCCTCTTTTACGCTCTCATTTTAATCTATATGGCTGACACAACAATCCACTTGATCCTCACCTGATCTCTCTTTCCAGACAAAATGGCTCAAAGAATGGCCTCAATTGATCCCTCTTCTCTAAATTTCCCGTAAAAAGATGATACGAAATTACCCTACTTGATCCTTCTATACTTCTACGTTTACAATCAAGATGGTGGAATAAATGATCCCACTTGAAGCCTCTTGTGATATTTCATTCCAGGCCAGATTCGCCTTTCGCTTGCAACACAAGAATATCAGTGAACTGAACCAAAAGACTAATAACTGGCCGTGTTTGTGCATTAACACAGAGAAAATCATTAACAAAGCACAGAAAACTAATTACATATTTTTTTTCCACTGCATCAAACCATCACTAATTCAAACAAATGCAAATCTATATCAACCCTGCATCTTTGCCAGTGAAGATGTCTTTTAACTGCAAAGCAGAGATCTTTTTTCCTCTAAAACCAAACTATAAAGGATGCAGAATTTCTTTGAAGAATAATTCTGAACATTTTGCAAGCCTCATTGGTACACATTAGCTTGGACAAGAAATTAGGGTTCTAGAGGCCTGAGGAAAGAGGTGAGAGGGGACTGTATTTTTGTAGCAGAGAGAAGAATGTATTTAGTAGTCTGTCATTACACTAAACATTGCTTGGAATAAACAAAAGGATATCCTACATCATGAAATTAGAGTTGGTCATCAAAAATGATAGTCCTGTTGGACTATGGTTCTTTTAACTTTAAAATACTCATCAACAGAAGGCCCAATGATATAGATGCCTCTAAAAAAAACACTGATTTCTACATACACTATGAGGGTGACTATAAGGAAACACAAAAGAGCAAAATGTATACCTTAAGAAATATTGCTCAGGGCCAGTCAAACTGCATTGTTGGTAATCACCTAGGGTTCCAAGCATTAAAGATGACACTAGGCTTTTCAGGGGAAACAGAACCACCCTTGTTTCAGCCTGAACACTCTGTACTGTCCAGGAAACTGTGATCTATCGAAGTGAAAGAGGAGTGTCCCACTGTGATGGAAAACCCACTTCAATCTCCTTTGTCTACACAGGTGTTTATAATTGAATAGACAAACTTTGCCAGCTAGGAAAGAATGTGAGTGACAAAGATGTACCTTGCCAAGGCACCAAGATACATTAACCCAGTCTTGAAACTTCACCAGCAAATGCTATCTTCCTATGTTATACATCTCCAATCAATACTGGCCCAAAGATTACCTTCACATCTTAGCACTGCACTGTTCCAAACCACATTTCCTTCCTTCAGGATACAGGTGATGGTCTCCGATCCATGTGTCCGGATGAAGCCATCATCACACAGAAAGGACACAGAGCTCGCCAACTGTAGGCTCTCCCCAAACCTCTTGCCATTCACTGGAACACCAGGATCTGGGCACTCATTGTGTCTGAAAGCTGCACAAGAAAATGGATAGGAATGAGTGACAAATACAGAACTTGTACCCACCTGAGAGCTACATATATGTTGTATTTGTTGTAGAGTCAGTTTATTGAGCTGCACAACCAAAGTGTTTTATTACACAATATGGGTATAATATTACATAGTTACATAATAACTGTGTTGAAAAAATACTTTTGGTTCATCAAGTTCAACCTTTTTATATCTCCTCTGATCTGCAATATGCAGATTAGTTATTCATTAATTCATTGTTAATCAATTGTTAATTCATATTTAATCAACAATTTATTTATTTATTTATTTTAATTAATAATTAATTGATCCAGAGGAAAGCAAACAGAAAAAAAGTGAAACTTAGCCAGTAGTCTCAAAGGGAACAAAATCCTTCCTGACCCCAGATACTGGCGAACGGATTTCTCCCTGGATCAATATCCTCTCTCTAATTATCCAGGATAACCCTGAATTTCCTTTTTAATTAAAAATAAATCCAATCCCTGTTTAAAGTTAGCTATCGAATCCGCTGTCACCACCTCCTCTGGTAGAGAATTCCACAGATTAACTACCCTTACTGTGAAGAACCCTTTTCTTTCTTTAAGGTGGAATCTTTTTACTTCTAACCTCAAGGGATGTCCTCTTGTCAGTTGAAAACCTCTTGGCACAAAAAGCTCCCTTGACAAATCTTTATAGTGACCCTGGATGTATTTATATAAGGTAATCATATCTTCTCTTAGAAACCTTTTTTTCTAGAGAAAATAAGCTTAATTTGGTTAGTCTTTCTTCATAACTTAGCCCCTCTATTCCCCTTATTAGTTTTTTTGCCCTCCTCTGTACCTTTTCCAGCTCTAAAATGTCCTTTTTATGAAGTGGTGCCCAATATTGTACTCCATATTCCAAATGAGGGCGTACTAGAGATTTGTATAGTGGCATAATTAGATTTGCTTCCCAGGCTTATATACCCTTCTTAATACATGCTAATATTGTCTTTGCCTTTGCAGCTGCTGCTTGGCTTTGAGCACTGTTACCTAGGTGGTTGTCCACAAGTACACCCAAATCCCTTTCAATATCTGATACCCCTAGATTTCAACATTTATGTGTAATTTCAACTTGCTGCACTTTGAAAGTGCAAGGGAAGTGTTGTGCTATTTGCAGCTAAACTATTCATATGAACTATGAACATGTGCAACAAGTCATAATATAATAGTGCTTTTTATTCTGTTGACAGTCCTTAAAAAGAAGTCTGACCTAAACATGAGTTAGTCTTATACAAAACACTACACATATAGAAGTTCAGAAATATGTGTATAATGTTTTACCATGTGCCTCTATTACTACATGCCAAGCATTGTAAGTGTAAATGACAGAAATGTAACTTCTAATGGCAGTTTTCGATCTCTGCAAGATGGTACTTCCGTGAATTACATAGATAGTTCATCTTCTCTAAGAGTGCTCTTTGATATAAACAAAACTTAAATTGACATGAAACTTGCTCTAGAACATTTATAAAGTACCAACAGAGCTGTATATAAGGAGTAAATTCAGTAAATACATGAGACGCAGCAGTATAGGTGTAAACATTTTGATATGAAATGACTTCGGTTTAGTGCTACAGAGGTCTTACATTTTTACAAATTGCTCCCTGTGAGAGCCAGACTGCTAAAATATTATTTTTAACCAAATAATGTATTTATATCACTTTCATTAATATTCTATTGCCCACGTTATTTACAAATAATAGTCCCCCTGCATTATAACATATTCCTTGACCCATCAGTGTTAATGCAAACATATGTGTAGGACTTACCTTGCAATTGAGTGTAAATTCTATATGAGGAGGATCAAATGAATTAAATAAAACTAGTTAAAACATTTTATATAAAACAATGATTTGCCTAAAGAGTCCCTATGTTGTCAGAGTCCAGTTTGTATATAGCTCCATATAAAAGTTCGTAAACTAATCAGTTTAATTTCTTCAAACGAGTACTGTGAAAATGTTATACTCCATTGACCCTGTCATGATTTAATTGTTTAAGGACTCATATTGCCAGTAATTATGAATATGGCCAAGGGAGCATGACATTGTTACATTGGGATTATGTGTTATTGTGTGGTTATATGTTGCCTGTACATGGGTATTATATATCCTAGTTATAATATATTATAAGAGGGAAAATGTTATATAGAACAAATGGGGAATTGGTAAAAATGCTCTGCACAGAAGTTAGCTGCAGATCATTGCACACTCACACATACAGACCTTGGGTCAAGACAGATATATGTACTTCAAGTAGTCCTAAGCAAACACTTGAGCTTTACATCACTAGGCCGCTATAGATATCTGGTCAATTTGATCTCAAGAGCTTTGATAGCCCAAGGTTGTAAGCTAGATGGTCTGACATCACACATACACAAATGTACACAAGGGTGTGGTATTGGAGAGTATAAATATGTTGTTTTGATCATTCAATAAAAGTGGAGCGATAGTTTTAACATATCCAAAGTATGAGACTATTTCTGTGTGTTGTATCCTGACCCGGGGAGTAGTCTTGCCATGGGCCACTAGTAACCTGTATCCAATATTCTCTGCCTGTACCTTTGGGCCTTGCCCTCTTCAGAAGCCATCTTTTGTGCCACAGAGAACAGGAACTACACGATTCTGCTGGGGTAGGTTTGAACTAGGTTCATATCAAGCCCGTTTGAAGAAGCAGATCGTGACCCCTTAATAAAAAGGTTTCAGATTCAACATTAATTGTTGCCTTGCAGACTCGTAGACTTTATCATTGGGATCTGTTCAACAGCAATGATAAAACATCTTTAAGTCTTGCATAAAAATGTTATTGTAACAGTGCCCAATAACATATTTTATAAGAATTAATTCTCTTTAAATTACAATCCGTCATAATCTGTATACCGCAGTGTCAAGATTGAGTTTTTTCATTGCAAGTTGGTAAATAAATGCATTAAGCTTCACTTTTCGTGGAAAAAACTAATGGTGCCAGCTCATAACTTAATATTTACATATAACACAAAAAAATTAATAATTAATTGTTCACTCGTTACTGTATTATTCCCTATATAATCCCTTCCCCCGGATGTCACCACACTCACTGGTGAATGTAATGTTGAAGCCTCTCTTCTCAGTGGAGTGATCAGTCTGGAACTCTAGCCTCAGTACATGGCCACTGCTGGTCAGGGAAGAGGGAACTTGGTTTCCTGAGAAAGTACCCAATACAGGTGACTCTGGAGACCCCCCATCTCTCACTGACAAAAAATCGAACTGTGGCTCCACATCAAAGTCATTGAATGCCAGGTGGATTCGGCTCTCTGTGTTGGAAATGATCAGCCACACACAGTGCAGGTGGTTACTGTATTCTTCTGGGTAGTTTGGAGACAGCACATTGCCGGAGGGGGTTGTGAAATTAAAAAAGCAGGAGACTGAAAAAGAGGCAGAGGGGAAAGAAAGCACAACAAAATGTTTATTTAATTTCTGCATTCCTTTGTCAGTTGATTAACACAATTTTTAGACAGCAGATAAGCTTTCCTCTGACTTTACTTAATGCTGATTGACTAAAGAGTCCAATATGAGCTCCTCTGTACATGAAACTGACAGTGTACTTATGAATGGTGAGATGTATTAAATATCCCAATTATCCAACCTCCCACAATTCCGTCAATAAAGGGATTATACAACTAAATGACTATGTTTGTTTAAATTTAATTTAGAAGCTGGAAGATGTGTGAGTGACCAACACAATATTGAATAAAATATATTTTAATATGAATAATGTGGATGGCAGACACTTTTATCCAACTAAATGTTTGGTTGCCTATTACCGAAAGAGCATGTATGGAATGTCAGCCATTGTAGTTTATAAATGGGAACTGAAAAATAGCAGATGAGAGGGCAAATACTTGTCAATGCCATTTATTGTTTAAGGGGTCAAGTGTTTTTAAAAGATGAAGCATATTTATATATTAGCTAGGGAGAAAAGGAGAGCCAGGGAACCTCTTTATGGTGGCAAGATGGCTACCTAGGTGTTAGTTAATAAAGGATGTAATCTAGCACAGCTATAGACTAGCTCTAAAAGAGGCAGTATCAAAAGGTGCCAACTGTCCTAGATGACCAAGTCCTGAATATGCATGATTTAGACAAGTCACCGTAGATACCATAACATCATTTGCAGTGTATTACGTGTACATTGTTCTACATTATTGGCAACTGATTGTTAAAATTAGGGCACAGATCATCTGATCACTCATAAAGTGGAAAATTATTTTCTGAGTGTTAATAAATACAGCAATCACAATTAATATCTATGTTTGCATGCACTTCATTATACTGCCTAGGATTTGCTATGTAACATTCTCTGTCAGTTCACCTTTATAAATGGAAACCTTTTTTCCATCTGAATGATGGTGTTTGACCAAGTGTCACAAAGTGTTTTTGTCCAGTACTAAAATATACTTATTGGATTAACAGATTTGCAAGTATGATAATATTAAGAGTGCTTGTCTCTTTCAATCAATGATTATGAATACAGATGTATGTGCTTGCCTGTATGAGTCAACACGCATGATATAAAAGTTGGGAGTTCACTCCACTTTAGCCAATGTGGTCCAAACAATATTTTCTGTTGTCTAAACAGGCATTTTTGAATTAAATAAGCATGTTCCTATATACACACATGGTGGATGTTATAATATTCTGATTATAAAAAGGACAATGATTAAACAGGTCCTGAGATATTAAAGCTGGAAGAAAAAGGGCAGACCGGTGTGATAAAATGGTTCTTATTTGAGAAAGCATTATATGTTTCTTAATGTTTCTTTGTCTTCCAAAACCACTTTTATTATAAAAACTTGAAAAGGTCATTCTTTTTTAGATACACATCCTGTAAAAAAATAAATCTTTAACCCTTTTGTTACCAAAAGGGTGTGCAATGAACTGAAAAACAAGATTATGGCATGCAAAATATAATGGGAAAATACAATACTGAGGAGCAAGAACATGGTATGCAGAACAATGCAGTGACATGCAGAGCAATGCAATGACATGCAAGGCAATATACTGAAAAAGCAGAGCAATGTGTTGTAGGCCCCTCTGGCAGAAAAGGCATTATGAATTGCAAAGGATTATGGGTATGACCAGTGCCACCTGTGATATTGGGATGACCTACAATTTTCACGCCTGACCATAGAAGTGATATAACCTAATTTCTTGTGTTTTATGAGCACTTATTAGCTTAAAATAGGAACCATCGAGCAGATTTTGGAGCTCCCATTAAAATATTATTTCCATTTGGCACAACCGCTCTCTAATTGGTGCCGTGCGTGCAAATTTCAGCGTGATGCTGCCAGAGTGACCTTCTCACACCCTTTTCAATGATCACTTTTTAAATAAACACATTTAAAGCCAATGTTTTCACAGCAGGGGGTTGCTTTAATGCATTGTTTTCCATTTTTTCAACCTCTTATCTCCTTCTCAATCTGAACCACCTCCCTCACTTTCTGGTGTTTTACACTTGAAAAATCTCTTCAAATAATGTGTAGTGCATTATAGAAACAGATGACAGGAGGAGATCTCTGCATATGAGTGTACCATCATACACATATGCACCATACTACATATACTGCTTATGTTATAAATTACACCTACCATAATACATATGCACATACCTACACACATATTGCCTGAACATATTGCCTGTGTTTGTATTGCTAGACATGTAATCTATATTTGTATTGCCAAAATAAATAAATAAAGCATACAATTACATTTTCCTAAAACATGTTTCGCTATTCATTACCTAAACATTTATAGCTCCTGGGAAATGTGTATATATATATATATATATATATATATATATATATATACACACACACAGGGGACCCATGGTTACTAAACATTTTCATAGTATAATGCATATATACACACACATATATTACAATCCAAAGGTCACAGATTCTTAATTCAGGGTTGGAGAAACAGGCCAAGAATTTACATCTAGGGTTACCGGTTTCTCCTTTTTCAGAGGGAAATGACCTAGTATTTTGCTTCTCGACCACTCACCTGTGAGTGGTCATACTGGTATACTACAGGATGTTTTCCCCCTGTTGAGATAAAGCTGTTTGCTTTCTGAGTGGGCCAAAGATATCTATAACAAGCCACGGTATTGGCCATGTTTGTCCTGGAATCGAGAAATCCTCACCTGTGGTAGCAATTTCCCGGGAGCCTGGGAGTACCCTAGCTCCTGAAATTTATACTTCCACCTCCTATAAAGTGATATATAAAAATCCCTACTAATCATCAGCCTTATTAAATTGTGATTTGGCAAATTTAAAAGGGCTCTATTTAAGCACACAGCATATTTTTTTACAGAAGTTTTTAGTTAGTGAACTTCTATCCAAAAGCAAGGTCTTAACTAACTAAAAACTTCTGTAAATAAAATATGCTGTGTGCTTAAATGGAGGCCTTTTAAATTTGCCAAATTGCAATTTAATAAGGCTGCATATTTTTATAAATAATTTTTTTATCAGCAGGTATCAACATGTTCTTCCCACATGATTTACAATTTACCATATATACAGACAGCCTTCCTTTAAAGTAAACAATTACCTATATCTTCAGATAGGAGTGAAAGTGATTGTCCCATCAACCCTGCCAAATCAGCCTTGTCTTATTTGACCTTTATCATTTTTTCCGAAGTAGCCTGATGTCTTTCTCAAGCACTGAACTCCCTCACTGCATGAACCTCGATCACTGCTGACATTATAATGATACATAACTGATTAAAATATATAAGAAATTAGGCTAAAAAACAATGTTCTCTTTTTCTTTAGTTCAGTATTTATTTGTTTGAATGCTGTAGCTGCCATTATATGATCTCCCTGAGCCAATACAGTTACATACAGAAACTATATGCCTCAACCTTCCAAAGTAATTCTTCTGCTGACTGCTTCAACTTGGTGAAATTGTTTGAGGTCCATCACATATATAGTTGTGAGCGTATGAGTTGCTGCTAACGCTTGCGGGCTAGCGTAGCGAGCCGCGGCCCTCGCAAAGCGAGGGCCGCGGGAGAGGGCCTCAGTTGCTGGCATGGAGCTCCAAAGGGGCTCCTTGCCAGCAACTGCGACCCTCGCAAAATTTACGTTAAAACGCAAACAACACGACACAGCAACCGCGACCCTCGCAAAATTAACGACGCAACGCAAACAACATAAAAAAAATTGAAAACAAAATAAATACACACAGCACATACATAACAAGCTTACCTACAGCAAGAGGGAGCATCCAGGACTTCAAAAAAGCAACTTAGACCTTCATTTTACTCAAAATACAAGAGTTTACACACTAAAAAATTCTCTAAGCGAGAGAAAAAATGGCCGCCGAACAAAACGAAAACGAGGCTACAGCACTCTAAACACGCAAAACACCACAAGAAACTCGCAAAATACCACAAAAGACCTACGGATATTATGCTAACACGCATACCACACATTAACCGCCATTTTACGACAATGCGGAAGTACACGACTACGCTAACAGTTTGGTCTCGCGCACACACACTATTACACTGCACACATTCATCACGCTTACACAGCAGCTCCACACCACTAATGCTGCAGTAACATCAAAACAGATTGTCAGCTCTTCAACACAATGCTTCAAAATACGTAAAGTACTGTATATTCATTTATTAATGTATTATAGATTTCATTATTATACACCAAACAGCATTAGCTACCTTACAATTTCATTGCCGTCATTTTTTGACGGGCAATTCGCTAGTTACAAATATCCTCTAAATAATAGTGGCAAGTCACACAGAACCAGTGGTCAATACAGCATATGTACATTTGCTGAATAATGTAACAGACACGTATAAAGGAAGGTGTTAAACATGGACAAATAATAAGGTTTATAAAATGGTCAAAGAATAAAAATTCTTTACCAAGTAATTTTACTAGATGTCAAGACTACAAGTTGGCTATGTGGGAAGGTGTTGGTCAATTAAACAAGGGTTGGAGGAGGCCATGTTAAAGTGAAATGCTTTAATCCCAAACCTATATTTTCTTACAAACCAGCCAGTGACTTGCTGTTCTTCAACATAATGAAAGCAAGCTATGGTCAAAATGAGTTTCATGTAGAACTGCAGAGCCCAGACTAATCCTGGTCATGGGCCACTTACAATCTGTGCGAGGCATCAGGGAGTGCTGTATATTATACGTGCCCAGACTTACATGTAACAACCATTGATTGTGGACTGAAGAAAGATTTAAAGGGACACTGTAGTCTCAAATTTTCAACCATGGATTTAAAAGAGCAGGTTTGACATATTATAGTTGTCATCCATGAAAAATGAGTGCTGCAAGGGTTTACTAGTATTCCTGTAATCCACGCATAAACAGAAATCTAGATCAGGAAATTCCCCTGTATTTTTTAGCTATATAAGGTTCAGCCACTAGAGTAAACAATGTTTAATCAGTACAGCAACCCATTTTCAATGTTTAACATCAGTATTTTTAGAAAACAGAATAGCAAATGTATGGCCTCAGTATCCCTTTAAGACTGAATTACAAGCCAAAATAGATTCAACTATGGAGGTGTCACAAATTAAGTTGCTAAATACAATTCCGTCCATAAACAACAATAACATCTATTCAATATATTGTAAACAAGTCAACTTATATAGCAATAGGTGCATGTTTAGCTTTAATTGTAGACTTTGTTTTGTACTGTGTAATGAACCTTCTGCACAGACTGATAGCAATCACGTCAGAGCATTATGATGGAATAGAGCGAGCACCTACAAGGGCATGCTGGTAATAATTTGGGGTTGAGAAGGTGCAGGCATACATTATTCATACAGACACTGAGTCAGTCAGGAGGTAGCATACAAGAAACAGCTGCTAATGGACCATTAAGGCAGACAGAGTCACTATACATTTTTCTAGCATTAGCCAAGGATTTTGCCACTTTAACATGTTCACTTCACAGCAAGTATTTTACACACATATGTATATTATTTTAGTTCTTTGAGCAGGGAGGGTGACTTGTGCTTGTTATTTTATTCATATCTCAGAGTTTAAAACACCAGCATGGCTAGAACACTTCTGAGAAAGCGGAGATTGTGGTCAGTTGAAAATGCTCCAAAGGAGTTTCTTATATATTATTTTATTAATATGTATTTGTAACAATGGGAGTCAGAACCCATATAGTCTAATAGTGAGCCAAGCAGACTGACAAACAGACACTGGATTTCACACCAGGTACAGGTAAATGAGCTTGGCTCCAGCCTTAGTATAGGTATGGCAGTAACTGCTAGTAGGGGGGTATGTCCAAATACAGTAATACTTAAATATCTGCAAGCTAAACTAATATGATGTGCTACCATTCACATCAAGGTCTAACAATGACCACTTACAGAACTACTGGAAGACTGCAATAAACTTTTAGGCACCATTACGTTAAACTATCATTTATATAACCCTGATGAGTGTGTACAGAGTCTGACATTGTGTGTCTAGATATGATTACTGTGAATACTTTCTGTGACGAAACAAAGACTTGATTCACTGTTATGTACAATATGTCCCCTTCTTACACAGTTTCAACTTAAACAGTTTCATATTTACACAGATTCATTTCATGTATACAATACTGGACAAGCACTTCTGCAATCAAACAGAAAAGCTCTAGTGACATGAACAAAGCGAACCAGATCAATAAATAATGGACTAGTACTATAAATGCTGTATGCTTCCTTTCAGTTATGTTATTGTATGCTAAACAAAAACAGAGTCTAAGAATGAACAACAACTAAGCAGATTTGTTATGTAGGTCAATAACCTACTCTGACAGCGGCCTCTTTAGCTCACGTGTGCCCTTCAAAGGGAGAAATATCCTGTAGTATATCAGTCTGGTGCCACTCAGAAGAGTGATCCAGACCCGAAATACCAGGCAATTCTACCCTGAACAGGTCATACAGAAAAGCCAGAAGAACATTTCAGACTTGTCAGTGAGGTGTAGCCGCAGTCCCTAAGGCACAGTGAGTGACACCTAGGTAGGCTTTTTCATTAGGCCTGATAACCTTCTTAATGGTCATAGGGGGCTCCAGACCTTAGGAAGTACAGCTAGATCTTACTGACAAGGCCCCAAACGGCCAAAAATGTACACCTGGGTTTTCTCCTATTCAGGGAAGAATTGCTTGAGATTTCGGAGCCGGTACACTCTTTTGAGTGAGACCTGATTGATATGCTATAGGATATATCTTCCCTGTGAAAGATGCAAGTGATCCAAAAGAGGCTGCTTTCTGAGAGGGTCACTATGCCAATAGAAAAAAACCCTCTTGGGTTAGTTTGTTCTTGAACTGATGGTCTCTGATTTTTTTGTCTAAGTTATTATATGCTGTATTTTCTATGCATGCACATATCAATATATACATTACATGTAAGCATTATTCAACATGTTTTTTTAGAATTGTGATCTAATTAGAAGTTGTATTGGAATTAGGAAAGTTATCAGTCAAAGTATTTTCAATGGTCCATCCCCTTCTACAATGCTATATATAATTTTAGAAATGAAATGAGACAAACAATCCAGGCTGGATCTTACTTCCCTCAAACATGAAGGGTGGTAACTCTTTGCATTATATCAGTGACCATCAAAACTAAATTATATCCACAGGGGCTAGATCCATTTCATTGTTGAAAGAATGATATCCCAGAGATAAAGAGGGAGACATTGTTCTTTAGATAATACTGCTAACTCCTTATAACAATACATCAGTAATTATTAGTGGTTACAAAACACCACAGTGTATCCAAAATAGCATAAAACAGATGACAATGAAGCCTGCTGCATCTGTACTTTAATGGCTGAATGGTAGTGAATACAATAAGAGTCTTGCAATAGTGACTGTGAAAAGCAAAGAAAATAACAGACTTTATACTGATAGTTTTAAAAGGTATTTGAGACGCTTTTCCAGATTGTGGTACTTTAGCACTTCTCCTTCCAGTAAAAAAGTACTGCACCTCATTCTTCTTACCAATAAAGCACAGCATGCCACTCTTCCAACCAATAAATTACAGCACACCACTCCTCCAACCAATAAAACACAGCACACCACTCCTCCAACCAATAAATGACAGCACACCACTCCTCCAACCAATAAAGCACAACACACCACTCCTTCAACCAATAAATTACAGATCATCACTACTCCTATCAATAAAGTACAGTATGCCACTCTTCCTACCAGTAAAATACCACACACCACTCCTGCTACCCATAAAGTACAGATCATCACTATTTCTACCAATAAGGTATAGAATGCCACTCTTCTTACCAATAAAGTACAGTATGCCACTCTTCCTACCAGTAAAATACAACACACCACTCCTGCTACCCATAAAGTACAGATCATCACTACTCCTACCAATAAAGTAAAGTATGCCACTCTTCCTACCAGTAAAATACAACACACCACTCCTGCTACCCATAAAGTACAGATCATCACTACTCCTACCAATAAAGTAAAGTATGCCACTCTTCCTACCAGTAATATACAACACACCACTCCTGCTACCCATAAAGTACAGATCATCACTACTCCTACCAATAAAGTACAGTATGCCACGCTTCCTACCAATAAAGTATAGTATGCCACTCTTCCTACCAGTAAAATACAACACACCACTCCTGCTACCCATAAAGTACAGATCATCACTACTCCTACCAATAAAGTACAGTATGCCACGCTTCCTACCAATAAAGTATAGTATGCCACTCTTCTTACCAATAAAGTACAGTATGCCACGCTTCCTACCAGTAAAGTACAGATCTTTACTACTCCTACCAATAAAGTACAGTATGCCACTCTTCTTACCAATAAAGTATAGTATGCCACTCTTCTTACCAATAAAGTACAGTATGCCACGCTTCCTACCAATAAAGTATAGTATGCCACTCTTCTTACCAATAAAGTACAGTATGCCACTCTTCTTACCAATAAAGTACACCATGTCACTCTTCCTACTAATAAAGTACAGCACGTCATTCTTCCTAGAAATAAAGTACAACAAAACACTCCTAATAACAATACCGGTCGGAAAACCACTCCTCCTATCAGTAATATACTACACACCAGTCCTCATACCAATATGTACCCCACTCTTCCTACTGATACCTTCTTCATATCAATAATAGTACTTTCCTGTGCTACTCCTAGTTCATGGTTTCCACACTCTTTACAGGTTCACATATTCTCAGACAAATTATCTATTCAGAAAACACACTCCCAAGCCATCATTCTCTTTCCTGATATACACCTACACTAACAAAGCATGCCCTGTTGCCTATCTACTTTGCAAAAGGGTATCCTGATTTTTTTGTGTTTATGCCCCTATAACCTTGTAAAGATTATATATTATCACAAGCAGAGCAAATGTATAGAAAAAAAAGTACATTTTGGGTGTTTAACATTATTTAGCATTTGTTTTTCAAAAAAATGTGTTATAAAACTCTATATAAATTAAACACCATTATACTAGAGTCACGTGAGTAAGTCTAAATATAACATTCTTTTCTCACCCAAAAGAACAATAGAGTCATGCTAAGATCCTCATGTAAAATAGGAATTTTATTGTAAGGTTGGTTAGTGCTCTCTATAAATCGCTCACTGAGAGTTAAATCATAAAACATAACTAAAAATTCAAACACAAAGATGCTTAGTAAATACAGGTCAAGAGAATAACTATTAAGTTTGGAATCATTGTCCATAGATTAAAATACTGAAACACATTATACTTTATATTCCAAACTTATTCTAAAAAGAATAGATCAGGATTACTGGCAGACTGAGTGCGTCAAGTATTCATTAGCAGACATTAATTTTTAATTAACAGTGGCTCTGTTTTGATGTTTTCCTGTCGTAGACTATGCTGGCAGAATACACATTACCAGCTCTTACTACTCCATCCCAGCTCATTCTACTATTAGTCCAGCCAGTTCCAGAGAGGATCAGAGCCTCCAAAAAGTAATTTCACCTTTGTAGGATATGCATCAAATATGACTGCTTCCAGAAATCTCATGAAAACTCAGCCAAACCCTTACACTGAATGGCTGTGTTTTTTGCTAATTGACTATGAAAGGCAGTGTCAATCACTGAGAGGGCAATATGTGCAATCATACAGCCTGCCAGACAATCATCCCCACTGGAGTTCAGTCTTATTTGATAGATAGGCACCCTTTAGGATGTCTAATCACAAAACTTCAGTCTGATTTGAGCACAGTACAACACAATTACATACATTCCCATTCACTGTCTCCACACATAGTTTGATACAATCTCACACTCTTTCAGGTTGTCCTACTCACTGGTCTTCAGTAGTTTTTGGAAGATCCCCATATGTTGGACTTTAATCTCACACACTTCCAAGCAGAAAGTCTGCTCACTGATCTACTGTTTCATTTGTGTATTTAACGGAGAACGCAAAAAACTTAAATATATGGTACCCACCACAATCATTTCAGTCAGGCTCCTTTATGCCATTATTAAGGAAAAAATCCATGTGCATATCAATCAGACTTCATCTATAAGTTAAAATGTCAGAAAAATATTTCCTACATGAGAAACTCTGCTGTATATTTCTGCCTCAAATAGTGTTGTCAGTATCACACTGTGCCAGGCATTGGGATTTACTGACCATCAGCCTTGTGGGCACTCTAGCTAGCTGGACTCCCGGGTCATTATGCTGGTAGTCTCACACTCCAGGCTCAGGTCTCAGTAAATGTGTAGCCTCGCTCCTGACACATTTCTGAGAATAAAATCATAATTAATAAATTCAGTGAAGCCTCTTTAGATACCTTTGGGACAGCCGGTTTATACAGAGTGACCCCAGTAAACTGGGCATAATAATAGCCCTCACATACAATTGTTCTCTCCTTAACCCCATACAGCAAATCATCTTACATTTAAACTAAAAAGCATTTCTTTGGTGCTAGAAAACACCGTAGTGACAACAATTTCTTCCATTTTTTTCAACATCAAACATGGTTGCCCTCCAGCTGATCAATCCAAAGTTATCCTTTTCAGCTTTTCTAAGCTATGTGAAAATATGCTGCATTCTATATAACTAACAAACAGATGTATCTACAGACAGGCCTGCAGAGTTTAGAGAGTTCTCAACAACCACATGCTCAAGTGGCAGTCCCAAGAGGCTACGGGAGGGCCTGGAACAGTGTCTCCATGTTGTGCTCCATGCCTCCAACAGCTGGATCTCAGCTTGCTGCTTTTGATCTTGAGCTGTTTATTATTTAGGACTTGATAATTTATCACAAGTACTATGTTGATACATAGCAGATTATAGAGGAAGTGTTTGGCTGTTGCTTGGTCCATATTTATACCTGGATATCTATTCCAAACTCTTTACCCATCCGTATTTTTCTATTTGTATGTCCTGCTATTTATCTATACACATATGTCTCTTATCCCATCTATCTACAGTATCTGCCAATCGATTTATACACAAGTCTGTAATTTTTAGCAATTGTCATGTAGTTGGAATGAGGAGTATGTCAAAGACTAGTTATTATTATTAACCATTATTTGTAATGCGCCAACATATTCGGTAGCGCATTGCATATTCTAGTCAGCTTTGTATCCCTCTATTATATAAATATAATGCATTACTAAACAGTGAACTTTTTGGGGTGATCTAATGGTTTTGTCTAAAGTCCAGATATATGCAATTAGGTGCAACCATGTCATTTTAATGCTAAGTAGAGATACAATCACATGCTCAGTGTCTGCATAGCTCTATTTAACCACAGCACTATTCTAGCAGCTGGCTAGGTGGGTAGTAGTAGTTACAAGATTTGTGTGTGGAGAACTTAAATTGTCACACAGAGCAATGAGTGGATGCTCAGGGCTGTGCTTTGCATCAGGGAATTCCACTACAGCTAAACACAGGCTACATCCCCAAACATATCTAATAACTGTGGGAGTGCTGTGCAGTGTCCATCATGGAGATTCGTTGTGTCAGGACCATTTGAAGGGGCACAGGGAGCAACTGCCCGAGGCCCGACATGTACAGGGAGCGCTACTGTACTCAGTGACAGTTTTAGTTGCACTGCGGCAGAACAGCAGCAGTTCTTCTTTCTGACTCTGATAAAAACTATACTGAAACTCATATAGATCTTTTAGACAAGAAGAGAGAACAATGGCAGAAACTTTCATATATATTAAAAGCACCTAAAGTATAAGTGAGAGCTATAATTCAAAGAATGAGAAGTGTTTGAACAAGAGGTGTTAAGGGGTAGAAAGAGCAGAAATAATGAGTGAAAGTTCTACTTTTTAGAAAGTTAGTGCATACACTAATACCGTAAGAAAATGTTTGAGAAAGCTGTAATGGACATTAAATATGAACCTCAGCTTAGGTTTAAAACAAAGACAAAATAGATAAGTTATTTGGATCTTCCATAGCACATTATGCCAATGAGATCCAATTACTTAAATAATATCAATGTGGACTGTTACTCAAAGACTTGTAGAGCTTACAATCTAATAATATGATGATACATTAGATTTGCACTAGGCTCTTCCTACTTGACAAGCAATTTACCTTATTTTACTGAGAAAATTAATTGCTAGTCTGTTCTTGCAGTAATAGATTGTAGTGTTTGACTTTGAGTTTTTGCTTGTCTAAGCTTATTATACAATATAATGTGCACAAAAATGCCATTTCATGTGGTATATTATTCTATCTATTTTATTTTAAGCATTTTTTTATTATTCATTTTTCGGGCTTTATGTCTGCTTAGGCATTAACTGTCATTACTTAATTCAATAAAGTATTGATTAGCATTAAACAACCAAATCATATTTATAGATTAACCTAACGGACTCTGTAAAGGATATTTTCTTGAGTAAAAGGGAGTATAAATTATTAACCATGTACATATGTGCATACAATGAAGATAATTATATATTTATCAAGTTGGGTACTTTTTTGAACATATTGCTGACTAGTCTAATTTAGTGGAAAGCTTAATGCTTGAGAGAAGATTGACCACTTTTGCACTTTCACTTAACAGCTCACTGGCTTTCTATGACTGAAGTACTATTATCAAGACAAATGCTTATTCACCTTTTTAAATGTGTCCAATGAAAGTTGGATAGGCCATGGCAGGGTGTGAAAAATCCCAGGAGTCTATAAATTTGAGCTCCTAAAATTTTGGATTTGGGTTCCTAAATTACTTTCTGAAGTGTGATGTATCTATAAATGGACTTCTTCCTTGGCTCTTAGAACCATTATGTGTGGTTCCTCAAAATATGCCTGGCTCCTAAGTGTATATTTTTGACACAGAACCTCAGACAGTCATTGGATCTATCTATCTATCTATCTATCTATCTATCTATCTATCTATCTATCTATCTATCTATCTATCTCTCTATCTATCTTTAATATCAAGCTGCCCATCATATCTACTTATTGGTTTGTGGTTAGCTGTCAGGGTCTTTCATCAGGACCCTTAATTGCCCTCATATCTATTTATAAATGTCAACTCACTGACCAAGTGACCAGCTCCTTCCTTGTCTTATGGTTAGAGAGCATGGATCCTATTCTAATCCTTTCTAGAGAGTATGGACAGACTATTTTAATACTGGCAATGGTTCATAGACACTATTTAACCAATAAATATATCACCAACTCAGGAATAAATCAGAAATGAATGAAATATTATTAGTACCCCATTTATAAAACTGGTTGCAACAATGATCAACAAAAACATTAGAATACTAATGTATTTAAAAGTTAACTGGACATAGAAATGTGGTGAGATATTATGATTGATTCCATCATGCCTGAAAACAAATATTTGAAATGGGGACTCCTCAAAACTACTTGGCTTTATTTTGAGGCTGACCTTTATGGGCACTTATACCTGAATCTTCCCACTCTTCCAGTCCCCCAAATGAGAATCACTTATCTTTTCTATTCCAGAGTCACCAGTTGGATTGTAGAGAATAAAGTTTGCATCCAACTTGACTTTGGCTCCAAACTAGTTGTTTTTATGTATCAATTCTTTAAAGTCGTTTTTATGTATCATTCTACATTAAAGGGCCCTGGTAGTATTGATTATTTGCATTGCCAGTGAGGTGTCCAAGGCATGGGAGAGGATCTGTCCAGGAGTCTTTCTTCTCTACTACAGATAAACCTAGGGTTGTCTAGAGGAACTTTTAACACAGCATCCTGGGCAGATCCTCCCATACCCTCCTATGTACACTGACTTTTTTTCTCTCTGATGAGTGACCACTGCAGTGGTCTATTAAGAACTAATATTCATATACACTAATGTCTGTATCTCATTTGAGCTGCTACTTGTTATCCTAACCTGTGGATTGCTGCAGTTTATATTAGAATATTATACATGAATAATAATAGGTGCGTCCACCAGTCCCCACACACCTTCTATCAGGAAACCATTAGCATATTCTCCAGTGTACCACTATATAGTACATACATGCTTCTTTGGCGCACTCTGGAAGGACATGCTAGTAATATTCTTGCAAATGAACCACTGCATTAGCATTCACAAATAATTAAAGATAAATCTGCTGTGAGAGCAATTCTTCTCATTAACTCATGTGATACTAAGTAATTAACCCTCGACACAATATATATATATATATATATATATATATATATATATATATTTATATATATATATATATATATATATATATATATATATATATATATATATATATATATAGTGTATTTAACCCTTTTACTACTAAAGGGAGTGCCTGCATTACATTTTTCAGAATGGTAAAATAAATGACTCATTACAAATACTTGATTCTGGTTTGTGCTGTAAACAATCTCCTATTTTAAATAACTCTGGCCCACAACAAGAAAACCTGTCTTATATCCCCTTGCAAATTCTCATCACGTTCCAGTCCAATGCAACAAAGCTATCGAAGGAATAAAGGATACACAGAGAGTGACAGGAGAGATGGAACATTTCATATACATTAAGGAATTCAACAAAGTACAGAAGGGAACAGTAGTTGAAAGAAAGTAGGTGCTAGAACAAGAGGTCATGTTGTGATGTTATCACGTCATGATGTTTGATGAAGCCGCCAACAAGGGTGGTAAATACGTGGGATCACCATAGAAACACGGAACATAATGTTAGACACAATCATTTTGATACCATAGGTCTCTTTTCAGTATGCTGTAAAAAACATTCTTTAAATCTGTGAAGACTTGCATCACACAGTGTAAAATTTACGGTGTTAACTGTTGAATTATTTCTTCCTGGCCCAACAAAGCCCAGGCCCAGAGCAACACATTTTCCCTGGGCAGCAGGTTTTGCATAGCTGGTACTTTAACATACAAAAGTGTTTCCATATTCTGTGAAATGTCAACATGTAGGTAAATTACTCAACAATACTCTATAATACTGGTAGAGGTCTACAAGCGGAAAGATTGTGGCCTCCAGTAGTTGTGCTTTTCTACATTCTCTATTAGATGACCTGGACATAAGAGGTGATCTGCCCAGAAGCCTGTCTTATTTTCTTCTGATTGGTATAGGTTTGATCTACAATAGCCACAGCAGTGAGCTAAGTGGATAAACAATGTGATGAGGAAAACAGATAAAGACTTCTGCCAGGACAGTCCATTGGGCAGATCATCTCCCTCCCACTTGATACATGATAGGTGGAGAGCAGCCTATTTGCTGAAACTTAAAAACTAAGCTTCAAATATAGGATTTAAAAGTTGCATTGACCTGCCCGCCCCCCAATGTTTTAAAATTGTTTGGCTAATGAATAAACAACAGAAACCCTATTCCATATGTAATAAACAACAGAAACCCTATTCCATATGTAATAAACAACAGAAACCCTATTCCATATGTAATAAACAACAGAAACCCTATTCCATATGCAATAAACAACAGAAACCCTATTCCATATGTTATAAATAACAGAAACCCTATTCCATACGTTATAAACAACAGAAACCCTATTCCATACGTTATAAACAACAGAAACCCGATTCCATATGTAATAAACAACAGAAACCCTATTCCATATGTTATAAATAACAGAAACCCTATTCCATATGTTATAAATAACAGAACCCCTATTCCATATGTTATAAATAACAGAAACCCTATTCCATATGTTATAAACAACAGAAACCCTATTCCATATGTAATAAACAACAGAAACCCTATTCCATATGTTATAAACAACAGAAACCCTATTCCATATGTTATAAATAACAGAAACCCTATTCCATATGTAATAAACAACAGAAACCCTATTCCGTATGTTATAAACAACAGAAACCCTATTCCATATGTAATAAACAACAGAACCCCTATTCCATATGTTATAAATAACAGAAACCCTATTCCATATGTTATAAACAACAGAAACCCTATTCCATATGTTATAAATAACAGAACCCCTATTCCATATGTTATAAACAACAGAAACCCTATTCCATATGTAATAAACAACAGAACCCTATTCCATATGTTATAAACAACAGAAACCCGATTCCATATGTAATAACCAACAGAAACCCTATTCCATATGTTATAAATAACAGAACCCCTATTCCATATGTTTTAAACAACAGAAACCCTATTCCATATGTAATAACCAACAGAAACCCTATTCCATATGTTATAAATAACAGAACCCCTATTCCATATGTTATAAACAACAGAAACCCGATTCCATATGTAATAAACAACAGAACCCCTATTCCATATGTTATAAATAACAGAAACCCTATTCCATATGTTATAAATAACAGAACCCCTATTCCATATGTTATAAATAACAGAAACCCTATTCCATATGTTTTAAACAACAGAAACCCTATTCCATATGTTATAAATAACAGAACCCCTATTCCATATGTTATAAATAACAGAAACCCTATTCCATATGTTTTAAACAACAGAAACCCTATTCCATATGTTATAAATAACAGAAACCCTATTCCATATGTTTTAAACAACAGAAACCCTATTCCATATGTAATAACCAACAGAAACCCTATTCCATATGTTATAAATAACAGAACCCCTATTCCATATGTTATAAACAACAGAAACCCTATTCCATATGTTTTAAACAACAGAAACCCTATTCCATATGTAATAAACAACAGAAACCCTATTCCATATGTTATAAACAACAGAAACCCTATTCCATATGTTATAAATAACAGAACCCCTATTCCATATGTTTTAAACAACAGAAACCCTATTCCATATGTAATAAACAACAGAAACCCTATTCCATATGTTATAAATAACAGAAACCCTATTCCATATGTTATAAACAACAGAAACCCTATTCCATATGTAATAAACAACATAAGCCCTATTCCATATGTTATAAATAACAGAACCCCTATTCCATATGTTATAAACAACAGAAACCCTATTCCATATGTTTTAAACAACAGAAACCCTATTCCATATGTTATAAACAACAGAAACCCTATTCCATATGTAATAAACAACAGAAACCCTATTCCATATGTTATAAACAACAGAAACCCTATTCCATATGTAATAAACAACAGAAACCCTATTCCATATGTTATAAATAACAGAAACCCTATTCCATATGTTATAAACAACAGAAACCCTATTCCATATGTTATAAACAACATAAACCCTATTCCATATGTTATAAATAACAGAACCCCTATTCCATATGTAATAAACAACAGAAACCCTATTCCATATGTTATAAACAACAGAAACCCTATTCCATATGTTATAAATAACATAAACCCTATTCCATATGTAATAAACAACAGAAACCCTATTCCATATGTTATAAACAACAGAAACCCTATTCCATATGTAATAAACAACAGAAACCCTATTCCATATGTTATAAATAACAGAAACCCTATTCCATATGTTATAAACAACAGAAACCCTATTCCATATGTAATAAACAACAGAAACCCTATTCCATATGTTATAAATAACAGAACCCCTATTCCATATGTAATAAACAACAGAAACCCTATTCCATATGTTATAAACAACAGAAACCCTATTCCATATGTTATAAATAACAGAAACCCTATTCCATATGCAATAAACAACAGAAACCCTATTCCATATGTTATAAATAACAGAAACCCTATTCCATCACATATATAGTTGTGAGCATGTGAGTTGTTGCTAACGGTTGCGGGGCCTCGCCAAGCGACGGCAGTGGGCGAGGGTCTCAGTGGCTGGCATGGAGCGCCTTTGGCGCTCCATGCCAGCAACTGCGACACTCGCAAACTTCACGTCTCAACGCAAACAACACGACACACCAATTACGACACTCGCTAAATTTTACGAGCAACGCAAACAACATACGACACACGTTAACACACATTACGGCCTCGCAACACTCGGACGCAACACGCCGACATACAAACATTTAAAACACAATAAATACACACAACACACACATAAAAAGCTTACCTACAGCAAGAGGAACCATCCAGCACCTCAAAAAAACAAGTTACACCTTCATTTAAATAAAAATAAAACACTTTAGACACTAATAAAATCGCTAAGCGAGAGAAAAAATGGTCGACGAACAAAACGAAAACGAGGCTACAGCACTCTCAAAACGCAAAACACCACAACACACTCGCAAAACACCACAAGAAACTCGCAAAACACCACGAAGCACCTACGGATAATCCGCAAAGACGCATACCACAGATAACCCGCCATTTTATGCCAATGCGGAAGTACACCACTACGCTAACGGTTTTGTCTCGCGCACGCACAGTATTACACTGCAGACATTCATCACGCTTACACAGCAGCTACACACCACTAATGCTGCAGCAACATCAAAACACATTGTCAGCTCTTCAACACAATGCTTCAAAATAGGTAAAGTATATTCATTTATTAATGTATTATATATTTCATTATTACACACCAAACACCATTACATATGCATTTATTAATGTATTATATCTTTCATTATTATACACCAAACAACATTAGCTACCTTACAATTTCATTGCCGTCATTTTTTTACGGGCAAGTTGCTAGTATGTAATAATAGAAACCCTATTCCATATGTAATAAATAACAGAAACCCTATTCCATATGTAATAAATAACAGAAACCCTATTCCATATGTAATAAATAACAGAAACCCTATTCCATATGTTATAAATAACAGAAACCCTATTCCATATGTTATAAATAACAGAAACCCTATTCCATATGTAATAAACAACAGAAACCATATTCCATATGTTATAAATAACAGAAACCCTATTCCATATGTAAGAAACAACAGAAACCCTATTCCATTTGTTATAAATAACAGAAACCCTATTCCATATGTAATAAACAACAGAAACCCTATTCCATATGCAATAAACAACAGAAACCCTATTCCATATGTTATAAATAACAGAAACCCTATTCCATATGTAATAAACAACAGAAACCCTATTCCATATGTTATAAACAACAGAAACCCTATTCCATATGTAATAAACAACAGAAACCCTATTCCATATGTTATAAACAACAGAAACCCTATTCCATATGTTATAAACAACAGAAAACCTATTCCATATGTAAGAAACAACAGAAACCCGATTCCATATGTAATAAACAACAGAAACCCTATTCCATATGCAATAAACAACAGAAACCCTATTCCATATGTAATAAACAACAGCAACCCTATTCCATATGTTATAAACAACAGAAACCCTATTCCATATGTAATAACCAACAGAAACCCTATTCCATATGTTATAAACAACAGAAACCCTATTCCATATGTTATAAACAACAGAAACCCGATTCCATATGTAATAAACAACAGAAACCCGATTCCATATGTAATAAACAACAGAAACCCTATTCCATATGTTATAAACAACAGAAACCCGATTCCATATGTTATAAACAACAGAAACCCTATTCCATATGTAATAACCAACAGAAACCATATTCCATATGTTATAAACAACAGAAACCCTATTCCATATGTAATAAACAACAGAAACCCTATTCCATATGTAATAAACAACAGAAACCCTATTCCATATGTAATAAACAACAGAAACCCTATTCCATATGTAATAAACAACAGAAACCCTATTCCATATGTTATAAACAACAGAAACCCTATTCCATATGTAATAAACAACAGAAACCCTATTCCATATGTAAGAAACAACAGAAACCCTATTCCATATGTTATAAACAACAGAAACCCTATTCCATATGTAATAAACAACAGAAACCCTATTCCATATGTAAGAAACAACAGAAACCCTATTCCATATGTAATAAACAACAGAAACCCTATTCCATATGCAATAAAACAACAGAAACCCTATTCCATATGTAATAAACAACAGAAACCCTATTCCATATGTAATAAACAACAGAAACCCTATTCCATATGCAATAAACAACAGAAACCATATTCCATATGTTATAAACAACAGAAACCCTATTCCATATGTAATAACTAACAGAAACCCTATTCCATATGTTATAAACAACAGAAACCCGATTCCATATGTAATAAACAACAGAAACCCTATTCCATATGTAATAAACAACAGAAACCCTATTCCATATGTTATAAACAACAGAAACCCTATTCCATATGTAATAAACAACAGAAACCCTATTCCATATGTTATAAACAACAGAAACCCTATTCCATATGTAATAACCAACAGAAACCCTATTCCATATGTTATAAACAACAGAAACCCTATTCCATATGTTATAAACAACAGAAACCCTATTCCATATGTAATAAACAACAGAAACCCTATTCCATATGTAATAAACAACAGAAACCCTATTCCATATGTTATAAACAACAGAAACCCTATTCCATATGTAATAAACAACAGAAACCCTATTCCATATGTAATAAACAGCAGAAACCCTATTCCATATGTAATAACCAACAGAAACCCTATTCCTTATGTTATAAACAACAGAAACCCTATTCCATATGTTATAAACAACAGAAACCCGATTCCATATGTAATAAACAACAGAAACCCTATTCCATATGTTATAAACAACAGAAACCCGATTCCATATGTAATAAACAACAGAAACCCGATTCCATATGTAATAAACAACAGAAACCCTATTCCATATGTTATAAACAACAGAAACCCTATTCCATATGTTATAAACAACAGAAACCCGATTCCATATGTAATAAACAACAGAAACCCTATTCCATATGTAATAAACAACAGAAACCCGATTCCATATGTAATAAACAACAGAAACCCAATTCCATATGTAATAAACAACAGAAACCCTATTCCATATGTTATAAACAACAGAAACCCTATTCCATATGTTATAAACAACAGAAACCCTATTCCATATGTAATAACCAACAGAAACCCTATTCCATATGTAATAAACAACAGAAACCCGATTCCATATGTAATAAACAACAGAAACCCTATTCCATATGTAATAAACAACAGAAACCCGATTCCATATGTAATAAACAACAGAAACCCGATTCCATATGTAATAAACAACAGAAACCCTATTCCATATGTAATAAACAACAGAAACCCTATTCCATATGTTATAAACAACAGAAACCCGATTCCATATGTAATAAACAACAGAAACCCTATTCCATATGTAATAAACAACAGAAACCCTATTCCATATGTAATAAACAACAGAAACCCTATTCCATATGTTATAAACAACAGAAACCCTATTCCATATGTAATAAACAACAGAAACCCTATTCCATATGTTATAAACAACAGAAACCCTATTCCATATGTAATAACCAACAGAAACCCTATTCCATATGTTATAAACAACAGAAACCCTATTCCATATGTTATAAACAACAGAAACCCTATTCCATATGTAATAAACAACAGAAACCCTATTCCATATGTTATAAACAACAGAAACCCTATTCCATATGTAATAAACAACAGAAACCCTATTCCATATGTAATAACCAACAGAAACCCTATTCCATATGTAATAACCAACAGAAACCCTATTCCTTATGTTATAAACAACAGAAACCCTATTCCATATGTTATAAACAACAGAAACCCGATTCCATATGTAATAAACAACAGAAACCCTATTCCATATGTTATAAACAACAGAAACCCGATTCCATATGTAATAAACAACAGAAACCCGATTCCATATGTAATAAACAACAGAAACCCTATTCCATATGTTATAAACAACAGAAACCCTATTCCATATGTTATAAACAACAGAAACCCGATTCCATATGTAATAAACAACAGAAACCCGATTCCATATGTTATAAACAACAGAAACCCTATTCCATATGTAATAACCAACAGAAACCCTATTCCATATGTAATAAACAACAGAAACCCGATTCCATATGTAATAAACAACAGAAACCCGATTCCATATGTAATAAACAACAGAAACCCTATTCCATATGTAATAAACAACAGAAACCCGATTCCATATGTAATAAACAACAGAAACCCGATTCCATATGTAATAAACAACAGAAACCCTATTCCATATGTTATAAACAACAGAAACCCTATTCCATATGTAATAAACAACAGAAACCCTATTCCATATGTAATAACCAACAGAAACCCTATTCCATATGTTATAAACAACAGAAACCCTATTCCATATGTTATAAACAACAGAAACCCTATTCCATATGTAATAAACAACAGAAACCCTATTCCATATGTTATAAACAACAGAAACCCTATTCCATATGTTATAAACAACAGAAACCCTATTCCATATGTAATAAACAACAGAAACCCTATTCCATATGTAATAACCAACAGAAACCCTATTCCTTATGTTATAAACAACAGAAACCCTATTCCATATGTTATAAACAACAGAAACCCGATTCCATATGTAATAAACAACAGAAACCCTATTCCATATGTTATAAACAACAGAAACCCGATTCCATATGTAATAAACAACAGAAACCCGATTCCATATGTAATAAACAACAGAAACCCTATTCCATATGTTATAAACAACAGAAACCCGATTCCATATGTTATAAACAACAGAAACCCGATTCCATATGTAATAAACAACAGAAACCCTATTCCATATGTAATAAACAACAGAAACCCTATTCCATATGTAATAAACAACAGAAACCCGATTCCATATGTAATAAACAACAGAAACCCTATTCCATATGTAATAAACAACAGAAACCCTATTCCATATGTTATAAACAACAGAAACCCTATTCCATATGTTATAAACAACAGAAACCCTATTCCATATGTAATAAACAACAGAAACCCTATTCCATATGTAATAAACAACAGAAACCCGATTCCATATGTAATAAACAACAGAAACCCTATTCCATATGTAATAAACAACAGAAACCCGATTCCATATGTAATAAACAACAGAAACCCGATTCCATATGTAATAAACAACAGAAACCCTATTCCATATGTTATAAACAACAGAAACCCTATTCCATATGTAATAAACAACAGAAACCCTATTCCATATGTAATAAACAACAGAAACCCTATTCCATATGTAATAAACAACAGAAACCCTATTCCATATGTAATAAATAACAGAAACCCTATTCCATATGTAATAAATAACAGAAACCCTATTCCATATGTTATAAACAACAGAAACCCGATTCCATATGTTATAAACAACAGAAACCCTATTCCATATGTAATAACCAACAGAAACCCTATTCCATATGTAATAAACAACAGAAACCCTATTCCATATGTTATAAACAACAGAAACCCTATTCCATATGTAATAAACAACAGAAACCCTATTCCATATGTTATAAATAACAGAAACCCTATTCCATATGTTATAAACAACAGAAACCCTATTCCATATGTAATAAACAACATAAACCCTATTCCATATGTTATAAATAACAGAACCCCTATTCCATATGTAATAAACAACAGAAACCCTATTCCATATGTTATAAACAACAGAAACCCTATTCCATATGTTATAAATAACATAAACCCTATTCCATATGTAATAAACAACAGAAACCCTATTCCATATGTTATAAACAACAGAAACCCTATTCCATATGTAATAAACAACAGAAACCCTATTCCATATGTTATAAATAACAGAAACCCTATTCCATATGTTATAAACAACAGAAACCCTATTCCATATGTAATAAACAACATAAACCCTATTCCATATGTTATAAATAACAGAACCCCTATTCCATATGTAATAAACAACAGAAACCCTATTCCATATGTTATAAACAACAGAAACCCTATTCCATATGTTATAAATAACAGAAACCCTATTCCATATGCAATAAACAACAGAAACCCTATTCCATATGTTATAAATAACAGAAACCCTATTCCATCACATATATAGTTGTGAGCATGTGAGTTGTTGCTAACGGTTGCGGGGCCTCGCCAAGCGACGGCAGTGGGCGAGGGTCTCAGTGGCTGGCATGGAGCGCCAAAGGCGCTCCATGCCAGCAACTGCGACACTCGCAAACTTCACGTCTCAACGCAAACAACACGACACACCAATTACGACACTCGCTAAACTTTACGAGCAACGCAAACAACATACAACACACGTTAACACACATTACGGCCTCGCAACACTCGGACGCAACACGCCGACATACAAACATTTAAAACACAATAAATACACACAACACACACATAAAAAGCTTACCTACAGCAAGAGGAACCATCCAGCACCTCAAAAAAACAAGTTACACCTTCATTTAAATAAAAATAAAACACTTTAGACACTAATAAAATCGCTAAGCGAGAGAAAAAATGGTCGACGAACAAAACGAAAACGAGGCTACAGCACTCTCAAAACGCAAAACACCACAACACACTCGCAAAACACCACAAGAAACTCGCAAAACACCACGAAGCACCTACGGATAATCCGCAAAGACGCATACCACAGATAACCCGCCATTTTATGCCAATGCGGAAGTACACCACTACGCTAACGGTTTCGTCTCGCGCACGCACAGTATTACACTGCAGACATTCATCACGCTTACACAGCAGCTACACACCACTAATGCTGCAGCAACATCAAAACACATTGTCAGCTCTTCAACACAATGCTTCAAAATAGGTAAAGTATATTCATTTATTAATGTATTATATATTTCATTATTACACACCAAACACCATTACATATGCATTTATTAATGTATTATATCTTTCATTATTATACACCAAACAACATTAGCTACCTTACAATTTCATTGCCGTCATTTTTTTACGGGCAAGTTGCTAGTATGTAATAATAGAAACCCTATTCCATATGTAATAAATAACAGAAACCCTATTCCATATGTAATAAATAACAGAAACCCTATTCCATATGTAATAAATAACAGAAACCCTATTCCATATGTTATAAATAACAGAAACCCTATTCCATATGTTATAAATAACAGAAACCCTATTCCATATGTAATAAACAACAGAAACCATATTCCATATGTTATAAATAACAGAAACCCTATTCCATATGTAAGAAACAACAGAAACCCTATTCCATTTGTTATAAATAACAGAAACCCTATTCCATATGTAATAAACAACAGAAACCCTATTCCATATGCAATAAACAACAGAAACCCTATTCCATATGTTATAAATAACAGAAACCCTATTCCATATGTAATAAACAACAGAAACCCTATTCCATATGTTATAAACAACAGAAACCCTATTCCATATGTAATAAACAACAGAAACCCTATTCCATATGTTATAAACAACAGAAACCCTATTCCATATGTTATAAACAACAGAAAACCTATTCCATATGTAAGAAACAACAGAAACCCGATTCCATATGTAATAAACAACAGAAACCCTATTCCATATGCAATAAACAACAGAAACCCTATTCCATATGTAATAAACAACAGCAACCCTATTCCATATGTTATAAACAACAGAAACCCTATTCCATATGTAATAACCAACAGAAACCCTATTCCATATGTTATAAACAACAGAAACCCGATTCCATATGTTATAAACAACAGAAACCCGATTCCATATGTAATAAACAACAGAAACCCGATTCCATATGTAATAAACAACAGAAACCCTATTCCATATGTTATAAACAACAGAAACCCGATTCCATATGTTATAAACAACAGAAACCCTATTCCATATGTAATAACCAACAGAAACCATATTCCATATGTTATAAACAACAGAAACCCTATTCCATATGTAATAAACAACAGAAACCCTATTCCATATGTAATAAACAACAGAAACCCTATTCCATATGTAATAAACAACAGAAACCCTATTCCATATGTAATAAACAACAGAAACCCTATTCCATATGTTATAAACAACAGAAACCCTATTCCATATGTAATAAACAACAGAAACCCTATTCCATATGTAATAAACAACAGAAACCCTATTCCATATGTTATAAACAACAGAAACCCTATTCCATATGTAATAAACAACAGAAACCCTATTCCATATGTAAGAAACAACAGAAACCCTATTCCATATGTAATAAACAACAGAAACCCTATTCCATATGCAATAAAACAACAGAAACCCTATTCCATATGTAATAAACAACAGAAACCCTATTCCATATGTAATAAACAACAGAAACCCTATTCCATATGCAATAAACAACAGAAACCATATTCCATATGTTATAAACAACAGAAACCCTATTCCATATGTAATAACTAACAGAAACCCTATTCCATATGTTATAAACAACAGAAACCCGATTCCATATGTAATAAACAACAGAAACCCTATTCCATATGTAATAAACAACAGAAACCCTATTCCATATGTTATAAACAACAGAAACCCTATTCCATATGTAATAAACAACAGAAACCCTATTCCATATGTTATAAACAACAGAAACCCTATTCCATATGTAATAACCAACAGAAACCCTATTCCATATGTTATAAACAACAGAAACCCTATTCCATATGTTATAAACAACAGAAACCCTATTCCATATGTAATAAACAACAGAAACCCTATTCCATATGTAATAAACAACAGAAACCCTATTCCATATGTTATAAACAACAGAAACCCTATTCCATATGTAATAAACAACAGAAACCCTATTCCATATGTAATAAACAGCAGAAACCCTATTCCATATGTAATAACCAACAGAAACCCTATTCCTTATGTTATAAACAACAGAAACCCTATTCCATATGTTATAAACAACAGAAACCCGATTCCATATGTAATAAACAACAGAAACCCTATTCCATATGTTATAAACAACAGAAACCCGATTCCATATGTAATAAACAACAGAAACCCGATTCCATATGTAATAAACAACAGAAACCCTATTCCATATGTTATAAACAACAGAAACCCTATTCCATATGTTATAAACAACAGAAACCCGATTCCATATGTAATAAACAACAGAAACCCTATTCCATATGTAATAAACAACAGAAACCCGATTCCATATGTAATAAACAACAGAAACCCAATTCCATATGTAATAAACAACAGAAACCCTATTCCATATGTTATAAACAACAGAAACCCTATTCCATATGTTATAAACAACAGAAACCCTATTCCATATGTAATAACCAACAGAAACCCTATTCCATATGTAATAAACAACAGAAACCCGATTCCATATGTAATAAACAACAGAAACCCTATTCCATATGTAATAAACAACAGAAACCCGATTCCATATGTAATAAACAACAGAAACCCGATTCCATATGTAATAAACAACAGAAACCCTATTCCATATGTAATAAACAACAGAAACCCTATTCCATATGTTATAAACAACAGAAACCCTATTCCATATGTAATAAACAACAGAAACCCTATTCCATATGTAATAAACAACAGAAACCCTATTCCATATGTAATAAACAACAGAAACCCTATTCCATATGTTATAAACAACAGAAACCCTATTCCATATGTAATAAACAACAGAAACCCTATTCCATATGTTATAAACAACAGAAACCCTATTCCATATGTAATAACCAACAGAAACCCTATTCCATATGTTATAAACAACAGAAACCCTATTCCATATGTTATAAACAACAGAAACCCTATTCCATATGTAATAAACAACAGAAACCCTATTCCATATGTTATAAACAACAGAAACCCTATTCCATATGTAATAAACAACAGAAACCCTATTCCATATGTAATAACCAACAGAAACCCTATTCCATATGTAATAACCAACAGAAACCCTATTCCTTATGTTATAAACAACAGAAACCCTATTCCATATGTTATAAACAACAGAAACCCGATTCCATATGTAATAAACAACAGAAACCCTATTCCATATGTAATAAACAACAGAAACCCGATTCCATATGTAATAAACAACAGAAACCCGATTCCATATGTAATAAACAACAGAAACCCTATTCCATATGTTATAAACAACAGAAACCCTATTCCATATGTTATAAACAACAGAAACCCGATTCCATATGTAATAAACAACAGAAACCCGATTCCATATGTTATAAACAACAGAAACCCTATTCCATATGTAATAACCAACAGAAACCCTATTCCATATGTAATAAACAACAGAAACCCGATTCCATATGTAATAAACAACAGAAACCCGATTCCATATGTAATAAACAACAGAAACCCTATTCCATATGTAATAAACAACAGAAACCCGATTCCATATGTAATAAACAACAGAAACCCGATTCCATATGTAATAAACAACAGAAACCCTATTCCATATGTTATAAACAACAGAAACCCTATTCCATATGTAATAAACAACAGAAACCCTATTCCATATGTAATAACCAACAGAAACCCTATTCCATATGTTATAAACAACAGAAACCCTATTCCATATGTTATAAACAACAGAAACCCTATTTCATATGTAATAAACAACAGAAACCCTATTCCATATGTAATAAACAACAGAAACCCTATTCCATATGTTATAAACAACAGAAACCCTATTCCATATGTAATAAACAACAGAAACCCTATTCCATATGTAATAACCAACAGAAACCCTATTCCTTATGTTATAAACAACAGAAACCCTATTCCATATGTTATAAACAACAGAAACCCGATTCCATATGTAATAAACAACAGAAACCCTATTCCATATGTTATAAACAACAGAAACCCGATTCCATATGTAATAAACAACAGAAACCCGATTCCATATGTAATAAACAACAGAAACCCTATTCCATATGTTATAAACAACAGAAACCCGATTCCATATGTTATAAACAACAGAAACCCGATTCCATATGTAATAAACAACAGAAACCCTATTCCATATGTAATAAACAACAGAAACCCTATTCCATATGTAATAAACAACAGAAACCCGATTCCATATGTAATAAACAACAGAAACCCTATTCCATATGTAATAAACAACAGAAACCCTATTCCATATGTTATAAACAACAGAAACCCTATTCCATATGTTATAAACAACAGAAACCCTATTCCATATGTAATAACCAACAGAAACCCTATTCCATATGTAATAAACAACAGAAACCCGATTCCATATGTAATAAACAACAGAAACCCTATTCCATATGTAATAAACAACAGAAACCCGATTCCATATGTAATAAACAACAGAAACCCGATTCCATATGTAATAAACAACAGAAACCCTATTCCATATGTTATAAACAACAGAAACCCTATTCCATATGTAATAAACAACAGAAACCCTATTCCATATGTAATAAACAACAGAAACCCTATTCCATATGTAATAAACAACAGAAACCCTATTCCATATGTAATAAATAACAGAAACCCTATTCCATATGTAATAAATAACAGAAACCCTATTCCATATGTTATAAACAACAGAAACCCGATTCCATATGTTATAAACAACAGAAACCCTATTCCATATGTAATAACCAACAGAAACCCTATTCCATATGTAATAAACAACAGAAACCCGATTCCATATGTAATAAACAACAGAAACCCTATTCCATATGTAATAAACAACAGAAACCCGATTCCATATGTAATAAACAACAGAAACCCGATTCCATATGTAATAAACAACAGAAACCCTATTCCATATGTTATAAACAACAGAAACCCTATTCCATATGTAATAAACAACAGAAACCCTATTCCATATGTAATAAACAACAGAAACCCTATTCCATATGTTATAAACAACAGAACCCCTATTCCATATGTAATAAATAACAGAAACCCTATTCCATATGTAATAAACAACAGAAACCCTATCCATTTGTACTACATTGCAAAATACCTAAATAGAAACAGCAAAAAAACATAATGCCACTAAGACACCATTTCAGTTTTCTATTACAGAAAAGGGCGAATTCAGACCGTATATCATCTGGGGCGGGGGCATAGGGCAGCCATCTTGAAACAAACGCCACAGCAAGAAATTACTTAAGTAATGTTGCTATGGATCTGCAACCAAAGATCCATCATGTTATCCTACTGGCCACAGGGCACATTGTTCTAGGAAATAAACTTTAATTCCCCTGGCAAAGCTTTCAGTCCTGTAAGGGAGATTATTGTCTGTAATTGAGGATTACACACATGCAGAGTGGGCAGGTAAGAAAAAGAGCAATCTGAAAGGTGGAAATAATAATAATAATGGGGGGGGGGGGGCAAATAGCACAGGCAGGTTTTATGCTGTCCAAGACCGGTTCAGATTTATGTGCCCCTATATCCCATTTACTTATCCATTTGCCATGTTTCCATGCAAAGATTGTCACACAAATATATCAAATATATGTACACAATACATCAGAAATGTTCATGCACACATTTCAATGCATATAAAGCAAAAGCACTGATCGACTGACATCTTTCCCAGTTCCATTCACCTTTGTTTATTTTATCGCTAGACCTAGAGCCTCAAACATCACTACTGGTCTGCCTCTGAACCCATCTTACATACCCTCCCACATACCCAGTTACTTTGTAGTGCAGGTTTCTGCACTATCACCTCCATTTTTCACAGCTGATACACCAACGTAATCATTAATTAACCCTCTACATTCTTTTCAATTACTTGCCAAGCCCTTTTTTGTCCTTTTTAATTACTTTACTTTTTGTTTCATTAGTCTGTAAGCATGATAGACCATATTCAGGGGGCAGCAGACTTACTTAATTTTCCTCTGCAGTGCAAATTATTATTATCTCTCATTTACATAACGACAGCACATTGCATAGCGCTGGGGTACAGAAAAACATGGGAATGAGAATATGTAACTTGATGGACTGATACAAATGGAGTTGACGACCCTGCCGATCAGTCATGCACGGCATTTTGTATAAAACTGATGTGTATGATTGTAAGCTCAAGACAGGGTCATCAACTCCTTTTGTATCAGTCCGTCAAGTTCCATATTCTCATACCCATGTTTTACTGTACCCCAGTGCTATGCAATGTGCTGTCGTTTTATAGATCAGAGAAAATGATTTGCACTCCACAGGCAAATTAAGACAGTCTGCTCCCTGAATATGGTCCAAGCTCGGTCCTGCATGGGCCGCACACAGGCCTGAATTTTGTGGATATCCCTGCTGCACCCATGTGAGACTATCACTTCTTCAGTCAGTTTGTTCAGATATTACAGCTATATATGCTTCTTAAATGCATATTGCTCTAAAACACATGAATACTACAGAACAGACACAACATCTCTTTGTCCTGGGGTCATCAAGAAAAAATGTGGAGAGGAAGTGTATTAAGAAAGAGACATGGTCAGCTGGAATAGAAGGATCTGTAGGGCTTGTAAATCTTCACTACATAACTATTCCATGTATCTGTACCACCTGCCAGCTTTAATCCATGATCTCTTGTTCTAGCCATTATTTATCTAACAAATGCCAGAAGCTTGTAAGTTTCTATCTAATCCATTCTTTATACATTAGGTTTCTTCAGTATTTCCTGATATTTGGTTTACAAATACTGCATGCACATAAATTTAATCATTTCCTTCAACAAATACACCAGATCAGAAAGTGCAATAAAGAACTCTTTTGACATAAACCATGTCAATATTTGCCATGTTATGATGTGAAGGTAATTGGTTGTATTTTTTATCATCTCTTGCTTTCTGTTCTCATAAATCCCTGAGGCACTTTACAGGTGTATAATAAAAATAAATAACTGTAATTAATATATTATAGAGATGCCACTAAAAGACAGATACTGAACAATTTACTGTCTTATTCCAAAGCAGCCCAAATTGTCAACTCCAGCAGCCCTATTAAATTCCCCCAATGTGAAAACCCGTAGCCCACAAACGATCTGCGGGTTACAGGCGGA